>CM061161.1:18080434-18680434 GCA_030710495.1 Labroides dimidiatus | reverse complement strand
GTCTGCTGGGACTTGGCCTGTAATCAAAGTCCTGCTGATTCTAGACTTGGTCCAGACTAAAGTTGGAGGCTGGAGTTGGTTGGTGGAGAAAAGCCAGTTCACCTCCTGGGCATTGCCATGGTGCCCTTGAGCCTCTTTACTCTGATGTCTTTCCGTTGGTGCTTATCCATAAGATCCCGTCAGGGCATGTGTGTTTGTTTCTGGAAAAGCAGAAGGGACTCAGAAAGCTCCATAAAAACAATCTATAACAACTGATAATTTAGTACCACGTTATAATTTGACACTTTTTTTCCGGCATGGCAGTAATACACTTCAGTGGGTAGTAGAAGAAAGTGTAAAACTTGAATGTTTTATTACCATTCTTTTATCAAATGTATATTTTGACTGTAAATTTTATTTTCCGTACAAGTTTGCTAAAAAAAAAGTAAGAACAAAATATCCACACACCAGAAAGAACAAATTCACCCCCACAAGCAGAGATATTAAAAGGCTCTTTATAGCTTCCAAGGCTGCCTGATGAACTATTCCAAAGACTAAAAATTTGCCATTGTTCCTCTTTTTTATTCCATTCAACTAAAGTGTCACAGATATTTTTCAAATGTTAAAAAACTAAAATAAAGTTACTGAATAAAGTGTGTGGAGCAGTGTGTGTGCCCTCACAGCTTTCTTCTCCAGCTAAGCTTAGGTTGTCTTGAAACAGCTTTGAAAGCCAGAAAAGATAGCTTTCTGAAGTTATGCTTCTGGGATTTTTACACCTTTATTTTCTGAGAGGATAGGAAAGTGGACAGAGCTTGAAACCAGGAGAAAGAGGCGAGGAATGATATGCAGGAAAGGGGCCTCAGGCTGGACGCGAACTGTAACTTCACTGATATTATGTTGCAGTTTTTATCTTGGGTTCGTCCGTCTCCAGACAGGGGCTCTAACTTTTATACTTAATAACCTTGAACTTTATTCTGCCTCACTGTGGCCTGTTGTCTTTTTTATGGACACTTTTTACTCCACAGAAGAAAAAAAATCACAACAACAGACCGATAAACGAACCTGTAACTATTTCCAGCGAGTTACAAATGATATCATAACAAAGTAAATAATCTACACATCCCTAACTGATCATGTGATACAAACTTGTTTGATCGAAATTTATAACAGGTTTTTAACAGAAGTTTATAATTTGGTATTCTGTAAAGATTTTCATTAAAAGCTTCATGATGTTTTTGCACAGAACAGTTCTTTTGCAAAAACTGTCGATTGCTAAAAAAAAAAAAAAATACTGTTATATGGATCATGTTTGCACACTGGCTCTAAAATCTTCCATTTTTTTCCAAACTGAACGTACTCACTTCTGTTTCTTTTTTTTTTTACAATGAATGAAAGAACTACACAATCACTGACTAATGACTCATTTTTTTTACCCCTCATTCTTTAACTGTTTGAATACAGAAATGAACTGAACTCAGTGCTCAAGGTTTTCTGTGCACAGTGATATTGAAGATGAAGAATGTTTTATTCTGCAAAATTAAAAAGCTGTTTCAAGTTCTGTGAATGAGAGAAAGCTAAAGTGTGTTTTATAGCAGTAACAGCTTGTCTCACTGCCACCAAGGGCACATTTAATGTAAATATGTTAGCTCTCTTGCCCTTCTCCCAGATGGCTTCAAGAAACCACCAGAGGGTCTTAGATGGAGCCGGTGGCAAGAGGTGTGTGTGTGTGTGTGTGTGTGTGTGTGTGTGTGTGTGTGTGTGTGTGTGTGTGTGTGTGTGTGTGTGTCAGTGAGACACGTTAGATAGCCTGACAGATCTCTGACATGCTCGACAGATAGAAAACATCTCATAAGTAAATTGCAGAATTTATATGCACGGGTGTCATGGTATCACTTTCAATATTTTGGGGATGTTTTTGGACTGCAACTAAAAATAATGAGCTTTGTGCTCTCTCTCTCTCAGTGTGTGTGTGTGTGTGTGTGTGTGTGTGTGTGTGTGTATGCAACCCTGTGGATTAGGATTGTCAGATTTTTGTGACAGTTTTGACATGTTGACTTGGATCGGTATCAGCTCTGACAGCAGACGGTGTATCTACACACAGATTAACCTTCAGGACAGATTCAGAGGTTTGGGGTTTCTGTAGAGGAATCTCAGCTGGTAGCTTTACATACACCCTCACACACACATGCACACACACTGTGTCGTCCTGTATCTGCACTCTGTGGTCATTTCCTGTTCAGGGACACAGATCTAGAGGTCTGGGGAGAAGGGGGGTCGGCTGCTGCACATTAGGCTCCAGCTAATAGGGTCACTGGTGTCAGCTGGCCGGATGAACATCTGTCCAGTTACACAAACTGGGGGTATAAACAGATTGTGTGCAGACGTTAAGTTACTCATAAATATGTATGAGTGTGCATGTTGTGCATGCTCAAAGATACATAAACGTTCTTTATGAAAACACCTCAGCCTGTAAATGTGAACAATATTTCTGGAAAACAGTTTTGCAGCCTGGAGTTTCATGCTTTGGTCAGTGATTCCTTTTCGCTGTATCCATAAATGACGACAGTTAAACAAGAGGAAGCAGCTGGAGTTGAGCAAAGGGTTAACAAATCTAATTTATCAGATAATGAGAGGCTACACTGGTTAATCAGCACATCTGTAATTCATGGTGTCTGTGATCTGACTCCTAAGTAAGGGTACATGTATCTTATTACTCATGCAGCTCTTAAAGCTTCTTTAAAATGATTCAGATACCAGTGACTTTGAGGTTTGGTTTCTACTGTTATGGATCCTTTTCCCAGAATTGACCATTAGCAGTCGTGAGTCTACGCTGGCATCACTCACTATAGGATGAACATCAGGCAACAGTGTGTTTTGGTCAATGCCATAAACTGTATAATTAATGGACGTAGCCTTCGCTACGTCACCCGTCTGTTTCTGAAATGGACTTTTAAAGCAAAACGGCCGGCGCGACCATATTGGAAATGAGGCGAGCATTGAATCTCCACAGTAACAGCCATAGGGCGCCTGGCAGTCACGTGAGCTGAGCTGTGCCTCTGATTGGACGAACTGGCGTTGCTAATATTGTCTAAATGGCCAAATTAGAAAAAAAATTAATCCCCCGTACAGTGCGTGCCGTTAGCAATAATAGCAATTCAGACGGGAGACATTTTTTGGGGAGACAGGCTGTAAACATGTTATATTTTTCTGCTGTGAAAATGTTTTTTTATTTTCTATTTTTTTTTTTTGGCTCGGTGTGTTTGTTACTTCCAATACTTCCGGAGCCAGCCTCAAGCGGACACTCAGCGAACTGCAGGTTTTAGCACTTCAGCATTGTCTCATATTTTCAGACTGCAGGTTGCCGCTTGGTCAATGCTTATGATCAAGGTTTATTTCAGAGCCATGAATGTAACAGAGTCGTTAGCCTCGTAGCATTATCGCCTCAGTCATATTTTAACATTTTCAAAAAAGAATAAAAAAAAAAACTACAACATATTTCGTAACGTATATATATATATATACATATTTTAATTTTTGTTGATACTACCATGTTTATATTATCTTTATTACCATTGTTAACTCATTTTATTTTATTTAAATTACTTTGACTTAGGCACTTAAGTACGGTGGCCCTGAGAGCTCAAAGCACTGCAACTTAAGAAAACACATGCAAAAAGACAAAACACAAGCAAATTAAGAAACATCTTCATCAGTTTGACAACACGTGCAGCATTAAGAAAACACACTGTAAAGACCAGAACACAACACATTAGAAAAACGTGCTGTAAATAGACCGCAACACAACAGGAGAGTTTCCTCTATCGGAGGAGTCGCCCCCTGCTGGCTTTTTAAAAACTGCAGCTTTACACTTTATGTTTTAGGATATGAGAGGCACATCTATTAACAGTTAGTTATCAACAGTCTACAAAAAAAGACTCACAGAAACACAGAGTCACAGCAGGAGGAGGATGGTGATGTGACTGCCGTGTTGGTGAGAGATGAGTGGGCACTGAGCAAACAACACTCAGAGCAGGAAGTCCCTATAGGAAGGTCTGAAGGAAGGAATTGTGCTCAGTGAGTGTGTGTGACTGCATGGACATGTGCGGAGGAGGTGTGGATGTTACAGTGAATCCAGCTGACTTTGAAACCACAACACAGAGCTCTGGCATATCCGTATCAGGAGCTGCACATGTCCTTTACAGGCCGAGAGCCGGTCAAGGGAAACATCTGGTTTCTTTCAGCTCCACTAACTTCACTCTGGTTATAAAAATTACCGCCACTTTGTTAATAAAAGCCTTAAATTCTTGTCATTTTGAAATGCTAATCCATATGTCGGGTTTTTAATGTGCCGCCACTTTGAAAAGCTCAATTATATCACGGGCAAGGGCACAGATAAGCCAAGGTAAGAGTGAATACAGCGAGGTGAAAGAGTCTTTTATGGAAGAGCCACTTCAATATCGTTTTATTTCACCTTTCTCCCTCTTTGCCTTCGAGCATGTCGGGCAGCAGAGTTACATCACTTTTCCATTCGCTTTTTATTTAACGCTCTTTAGAAAAGTATCAATAGACAGACTGACTTTACCTTGGCCCAGACCAGAGGAATCCAACATGTTTTCAAAGTAGAAAAATGGTAAGTGGTGACTCAGCGGCTAATTTTTGAAACCAGAGATTTCAGTCCTTAGTACTAAGGTCTGAAAATGTTTTAACTGAGCCCAAAAAAGGAGGAGAAAAAAAATGCTTAAATATGTCAAAATCACTTCTTTACAACCTTCTTTCAGGTATCAGTGCAGTCATTACAGACTTCTGTCAGATTATTTTAACCAGCTGAAAAGTAAATGTTGGATTTAGCAAAAGTGGGTATTATTAACCGACAATAAGAGCTCTTAATGCCAAGAGGTAGACGCTGCTTTAACTATTTCAGCTACTTTGATCTACTTCTACAATGTTCGTTTGTTCAGTGGAGTTGGGATCCATTATTTCTGGTGCATTCCAGAAAATCAGGAAACCTAAACGCTCATTGTCTTTAGAGACACAGCATCGAGAAGATTTGTGTCTCAGTGTTGATGTTTGATCAGAATGTTAGCTGCTCTCCATGCAGATATTTCTTTCTTGGAGAGGTTGTTAATTCTTCAGTTGACTTCTGGCTCAGATGTTGTCTTCTGCTCTTTATACAGACTGCTGTTCCAACAAACAAACTTTATTAAACGCACAGCGAGTTCACTTCTGAGACAGATCACAGATTAAACAGTAACAGTGGATTTAAAATGTAGCCCGAAGCAGTGTTTTCTGTTAAAATATATTTCATACATAAAACCAAACAGGAGGTCAAAGCTAAATTTATATGTAGGTGCACGTTAAGCTGGTTGAGGTGTTGAGGTTCTGTCTATTTGTGGGGCAGATTTATCAGATGATTTTGACTTGAATTTGTATCATTATTATTATTTTAAACACAGCACAGTCACTGTAGAGCTGCTGTGAACCCCAGTTAGACAAGCTGCTGTAAAGTGAGCGCCAAGTCTGCTGAAACAAGATCGGTCAGGACTACTCAGAGTACAAATGGGAATCATATATTTTTTTATGCCTTTGTTGCAGGACTTTCAGTTTCTTGTTAACACTTAGCTGTTATTGTCAGACAAAACAAATTCTGTTTTGGATTTTGGTTTCTGTAAAAACTCTGAATAATGCGTCAGTCACTGTGTGTTTATTTTAAGAGACCTTTTTTTGCAGGAGGAGAAAATAAAGTTGTCACTGAACATTTATCTGATTTGTTCTGTATTGACATTCATGTTGTCTGAAACACTTCATTTAAGATGCTGTCTCTTTAAGGTTCCCAATCTTAAACCCCCTTCCCTCTGATTGGCCAGTCCTGTTAGGGGCAGAGCTATGCTGAGACCTTTGTGTTTGGGGTCCGCCCCTTCAACATGTCATGAGTAATTTAAGTCTTAAGAAGATCTCAGTTTATTTTCAATTATTTGATCAGTTCACAGATAAATTCAGGGATTTCTACAACATGTGAATATGTAAAGGTTAAAAAGAGACAGCAGAAGTTCACAGGGATCTTCTCATATTTTACAAAATTAACTACTGTTACTAATCCATGATTTACTCTGCTGCTAAGTATGCTCTCCTAATTTGGATTTTACAGCTATAGTAGCCTCATTTAATGAGAAAAAAAGTATGTTAAAGCAATAAAAAATCATATATTTTAAAATAAGGGAAGCATCTAAAAATCTTTCCATCTTGTCTTAGGTTTGAATTCAGGGCTGCGTTTCTGTATTTCTTGTTGTCAGCTAATATCCCTCTCCACGCTTCCTCTCTTCCCCCTCTCTCCTCCTCTCCACCTTCCACTGAAGTGAGATATTGTATTTCAGGCAGGCCATTTCTCACTGTCAGTAATGCACATCAAATCCCACAAGTAGGAGGGCTAAGAGGTTTGATCGCCCATAATGCCTTTACCTACACTAAAGGCTTAAGAGAGGAAATCACATTCAAAGTTGCCCTGTCTCTGCACCGCACATCTGGGTCTCTGCTGGCTCTCAGCTGCGGATGGAAATCTTGTGGTTCATAAAGGCCTCAAATAGAATCCAGAGCTTCTAATCCATCTTGATCTCATTTACACACAAGTGGCAACTTTTGACTAATATTTTCCTTGATATTTTGCCACGGCTGAAGCAGAAATAGCTCACAGAGGTCCAGTCTGGGTCTGGTTGGAGGTTATTTTCAGATTCTGATGGCGTGCACGTCCCAGGACCAAACTCAGTATGGCCGGGTGGTAAATTTGGTGAAGTGCTTTCCTTTCCGTGTTGTAAAGACTGAGGAATGTGCTGTGGCGACGTGAGCGCTGGTTTTCAGCTCTGCTGTGTCTATCCTCAGATGACCTCGACTGTCTGCTGGTTGCAGTGCACGCGCAGCTGAATCGACGATACACAGCATCTGCTGGGACTTTTTTTTAAATGTTATTATGTTAAACGGCTTATTCCATATCCGCTGTCTTCATAAAGTTTCCTTTAAGAAGCAGATTGAATACGATTAAGCTCTGCTCTGGATCCTTTAGACTCTCTTTAGTCTCTGTGCTACAGGCCCTGCAGTTTATTTATTTTTTGCAGTAACTTGAGGAGTAATTTAAAATATGCGTTAAACACCATTTTTATGTGGACAATTGAAACAACTGGCTCAAATTATGAGTACATTTTTTTTCCAAAGTGGTGTCCTTATGGGTTTTTTTTTTTTATTTTTTTTTGTTATTGTTGTTGTTTGTTTGTTATGTATCTCTCAGGACTTTGATCTTATTTGAGTGAGGGAAACTCCTGTCTTTTTAGTCTTGGATGAGGATGTGAATTAAATAATGGACATTTTTAAAAACCAATTATCACCAAAAGAAAAAGAGTCCAATGTTGATGCACTCAAATTATACAGGTCCAGCAGATGCATTTTACAGTGATAAACCCCCAAATTGTCCTTTATTTCATCCTAGCAAAACAATTTAATGCCGTTTATGTTTTTATAACTGGTGGATATTATTTAAAAAGTTCATTAGCCAGTGTATCTTAAGCCGAGACAGCACATTATAAACACGATTATAGCCCAATTTGGCAGACTCACTGTCGCCAGATTGAGCGGACTATAAATTGATCATTTTTATCCTCTGTAATGTGTCAGAGTGAACAACGATCGAGGCCAGTCACGGGACACATCCCAAACCTTCTCACAGAACATCTTGCAACTTTAAACAAACTAAATGGTGAAGCCAAAAAGGAATGATAAAGTTGGAGAAACATGATGGAACAATGAGATAGAGGAAAAGTTTATCAGCCTCTTGCAGACCATGACAGACTGACAACAAGGGTCCAAACAGTCTTCTTCTTGGGAATATTCCAGCCCTTCTTCCCCCTAAAGCCATCACGTGTTGTGATGAAAGGTGAAGTACCACTGTGTGGTCTGTCTTTTCTGTCGAGCCTAGAAAGTTTGACACTGTGACCACTGCAGCAGATAAAAAGATTGTGTAGTCTGACCTCTGGTAGCCTATCATCTGATCTGTAGCCAACTCTTATCTCAGGTCACCAAAGATCACGAAACATGGCAGCTTCTCTTTTCTTCCTTCTAATGCAGAAAGCAGTTTGGTTTGTTACCTTCAAACAACATGATGTTTATGAAACACGTGACATAAATAAACCCAACACTAACTTTTTGATCCATACCAGACATGAAACTGACTCTTCTTTGGAACCAAACCCCCACCCTACAGAGACTGAATTTGTCATTCAACTGACCCTCTAAGACCAGCTGCTCTGATGTTGTGGACAGGTTAACATTGTGGTTTGTTCAAAGCCTGATGATGCAGCTAATACAGACGCTGACATATACATTTTACACCACTTTGAAATGCAGAGGATAACAAGTTGTAATCATAATATATGTATATGTATAATAAATGCAGTTTCAGTGACATTACCTTGGTTTCCGCAGAGGTGTTAAGATGAACAAAGGACTTTGCCATCTTAGAAATGCTGACTTAAACTTTCAATCTACAGGCAAGAACATAGGAAGAGCTAAGGTCGGCTTTTAGCCTCCAGCTAATATGCATCCTACCTGTCAGTCAGCTTACCACACTCATGATTTAAAAGAAACATGCATAAATCTTGCATAAAAAGACAAATGAGCCATTGAGACCCAAACAAGTCAAACTCTGCTGTAAAAAAAAAAGTGTTCTTGGCTCTAATGGGGTTCCCTTGGTTTCTGCAGCCAGCCTCAAGTGGACACTTGAGGAATTGCAGCCTTTGGCACGTCTGCATTGGCCTCATTTTTCAGCAGAAGAGGTTGATGCTGAGGCAAATTGATCTCACTGCTACAGATTCTAAATAATTATTCATTTAGTCTCTGAAAGAAGTAACTTCAACACATTTTTTTTTTGGTTGTGATTTTTTCCTCTCTGTTTCTGAGAGTTTGGGATAGGTCCCAATATGTTTTAAAACTATTTTTGGTCATATATACTTGAAATAAACCTAAAACTGGTTTATATTTGAGAACATGTATGTTAAAAAAAACCTTCAACTTCAACCTTCAACCATGCTATAATAAGAGTTTAAAGCTCCATACTGCACACGTACTCCGTCAAACACGTGGTCTTGCTCTCTACTCTTTGAAACATCCTGTGCGACCTCCTGACAGACTGTTACTGTGGGAGAAAAAACACACAACATCTTATTACTTCATTTTAACAGAGGCTCATGCGGCGCTGCCAGCTGCACAGCTCCTCCTGAGCTGCTTTCCTCTTCAGAGAGCTCCGGCCTGGTGTCTGACTGAGCTGCAGAGCACTAGATGGCACTGTTTACAACAGCACAGCCTGCAGTGAGCCGCAGAGCAAACACACCATCTCACAATTACTGATTTACAAGGCTTCCACTAATCTAATAAATTAGATTGTGCATTATACAGTTTGTAATTACACAACCACAATAAACACAGTTAACAATGCACATCAGCTCACATTTCCACAGCTGTTACTGCATTAGATGAGCCGAGATATGAAACAAGATATCAGATATGGCGATCAATGTGAAACAAGGAGATGATAAGATCAGTCACTGTTTTTTTTCCCTCTTTAATGGCTCATAATGTCATTAAATGTGACTGCCATTATTTGCAAATACATTTAGCTGCCCCATGGGGGCTGTTTAATGAAAAGTGCAGTCTTATCACGCACTGATAGCATTTGTATAAGCTGGATATTTTACAGCTTTGACACATCTACCTGCTTCATCTCCACACACTGCCTCCTGTCTGCTCTCTCGCTTTCTTCAGCTCCTCGTTGCTCCTTTGTTTGTCAGTTTGTCTGTAACTTTCAGTCTGTCTGCGTCATATTCCTGGATGTCTTTGTGTCTCGGCCTGTGGGCAGGTTTATGACAGCGAGGTTGCTCTGGTTAAAGCTTCCTCAAGCATCAAAAGGCAAAGAGAGAGACAGGCTCTGTCACATTATGCGGGCCCTTCTCTCCCGCCTTTGATTGAGAGTAGTGATCCAAAACTGATGCGGAGACGAGCCGGTGCTCACCTCTTGTCAGCGGAGGATGTTCTCCACAGGCAGACAGGCGAGCGGCGATGACAATGTTGGATACGCTCGGTGGGCTCTGACAACCCGCTGCACACTTTGACACACTTAGTGATATCTCACTCAATGTTTGCTTTTGTCTTTGAGAGGAATCGATTGAAAAGCACTTACAGATAGGATTCAGATGTGGGTTAAATATTAGTTGCACTTTTCTCTGCAGCTTTTGAGGAATTTCAAAGCTTCTTGGCTGTTTACTTTTAGCCAATTATGTCAAAGAATGTTCCGTTTCTGGTAATGAATCCTAAGTGTGCCCCCTTTACGGTGGTTGAAAACATGCAGGACTATAATATCCCTTGCTGCAGAGCTGTTATTGTTATACATTTTATATACCGCTGACATCTCCAGCTATTTTAAAAATAAACAGTCACAGTTTAACTCGGATAACTTCTTACCTCATGAGACCTGGAAGGAAAGTGGTTCAATATAACAAATCTGAAGCCTTTTATGCTTAATTTGGAGAAAACCAAAACATCACATTGTATTGTTTCACTTAAAAATGGTGTCTGTGTCACCTCTGCCGCCATAAAAAAAATCTGAAAAATATTCACACTTTCGTTTTTTATTTATGTATCAGTCTGTCTCGCTTAATTGTGTTCTTAACAAAAATAATCAGTTTGAATCCACTATTACTAAAAGTCAAGAAGAATCATCAGCGTCTTCACACATTGAATCCATGATAGTGTATGTTTGTTTGTGTATTGTTTTTCCTGCAAAATTACTGATTGAAATAAACAACATCCTTGTGTGTGGATGTGGATGTGTGTGTGTGTGTGTGTGTGTGTGTGTGTGTGTGTGTGTATATATATATATATATATATATATATATATATATATATATATATATATATATATATATATATATATATATAATTTATCAGTGTCTCTCTCTAAATATATATATATATATATATATATATATATATATATATATATATATATATATATATATATATATATATATATATATATATATATATAGAGTGGGCAGTCCACTCTTTACCGGCTGAGAACCATGGCCTCAGACTTAGAGGTGCTGATCTTGATCCTGGCTTCTTCACACTCAGCGGCAAATCACCCCAGTGCAAGGTGGAGGTCAGTGTTCAATGAGGCCAATAGGACCACATCATCTGCAAAAAGCAGAGTTGGTGTCCTAAGACTCCCGAACCTGACACCCTCCACCACTTGGCTGCGCCTAGAAATCCTGTCCATAAAAGTATTGAACAGAATCAGTGACAAAGAGCAGCCCTGGTAAAGCACAACCCTGACTGGGAACGAGTTTGACTTACTTCTGGCAATACAAACCAAACTCTCACTCTGGGAATACAGAGATTGAACAGCCTGTAACTACAGGCCATGAACTCCATATTTGTGGAACACCCACACTCAAGATACCTTGGGGGACATGGTCAAAAGCCTTCTCCAGGTCCACAAGGCACATGTGGACTGGTTGGGCAAACCAGGGAGACCTTACCAGGGAGGCTGAGCAGTAAGATCCCCCTGTAGTTGGAGCACACCCTCTGGTCCCCTTTCTTAAAATGGGAAACCACCACCCCAGTCTGCCAATCCAGAGGCACTGTCCCCAATGTCCATGCAGTGTAGCAGAGATGTGTCAGCCAGGACAGTCCTACAACATCTAGAGCTTTGAGGAACTCAGGACCAATCTCATCCATCCCTGGGGCCTTGCGCCTGTGGAGTTGTTTAACTGCCTCAGGGACTGCAGCTCCAGTGATAGGCAGGCTCCAAGTCCTCTGGCTCTGCTTCCTCCACAGAATGCATATTGGTGGAACTGAGGAGATCCTCAAAGTATCCCTTCCACTGCCTGACTACACTCCCTTGAGGTCAGCAGCTCCTCATCCCCACTGTAAACAGTGCGGACAAAGGGCCGCTTTCCCCGTCTGAGTTGTCGGACATCTTGCCAGTATTTCTTTGAGGCAGACTGGTAGTCTAGTTCCACGGCCTCACCGAACTTCTCCCACGCCCAAGTTTTTTGCCTCAGTGACCGCCAGAGCAGCACAGCGCTTGGGCCTGCTGGTACCTGTCAGCTGCTTCTAGTGTCCTACAGACCAGCCTTGCCCTGTAGGACTCCTTCTTCAGCTTGACAGCACCCTTCACCTCTGGTTTCCACCAGCAAGGTCTGGAATTACAGCCACCTTGCAGCCACAACTCCTGATGGCCACTTTAGCAATGGCACCGCTGAACATGGTCTATTTGGATTCCATGTCCCGGCCGACCCCGGAACACAGTCAATGTAGTAAAGTGTACTTGGCACCAGGATGTCCTAGGTTGCAGATCTATGATAGACTTTGTGGTCATATTGGCTGATCTGCAGTCCAACCGCAGCCCGATTGCAACTGGATTATCTAGATGTGTCAATCTAGTTGTGCTCAGTCTGTATTCAGTCCGGCTAAGCTGTTTACATGCATTTCAATAGTCCAATCTCGTGCTGACTACGCTCATAGTCCAATTTCTGAAGCTGCATGTAAAGGTACTGGGTGTAGCATACAACAAAACAGACCCAACAGAACAGTCATACTACCAGTGGACCAGTCTACCTCCCATACTGTTTCCCTCAATGCACAGCGCTAATGATGTTCATATTTTTCCTTTTCCTTTCAGTTTTTTATACATTATTGCCACCTAATGGGAATACCAGTACTGCCGCAATACTACACTAACATTTAACATTCTGTTACATTTACAGTGGAGTAATGCAGAAAAACAGGTGATTCTT
Source organism: Labroides dimidiatus (assembly GCA_030710495.1). NCBI lineage: Eukaryota > Metazoa > Chordata > Actinopteri > Labriformes > Labridae > Labroides > Labroides dimidiatus. Next base: position 18,667,619 of record CM061161.1, on the reverse strand, counting down.
GTCACTTTCACTTGTTACAAATGTGAACAAATCTAACAGGTAATTGAAAATAAAGAACATAAAGCACATCACTTATTTATTTATTTAAATCCCAAGTGGATACAATAGAAGCAGTTTTGCTAACAGCTTTACTTCCCCTTTTAAAAACTAAAAACCAGTACGGTACAGTACGCAATACAAACTACATTCTGCCTTCATAAGTAGTATGAAGAAGTAATGAGGGCAGCTTCAAAAAACCTTAAATTCTTGGGGAAGGGAAATCATGGCAACAGTGGTGGAGGTCTTGATGATGTTGCTGTTAAGAAAGAGGCAGGGTGTTAGATGATGGAGAAGTGTGAGGCTGTTGAATTATATCATAAACAAAATATGTTGGCAGGTGGACGCAAGTAAACATCATACATTGTATAAGACTAAGAGTTTCTAACCAACTAGAGAATTCATTCCCCAAATTTCCTGTTACCTTTCAATGGATTCCTCTTCACTGGGTTTTTGCTATTATAGCTTGAACAGTTTGTTTCACTGCTCAGCACTGCCCCCATAATTTAAGGTGGTATTACAGCGTCTGGTCCTCATCCACAAGCTTCCAGAAAAGGTGAAGACATATGCGCTGAAAGCTCTGCCACTATCAAGATGTTTGTTTGTTCTTTTGTTGAGTGTGATGGCACCAGTAAGCCCAAGACATGCTTGTCACAGAGCATTAGGACTCAGGCTCATGACCCCATTATAGGAAATACTGATAATCAGAAAAGACAGCAGATCAGTTTTTATGTTTCCCTCTAGTAACTGAACTTTAACAGGAAGTCAAATAAAAGTCCTTTTCTTGTGTAACTTTGAGACTCTAATTAAAGTGATTCTGAAAGTTGAGCTCAATTGGACTCTTATATAAAGGACTATGCAATCTTCCAGCGAATGTTGAAACACTTAAAAATCACCAGAATTGTTGTAACAAGAATTTGAGGACATCCAAAGGAACAAGTTTAAAAGACAGGAGACATTTGTTAGACCTGGTGTGAATACTTCCCAGTTTCTCATTTAAGATTGTTTTACCCTCTGAGACACACACACTGCAGACATCTTGTTGCGTTACCCTGACGTGACCTTCTTTTTGAAGTCTGGTTGATATCTAATATCACATCTGACTTCCTCCCAAACCAATAAAAGTCTGTATTTATCCTGCAGAGCTTCATTTATAGCTGCACCATGAACCCGAGGTCACATCATCATAAACCGGCCATCTGCGTGAAATATGCATGACTTAAGAGACGCTGCGTTTAGTGTCTGCGAGGTGTCATCTCAATGTGTCAAACCCACCCACTTAAATGAAACACGCTGCCATGGTGACGGGATGATTGGCACGTGTCGCAGCTTAACAGAGCTGTAGAGCAACTCGACTCATCTGGACTGTGTCGAAGGCTGTGAGTCCACATATCCTCACTGGGATGCTGAGCTCTCTCTGATCTGGAGCAGAAGCAAGAAGCAGCACTCGAGACTCTTCCAGCATTGACGTTTTGTGTTGTAAGAACATTTTTTTTTCCTGCTCTTTAACAAAAGTTTTCTCTCAGCTTCTGTCTCGCAGTCCTTGTGGTTTCTCCATCTGTGGCCCTGCAAGTGCTTTTGTCTGCACTTTTCTTTCTGATGAATCTCAGCTATAGCACATGTTGAGATCATTAATTTCAAACCCTGCCAAAACCACTTCCCACACACATGCATGGCATTCATTCCTCCCTCTCTCTCACTCTCCTTCTCTCCCCTGCTCATTCCTTCCCCTCCTCTGTCTTTCTCCAACTCGGCGTTGCTACGAAGCAAGAGTAATCCTGTTCCTTTTTCACTAAATCAAAATCACCATGTGGCTTTGTTACAGTAGGCACAAGCTAAGGCTGAGAGCCGGATTCCCACCGCCTTAAAAAATGTGTAGCTCGAACAGGTTTGTGCATAAAAAAAATAAAAGAGAAAAGCGAGGGGTGAGGATTTATGCAGCAGCCCTGGCAGAATCCCTTGTTACACCTAACATAGAAAAACCTGCACCGTTTCAAAGCAGTGGCAGATATGAAATATTCAACAGCCCGTATTACTTTTACAACACACAGGCAAGGGAAAAAAATCCAACCATGCTCTCCTCACACACTTTTAATTCCAAAAATCTTGATGATTATTGGTTGAAATAGGAGTCTTGCTCCACAGGAGCTGGAGCCGAGGCTGCATCTTTAACAAGACTAAAAAAATTCAAGAGTAGGGGCAACGAGAGAAAGAGCAAAATGAGGGGGGAGAAAGCAAGAGCATTCTGCAGGAGAATGTGTCAGTGTGTGTGTGTGTGTGTGTGTGTGTGTGTGTGTGTGTGTGTGTGTGTGTGTGTGTGTAGACAGCTCCCTGGCATGGCTAACGCCTGCTGGTCTGAGCTGGAAGCCGGCTCAAAGCCCTTCACCTTCACAGCCGGGCTGGCACGGAGCAGCGAGCGCGGCTGGCAGAGCGCGATGTTTATCACACAAAGGCACGATCAAAGAGCGCTGGTATCTGGCTGCACCACTTTCATCTGGGTTCCCACAGCTGACAGTAGCATCCGTGGGGGGCTCTCCTCTGCTTTTTCTCCTCCTTTAATGGTCTTTCTCTCTCTCTCTCTCTTTTTCCCCACCTCCCCATTCTCCATCTCTCGTTCCCTCTCACACATTTATCACTGCAGATAAGCAGACTTTATGTGAGATTCCATAGCTGGAGAAATTTCTCCTCCTCTAATCAATGAAGGCTTTAGGAGCGGCCTGGGGATCAGGCGTTTCTCCTAAGGAGGTGGTGGTGGTGGGGGAGGGGCTTACAAACTTTCCTCTCACTATTTATGTTACAACTCTCTACTGGCCAATCAACTTCCACCTTTGGAACCTCACTGGTTTATCAAACAAATATCAAAAACCAAAACAAAAAACTATACACACATCAGTTTAACTTTGATATTTCATGACAATGAGGGGAAAACTTGTATTATTTAGTTGAAAGTTTATATCGTTTTTCAGCACAAAGCCTTCAGGGAGGGAGAGCCTGGAACCTGCTGGGGTGAGCAGAGGAGAGAATAATTGATGGTGCAAAATCAAGTGAAGGGTCGAATAAACTTTGTAAGATAAGTCAAAGCGGAAACATTTTCTTCCAGGAATTTTTTTTTTTCTAAAATTGACTAGCTGGAGCAGTACATATTTCTGATAAAACAGAAGATTTAGGAAACTTCTAAGGCACACTTTTTGAGGAGTAAAAAGGCCTTCAATGACATGCTAGACATGTGATCACTGTGTCTTGACAACAACAACAACAACAACAAGTCTATCCTGCTCTGTAGTCCATATATCTTGATGCAGCACACCAAATGTTCTTCGTAGGAGGTGAGTGAGGGGGTTTAATTTGTTTGATAATACGACTGGAACACTGCTTTACCACTGAAGACAGAAATGTTTGTTAAAAGTTGCAGTTCCTTGAGTGTCCACTAGGGGCTGGGTGCAAAAGCACAAGAAACCACACACACACACACACACACACACACACACACACACACACACACACACACACACACACACACACACACATTCAAAAGAGCAGCTCTTTACAGTGAGCAGTTTCATTTATTTTAGACCCATACATTTTTATCATTCTAAAAAGGCAAAAAAAGTGAAGACAATAATTATAAATTCAGTAAAGGGCAAGCAGAAACACGCCCTGTTTCAATTTTTACATGCTCAAGTCAATGAAAACATCTCAAACCTCTTGTCTTCATTGTCCAGTATATATAATATTTTCAAACCATGCTCTTTTTATAATAACATGACTCAACAAATTATTTGATAATGGTGACACTATACTATCAGGCTTTAGTATAATGTTGCATTAGCTTGTTAAACTTACTGTGACAAAAATACCACATGAGCTCCAAATCTTCAGGTCCACAGTTTAAGTACATAAAGCTTTAAAAAATAAATTTGAACCAAAAATACTGTTGAATGCTTAAAATGATCTAATTTTAAAAGGGTTTATTGATCTAAGGGTGTGGTCACACAGGCCATTCAACCCGTGCCGTACTCAAGCATGATGCCCCGCCCACAGCACCATTACGGCCCGTAGTCACACTAATCCAGGGGTTTCCTAAACTTTTTCCTGTGAGGGCTACATAACTTTTCCCTTTCTCTGATGGGGGGCCGGGGTCAGTTTGTAACAGAAAAAGTGTGACGATCGCAGGGGTGCCTAAACATAAACATTTATTGTTTTCCAGAAAGCCACACATAACCAAATATTACTAACCCTCTCTGAGATCTTCACAGAAAAAAAGTCAGGAAATAAATAATAACACTCTTAATGAAATAAATAACACTATTTATGAAATAGAATGTCACGTTCTACGGGTGTATTATTCGCGATCATTATGAAAAAAAATCGTAATGTGTCTCTGGTTTTGTTCAGGGGGCCGTTTGGGAACCACTGCACTACTCCAACATGAACCAGACTTTAGGCACATGGCTTGCCTACGTCACCATGACACGTCTGTTCGCATAAAGCATGGTCTCATATGAGTCAGCACAGTGAGAGAGACAGAACATGGCTATGACTTTAAACTTTTTGGCTCATGTTAAGTTGTTTTTTTTATTTTTTAACACACTCGTTATAATTTAAAATGACTGTCAAGAGGAGCGCTCGCCGCAATCATGTCTGTGTACTTGTGCTCATGCGTGAAGTGTACCATACTGAAGCACACTGCTCCAAAGCAGGAGAAGTATATCGTGCCTTAGCACGGTCTACTTGCGGTAACACTGGTTGAACAAACTGGACTTTAGGGCTGAAGCGTGTTTAAGCACAGTACGGCTGGCCAGTGTGACCACGCCCTAACGTTTTATTGTCTTCATCTTCCCCTTTCATAGTTGCCTCCATGATGTAGTTCAACCCAAACCAGCTTCTTTTTGTCAAATATAACCACGTATTTATGGTGTTCAGGGTCAAGCATTAAAAAGAAGAAAAGAATCATAGTTTTTCTGAATATAGAAGCACAAAGTAAAGGCAAGTAGAGGCCTGAAGGTTTCTGGGCTTTGAAATGTATGACCTATTTATAATTCAACCATTAAAAGGCTTTCATTTTGTAGATGTGAAGTATATTTTGAGATATATTGAATCTGTGTGAATTCATCCTAACAACACAATCAGACTGTCCTTGTGGATATTATGTTAGATATTTGGGACTATTTAACAAACTCAAACTGCAAAGACAAGCTGCGGCTTCACCTCATAAAAAGTCTCGCACATGAATGGTGAGGGGCTTTGAAATTTCTGCCTACACGTGGGGTTTGACAGCTCCAGCCTGGAGTTTGACATTTGGTATGCAGTCTCCATGTTTTTGAGACAGAAACAGAGAGAGGAGCTGAGATTTGAAGGAGGCAGAGCTGGAGGGCTGCTGTGGTCGAGGGCTCCTGATGAAATGAGGTATTTATCATTCTCAAACTGTAACCCTTCAGTTTGTGATTCAGACTGCTCCAAGAGGAGACACTCAAGTCCTCCTCTCATCTGAAGCGAGCATTAGACATTCGCCACATCGTGTTCTGCCACAGACAAAATGAAACTCCAAACAAATGGCTTTGGTGGTCACATCAAACTGCCTCGTACCTGTGAAAAACGGCTGCTCCTCAGCATCCAGCAGCATCCACTGTCAGGAAAACGCCTCGTCCCCCCCTGAGCGTGTGTTTGGAATGTGGCTCCTGTTGTTGCGATCAATCCCAATTTAACAGACACCGTCTCAAAGTCAACCTTCAGGGAGCCATGAAAGCTGACAGGTGAGGACTCACTGCCGTCTCCCCGATTCACATCAAAGACACGGCAACAGTGGCGGCTTCAGGAGAAGACAAGCACTTTTAGAGAGAACAAAGAGACTCGGAGAGAGGAGAGCAGGACTCGTCTTCAGACAAGAGGGATGGCCGAGAGGCTGAATACCAAAAGGGCATGAATACAAAAACAGAATCCATCTGCCAAATGCAGATTTTAGAGAATTCAGGCTGAATGTGAGGCAAACTAAAGCTGATGTGGGCCTTATGAGAAATTAGTCTGACAAAGACCTCAAGGTTCCTGTGGGTTTTTTAGTGCAACATTTCTTCTGGATGAAACTTCAAACACTGTGAAGCAGGAAGCCATCATCATGACATCATATGTGGTTGATGAAATCAGGTTCACCTGTTTGTTTTTCTGTGTAACGTATGATGTTAGCGAAGGAGCTAGTATACAATAATAACTGCTGTCCACTTCTGCTGTCTTTACATTTCCTGAAGTGAATGTTAGGAGGTTATCTGTGCCTTGTCTGTTTGGTACATTTCACTGCACAGCATCACATAATGTGGATGAATATGTAGATTACAGTTCACTGTATGGAATCTGATTCAAGAAGACGCCATCCTGGTGATGCTCATTTGTTTGTGAGCTGCTGGTTGAAGACTTAATTCATAGTAACATTACCGAGGCTGTGATACTACTGATATGCTAATTTTAGCTGACTAAAAACTTTTGGAATATAGTTGGAAACTATTTGGAATATAATTCACATGCTGAAAAATAGACTCCTTAGAGTTTATTATACTGCAAGAAAAACACTGAAATATAGGTTTTCAACTCATGTTTTTACAACTTAAATTGGACCAAAATGTACAAAACAAACTCTAAAGTGTGTGTGAGGTTATAAATCAAGAGACAGTAAATAACCTCCAGACTTCTATACAATCATTTATTTTGAACAGGCGCTGATTGCTGATCACTAAAACAAATACAGATTAATCATATTCTGTATCAGCTTTAGCTTAGCTACAGGGCTTGAACCACTTTTTTAAATCATATTGCTGCAAGTAGAAAAGGTTTTATGATGTACTTTATTTCACATGTTCCAATGAGATGTATGTATTTATTTGTACATATGGCTCTAGAGCGCCTCCTTTCAGTTGTATTTTATATGAGCAGTAATGCTTTAACAGCATGTGAGTGACATGCCACAGATAAGTTGTAGGGCACGACGCTATGCTATAATTTATGCAAGTGTTGTTGAGATAACTCCAGGCTTGGTTCACTAAAACTTGTGTTTATATGTTGCTAAGCTAGCTTTAGCACACTGTGAGTACAGCATGATTTTACAGTGAAATCAACTGTTTCTTATTATTATTACACCTCCATCAATTAAGTTGTGTTCAAACCTGTCTGTTCCAAGTCTAATATCTACTCTTTGAGCTGTGTCATCTCTACCTGCTCCTCGGAGAAATATTTGCTCTATAGCTTCTACATCTTCTGTTGTGTATAACAGCTTCTCTCGAACGCTGCCTGTCTGCAGTTTGTTTACTGTGGCCTTTCAGAGCTGTGTCACTTATAAAAATGCTCTCTGCTGCTGGAAACAGATCTATCGGAGTGTTCTAAAGGAAAACAAAACAGTAAAAACTGTGGCAGATCAGCTAAAGGATGAAACTCATTGTGAAATCTGTAAAGCTGTGTGGAGCATCAGATTTGGGAACACGGTCTCTGTCTGATTTATCATGACATCGTTTTCACGTGTGTCACTTGGATAAGTATCTTTCCACACAGGACACATAAAAAGAAACAGTAACAGGAGTCGGTTGACCTGCTTTTCTTCTTCTTCTTTATTATCAAGAATATCTGCTTTTTAAACTTTCTAGCTCTGCAGAGGACAGATTTGATAAATGGTTGTGGTCAGCACTAACCTCTGAATCCATCTCATGTGACCGCTTCATGGTTCAAGCCTTCTTGTGTTTCTCCTGTTGAATGCTTTTAATGTGAAGGATTGGTTTAGCATCGGCTGTAACTGAATACAGCTCTGACACACCTTCCAATCAATACCAATGGGATTAGATTTAAAGTAAAGATCAGTAAAGCAGGATTATATGTGTACACTGCTTCCTGTGAAGGCTGTGCGTGGAGAGTGAAGTCCACCACCGACAAACCATCAGTGCTCATTAAACGCTGGTTCTGTGGTTAATGGTTCTCCTGGAAAAATGAGCATAAATTGTTTGTTTTAATGAAAATTTTAGGGTTATATCTTTAATGTTGCTTAATAAAATCTGATTAATAGGGCACTCTGGAGATGATGCAAAGAATGCTAAAAATGAATTAGGTCACTTAACGTACAGCTCTTAACTGCAGTCATAACTGAGCAGTTATTTTTTCCGCTTCCATAAAACCTCTGGAAAGCTTTCTGCACTCACAGCCCCAGTGCACTCACTTTTTTATTGTCTACCAGCTGTTGGAAAACTTTACACTCTGAAGGAGAAGAAAGAGGCGCGCAAGTCCTCCGAGGACCCATTTGTACAGCTCGAGCAGTTTAAGCCGTCTTCTCTGGTGTTTGTAGCAGGTGTGCATCCTTTGAGGGTTTCACCTTAATTCAACTTCCAGAATAAATGTGACAGGAAGAATAATAATTATGAAGAAAAAAAAAAACATAAGTTTTTTTTCTTTTTTTTTTTTCCTGGCTTGTATGTCTGATACCTGATATTTAATTCTCCACAGTATAGTCCTTACTCACACAGGTCTACAGACTGAGTGTGCAACAACCTGCCAGTGTGGTTGGATTTATCTAACAACACACACTCCCTGCTCGTTTAATACAGCGGCTTGTTTTGTGAGTTACAAAGACAAATGTGCTAAACATAAGAGAGTTACACCAATACAAGACCCACTTCTACAATCATGAGTAACAAATAAAATTGAATCAATACAGCACGTCATGATTCAGACTCACAAAACATCCCGACAGTTTACAGAAGATTCAATAAATATCAAGTAGGTTTTTTTGGACTGTCCTGTTTAAAAGAGGCTGTAAAAATAAAAATAAAAAATCTATCTAAACTAGAGGACGTGTTATGAGATTTGTTTAGTTATTTATTGTCTTTAAACCTGTTTGTTCCTGAACTCATTGTTTGTTTTTTCATTGTCTATTTTCATTGGCTTCAGTCTTGTTTTTGGTGTTTCCTCTGTTTTATTTATAAGTTGTCATTGAGTTTAGGGGAGGGATCATCACAGAGCAGCCAGGTGTGTGTGTGTGTGTGTCTGATTGCTCCTGATTTGGAGCATGTGTGTGAAGCTTATATGTACTCCTAGAGTCCAGTCCTCTGTGCTGACTCATTGGCTGTGTCTCAATTCAAGGGCTGCAGCGATCAGAGGACCAGCTCTTAGTAGACTGCAAAGGCCAAATTGAATTGAGACGGTCTTTTTGAAGCATTTAAAGCATTTCCTGTTCGTCACTCTCGACTTCTCTCGACGCAGCACCGCCCTCACCTCAGGCTAACATGACTAACCTCACATAAACCTTGACTATTTTTACGTTTATAATTTATTTATTAATGTCTCTTTCCTTACTGAGTTCAGTACTGCTATCTTTTCAAACACATGTAAACCAAAACCCTTACATTTAAAACAGCAGTTTTATTGTTTTATTGCTTAAGTTAAGCAGGCTAAAATGTACATTTCAACATTTGAACAAGCACTAGGGAGATATTAGATTTTAAAAAGGTATAAAGTGCAAGCTGTTAACGTTTTAATTGCTTTTCTTTTTTTTTTCAGAGAGCTAAAATGATTGAATATATTTTTTGAGTTGAAAACAGTTAAGGGTGTTTTTTTTGTCAGAGAATTTACATTTATGAATTTTGCCATAATGAGAATCAAACTATGATATTTTAATTTCCTCTGCATATTACTGACAAAGAGCCCAAACAGCACATTTTCCTAGTATGAACAAAATCTTCATCACTCTTTCAGAAATAAAATCTCTCAGTTGTTGCCAGAAATCCTTCACAACTGGCTAAAACAGGAGTCCTCCTGGAGTTCAGTTGTCAATTTTCTTCAGCGCTCACACGCAATGAATCTTGGGATATGTAAGGCTATGAAGGATATACCAATTTCATCCTTTTGGCACTGGAAAAGAAGGCCGGATTCGTCGGCCACATTTTGGAGGAGCCTTCGAAATGTGACAGCCTTCGACGCACTGCTGTGACGTAATCTCTTTAAATTCAGCCTTCGTAGGCTCTGAATTGAGACAGTCATTGTCTCACCTTCAGAGATTGTCTCTGTGTGTGTCTGAATGAATCAGATTGTTGCATTCTCTCTGAGTTTCTAATTATCTTACATTGTTGTCAGATGTCGCTGGGCTTATCATTTAAACAGTTTCTGTTCATCCTCTGAGCCCGTTGGGTCATTATTTGTTTCACAAAGAAGTTTTTTCAGAGTCTACCTGAGAGTTTGCTCTGCAGCAGAGGTTCAGTAAACCTTACCTTTGTTTTGGCTGAATGAGCCTGTTTGTTTACTTCCCTACATTGTTTTTTTTTTCCTCATCTCTTTCAGTCACTTGTGATTTCAGGGGTTATTTCTCCTGGGACTGTTTTAAGAACCCCCACTCTACTCCACCTCAAACTGTGTGCCATGCCTTTTTCTATTTCTTCTTCAGTGTGATTCCCACCAGTGTGATCACATTTGATTTTGTGACTATAGCCAAGGTCTGGAGCTCTTACTGTCATATTAATTAACGTGAAAGTAACATGTATACTTTTTCTACCTCACCTGACCCTACACATCAGGAAGTTCTGCTTCCTCTCCAGGAAAATATTCTCCATTAGGGGGCAATATGGGAAAAATGTCTGGATTTATATTTTCAGGATCAGGATTGTTTTTCAGGATGTTTTTAAGACTGTTTTGACCTTCAAACATTTTTAGACCCTAATATTTCTTGAGCTGCATTCTGAACAATTTCCATACATCGGTTTGCTTTTTCTGCTCCATTTCAAAACATTAATCTACTCTTGTGTCTAATTTAGTTTGTGAAAGGTTAGATATACTTTGGTGACAGAAAATTCAAATGTACACATGATTTAGAAAAGGATTAATTTTAATACATCGTAAGATAAAGACTGTGGACTGTTTGAAAATGGAACTTGGGCCTCCTACTGAGTCACATTTTAGAGAGCCGGAAATGACATTTGATGACATGAAATGCAGAGCAGGCAGAGTGAGATGAAGATGTTGTAATGCAGAGTCCAGCATGAGGACTGCTACACCAGCAAAACCTAAAATAGAGGCACACAGTTCAATTAAAGGGGGACATTCCTACTGAAAGTCATTACAGCAAAGATAATTAGCGACACAATCAAAGAAACGGTGTTACTCAGCTACCCGTTTATCTCTGATTCCTCTGACCGTGACTGTGAAGCTGATGTGAGATCTTAACTCAGAACACCTAAAAATCGAGGAGAGAGCTCAGGGGTCAATCGGGAGGTGTCGCGTGATATTGGTCCAATCTGATTGGCTGGTTTTACAGCTTCGTTTCTATCTCTGGGTCTCGTCCAATCGTTAAAGGCCAGTATCTTTGCAGCAGGAAGTAAAGATTGGGACCATTTAGATCTCTGGCAGATCTGCTTAATGCTGCTCATCGATCGCTTTTCCCCTTTTAAAAACAAATGGACAACTCTGATGGTCCAAATGGCCCTTTTCCCAATTACAGGCTTGGGTGGCTTTCAATCCTGCAGAAACACTCCAACTGCAGATAACTACTTATAGCAGCCTGAGTGTGATCCTTACTCGTCTGATATGTGCTTAAACACACAAAAAACACACGCTGTTGTGCAGCTGCTGAAATTGATCATACATTTGTTGAGTCTCTTCCATTAAAAACCTTACTTTGAGCTGATATAACGTTGTTTTCATATCAGTAATCGGATCAAATAGAGGATTTATCTTCTATGTGCGTTCCACTTTTAATAGAGAATAATTTACAGTGAGATGAGAAATGTTGAGTCCCAGTAAGCTGCACCATTTTCACATTTTTTCCCATGATTCCTGGACCTTATAGAGGCCTTATCTAGAGCTGCAAACCTGACCCCTCTTCCAGATATGCAGCCCCTAAACACTGACTCTGTGCTCGGCCTAATCTTGGACCAGGAGCAGCAGCAGCAGCAGAATCCAAAGAAGGGATGAGCAAGGAGACTGAGAGCTGCTGTCAACATGCTCTTATGGTGAACAGATGTGGGGGAACTCCCTCTCTACTCTTTGCCTGGAGCCACACACACATATATAGGACATACTGTAACACACACTCAGGAGGAGGAGAGGCAAAACAATCATTTGGAGTAAATTCCAGGGATCGTTTGGATGGTTGTGGTGACAAGAAGGCCAAAATCAGAGGAACCAAACAAGATACTAAAGTGCTTGGTAGTAAACAACCGCTGTATGGAAGAGGTTTCTTTTTTCACTCCGTGGTTTTGCAGGAATGTTCCTCCCTGTGAGGCCGGAATGAGTAAGAACAGCGGTCTGTGCAGACCTGATTTATCCCCTCTCCGTGCAGGACAGAGTGCCCTATTTGACGGCAGAGTGGACATAAAGCAGCTGCCTCTTAGAAAGAGATGCTATCCGTCAATGGGCCATACTTTAGTCACACTTACAAACTCTTTCTCCAACCTGAACGAGCAGCATTCACTCTGCGTCTCTCTTCTCGGGGAGTTTTTCTTACGTAACAGCATTGAACTGCTCACTTCCATCTGTGCTCTGATTTACGGGCTCACAGGAGAATGTAAGTGAAAGGTAAATGTGATTACACAGTCAGTCCTTGGAGCATGACATTCTTCAGCTTGAGAGGAGTGTGATTTAAACAAAATACTTTTCAAGTTAAGGAGATGATATGTTGCTTGTTATGCATCTCATAAACTTCAGCTCTTTTTTCCCCTTGCAGAATTACCTTTGTAATTTTAAGATTTCACTTTTTTTTTTTACATTAATCCAGCAGCAACAAATCTCAGAATTCACCTCAGAAAAGCCCAGAAAACTTACTGTTTACAGACCACAGACCATCAAAATTCTGGCCACAAGAAAATTATTTTTGTACTGAAACATGACCCTCAGTATAAAAACTCTGTCAAGCTTATATCTGCAGATTCGGTGTATTTGAAAGTTCTGTTATTTTATTCATTAGTTAACTGTTTTTTCCTCTTTTACTTATTGTACTTTTTTTTTTGTAAAGTTATCTTAAAATCAACCTAAACTTACATTTTTGTTTCATCTGGAGTCACCTGAGGAAAGTTAGATCCAGATGTTTGGGTTTGTTTTGAATGTAATCAAATAAACATCAAATTTCAGATCCATTAAACCTTAAATGTGTAAAATAAGAGCAGGATTCACAAACATTATCTGAGTTTTTGACTGTTTGCTTCTGAACTACTGTTTGAGGTTAAAACCTAACCTCCTGTTTCTGCTCTCAGTGATGAGCGTCAGTGGCAGTTGTGTTGCTTTTTGCAAGAATGAAAACCACACGACTGTTTCAGAGTAATAAAACTGATCCCCTTCAATACCAAAACTTCCACTCATGCATGATACTGGGATGACTCGATGAGTTTTACATGCTTTTTGGTGTGAGGTATTTAATTTGTTCACAAACAGTTTGGTGTGAGTCGTCAGCTCATGTCAGTCTAACACTCGATGACTTTTAGATCTTAACAGATCTTTAACATGACAGTCCTTGGACCACGTATACACATGCCACATGATCGTATAAGACACCACACGCCTAACATTTGGGGCAGCGATCTCATAGACCCGAGATCTCACAGAATCTTGTGTGATTTAACGTAACTTCAAAAGGCTGAGCAACGTTGTTAGCTGGCTGTCCTGACGTGTTCTCTCATGAGGTAACAAAAAACCAAGAAAAAAATCTGAGTAAATAACAGTCAGTCTTGTGATCATTTAGACGTATAATCCATTACGATGAGTCCTGAATCAAATCACGCCCTTGATCACTTGGGAGGGCAAATCAGGCCCTAAATCTGGCTTCAAATCATCAAGTGTGTGCCTCGCCTTTCACTGTATTTTGGAGTAAACAGTGTTATCAGTTACTGAGATGGAACTGATTAGATTTAGCAGTTTAAAATAATAATAATAAAATAATAATGAAAAGATCCAAATGTTGAAGAAGTTTGTTGGACGTGACTTTAAGCGGATGTGAATCTTTACAGCTAACTCTTAACTAGCAGCTATGTTGTGCATGCATCCTGTCAAATAAACTTAACTACAGTAAACTGTATAACCTCTTCTCTCTGCCAAAGTGAGAAAACACAAGCATAAGAAAACATTAAACTCTATTTAACTCAAGGATCTGCTTGGAAGAAGGGACAGTCTTCCCTATTTTAATTTGTTGTTGGCAGATTTTGACTGTTTTGGGGACTTTTTTCAACCTTCTGTCTTATCTGTATTTTCATTTGATGATACTGGCTCTTTTATGTCATTTATCTCAGGAAAAAAACAAACAAACAAACCGGAGTATGCACTGCACAGTCTTAAACTGCACCAGTTTATTTACCCAAACACCAGGCGCTGCATGTATGCTGAAGTTTGTAAAGAAAAGTGGAAGAGAGAGGTATCAGAAGTGGGTTTGAGAGTTCTGTGACCAAAACTGAGATATTTTAACTTCAACTGAAGAAGAGTATCAAAGTAGCTAAAAATACTTGTCAATATTATATTTTGCATCTCCTGAAAGGTGAAGCTGTTTGTATGGACGGATGGAGATTTAAGCTTTATTTGATTTTTAAGGGGAACTGTGCCTTTAAATGCAGAAAACTATGACTTGGTGTTGGATCTGCATGCATGTTTCTCAGATAGAAGTGTCTCAGCACAGCTGACACATCTGACTCATTATTTTTATGTTTTCCTGTTGTTTGGAGTTTGATTATCCACACTGACCTACAGTGTTGCACTCTTGTAATGCAACCATGGCACAAATCCATACACACAATCACATTAGCTGCAGTCACCGGTGTCTACAGTGTTGGCGTGCGTTGCACAGTCTGCGACATACAGAATGTAAACATCTGGTCAATAGACCTTTCACCCTGCGATGCTGTGAAGCCATTAACCTCTTTACAGTGGCTCGCAGCTCTCCTGCGCTCCTCGTTATTGTCCGTGGCTTCCATCATTATTCACTTGACAAACAGGCGTTATTAGTCAGACAACCCTCTGCAGGCGGATTAGCTCTAGAGGCTTTCATTATCCTTCGATTCAACCACCTTGATTACTTTCAATTGGCGTGAACAGCTCATTTTCCAGCATAATCTAATTCAATATCACCTCATTTAGGGGCTGATACAACGAGACCCCGGATAATTTGCTCAGTCGGGGATTGCTCTGGGATTAAATGTTTGTCTTGCAGAGTGATGGTGATGGTGTTGAAAATATGAGCTGGTATTAATTTTATGTCAGTGCACAGAGGGTGAGGGGACTGGGCAGGTTTATACAGGTTACATACCGACGTGCTCTGAGTGCAGACATACCTAACGTGACCTGGTAGGAGTCAGAGACACATTTCACCTCAGGCAGCTTTGCTCTCTGTGACAAGGGCTCAAAGAATGTAAACAAGTTTCAGTCTCTTCAAATCTGGCCTATTATCTGAGGACTGCAGCTGAAAGATTTACCACGATGACGAGTGTTTGTTTCTTGACAGGAAAGAGCACAAAGAGAAAAGTCTTTGAGGAGGAGAAAAAATCTGAGCCGATGTCAGATTAAGTGAAGAAATGTTTCTAAATTTCTAACCTTGGAATAACTTAAAGTCTGTCTCCATCTTGTTTTTTTTTCAGCCTCCTCCTGACATTGAAAGAATAAACAAAGTAACAGTGCAGAAAACAAACCTTTATCACGTTTCTTCCCGCTCCCTCTTCTACCTCGGAGGCGTTTAGAGAAAGTGATCGTTGTCTTGTTCACAGGAGACAAGAAAGGTGACTATCTGTCAGCACCATCTAATGTCTCTCATTCTCCGGGTGTCCAGTGGTCGGAGTCAAACTCGTGTCCCCGGAGGTCGATCAGTCACACAGACAGCTGCTCTAAACACAGATCAGACCTGAGGCTAAAGACGTCCGTGTCTGCACGCCGGCCGGATCACTTAAGTGATTACACTGATTTAGCTGTTTTAGAAACAGGCCGAGTAGATTCTAGGAGCTGATGGAGGATTGTTTAACCACAGCTGGACCTCATCAATACAAAACAAATGAATGCAAGCTGATATTTACAACACATGCTGCGTGACTCTAGAGATATAAAGACATTCATTCATGCTTTGTTTCTTAATTAGACCATATTTACACTTTTTTTTTCTGTACAAAACCAAAACTTATCCTTACTGACTCTTTTTCACTAAAGAATGGGCTCCTACACAAAATGACAAGCCTAAAAATGTCATACCTTAATATATGGAAGCCAAAAATAAAGCATGAATTGCTTGTAATGAGTAAATTAAATCTGCCATTGGAATAAGAAAAAAAATAATTTGTATATTTTTTTTACTCCTTTCAAGCAACCCAGGCCTTATTTTTAATTTGTAATATCTTGACATAATATACTTTTTCTCTCCTCGCTAGGTTAATCCAGTTTAAATTAAATCATTTAAAACATTTATTATGAGACATCAGACATAAAAACTCATTCAGTTTAATTTTTCCTGTGCAATTTTTCACTTCACCTAAAGATGCTCCTGTGCACAGGAAAAACCTTCAAGCACACTGACCATTTTTATTACTCCTGCACTGCTCAGACCTCCCAGCCAGTAACTACAGAATTTATAAAGCAGTGATGCTCCTTTTTATTATTTTTTTCTCCATATTTTAGGGTTTAAATGGCAGTTAAAATTGTGTTGCTTGAGTAAATTGATTTGTCTTGCATCAGTGAAACAGGCTGCAAAAGCAGCAACATAATTAAGTGAAGATTTTGCCACTAAAGGTTCTTTCAGAGTAATTTTAAGTGTTTAAGAGGGTCCTTTGAAAGAGCTTCTTGTGTAAAAAGTTGGTGTCACGAGACTCCACTGAAAAAAAAAAACAGCCATTATAACCCACAGAACATGAGAGTCTCTCATCTACCTCAACCTTATCTTTGATTTCTTTGTGTCTTGTTCTGTAAAGCTAGTTCGATCCAATTTTCTTCCAGAGAGAGAGAGAGAGAGAGAGAGAGAGAGAGAGAGATTTTATTTCAAAACCTGTATCATAAAGACCCTTTGTAACTCGAGCCTGTTGAAGGTAAAAATAAGAACTTGAAGCAGACGTTCTACAGTCAAGCACATTTTCTTTGGATGGCCTCCATCTAACATGTACTTTTAGAATCTTCTGGAAGTTTCCTGCTCCTGATATTCTCCACAGTTTGTCGTTCAGACCCGCCCCTCACAGCATGAGTTGTCCCTGTGAGACGAAGGAGATTTTTATTTATTGATTGTTTTTTTTTTGGCAAATGGGAGGAGTTTCATGAGGACATGACACCAAAACCATGCTGCTGAGGTGGCGGTGTTATGCCGTTACTTATGGCAGCTACAGATACACAGTGACAAGATTTGCATCCATATCAGTGTTAAAAGTAAACAGGAGGGCTGACTCCTCTTCATGCCACAATGTGAACTCTGATGAACAAAACGTCTGCACATCCGTCCGTCTATACTGCATTGTTTCTGAAGACCTGTTGCATTTCACATTGGTTCACCATTACTCCTTGCAGAAATTTTTAGCAAAAAGCATTTTGTAAAAGTTAGATACTCTGGTTCTCATATGAAGTCATCTGAAGGAAATTTTGTGCAATTATGAAAACAGCTGAGGATAAAGTTGCAGCCTGACTCCTGGCGACGACTTGCCACAGTCTTCAGGAGCAACCCAGAAACTTTATATCCTTTCTTTGTCTTTTAGATGCCAAATCATGTGAAAATAAAGCCCCGTTCAACTCCCCAAAGACTCCTGTTTATCAAAGACTCGGATAATGATAAAGCAGCGAGTTATTCCTGGGTGGACATGACGGCTCACCTGGGAGCTCACTTTAACAGCCTCCATGAGAAGAGCCGTGCTCCAGGGCACCTCATCAGCTCTTACCAAAGGATTCAGGACGGAGTTACTAATTCACTCTCCCCTCTGAGATTTTCACAGCTTGTCTTGGGATTCAAATCTTTAAATCCTCTCCCACTCTCGCTGTCTTTCCCTCTCTCTCACATTTACTCTCCGGTCTGCGTGGTCGCCCATAGTGAGCACTATGAAGGATTACTCTCCCCAGATGTAATCCAATGGAAAAAAAAAAGAAAAAAGCAGGAACTGATTTCTTATCTTTGGAAGATGCTGCATTTCCCCTCATCTCTGAGAACACACAGGCAGCATTATCACTCATTTGATTACCGGAGTAAAAATGGACACAGGGCAGCAGCAGTTGCAGCCTGCAGAGGCCTGAGTTTCACATTGAAATCCAATTGAAGGCTGTACCTCATGTATTTGTTTAAGATTTGGGAATAATTAACTGGGGTAAAAGCTGTTATGGCTGCACAATGCGATTACACCAGACATTGAGGCTTTTTTCAGTTCAAGACAATCTGAGTGTAAGAGCACCTTTTTCCTGCCACTTAACTTTTATACACGATTATAAAAAAGCATCTGTGTACGGAAACGTTTCAGATTCAATGCACATATGGCCCTAAGATGTTTTTATACAGTATGTGCCCTGCATGTGCACTCTGAATCACACACACACATACACACGGTGAGCCGGGGGCAGCGGCGGGCTAACAGATGTTGGTCACAGAGGACAGCTGATCCTGTGGACCGACTTCACTGTGAACATGTGTTTCTCTGGCGCCCATATGGATAAAACACATGTAGCCTCACACAGCTCTGACCAATGATAACACTCCATGACTCTTAGAGCTCAACTCCAGGTCATTTTGATCATTTCATGGATTTTCAAAAGTCATTTCCTGACGACGTCAAACAGCCACATTGTTACCGAGTATTTTCAAACATATCACTGGTTTTGAGTCTGAAATTCATAAAATGTCAATCAGGTATGACTCCACTGATTTATACAAACAAGAAGAAATAAAAGTGAAAACCATTTTAGAAGAAATAGACTATTTTTTATCAGCATCTGTATCTGTTACTTTCATAAGGAAACACAGTTAAGTTGATTTTTATATTTTTAGGGGTGATGTCAGTCCCTCACCTCCCTGCTATAGTGAAGCTATGGTGGGACCTTTCCTTCACTTCTTTATTTACTGGTGCTTTTTGGCTACTTGCCTGACTGGAAATTGGAAATGCCAAAGCAACAAAGCTTCCAAGAAACAGGCACTGGAGTGGAGCTTCGGCCTGCTAGCAAAGATCTGCAATAAAGTTTCAACACCCAACTTTCTGCCACTTCAAAGACAAATATGTGTACAAGTCCTGGCCTTAATATCATCAAGACAGAAACGGCTTAAAAGGCGCACCTTGAAAAGTTGTTACCAATAAAGAAATGAGCTACTGAAGCCAATTTTTTGTATATATATAAATCTGTAAACGTGTTTATTTCTGCTTCAAAAACTATTATTTGATGCAAAACCAACTGGGGATTCCTTGGCTTTTGGAAATGGCCCCAAGTGGACATTCAAGGAACTGCATTGTCTAGTGAGTCTCTTTATACTATACAACCAATCTGCTTTTACACCCATCATGAACATTTTGTGCTGGTGAGAAAGCATGTTACAGAAAAAAATGTTTCAACACCATCACAGTGTTACTTTTTATTGTTAGCTAGCTCAGAAAAAGTGTTAATGTTGACAGTACAGGAGCTCTGGACAGAGAGCAAGCAGAGGGCAGGAGTAAATAAGCCAATTACACATCAGAACAACTTTTAAGCATCCAGCATTTATACTTCAGCATGCTCCATTAACCAATAGATGTAAAGAAGAAACCTGTTTTTCTAGAAATTGTCAAATTGCAGCTGAGTATCCACATTTTGCATGTTTACTCCACCAAGTGTCCAAAAAGACAGAGAGGCAACTTTGTTTGCATGCAGCTGAAACTCTCCAGTTAACAGGAAGACTTGTTACAGCAGCCTTAACCGCGACTCTGATCAGGACAAAGAGGTGAGTGCAGTAGTTTTATGATTTATTTATCTTGGTTTCATATTGAACATTGGAACTCAAACTAACGTTAAGTACTGTGAAATGGTAAAAGCATCAGATTCTGGGCTAACAAATGCTTCATATTTTCACATCTGGAACATTTCCCGACATGTGTCCTTAAAGTTCTCCTGTTACATTCTCTAAATCGCTCTCGCAGCCTTGAAACCTTTGTTTTTCTGCTCTTGATAAATTGATTCTGAGTGGTTGTAACATGAGAGAACGGCGAGCGTTTAAGCGAATCCTTCGTCCTGCATTTGACCCATAAACCTCTGTAGTTTTTAACGGCGGCCTGTCTTTCTGTAGACGTCTCTTTGTTGTAGCTCTGTGCTAAAGTGTTCTGAACGACGCTCGCTGTAATTGCTAAAAGGTAATTGCGCTGGCAGGTTACGGCGAGGCTTTAGCTCCCCTGAGCCGCACCCTGATCCCTGCATAAGGATGTGATTAACCACCATCTCCTGTCATTAACCGTGAGGGCTGTTGGAAAGCAGAGTGAGTAATTGTCATATTAGAACGGTTGCTTGGTCAGATTGAGTGCTGAATCCAGTCTGAGGAGGCTGCCGGCTCGATTTAAGCACATGGCAGAATTGACCAAATTGTTAGCGTTTGTTCCTGCAGTGAAATGTGACAGCTGAGCAGACATGTAATGCTCAATTTGCCACTCTGATAATATAACCACACACACACCAGCCATGCAGGAAAGGAGTGTTTTTCCTGTGAATGTGTCAATAGCTCTGAGGCCAAACAGCTTCAGAGTGACACCCAGCAGCCGTGTGACTTTATGGAGTATAACATTAAAGCCGCAGGAATGAATCATTTGCTCGTCTGAGTGAGACAGTAACTGCCAAAAGCGGAGGCCGAGGCAGAGGTTCAGATCAAATAAAGGCAAACTGAGCTGCAGGGAGCATGTTTGCGTTGTATATCACTGTAAATGTTGCTGTAAAGAGCTCTATCTCTTTGCTTAAACTGGCAGGAGCAGGCATTGATCATACCCTGCGTCCTCACTGTGATGCTCCTGCAGACAGATGGGAGAAAGGAGGAGGAGGGGGGGGGGGGGTGAATGGCTTTCATTGGAGCATGCTCAGAAATGCATATGCTCAGCAGCCTCTTGATGGTACTTCTGAGACGAGAACAGTTTCGCTTAGATTGCTCAAGGATGGACTCGTCGGGGCAGTTAGCATCACTTTGCAACTCAAGGCCAAAACAAGCTTTTCATTTTTTTTTAGCTGCAGAGGTCAGGGAGAGGGGAAAGAGAGCTAAAAACAACTTATTTGTTTACATGTGGAACACTTTCCCTGAGTGCTTTTAACGCGACTGCAGTCAGATCTGCAGATGAATGGAGCGTTTTTGTTTCATGTCCCCAATTGGCATTCTGAGGTTCTCCATTTAGAGGGATTTTCTGCGGAGCGGGGATAATGGAGCGTCAGGGGGGAACCCAGGAGGAAGGATTTAGATGTGTTTGAATTGACTCAGACATTTTGTTAAGTGTCATTGTGCATGGCCCGTTTACCCCCCCCCCCCCCCCCTTTTTTCATTCATAACCACTCTGCCGTCTCTTTCACGAGGGGGTTATAGCTGGGTTTGTGTGTCTATGTGTGGGTGTGTGTGTGTGGGTGTGTGCAGTATATTTGATCATTGTGAATGTGTGTCTGTGTGTCTGTGTGCAGTTTTTGGGAAGTGGACAAAACAAAGGCCCTCCCAGTAAGCCCCGGTCAGGTCTGTATTGTGTGTGCAGAGTGAATCATGACGGCATTTACACACACACACACACACACACACACACACACACACACACACACACACACACACACACACACACACACACACATACGCAGGCAAACAAGCCCAGCTGGGTTTTGGAAACAGAGTGTTGGCCTTTGTGTCGGAGCTGGGTCAGCTGGAGGTAGACGCTGTTTTTGTGAGGGACGGAGAGATGAAGTGACAGCGTAGAGGAGGAGGAGGAAGAAGAGGAAGGTAAATCTCTCACAGCTGCTACGTCTCACCAAACGTAACCACAGCAGGCCGGTTCAAGAGGAGTGTACACGTTTACAGATCTCTGACATCTGTACGTGCCGCGTGTGTGAGGAGAAAATGGTTACTAATGCCATCAAGGTCTCATTTACATCCCACGGCGCGTCCATGCTGGGCGAGAAACTGGATGCTTCATCACAGCCTCTCTGTGTGCTATGTTGTTTAAAATGCTCCAAGCACAATGTCGCACATGATTGCACTCAGTTACTCACTGCATCTCACCCTTCATCTCTCTCTGTGTGTCTCTATTTCATCTTTCATTCCCCAAAAGAAATAAATCAAAAGCATGGAATTGAGGATTGATAAGGAAGGCAGCAACATAAACGTAAAACAACAGAAAATATGAATTTAAGCAAGAACATCTGATTATTATACAAAAACAACTAATCTGTAGTCATATAAAAAATTCAGCACCAAGGTTTTCATATGCAGAACTGATATAAATGACACTAAAAAATGGAGAAACATTAATAATAAGTGATCAAAATGGGAAAAGTGACATTTAAAGCTTTCCCACAATAAATGATACTTCAGATGAGACTTACAGCTCTCAACAATTTGAAGAATATTGCCAATGTAGGCACCATACAGTGAAAAACTTTAGCCTTTAGCTTGAGATAAAGATGATATAACATAAACATTGAGTCTGAATCCAAAGACAGAGAAATACACCCCAAATCCCAAAGGTATGATGATGCAGTTCAAACATGCCTATAGACTTACTGCAGCTGTGTTCAGTTCAGGGTTGTCATCAAGTCATTGTGGCTCGAGTCTGAGTTGAGTCCTGAGTCCTCAGTGTTCAAGTTCGAGTCACAAAAGAAAAAAATCTGAGTCAAGTTTGAGTCAAATCCTTTTCACCTGAGTCGAGTCTCGGTCGAATCCTTAGTACCTCGGCCCAAGCCCTCGAAAAGTCCCCCAAAAAACTTTTTAAAGCTCTCCCGGGGCATCTCGGTTTATGATTGCAACAATTACAGAAAGAGGGTTGCCATCTTCACTAACTTTTTTGTGTTTCAAAGTTGTTAAAACAAATCTAAGTTTGCAATTTGGCTTATATTTGGGTTTTAAATCACATGCATTGAAAGCAGTTTTATTTTGAAAAAGGTGCTTTTATTTTGAAGTTGTCTGTCAATCAAGAAGAAGTGAGGCATGCTTTACAGCACTGAATGAAACAGAGACATAATGTTTGTGAAGATTTTGACCTCCTGTAGTTAGCATGCAGCCAACGAGTTTAATGTCACAACCACCACAAGAAGCACAGAAAAAAAAGCTTTTTTTAAAAGTGATTCCAGGGCATCTCTGTGAAGATGGCAACACTCGCTCTTCAGGAGTAGCACATCACCAAGATTCCTTACTTATTTTTCTATTTGAAAAAAAAAAGCCCCTGATTACTCTTCAATAATGTACATGTTGCTCTGCATTTGCCAACATAACATCTTTAAAAAAAAACGCACAACCTGTTGCTCCACCTTTGACATCTTACCACAGACTGAAGGAGAAGGCACGTGAACACGTATGCAGGTAAACTTAATTCGTGTCTGCTTCTGGAGATGAGCTGTCAGAACCTCCACCTTCTGCTGCACAGAGCTGCCTTGTGTCCTCTCATCCTGACAGAGCTCAGATCACGTAGATCGGTGGTCCCCGACCCCCAGGACATGGCCCGGTACTGGTCGGTGGGTCATTTGGTACCGGGCCACACAGAAAGAATAAATAACTTCCATTCTTTCCATTTGATTTTTTATCTGAGTCAGATTGATGTTTTATCTTGAAAAATGAAGTCTCTCCATTCCATCTGTCTTTGACTCACTCTAGATGCATGTCAAAAATGTCAAAATGTAAAAACCAACCTTGGTCACGTGAAACGTCCTACTAAGAATTACAAGGACACTGCTAATAAAGTTGCAAATGATTACACAGTGGATTTACGTTTATTGTTAAATATAAAAAATACCACATTTTATTTAGTTGTATTTATCTGCTACACATGTACAGATTGATATGTGAAAGAATTGTCTGACATTAAGCCAGTCCATGGTGCAAAAAAAGGTTGGGGGCCACTGATGTAGATAACAAAACAAACTGTGCAAACCCCTGACAAAATAAGAGTCTCAGTAGTTTCTTCATTTTATAGGTCAACACATCTCATAATGTGGAGACTAATGCATACAGGAGTGGAGATGATGTTTGAAAAGAAGCTGTGTGAAGTCTGAATAATTATCTGAAGCTAAAAATGGGTTGAAAAATGGATAAGGAGTAGGACTGCCGGCAGTCCACACCAGTGCTCTTTAATGCATTTCTGCTTTAATTTTACAGCCAGAGGCTTGGTCAGTCAACATTAGCATAACACAGTCGAATGTGGAAGCATTAGAGGTGTTAAAACTCCTAAAAAATGTTTGATTTAGAAAGGAGACACAAAAGTCATTTCTGTATGATTTCTTTTATTAGTTTTTTTCTTTTCTTTAATCAAAATTTCTCTCAAATTCGTCCACAGGCTTCAGATTTCAGGAGCTTTTGGCAATTCCATGTATCACATATAGTCTTCACTTCGCACTGCCTCTTGTCATTAACATAACATGAACATTTTTTTGTCAATTTGGGGGATTTCTCTGCAAAAATTCAAATATTCAGGTGCTGATTTGCTTAATAGTCAAATTAGATTAAGAACATTGATACATTCACAAGCACTGTGAAAGAAAAGTTATAGTTATAAGCTAAGCGTTGAACTTCCGTATGACTGATTTAAGGGTCCATTTGTTTTTTTTTTTTTTTTTGTTTTTTTTTTTCTGAAAATCCTGAAGAACCAAAATACTTAAACTCTAATCATTTCAGTCACACATGCTCTCTTGTTTGTGTTGTGCTAAAGTTCAGTAAAATTCTTTTCAATTTTTTGAAAACTCAGAGCTGCACATTTAAATCCCCGCCTTGGAAAAACACACATCACCACATGTTGGTTTGATGCCAAATCTACGCAGAGTGCACGTGTAGTAGTCACAAACTGGTGAACTCATAGTGCTGGTATCTAACATCCGCACTGTGTTCACATATCAACAATGGCTGCTCCATTGTTACTGTGGAGTTCGGAGGCTATCGAGGACACGGTGAACATCCTCTGAGTGTTTATAGTTGTTGGAGCGAGGAGATATAAATGAGTGGACCTGTGTTTCTCTCTGACTCACTCGGGAAAGATGAGCATGTATGAAAAACGACTTGGCTGAATGGAGTTCGTCAGCCGCTGTGAGCTCCAGGAAACAGATGCGGCCTGATAAGAGGAGAGGATGTCATATTGCGTGTGTGAGAGTGTGTTTTCCTATTGTAAATACGGTGTGTGTTCTCACACTTCCAGCTGCTTCCCGGTTCCATTCGACCTCTGGGACAATTGGCTCAGGCAGCAGGCCGCTCTCAGGGAGACCAGAGGCCACGCTGACCCCATGACTCTGCCCCGCTACAGGGCAGGATAACAGAGGTAAATCACAGCTGTTTACTCCACCGTCTCAGGAGCCACACTCACTGTTAACCTGAACTGTGTCACACTAAACCAAGAAAAGAGCTCTGAAACAGCCTCTGAAGTAAGGAGAGCGAGCCTGCTGCAGTCTGCTGCTCCGGTGTGAGCAGAAATGGAAAATGAATCCACATCTCTCACAAGCTGTTTATGTGGAAATACGCTTCTGTGCATGTGTGTTTGTGTCAGAGTGTGTGTTGTGGCAGTGTACACACTGTTTGTCAGTGATTGTTTGCAAGTGCAGACTTAGAGGGTATGAGTCACCGCAGTGCATTCAGTGCATTATAATAAGAAACAAAGCAGCAAACAGCAGAGGCAGCAAATCAAACCAACACACATCTGAATAACACTCAGAATAAGCAGCATGTTCACTATTTAGATTACAAGTGTGTCAGTGCAGCCTGTGGCCCCATGCTTCAAACTTCAACACTCAAGGTTTCTCTCTGGCATCATATCTTGCTCCTGTACTCCGTCCTGCTTACTCTTTGAACTTGTGGTGGTGGACAGATGTGAAGAACGTAGCTCTAATGACAATAAACTTTGCATTCAGATTTAGAGAAGTTCTTTAAAAGTTCTTCTTTAAAGACAAAAAAGAGCAAGGGCAGTTAAACCAAAGGCGTCCCCCAGGGTTCGGTGCTCGGTCCTCTCCTATTCATTCTCTAATTGCCCCTCCTCAATTATATTATATGCAAACATGGTTTTCATTATTATAGTTATTTTGATGATTTCCAAGTTTCTTCAAGATTTCTTCGCGAAATCCATCACTTCCTTGACCCTCACTGTACTGACCGATTGCAACACTGAAATAAAAACTTTGATGCAAAGCATTTTCCTTCTTCTCAACCGCGTCAGTCTGCTGCTGTGGATATAAGTGACCTCAGTCATGAGGGGTAGGTGGTTTTGTCCACTGTCGACAACAAATATATATTATTTGTATGATACATATTTAATATATAATTTGTATGATATATATTAACAAATATAACAAATTCAAAGTCCAGACCTGAAATAAAAAAACAATCAGACATTTCCAACATATTTTATGGTCCTTTATGGATCTATACATGGATGCTCTACTTGAGAAGGACACAAAATAAGATTTTCAGCCCTGTAGCTGATAATTTATTAATGCTGTTTCTCAGTGTCTGCTCTTGGGTCAGATTTTTCTGTGATCCTGGGAAATGGAGTCTTTAACCTGGAAAAACATTTCAGATTCCAGTTGAAGGTGTGACTGCAATCAATGTCAAACGGGTAGTCCCCACAAAGCCTTGAGTTGAGCTATTTGTTTGGAGAATTTTGCTGGAACTATTTATCTGACCACTTTATTCTTTAAAGTCTAATTGTATATTACTTGAAGCTCTGTGGCATGAAAAACTTGCACCGATGGGATACTGACTGCAGTTTTTCAAAGAGCAAGGCCACTGACCGGACTGTAGTCTTAAATAAATGGTGATATTGTTTTTTGTTAGACATCATGTTTACACACCTTGACATTTAGATCGAACAAAGCCTCATATAACTCTAGAGCGGTCTAATGACTCCCATGAGAATCACATTTGGATGGGTTTTTTTTTTTATTAAACACACATAAATTACAACCTGAGACACAAAGTGAACAAAGAGCAGTACATCATTTTTATTCCACACCGGATTCGTGGAGCGTTATCGGGCTCATAAAAAGGTGACCTTTACATGAAATAAGCTTGGTCCTTCCCTTACATGAAGTTAATTCCAGGCAACATGACACAGGTGTTAGCATGGAATATCAATGCTGCTTTATTATTCCCTCTTTTTTTTTTTTTTACAGGCTACAACTTCCCCTCTGAGCGGGGAAACTTTCCCCTTGGTGATACGGACTTGGTGAAAGATATACCTGTGTAAAATTCATGAATTCATAACTTTTGAGGGTATATTTCACTACTGATCTATTGGGCCGTGATAAGAATTCAAAGGTGAATGGAGCTGGAGGACATCTTCAAAGCGGTCGAGGACATCACAGGAAAGCCAATGAGGTGCGATGCCCTCCTCCAACATCCTTGGAATACATCTCATGTGCCTCTCTCTCTTCACAATGTGATTCCCTGTCAGAGAAAATCGGATGCCATCGGAATCTGCTGCCATTAACTTGATTTACTCTGTGGTTTCAGTCAAACTCTGACAAAAAAAAGCAGTTGCGTCAGCAAGTTTCATCAGTATTTGTTAAATCATGCCAAGACAAGGGAAAAAAGAGGCGCATTCATGCTGAAGGACACGATTAATCAAAGAAAAGGTGCATCTGTTTGTGATAAACTTTAAGTCTTACATTAAGATTCCACCACAGTGCTGCAAACACTTGGCAGTCACCTTTTTAGTCTCACACTGATGTTGAGCTTTTGCAGAGTTCATTGTGTGATTGACATGATGCTGCACTTCAAAAACTCAGATCTTAACAAGTAGATTTGCTCAGAATTACTCATTACTTTTAAAAACACAATAAATAATTTGTAACACTTAATTCAAGAAACTCTTCTTGCTGCAGTGGTGTTAATTGTTACTTATTACAATTAAAAAAAAAGTCATTTCAGTGTGTATTATCCTGACATCAGATTTATATCTGGACTTGTCAGGTCAGTAGGGTCTGTAATATAGGTTAGATGAATATACTCAGTAAGAGTTGAGTTATTTGCAGGGTTTGCTGCAGAAACACAAGATGTGTGATGAGTAAGCAAACGGCTTCACCTCCTCCCAGTCGAACACACATAAAGCTCCTTCCAGCTCTGATGTTTGACATTTCCACCTCTCTCAAGCCTCTTTTACCTCTTCTGAGCTCAGAGGGACAACTTCTGTCCACATGTATACCTCTGTAACACTTACTCTACCTGTAAGTACAATAGTACTGTCTTGGACAGACGGCGTAAAAGTGGCGACTGAGACTGCGCACATGCTCTGTTGACCCACAGCTCAGCAGCATCCTCTCTTCTTAGCTTGATTATCAAAGCTAACAGCCCTAAGCATGTCAGCCAGGCTGGATAACCTCTGGTAGATACAAGAGGACAAGGGGACAATCAAAGGCCACTGGCTCTACTGGAGTTGACAGTGGTCAGCTTCTGGAGGTGATAGAGGTCTTTGAACCTAAAAGCAACTCCAGGCCCCCCTTTGTGTCCCCCCAAGCCCCCCTAAAGCCTGGCCATGGAGAGGTTTACTTTGATTTTAGCCCCCAGAGACCCCCAGCAGGCCTCTTTATCTCTGCTGAAGAGAGAGGCAGAGAGAGTGAAACTGCCCAGCTCCATCAGATACTGGTGCATCAGTGATGGACACTCCACTGCAGGCCGGGTCGCCATGTTTGACCTCTAACACTTGACTTGGAATGCAGAAAAAAAGGCGGATAAGTGCTTCTGTGAGTGCTTGCAGGGTCTAATGACAGCTGCAGTGCGGGTGGCTTTCAGTCCCTCTCTAAGGGGTACTCAGAGCTGCAATTTTTTTGCTGTTGCGTATAAATTTGTGACAAAATGCAAATTAACATCATCGGATTTATTTGCTAAAGTTTTAAGTTTTTAACTTGAGGGAAATTCACATTATGAAAACCAATCGGCGTATAAATTTCCCTGATGCATGAGGATTAAATCAGAAGCAGTTGATCCAAACTTCATGAAAAAGTGCTTCAAAAATTGTTTGTAATCTTTCCAAA
Organism: Labroides dimidiatus; assembly: GCA_030710495.1. NCBI lineage: Eukaryota > Metazoa > Chordata > Actinopteri > Labriformes > Labridae > Labroides > Labroides dimidiatus. The sequence continues at coordinate 18,638,507 of CM061161.1, read as the reverse complement.
ACTCTACACCATAATACTTTTATTTTGTTAGCTTTCCAAATGAAATTCCAGAAAAAAACATAAATAAATCAAATAAATAAAACAATATAAATAAATAAATAAACAAACAAACAAATAAATAGTTTTTTTTTAAGCCATATTGCAGGATTAATTTGCCAGAGCACAAAGAATCCAGAATCACAAAGAAGAAATTAAGCAAGCTGAAACACAACATTTTGATCTCTTAAGAAAAGCAAATGTTTAATTATAAAAATTTACAACATGCATGTTTTCTCAGAAGCCGTGGTACTCGTTGAACTAGAGGTCACACTTCTTGGTAAGCTGGGTTCTCATCATAACATCTCCTGTTTTTCTAACGGCCCAGACTCATAGTTCAGTGTGTCACTCGGGGACGATGATCTTCACCTCGTTTAACTTCACGGCTCAGACCTTCAGATCCACTCATCACCACAACACAGAAGGTATGTTCCATGATCGGAAAAGTCCCTTCCACGAGGGGGGACTCCCAGAGAGACGCGCAGAACGAGGCTATGGAACAAAAGCCTTCCCTGCTCCAGTGTTATTGTGGTTCAAGTCATGTCCGCCTGGCGAGCAGACTGTCTGCCTTGGCAGTCATGTAGGGTGAGTCCTGATCGCTATTCTGCAGGAAAAAGAGTTTGAGTGTGGATTTAAAAACGAGAGCTCCATGTTTCCTGAAAGCATGCATGACATCTCTGCTTCTAAAGGTATTTCAAAATGTGACATACCTCCGTTTGAAGTCCGCACTTAAAGAAAATGAGAGCAGGATTTTACGGTGAGGTGAGAAAGGTGAAGGGTCACAGGGCAGCCAGGTGAGCCCAGCCTGCAGGGCAGATATGTCATGAGGTGGAGGGAGGAATGAGCTCTATGCACCGTGCACTCATATCCAGTCTGTCCACACTTTGATGCATGCATGCATGCATGGAAACACAAATACATTTTCTATACGTACAACACAGCATCTATAATTGCATCTCTACTTGAAAGCAGCAGAGGAATAACTTGAGGCTGGAGCCGGCTGATACTGCAGCAAAGTCAGAGGATGTTGAAGCAAATTGAGTTACATCTGGTTGAGCACGCTTGTCTTTCAGTCCAGCTGTTTGCAGCAGCTCAGTGTTCATTTTAAACTCCTTTGAGAGGAATAACCCCCTGGAGCTTTATGTATGAAGAGAATGTGCTGAATGCTTTTCTCTCTCTGCAGCTCGGGGATGCTAAAACGTCCTTACCTGCAAAACTAAATAAAAAGCGAGCTGTAAAATTGATTAATCCAGTCAATGACACTCAATACGTTGTTTCTTGTACTTGTGACCACTTGGGGGATAATGGCTCGCCCTTTATTGGTGATTACCTGCGGTCTTTCTCTTTGAAGATTGCACTCATGTAGAAGGATATCTTTATAGTTGTTGTGTGTCTCTTCATCGTTGACGATCGACCACACAAGAGGAGGAGGAGGAGGAGGGGGGTTTGTGTGTGTTGTGCTTGATGAGGCAAAGCAGCGAGAACATTAATTATTCAATACTCAAATCACAAAAATAAAGATGGCAAACCAAATTGTTCAGAAAATTTCCCCAGGAAAAAAAAATGTTGGCAGTCCTCCCAAAATGCTGTTTGAAAATGCTCTTTGAAGGTAATGAGGCATGCTTGTGGCACACCACACTTACACACACACACACACACACACTCACTCACACACACAGGGAGCAGTGCCATGGAGAAGCAGCATGTTCTCAATTGGGTTTCTTTTCTGCTTACATATCACTTTGGTACGGCACGTGTCGTACATTTCTAATGAAGAGCAGGATCGCGCCCTGCCCCCACTGAGGGCAAACACGTCTTTTTGAGGAAAAGGAGGTACAGGAAATACAGGAAACCTTAATAGACACACAGAAAAAAAACATCTTAACTGGAGGAAATTCACGTTTTCCAGCAGAACAAAATGTCACGCTCAGCTCGATTGAAAGTACAAGATTCTATCTGCTGCAATGAGCAAGTCTGCTATATGAAGCTCACTGTTGTACAGGCCGTTTTTATGGGTAATGAGATATGAGAGGATCTCCTCCTTCATCGTTAATAATACATTTGAGGTAAAGGGGGGAAATAATGTTTTTATTGTATCTCCAAACCCCTTCAGACTGTGATGAAGCAGGCTGTGAAAATGCAGTGGTTATTAAGCAGGTTTCTGGTGGTAAAAATGATACAGAGATCGTGAACAATTTATGTGAAGGACCACAAAAAGAGTTTTAAACTTCAGCGATCATTTATTCATCGGCTGTAAATGGATAAACTCGGTCAATATAAATTAGAGTCAGAGCTGGCCGAGAGCGGAGCCATAAATCATAAAGTGAGGAATAAAATGACAAGCAGTGAGCTTTCAGGAAGTTAGAGTTATGTTTATAATGTAAAGCCTTTAATATTTTCCTGTTAAAAGATTAAAATAGATCCCACGGCTCTGCCCACTTTCTTTCTGCAAGCTTTCAACTCAGGAAATATCAGCTGCAGTTATAAATTTATCAGGAAAATACACCTTTCACCACTTATTTTGATCATCTCTTTTTCATTAGCATGACCATGGCTCTGTAAATGTCATGCATGAAACAAATCTTGCTTCAAACACTGACTGAAAGTTATAGCCAGGTTCAGTTTAAGAGATTTAAGAGTGTTCCTGCTCTAATCTTTAAAGCAACTGTGAGAAAATTTGAAAGTGCCAATTTGATGCATTTATCTCCTCAAATGATTATCAGACTGATTTATAAAGAGTTATCCATGTTTGCTAAGTGTTTTGATGGTGAACAAATTAGACAGAGTCTGCCAGTTAATATAAAGTAAGAATGCTGGATGTTCATAATAACTGTGCAGATTTTCTAACTGCTACATATGAGTATGTTGTAGAAATCCCTGAATCTGTCTGTAAACTGATCAAAATGCTCTGTTCTGAAAATAACAGGAACTAAATGAAAGTTGCTGAAATGATGAGGTCATCGCTGAAGGATCTCCTGACTGGTTCATGACACAGTGAGGGTGGGGCCTCAAACACCAAGGTCTGCCCAAAGCCCTTTCTCTGACAGGCCTTCAGAGAGGCTTGGCCAATCAGAGTGAAGGGGGTTTATGGAGCAGGGGGCCTTAAAGAGACATCCACTCATACAAAGTTGTTCTGGCAGAGGCTAAAATACTTTACTAAATTTAAAAGGATTAAAAAAAATAAAAAGCTTTAGGTCATGCTTAGCTGTTTTGAAGGCACCAGAGGAACAGAATACGCTTTAAAAAGAGAACCAAACCCCTCTTTTAACTAATTTTTAACTTCAGCCTTGCAGGCAGCTATGCTAGCTTAGCTCATCAATATACATTCACAGTTGTTCATTTTTCCAGGCCTGATCATGTTCAGTGAGTGCATAAACTCTAAAAATGTGTATTGGTTGTTTTTTATTTTTTATTTTTTTTGCAAAATGAGTGACATACATCACTTACATCATCATTAGAACAATGATTGTGGTATTATCTTGAATGATAAATAACACACACACCTAATCTCGTCATATAGTATCATCCTGAACATATCACATTATTTGCTATGACGTCTTTGTGAATGGAGCGATTCTGTCTTACCTGAAAGGACTGATTTATAAAACATCTCAGATTGTAGTGAGTAATAGTGAAAGGCAGTTTTACTCCTGCACAGCATCAGGTCTTCATCTCCTGTATGCCATTTTACAACACAGTGATCCACCGGTTAATGATATTTCTGTACTGATCTTTACAACTACACTGTTGAGCTGCTAACCCCCAGGATTGCAGGTTGGATACGTATGTTGTTTACAGTATGTGTTTCAGTATTTCTTCCCTAATTAGAGAGGACCTGAAACTGTGGCTGCTGGTCACAGTTTTATTCATGCAGAAGTGTGTGGACTAAGCCTATATGATACACATTTTTCTCTTCTCTGTGTGAACCCAAATCTCTTTAGTTAATTTTTAAATGTTAAAAGCTAAATTGTTCCACAGGTAACCATTCAAAAGAGCCGTATTTATATTCAGCACAGATCCTGCACAGGTTAAACACAGAGACACGATTTGAGAGCGTAGGCAAAGTGAGAATCTGTCTTTCTGCACACTCCACACAGAAACAATGCCCTTCAAATGTGCTCTCTCCAAAACAGATGAAGAGGAGGAAACCAAATCCAGCTAATCTGTAATGCATTAGCAGGCACACTAACAGTATGTTACAGCCCATTAGTGGTTAACAATGATAGCTGATTTTCAGATGGCACAGATAGCCATTACAGTAATTCGCTCCAGCCTGCGTCAACCCCCCAATGACAGCCCTGAGCTTCCGGCCCTGACGTTAGATCAATAATGCAAAACCTCCTTAAAGTTCTGCCTTGTGGTTTCATTTAAAAGTGCTTCCTCTCAAACTAATGATGCAGGTTAATTGGCTTGTCATCGTTTGGGAGTTTACTGGGACACAAACAGGCTGTTTGAAACCTTAACGCTCCAGGGACGAGACATATCTCCCTCTGCATGTTTCCTTTCGACATCATTGATGCGTTTTCTGTGTCCTGGCTGAACACCAGATTGCTCCACTTGTGTGTGCTTTGCTTTTCACAGGGTCAGTACAGTTACAGAAAAAAAAAACAAAAAACTGTTTGCCAAGAAAATAACAAGAAATGCTGCTCAGATCAAGGACCGGCAAAATCAGAGGTCATTTAAAGATCATTTTTAGATGCTTTCACATCCACAAGTGCATGAATGACTCCAGAGAGGCCTTTTTGTGAAGGTCAAAGTTGAAAACTTCAGGGATGAAAAATGAAGCCAGTAGAGAAGTTCTTAAAACTGCAGTACCTCATGTTGCCACTTGGTGCTGGCTGCAAAGGTGAGCCAATCCCTATAGAGCTACATATTAAAACTGAATGAATTATTTACTAGGACAGTTTCAGTTTCCCACAGGTGAGCATCAAAACAGCAAGTCTGGTCACTAAATTCATTTATTTTTGTTATTGGTGCCTTTTATGGCACTAACTAGCCACCCAAGAATTATGAATGTATTCTTTTTCCACGTATAAAACTCAAACTTTATCATATTGGTCTGTTTGTATCAAATACTATGAAGCATGATGTCCTATCCGGTCACTTGGCTCATTAAGTCTTTAATATCCATTAATAACCAGTTGTCTGGAGCACAGGAGTCTAGGATTGAGTGACCCTGTAAACTGGAGACTTTCAGCTGAACATGTCAGTGGATATCCACTTTACAACTCAACAACACAGTTAACTGAATCGCTCTTTAAACTGAAGCAGTTTAACTGCATGGACTGTTCATGAGCTTAAGTCCATGGAGTGAATGAGCTTTTTCATCACCTACCACCACAAATAAAATCTCACTCTGTCAAGAAAACCATGATCGATTATTTATAAGTTGGATATGGGTGTAGTCTGTTGAACTTTGTTAACTTGGCCTCTGCTAACTTATCCTTCCTCTCTAGCTCCAACCTCTGGTCCAAAGTTGTTGTCATCTGGTCCCAGAAATCCAACATGGCTACCTTTGAACTTCAGGCTCATGGTTTCAGAAACCAGTATCTGACGTCACAGTGGTCACATTGATTTTTCAAACAATCTAAGGTTACCTTAAAACACACAGACACAAACTCAGCTGGTTAAACATATGGTCCATTATGTTGACTGCACATATTGTTGTCGGACATGTTTTCTCCCCCCAGGGGTCGGTCACCTCCATTGATTCTCTCCATGCATGAATCAGACTCTGTGTGGACACTGCAGACCTGCTATTTGTTAGTGGCTCTCATACAGGATGCCATTAGAGCGTCACTGTCGCACATTATCCTGAATAAGTAATGAGGACGCCGGTAAAGCTGCAACTTCCTCTCGCATTAGGATGAACGACTTTCAGGAAGGGAGGGGGAGCATTTCTTTAATATGCATGGAGAGAGAACGAGCGGGGAGGAAAAGAAAAGAGAGAGAAGGAAAGAGAGGCAGAGAGACGAGTGTTATTATTAAGGACCAGGGACAAACTAAAGTCTCCACACAGAGAAGGACGTTCAAGATCAATCGCAGGGAGAAGATGCAGACTAAGTGCTTTTGTTTCTGTGAGAGAAGCAGAAAGAGGACTGAATGTTTTAACACACAGACCTTGGATTCTGTTGAAATGCTGCATTTAGTCTGTTACCTGTGATGAGGACTGGGTTGTTTTTTTGATTCAAACAGTGAAATATCTTTGAAGTATATCAGACATTAGCAGCTGCTTCTCTGTTTCATACTTCATTAATGTTTCTGTTTTAAATTTCAGATAGTTGCAAAGTTCTGATTGCACCATTAGTCGTGTTTACACCGAGGCAAAGTGAGCCAACTTTTTGGGGCCATTGAAAGAGAAAAATAATTTAAAAAACATTGCGTTAATAAAAATAGCCAAAAAGGTCTGACAGGAAATTAAGTGTAGAATAGAAATGAAAAAAAAAATAAATAAATAAAGTATTTCAGAGAAGCATCATTAATTTTTACTAATAAGTATCAATCCAAGCATAGGCTTAATGACATAAAAAGATAGACTATGTAGTAAAAGGTTTGAGTCTCAGAGGTTCGTGTTGGTCTCAGAGTGTGAAAATAATGACAGTTAGCTCAGAGGTCAGAGCAGCCTGAGGAGCTACTGGACCTCAAACATCTCTGAAAGAGAAAAGAGGAGCACTGATGCAAAACACTTCAGCCTTGTCTTCACCCAGCGTTAAAGTAAAGCCTGTAGCTGTTAGAGTTTCATTCTGGATCAGTTTAAACTACAGTTACTCATCTTACATAAACGGAGCACAACATGTAAATTCGAGAGCTTTAGAAGTGTATTGTGTTACCTGATCGCAGGTATTCCAGCTGTTTGTTAAGCTGTTTTGGGACCCCATGTTGTTGAAGGGCCCCGAGCTAAAACCAGTGTTATTGAGATTGTGTTTGGCTCATAGTCTGCATTTGACTACACAGATGAGCATATAATAAATAAGAGCACAGAGAAGATAAGAAATGGGTGGTCATGGGGGCCACAGCTCATTAGGCCTGCAAAGATAATCCACTTTTCCACATTTAAATAATAAATGACACAAGTCCAGCCTGTTTCACTCAATCTATGGACTAATTGTTGTTTTGTTTTGACCCTGATGACGCGTTTCTTATTAATCCCTCTGAGTCATATCCTTTCACATCAAAGGCTTCAGCAGCTCTATCGTTTCCACAGCCCTTTGTTACATATTTCACTGCATCATTTTATTCATTACCGATGTGATGGACTGCTGATTACACAGGCGCACTCTCTGCAAAGTGCTGAGACGCAGGCTGGAGATGAAGGTCCGTATAAATAAAAGAGACTCAAATTGACTCGCAGTAAACACAAGACAAACGCGGTGTGCCAACACGTACATGCTGATATCAGTTCACCTCTTGAATGAAAGTTTGCTTTAAAAATGTGTTTTTAAGTCAGAGGAGGAAATGTGTCATTTAAACAAAGCTGAACTGTCACAAAGACGACAAATCCAAGTAAATGTCCCAATTAGAATTATTTTAAGCCATAATTTCCCCGCTGACTAAAAAGCTTATTGTTTAAAAACACACAGAGATATATTTTCATTCAGACAAGATCCAAAACTGTCCAGATGTAGTGACAGAAAAGCAAAACATAAAAGGTTTAACTCTCTTAAACTAAGACGCCATCGAGTAGTCCATTAACCAGAAGGGTTTTAGCCTGCTAGCATGACTACGTCTTGACTGCAGCAACTAATCTGAATTCAGCAAAACCCTTTTGCTAAACTTGCAAGATATTAAAAACAGAATAAAAATAGACCAAGGTCTGGAGGAGAGTGTTAAATGTACCTTTGTTGATGACTGTTTATCTGCTGGAATGTAACCTGGCCGAGGTTGAAGTGCTGAAGCTAGTTAGCAGATATTAGGTGATGATAGTGTCTGCAGATGAGAGACACGCCGGTCCCCCGCAGGGCCAGACTCAGACCTTCTCATCTACAGTCAGGGTCAAACCGTTGCTACATTTGAGATAGCAGAGGAGGGGATTTGCAATGTGAAAATATCACTGTGGCATTTACAGGGAAGGTTTGTCTGCGGGGTGAGGAAAGGTGTAGTTAACTTACTCATTGAGGAAGCAATCGAGCAGACAGGACTTTTAGGAGCTCTTTTTTTAAAGCCCTCTGGCTTCCGCAGACATTAAAGGAGAAGCATCTTGTGAAATCTTCCCTGATGTTCCCCATCCTGCTTCTTTTTCATTAAGGAGGACGTATAACACAGAGAGGATGCCCTTTGAACGGAGGAGAGGGGACATGTCATGTTTGGCTGGAGGACTTGTTTACAAGAACATGGCTCGCTTTTAAGGAAATTGGGGGCATGTGTCTGGGTCCCGACAATGTTCAGTGCTCTGACCAGATCATTAGAGCGGATGGGTTTTGACTCTCAGTTGAACTCTCATTAATTCAGCAAAAAGTAGCTCAACTTTTAGAAAAATGGGAAGCCTAATGATAATCTGCTGAGTCAAAATGTGTGTGAGCGAGCGAGAACCTCCAGGGTTGAAAAAAGAAGAGCCAAAAAATAAAGCTCCTCTTGTGGCCAGTGGAGGCAGGATTCAAAGGTGAGGCTCATGATAAAATGCTCAACTAGCAGAAGTCAACATGATTAGAGTCTGATGTGACGATATTTATCGTGTACAAAATGCTCTGACTGTATGTTTTCTTTGTCTTCAAATTTAAGCTCCTCCAGAACATCACCCATAGAGAGAGAAAGAGAGATTAAAAAGTTGTTTAAAGTTGTTGTTTAAGTTGTTTTACTCAATGAGAAAACAGTAGCACGTCTCGTTAGTTGTGTTAAGTTTGCGCCTTTTACTTCAGTCTTGTCTTTCATGTTTGTCATGTCTGGTTTTGTTATGTAGTCACGTTTCTCCTCTCATTTCAGGTCACTTCTCTTCCTGCCCTGGTGTTTTCCTGCCCTTGTGATTGCGTTCACAGCCTCTGACTGTTTCCACCTGTTCCCCTTTACCTCACGTATTTAAGTCTGTGGCTGTCTTGATTCAGGGGCTGCAGCCTATGAAGGCTGAAGTTGGAGACCAGTTACGTCACAGCGGTGTGTAGAAGGCTGTCCCATTTTAAAGGCTTCTCCGAAATGCAGCAGAGATGGCCGACGAATCCGACCTTCTTTTCAGGTGCTGCGAAGGATAAATTTGGAGGATCCTTCGCAGCCCCATATTTCCCAAGATTCATTGTTCGTGAATGCTGAAAATGACTGACACAGCTGAACTCCAGGAGGACTCCTGTTTTACCCAGTTGTGAAGGATTTCTGGCAACAACTTTGTGGTTTTTATTTCTGAAAGGACTGACGAACATTTTGTTTTACTGTGGATAAATGTGCTGTTTGGGCTCTTTGTCAGAAATATACAGAGGGGAAAAAATCTTCATACATTTTAAATATTCTTCTCATTGTGGCAAAATTCATAAATGTAAATTCTCTGGAAAGTACTCTAGTACTCTGAAAAAGAAAAACAATATAAACTACAACAGCTTGCACTATATGCATTTTTTAAGCTAATATCTCCTCAGAACTTGTTCAGATGTTGAAAATGTACATTTTGCTTAACTCTGTTTTATTACATGTGAATATACATTGTGGTTTTATACTTTAGAATAAAATTCCTGTTTTAAATGTAAGGGTTTTGGTTAACATGTGATTAAAAATCTTGCAGTACTGAATTTCGTAAGGAAAGAAACATTAAAGAAATTATAAACGTTAAAATAGTTCTGATTTATGTGATGTTAGTAATGTGAAGGCGGAGCTGTATGACGTTGAGAGTGACAATCGTGAAATTCATCGTAGATCAGATCATCTCAATTCAGTTTGGCCTTTGCGGTCTACGAAGGCCAGGAAGGCTGGGTCCTCTGAAGGCTGCAGACCCTGAATTGAGACGCAGCCTGTCTTCCCATCTGGTTTCAGGTTGACTTGTCATGTTCATGCTGTGTTGTGTTCTTTCAAACCAGTTAGGACCAAACCTGCGAGTTAAGTGTGTGAGTTTAGACAGATCCTAGCTATTCTTTGTTCTTTTTTCCTCCAGCCTGAAGCTGTGATTTTGTGTTGATACTTTTGTTGATTTTTATTAAAGAGTTTTAAGTTTCCACTTTGGGAGTCATGCTTCTGGGGTCTTCCTGCCAATCTTGTCGAAAGGCACTGATCAAAGCAGCGATTGCTCTGCAGGCGGACAGATAAAAAAAAACAAACAAACAAAAAAACATGGCTGACACAGAGCAAAACGCCATTTAAGCTCTTCATTCAGGCCTGTTGTTTTAATCAGGGCATATCTTAGTCTGCTCATCCAACAAGTGAAAGATGCTTATTAAAGTTACTCTGGTCGACATAATGCACAAACAAGGACATTGGAGATGTTTATAATGGCGTTTCAGTGCCAGGGTCAGCGTCCGCCTCAAATCAATCAGAGCGGTTTGAATGGAGGGAGTGCTTTACAAAAGGCACACACCATCATTTATCTTATCATCTGACGCTGTGCAAGCTGGCTTTGTAAACAAATTGGAATGCAAATTGCATTTGTTTGCTTTTTTTTTTTTTTTTCCTTAAACCTTTTTCAGGCTGATTCAAAGCACTTTCGTATCTTGCAATCACACACACACACACACACGCACACACACACACACACACACACACACACACACACACACACACACACACACACACACACACACACAGAGGATAATGTTTTCTGGCATGAGAGAGCTGGACAAACCTCAGATGAATGTTCTCCCTCCCCTGCCAGGTCTGATTTTCTCCTGGTTGTCGCTTGGCGTGTGTGCGCAAATCAATCAGGCTCCTTGTTCTAATCAGTCCCACTTATATCAGCCCGCAAATAAATGACACCATTCAGCAGGGAGATCAATAGGAGATAAGGTGAAAGTCTCCCACTTCCTGCCTACAGGGTTACATGCCTGTGACGGGGTGAGGCAGAGGAACTCAGACTAGAGGCCGAATATACTAAACATTGTTCATTGTTTTTACTTCTACTTAATTTGGTTTATGATTTACTCTCAAAAGTCTTCCAACAACCACAGCAGAGGAAGAACTCAGCTGTGGTGAAGTGTGTGTAAGTGGGTTTGAAGTGTATGGGTGAGATCATAAGTGGGTGTATTTATCAGGGGTTGCACAGACTGGGCGACTTGTTGACTTCACTGCTTTGTTGACGCTATAGCAGCTTACCATGTGACCAGGCCACATCAACATACACAGTCTGGAGGAGAGTGGGTCACTGGACAAACCAGCAGCATGGTGAAAGCCTGTGCACCAAAGAAACTTCATTTCACTCTGGATGTTACCCACTGAGACACTCTGAAGCCCAGCAATGAAAGCCCTCCCTCTGGAACGCAGACCCAACGTTTGATCAGTCTAGAAAAAGGCAACCAGGTGAAGTACAGGTGGACTTCAGCTTCCTGACAACCAGCTTCACACACCTATTCTTTGACTCACTTGTGTCCCTGATAATGGAAACACATACAGAAATCTTAAATGAGAAAAAACAAACAAAAAGGTTTCTTGAACCAGTCTGTAAACATAATTCTGCTGTAGAGATAGTCACAGTATTAGCATTTCTGTCAGAGATTCCTCAGGGCTGCACGGTGGTGCAGTGGTTAGCACTGTCGCCTGGTTCTTTCTGTATGAAGTTTGCGTGCTCCCATGCATGTGTGGGTTCTCTGCGGCTCCCTCACACAGTACAAAGACATGCTCATCATGTTGACTGATCACTTTAAAGAGCCTGTAGGTGTGAGAGTAACATGTTTGTTCTTTGATAGGCTGGAAACCTGTTCAGGGTGAACCCCGCCTTCTGCCAAATGAAAGCTAGAATAGGCGTCAGCCCTCCTTGACCTTGAAAGGATTGATGGATGGAGATCCCCAGCACCAAGTACACACTTGGGGACCTGCAATTTTTATTTATTTATTTATTTATTTATTTATTTATTTATTTATTTATTTATTTTTTGCACTTCCACATTTTTCCCCATTGTTTGTTGCCACTTTGCGGCAAATTAAGGTTTTCCTTCATGAAATCCCACTGTTAAATGTTACAGTTGGTTGATAAAAAGTCCATTAAAGTGATAAAGAAAAAAAGTTAATTGATTTAACATAGGATCAAACACTTTGGCTAGACTCTTCTCCTCCACACTCCTCATTTGTCAAGTGAATGCTAACTACATTAAACCCACAGGGAGCCATTCTCATATTGAGAACGCTTATGGCAATAAGGGTAAATATACAGATTTCATGAAGAGGAACGCAGTGGTTTTGTCTTTGCTGATGGTTTGGTTGTGAGGATATCACAAAAAATACAAAAGAATGAGCTTCTTTAAACTGTTTTCTTGACCCAAACATTCTTGTTAGTGCCTGCTTTTGGTTGGACTAGAAGGAATTTGCTTTGGAAAAGTGTCTGCTTAATAAAATATCCATCCATCCATTTTTACTGCTTATCCTGGTTGTGGTTGTCTGGAGTCTATCCCAGCTGTCTTAGGGTGAGAGGCGGGGTACACCCTGGACTGGTCACCAGTCATCACAGGGTTGACACACAGAGACAGACAACCCTTCACGCTCACACTCACACCTACGAGCAATTTAGAATCACCAGTTAACCTGATGAGCATGTTTTTGGACTGTGGGACGGAGCTGGAGAACCCGGAGAGAACCCACACATGCACGGGGAGAGCATGCAAACTCCTCACAGAAAAGCACACCATGCCTGAACTTGGATCCAATTGGACAGCACTAACCACTGCACCACCGTGCAGCTCTTAATGAAAATACAACAGTGCAAATCAACCAAACTCTGTTTGCATAGCAGTTACCGTCTAGCTTCATCACATGATGTCTCCAGTGTCACTCCTTCCTTGTGAAGCTGGAAAAGAGAACCTTAATCTACTGCTAGCCAAAGAAATCTGCAAGATTTTTCTCAGAATTCAGTTTCATAATGTTTTGGCATGGTTGCAACAATGCAATATTGCCAAAGACCAACACCACCAAGAAAGTGTTTCCCCAATATGGAGACCTTGCTGCTTTCCTTTCTTTAGCCAAACTATAGAAAAGCTACTTGGCTGCTCCAACTACTAGCACCTCAAGCAGGAAGATGTTTTTCTCTGGCTAAGAATCCTATTTGTGGTTGGTAAACCTTTTTTTATGCGTCAGAACCATTGAAAACACATAGCAGGTTGATAAATCATGCTGGAGTGGTTTCCAGCATCCACACACTCTCTGAGAGTGGTCACGTCTTCCTGAAATTTCAAAACAAAGTTTCATCCTGAATAAAGAATGGTTTAAAAACGTCATATGACATCAGCACAGCAGTGTAATGTTTGTATTTGTTGGGGACTGCTTTCACTTATTGAATAACACACATTTGATTCTATAATGGTTATTTACAGTAGCATTACTGGGTGAAGATGACACACATTAAATTAAAGTTTCAAACTTCATCACAACAAAGAAACATATCACCGGTGCTTCAGGTAAGCTATCTGGTGATTTAGGGTTTCTTCAAGCAGTAGCAGAGCTCTATTTCAAGATAAATTAGATACCTCAGGGTTTGTAAATGCATCTATTCTGAGCTCAGTTCACACTCAACCTTTCAGCATGCTGTCAGGAGTTAAAGTTCTTGGAGACTGGCCTTTGTTGACCTGACAGTAGCATCGTAAATAGAAACATATCTGTTTTATTTTCTTTGGATGGATGTCCGTGTGACTTTCTTTGACCGACTCTTAACATCCACCAGCTCCTCCTTCATCCTGTGTTAGATTAAACCATACTGCTGACGAACATGATGCATCTGGTCCCCATTGTTATAGAGGAGCAGCAGAAACATTCATCTCAGTTAGTCATTAAATATCCACTCAGAAAGAATCTGCTGACTTTTCTTCTGAGCACAGTGTTTCCTGAATATTTATCTTCAGAGATGAACCCTGTTAAAGGGGAACTCTGCTGATTTCATAATTCAGCTGCGTTACTTGGACGCCAGGATGAAGGCTGCACATCAGTAATAAAAAGACTTCACTACAAACTGAAGATATGGAGTTTGACCTGAGAGGAAGGCTCTGATTTTTATCACCACGGTGCTGAAACACGTGACATACATGAACCAGTGTTTCAGAGAACTTTAATCCTCTGCTGTTCGCTTTTTAAAAGTATTATTTTAAGCCATCAATCTCAGCGCTGCAGTGAAAGTTTCACTTCCACCAACACTCTCATGTCCACGGGCAGCAATCTTCTGACCATAGCAGGGACCAACTACAAAGCAGGAGAGGCTGTTTTCATCATACGTGCTCCAAATAGACAGAACAACATGCCTGAGGATTTCAGAGGGACATGGACACTGGAAACCTTTAAGATCAGGTTGAAAAATCTTTTTTTTTTTTTTTTCATCAGCTTCTATCTAAGATTTAACAATCTGTGTGTGTAATTGATGTTTATGCTTATTTATGTGCATTCAGATCTTTCATGTGCATTTCATGTATGTTTTGATATTTTGTGTACATGTTTGTGGCCAATGTGTTAACATGATTTGTACAGGTGCGGGTGAGCGTGTGCTTTTTAATAATGTGATGTTTTAATTGTGACCTGCCAAAGGACGACAGATTTAAATAAGCTTAAAGGTAACTCTGGTACAATGCATCAAATGGTGACATTTATGTTCAATATTGTACATGGTCGAGGCACCGTGTCAAACTCCCGACCATCTCAAGCCAGACTTTGCTTTTCTTCTAGTTCTAAAATAAAACACTTTATGATTTAAAGTTCAGAGCATTAGGTCAGCCAGACTGTGCTCTTCACCGTTATAAAATACTCAGTAAGAGGAGCACTGGTATGGCCCAATGTGAGAAGCTATGACCCTCAAGCTGATTCTGCTCTATCCAATATCCTGTCCTCTCTAAATAAAGGCATAACAGCACCCAAATAAATGCCATACAATGCCAGTCATGGGTGACAACACAAGCCAGTGCACAGGAACACACAAACAGGGCGGCTGTGGTCAAAAGATGCTCCTGTGTCTGCTCCAGAGTTTATTTTATTCTTGTTTATTTCTCTGTAGTCAAGTAAACAATGATTGCGAAACGTCCAGTCTTTGTTCATCTCAGTTTCTCACTCAAACGCCTCAAGAGTCCAGAGGGTTACTTTTAGACATTTTCAAACCCCCATAAATGATTTTTTTTCTCTTTTAATATTCCAAAATATTTGCTGTTAATTTATGTTATTTGATTTTGTTTTGGCTCACCTGTCCCCTGCAGGTTAATAACTATTATAAAGTTTTCCTTTAAAGTCATCCATAAAAATAAATGTGTATAAATAAAACAGCTTGAGTCAAACTTTTGATCAAAGGTAAAAATGAAAGTCAGATCTTTGGTGCTGGACTTTGATATGCAGCTCATTCTGCAGGATGTTTCACGATGATAAAATTATTTTTTTCTTCAGTAAATATGATCCAAGCTGACTTGTTGCAGAGCCTGTCTGATATGTCTCTGTTCTCTCTTTCTGGACAATATTTAGTGTTTTAAAGATGACCATGCTGCCCACTGAGAATTCAAACCTCCTGTTGGGTAAAACTTTCTCGGAGCTGCTCGTCCTCCGTCCAGCCTGCTCCCCCCGGCCTCCTGTGAGCAGTGAATAAGACATGCAGTGAGTCAGAAGGAATCAGGACCTGCTCCAACATCCTGGCCTGGGTTTGGTTAAAAACTCTGGTGGTAAGCCATAAAAGGGCCGGGATAAGACTTTCTCTCCCCTCCTGCTCATGATTCATGAATGACTAATCTTTAATGTAAGCCTCCCCTAACACAATTTATTTTATTATTCACCCGCTCAGTATGCTGCAGCTGGACTTTAGAGACACCACACCCTCAATAAACTCCGCAGAGGAAGAAGAACGGCTGTGCTGCACTTCTGTGGTTTGTTATAATTTGAAATGTTTGTGTTGAACTAATTTTTTTTCCAAAACTTTTTCTGTGAGTGGACGGCACATCTGATAAACTTTACATTTACATAATATTTTACATAACATTAAAAGGAGTGCTGGGAATCAATTATGGCAGGATATTTGGAAGTACACATTTTGAGAGACGGTTAACTCCCTTCAGTATTGTGCAGTAATTTGTTTCCATTAAAGTGGAAAAAGCTCTCGCCATAGTTTATTTTAAAGAGCATGATATGAGTTTCAATAAAGTGCTTATTTTACTTAGTTTAACTTAATTGCCATCACAAAAAAAGCAAGTAAAAGTTATATAATAGTTTAAGGCACTCAAAAACTCTGACGTGTATCTCCTATAAATACTAATTTAAGAGACAGCTGGGACTCAGTGGTTGAACCACTTGTCTCGCACTGGAAGGTCAGGGTTCATAGCCAGGTCCTGCTCTCCACACAACCCAAAAACTGTCCCATTGGCAGTCAAAGAAGTTGGGCTGCTTTATTTTGTACCCTCTGCTATCAACGTGTGAATGAGTGAATGTGACATGTAAAGAAAAAGCACTTTGAGTGAACAAGCCTTTCATGAATACAGGGTATTTATAAGGAGCTTCAGTTTTTGATTATTATCTGTTATCTGGTTATAAAATGAGTCATTAGTTATTCAGTTTTTCTTTTAAAGCCAACAAAATACTGGAAAATTTAGACAGACAAATGTGGAGGATAGCAGAGGATGCACTCGCCTATTTAAGGGTGTTTTTTTTTTTTTTACATTTTGTGTATTTTTAAATCAGTTTTCTTTCAACCAAAAATGGAGTTGCATCTTAATAAAATGGAGCAATTAATGAACCAACCGAGGGGCAACCTCCAGCCTTAAAATATCAAGCAGATGCTGAAGCGTTAAAAACTGCAGTTCCCCAAGTGTCCACTTGAGGCTGTCTGTAGAGGCACCAGAGACCACAAACACACGCTTTCAAATAACATTTTCATCCATTATTGAAAAATATAAACAAAAACAGTGGTTAAGTTTTATATATTAAAATGCCAACATAAAACCTTTGATCTGTTTTCCACATTTCTTTGTTGAAGACCCCCGAGGTGACTAAGCCTGGATCGGTATCAGAGGAGGCAGACTAATTTAGGAAACACAGAAAGATGTGCACATTATTAGTCTAATTATCTACACATCCGCTAAATTAAGAAACATTTTAAGAAACACATTTTTCCCCCCTTTGTGTTTTGGCTTTGCCTGTTCGTGTATTCCCAAAGCAGGGGGCCAAAGCAGTCCCTGGTACTGGTGTTGTGGGCCGAAGGGTTTGGGACCCCCTGAGCTTTTGACTGGTTGCTGGCTGGATGGCAAACTGATGATTGAAAAAAAAAAAAGTCACGCAGGAGGAAAGTTTAAACAGATTGTGTCTTTTACACCAGTGTGATTTAAAATCTAGAGTTTACTGGAAGTAGATATAGGAGGGAACTCACGGGCACCAAATTACTGTACAACATGTGCAATTTTTCACACTTAGTGAGCAAATATATAAAACCAGTAAATTTAGATTTCTTTAATTGCCCTGTTTTGGTCCTCAAATCTATTTTGGTGTTTACTCTGTTTATTTTTTCTTCACCTCATTAAGATTATTGTTTAAATAATTGATTGGGTAGATCTTTCTCTGTAAAAAGCTGTGTGGGAAAAAAAGAGAAAGAAAACTAGAGGTGCAGGCTTTACGATGATAAATTAGAAGCAATTATAAACTAAATATATCGCATAAATCACCAGACAACTATTGTTTCACCAATTTGCAATGCAGCAGGACACCATTAGGAAGAAGCGGAGTGTACAGAACGGTCTGTGCTCCCTGTGTTTGCTTCCTCCAATACATGACTATGCCAGGATATACATATGTGTTCCCTCCATGAGCACATAGGAGAACAGTGAATGCTTAAACTTCCTGTCTGTGAAGAGTAACGGTGGTTACATAACAGGTCAGACCTGAGTGTTTCTTCTCTCTGACAGCCGCTCAGGGTGGAAATGATTAACTTCTACACATGCAACGTGACAGTCAGCACACAGGCTTCAAATTAATAAGGGATCTTTCTGCACAGCATGAGTAATATCAGAAACATCAACCACTAATATCTGATTACAAATGTATAAAATAAGTGGGGAGAAAAAGGGGGAGGGGAAAGCCAATTTGTGGAATCTGTAGCAGCTTAATGCTTGATACAAAGTAATACACGGGAAAATAGAAAATAAATTAATTCCACTGAGTAATTTTTTATTCAGTTTTAACTCTGGGAGCTTCTTTGATCTGGATAATTTTGATCATGTAGCTGTTTAATCATAAAATAAGTCCTCGTTTTCTTACAGGGCCTATGGTGCTTTACTTAGTTTTCTAGAGAGAGGATCGAAGCTATTGTTCAGATCACATAATGCAGTATATTTAGTCCTGTTGTACTTGAAGTAACGTTCAGCAGTTAGAAAAACAGTTCGTGAACTCTTGGTGTAATAGATATCAGCGCTGAAATTCCTGAGCCTGCTCTAACCCAGGAGGATACTTTGTCACTTTGGTTTTAAGTTCTTCCCATGAAAAAGGGGCTGCAAAGGTCAGGCCCCATCTTTCTGACATCATTATTTCCTTGCATGTCCGGAGCAGAAGGGGTTACATGTGGTAAAACTGCAGAGGGGGGTTCTCTACCCGGTAAGGGACCGCAGAGGATGCCCTTCTCCTTTTCCCATGTTTTCTCCCAGCCAATAAAAACACTGGAAAACGGCACGTTCCCATCAGCTTAGCTCAGTGACACCACGACCTCAGGAAAAGCGTGAGTAAATACCAAAGGCAAGGCCACGGCTGGGAGGGAGGGTGGAGGAAAAGTGGGGGTGGACAAATGCTCTGCCTGTGCTGTGGATGTGGGAGCAGCAGCTATTAGCAGCCACCTGTGCTTCATTTAAGTTAAATCCTTCATTAAGGCTCTAAAAGCTCATTTATTTTTATTTGCTGAACCCCTCGGTATTGCTTTTCTGGGGCTTTTCACCTGTCAGATGCAATTTAATCTTGAAGAAGGTGGCCCTGGTTCAAAACCTGCAGGTGATGCACACGTTTTTTTTCTTCAGTTCACTTTTTTTTCCTCACCTTTCGTTGCTTTGTTGACAGATTCATCTCAACCCAGAGGTGGATTCTGTTTCATATTTCTCTTTAAAAGCCTCTCTGCCTTGCAGCGAACCCAAGCATTCAGCAAACTATTAGCCTCTCTTATATTTGATTGGTCAATCAATTAATGTTATTTCCATAGCAGTGATTTAACTTTAAAAGGGGATTTTAGTTTTTAAATCTAAGCTAACTTTAGCATCCAATATACAAATGTATAATTAGCTTTCAATCACTAGTGTTGTGTTTTTGTAATGTGAGCTTTATTATTAGCACTGACAACTTAACCTAGTGCTAGTTAGCAAACATTTCTATTAGCCAGCATATTGGTCCATTCTAGAAAACATTACCCAAGTTACTTACACCTTGACTTATTAATAGCATTTTGGAAAGCATTGCTAGCTAAGAAGTTAATGGATTCTCACTTAAGCAGCTGCAGCTAAAAAATGGTCACACATTGTCTCTTGCCCCAGCTAGCTGACATTATTGTCGGCTGGTTTGCAAGAGGTTGATTGAACCTTTTTACTCTGTAATATTGAACAATGATGCTAGCTTGGAGGTCACTGAATGCTAACTTTAGCTGTTGTTCAACAGTAGCCAGGAGCTGGTGACATTGTTTTATTTGCAGTTTTCTTGCATTAAACCAGTTTCTATCAAGCTAATTAACAGTAACTGTGAGCCTGCTTGTTAGCTAGCTAGCATTATTTTTGGAAATATACCATCAAGGAAATTGGATCATACAATGTTAACTTAGAAGTCATTGATTTGCTCTTATGGTGAAATGCTAACATTAGCATGTCCTGGATAGCCATTTCTTACTGGATGCATTAATTTGTGTAAGCTAGCCAACATTACCGTATGCGAACCCTGTCTACAGTGTATTTAATCAAACATTAGCTTAAAAGTCAACAGAATGGGAACTTGCTCTTGACTTATTGGTGGCTTGCATACAGTTTGTTAGCTAACATTACCCGTACATGGTCAATGTGTTTATATATCCTCTGACCACTCAAGGTGTTTTTACATTACACATCCCATTAACACTGTATTCACACCCTGCTGGCACAGTTACTGTTCAGTGAATGTGGAGCCCCCAACCTTCTAATTGAGGCTTGTATCAGTTTCATTTAGCTTGCATAACTTTACCTAGCTTATCCATTGCTATTGTATACTTTGTCCAACAGCAAATTCACTGAAGAGGTCATAAACTTTCAACTGTTGTTAAACTAATTGGTTACAAAGTGTGTTGTTTGTGGATGAAACATGATCTAAATAGTCTTATTATCAGTAGCTGCATTTCCATTGCACCTAGAATTGCGCAACCTAAATATTGCAATAAAAAAAAATGGCACTGGTTCCCGAGAGGATAATGGGTCTGGTGCAACTAGATCCTCATTCAAATTGTAGGCCGGGTCATCCTGAAGTTTTGGATCCACAAACTCCTCTGTGAACTTCTCGGCTACAGTCCTCTCCCAAAAGTCCCTAGTACGTGGCTGCTGCCATACATATAGACTCTGGTGTTTAATGTTAAATGCCCTCTACTCTTGTCTGTTGACAAAAACAGTAACGCCCACCGAAATGACAGCTCCAGCTTCAAAAATGTTTGTGATATCCGTGGTTACCACCGGTTACAGTCCTCCTTCCTCTTCCACATTTGAATCCCACAGGATGAGATTTTAGCTGTTATGCACAATTCTAGTCGTAATGGAAACAACAGCAAGGCACAACTGTGCTTTATCTAAACATCAGAAATATCGGTTGTATTTTGTGAAAAAAAGTGTTATGGAAGCACAGCTAATGATTTCTACCATAGATCACTCTTGAAACACTGAGATAACAGTCTAATCATTCAGTTTCTTACAGATTTACTGTTATTTCTTATTCATCTGCAGCAGGGTAAAAAATCTTAAATAAAATCTTGGTTAAATTGTGCATTGTTCCTTTGTGGTAAACATCTCTGATATTGAAATGTGTATGAACATGTTTAGGTGACTGCTGGTGTGTTGTTTTGTATTTTGGGTAGTGTCATTTGTGGGTGATGACAGGAAACAGGCTTGTTATCTGATGTGTTTTGTTTGTTTCTGAGTCAGTTGTGCATGTCATTTCTGCGACTCTGAGTGAGTGATGTTTACTTCAGGAATTTTTTTTTGTTTTGTTTTGTTTTGTTTTTCTGAGCAGCTCTGCACTGTAGCATAAATGGGCAAATAAGATGTTATAGCTTTCATGATTGCAGGGCTGAACCGACCAAAATGAGATCCAGATGTTCCCAATTACACAGCCTGAGCCTTCGGTTTGTTTGTGTTACTACAGTAATGTTGTAATCCTCTAAGTCCAAGAGCACACAGAGACTGTTTGCAGGCTCTAAATTGAAATGGGATAAAAGAAATCCCATTCATATGCTGGTTTAAGTGAATATAATCCCAATTTGTACTTTATGCAGAGGCCTTGGCTTAACATTTAACAAGGTTGAAAGCTATGTTAACTCATTTTAGCTGTGACTGCAGGGTGTGCTGTGCAGGGTGGACACAGGTTTCAAATCCAGTGTCCCTGGAAAATATTTGACATATTCAAGGCTCTAAATGATCGACAGAAACAAAATGTGTATTTTTAGTTTAAGCTTTTATTCAGAGCAAGAAACATCTACAGTATACTTGATTCACAGGCACTCATCTCCTGAAACATAAACAGAGTTTTTATTATCTTTCCTTGGAAAATCTAGGGTTACAGGAGTGAGTGTGAGTATTGTTGCTACACTCAACAACACAACTGCACAAACGATCTAGTTGAAGTGGCAGTATAACATAAAATCTAATGTTTTTGGTCTGTCATTACAATGCTGACATGTTTTATTTTAGTCCAGTAGCTTGAAGTCCCTGTGACATTTGTTTTCGACTTTTTGAAGCCCATCTTCTACAGGAGCCATACTGAGGAGCTAGTTTTTTTTTTTCAGGTTAGGAAAGATGAGGTAAAGAGGTTGTCCTTTAGCCTTTTTGCTGACAGCTACAGGGTGCTCATTTGTCAGCCAAGTCAGCAATGCTTTTATATGGACTAAACTTGTTATTTTAATAAGGAGTCATAAAAATTCCCTCCCCAGTATGGTTTGTGTCGAGGGAAATGAGGTACTCAGACCAAAACTATGAACCAGGCTGTAAACATGTTTATTTTTGCTGTAAGCATGATTTTTTTTCTTTTAAGTGGGTGTGTACATTGTTTCTGGTGCTTCTACATCCAGCCTCAAGTGGACACTTAAGGAACTGCAGTTTTTAACTCTTCTGCATCAGCTTTATACTTTAAGAGCATAGGGTACTGATGGCAGTCGACATCACAACAGAGACAGCAACGGCACAAATATTTGATCGACCAAGCCTGCACGTCTTTACACTGCACCGTGACAAACATGCCGGTCAAAAGAGCTGGCAAGAGATAAATTCAACTTCAGTGGGAACCTGCAAAGCAAAATGGAAACAAATCTTGTACTTTTATATCAAGCATGAAAGTAAATGTTGTGGGAAAACGAAGGTGGGGTGATCTATCCACTGATCATTGGTCCCCTGAGCTGGTTCAGGAATTTATCACTGGAACCCAAAATGGAAATCACAGCATCCTCTCACAGTTCTGCCAAGACTCTTGTTACATCCTGTAAATCCAGAGCTCTCTGGTGTGGCCTCTTGTGGGATTCTCCTTTATGATGCATGATTCAAAGTCAAATATAAGAACAATTAAGTTCATGATGCAGGTGAAACAGAGTGTATGCTGGTGTATTTCCAGCCTAACAGCTGTTGTTTCTGGTTATTGAGGACTGGTTATTATATTTACATTAACATATTTTCAAGTTGATTATCCTGATATGTTTCCAGTACAATCTGAGTTTTTCAGTGGCGTTATAATTTGATCTCAGGCCATTACAGTTTATTTGCAGTTTGCTGAAGTGCAGCAGTTCCTCATTCTTGACACATGAAAAACAGAATCAAGGTTAAAAAACAGGTGTTAAAATTCAAAAAAGCCCAAATTTCATGAACGCTTTGCTTGTTTACTTTCAAAGAGAAAACTCCTGCACCCTGAGACTACTTCCCTTTCCTTGAGGCCATCCTCTGTTATTTATAAAACCTTTAAATGATCTTTTCCAATAGAACTGAGTGCTTCAACCTTGTACCTTTTTCAACAGAGGTGAACAAACATCATCCAGTGTCCTCATAACATTTTTTCAACAAATACTTTGCATGCTTACCTGGTCGCTCAGCTGTACTTGGAGGTTATCTGAGACAGAAAACATCCCCGAGCCTGATGGTGTCAACACGTATGAGAAATCTGAATTCTCCTCACTTGCGTGCATATTTTCCCGTTTTGCTGGAGAGGATAAAACCGCTTGTGTACACTTTGTGGAAAGAGTGTCTCAGCTGCAGGCCTGTGGTTCAATGTTTCCAGTGTCTCGCTGACATTTGAGAAGCAGTTTTATTGTTCAGTTTTGTGGCGTGCTACTGACTGAGTGTAACAGCGCTGTGCTCACTAAGAGCAGAAGGCGTTGTTTCCCATACTCCAAAAACAAAAGGAGCTATCAAGCAGGAGTTGAAATTAGCAGGCCAGGCAAAAAAAACAACTTGTCTACTTTTTATTCAAACTTTTTTACTGCATCAGAAACAAAATTCCTGCAACTTTGAAACAGTAAAGCAGAAGACACTGTAGGTTCGCCTCCTGTTTCTAAACAGCGTCTGCATTTCTCCTCCACAGGTTAGCGTGACCTGAAGTTCCAGGTGAGAGCTCACTGTAAATACATGCAGTGAACTCATCGAAGGCGTTCCTCCCACAGAGAACAGAGCCTTCCTCTGAGCCATAAACAGTACGGAGTGTTCTCTGCAGAGAGAAAGAAAAATGTTCTTGGCAATGACTCAGAGCTCTGAATGAAAACCATAGGGGGATATCCCTAATCGCACTCCTCCACAGCTCACACCCAGAACCAATGGAGGAGTGGTGTGTGTGTGTGTGTGTGTGTGTGTGTGTGTGTGTGTGTGTGTGTGTGTGTGTGTGTGTGTGTGTGTGTGTGTGTGTGTGTGAGAGAGAGAGAGAGAGAGAGAGTGCACACCCAGACGTATGTGAGTATTTGCATGTCTCAAAGTATCCACTCCTTAAAATTCCTCCAGAGTTTCCGGGTTGAGCTCAGTTTTAGTTCAGACATGTCATCCCTCAGACGTTCTCTGTCATCCTCGAGCTGTTTGCCTGAAAATATTTAAAAGCTTCCTCCTAATGCAGGGAACAATTAAGTTATCAAATGGACACAAGCATTATGTAAAAGGCGGGTTATATTGCCAACAATTTGAACACTGTCTGCTTCCTGGAAGTGCAGACGAAATGTCAGAAGCACAATATTTCAAGGCTATTAACTTGAGTGCTTTTTTATTCAGTCTCATTACTTTTTAAACAGCATAGGAAGTCACGGAAATGTAATATTAATTTTTACACGGCTTTCATTTTCACTCCTGTGAAGCTGTTTAAAATTCAGGGATTCTTTTTTAACAGGAGGAAGGTCTGCGGTTTATTCTATATGCAGAGGATCAGTCACTCGTGGAGGGAAATCAGAGGTGTTGTGTTGTTTTGTTGTGCGTGAATTCATCGTGCAGTCTGCGGTAAAGGATGTGAGAATGGACACGGTGTCGGAGCGGATGTGACAGCACAAAGGGAGATGCAGGAAGAGTGTGTGCATCAAAACGGACAGATACCTCAGGAAAAACACATGCGTATATGCAAACATACACACATCTGTCGTGGGATGTGAATCCTGCTTGTTTGCATCAAAACACACCTTTCTAAGAAGTCACTTTCACATATACAAATACAGAGAGTCACTCAGGGAGAGAGGAAGAGTTGAATGAGGGAGAGAGATGAAGAGAGAAGGAAAGATATTTCATTAAATCTTTATTTTGGAATTTTAAAAAACTAGATAAGACCCATTTTGATCTACGAGAGCTCCCTAATTTAGGCCCTAATGAGAATTTTTCAAATGTGGGGAGCCTTATCATGAAAAATGGCTGGAGACCATTAATAGTTTATAGGTTGGGTTAATGATAGAGATGATTTCTAATTGAGCTCTACTGAGCTTTGCTATCTGGTGGTCCTGTTCACCGGCGCCAGGAATCTCTCTCATTATTTCGGGTTTTGTCCTAAAATAAAAATTAAAAGGCATGAATAATATGAACCGTTTTTCAGGGGGAAAGATTAATGGATGGTACCCAAAAAAGATCCTGGTTTATTTTCACAAATCAAACATTTTTTTTAATTAAAGAAAGAGATATATACAGATTTAATTATATACAACTAGGTGCTAAGGAGGAACTGGAGATACTGTCGTCTTTTACAGCACACAGGTAAGTTAATCGAAGTCTGGTGAGGGACACCTCTAAGACCAAAGAGCTGGTCATAGACTTTGGGAAGTCCAGGCTATGCCCTCAAGCACAGGTCATTGAGGGGGCTGAGGTGGAGGTTGTAGGCACCTACAAGTACCTAAGGGTGTGGCTGGATGATGAGCTGGATTTGGGCATACAACACAGATCCTCTCTACAGGAAGGGCCAAAGCAGAATGTACTCTCTGAGGAGGCCGTGCTCCTTCAACATCTGCAGCAAACTCCTGTGGATGTTCTACCAGTCTGTGGTTGCCGGTGTCCTTTTATACTCTTGCTGTCCTCCGTCATTAGATCCACCATGTCCTCAACGGTCAGCTCTGAACGAATTCCTCTGCTGCCTTCAGTGAAATCCATTTTGAATCTGCTTCTGTATACAGAAAGAGATGAAAAACAAGTGCTCTGACAAAACTATTCTTGCTTCAAATGACAAACTCTAACGCGATCAATCCTCTGGACTCAGATGAATAGATGGTCTTCAGGACTTATAGGTTTCAGGCTTTTCTGTGTCACAGAGTCGTCATAAGTCATAGAGCAGAACATTCTACGGACCAACATTCAAAAACATCACATCAACAGCTGATTTAAACAATACCAAAATCCACCGCTTAGCCTGAACAATTAAAAAGTGTTAATACCTCTCACATAAACAGAGTTATTCACGATTAAAACATATTTTAATCAAAACTGTCCCCCCACAGAGAAATCACATCATCGCCAGTTTCAGTTTTGCACCAAAACAACAATAAATCTGTTCCTAAAAGCCTTTCAGGTGCTGCAGAAAACAACACACGCTTCAACACATAACAGCTGGCTCTGTGTAACGTAAACTTTGGTTTATGAGAATATTGATTATTTTTAATAAGCTAAAGGTTGTCTCAATGGAAACATGACACAAACCAACTGACCTTAACTATAGCAAGTATTTAAAGACTTGAATCTTTATGAGTCCAGACCTGAACCCAGATTTTATAGTGAGCCTCAAAGCAGGGGTTCCCCCACGTTTCAGCCTGCGACCCTCAAAATAGCGACCTGAATAAGCCAATCCAAAACACTTTTTTTTTAATTTGGCCCAAGATTTTTATTTCAGCTAATGGAGAGAAAATTAGAGCACCTATGAGCACAAAGTGCTTTCCTAATTTAATCTGCTGCCACTGATACTGTCATAATCCTGGATTGGTAACCTCAGGGGTCTTGCAGCAATTTACATGGTTTTAAACAAAATTGGACCTCTTCTTCTGTTTTTAGTTTTACAGTAATGGATGAATTATGCAATTTTAAATTGTTTTCTATTATCGAGAGCATTTCATGCCCCCCAAAGGGAAAAGACTCACATTTTGGAAGCTAAAACCGTCTTTTATGTCATATTTATGTCCATGTGTTGTGTTTATTTTCACTTTGATTACATGAGGTCTGTAGTTCAGTTATCTCAAGTAGTACCTCTGCGGCTCAGTAGAGGGAGCAAGGTTCAGCTCGATTTTAAAATGAAGAAACTTCTTAGAGCTTTAACAGAAACAAGTCAACTGGAGAGAAAACAGACAAATATGAAAAGAAAAGATGAGAACGTCATGAGTTACTCTTGTTTGGTTCTGTATATTCTTTGATTTACTGTTTGTAGATTGAACCTCTTCATGGCTTGTGTGTGTATTTTCACTTGTGTTTCCATGAAGTATCGTTAGTTTTTCATATTTTGTTTTGTGGTTCTTGTTCCCCGTGTAGTTCTTTAGTTAAGTTTTACTTCCTGCTCTTTTAGGTAAATTTTCTCAGTTTTTTGTTTTGTCTCTTCGTTTACTTAGCCTTTATGTTTTAAATGAATTTATGTTTTAGATCTAGATGTGGACCCATCATGACACAAAAACAAAAATACCTCAAAATAGCCCTGGTACCAGTTCAGAGGTCAACTTGAGAACTGACAACCAGCTTGTTTTTCCACAGGCAAATACCCTTAAAAGAGCCATGTTGCCAAATGTGTCCCTTTACACCTCAAATACATCAGGAAACACGTTCACAGTTTACATACAAAAATAAGGAGGAGGATTCACAGTCAGTCAGAGTATAATATGAACAAGTAAATCTGCAGGACACAATCACAGCACTGATCAACATTATTGTCGGTCCTAGACCAATCAGGGTTAAGTTTAAAGAAATTTACTGTAACAGGAGGAACCAAGACTTAATTTGTGGGTAAAAGTACTTTGGTGGTCAAAACACACATTTAACATGAATCTACTCAGCAAAGAGGGTTAATTTTAAAAAGTCTGTTTACTATGGACTCAGATTCATCTGTAGAATTTCATATATTTATTTATTTATTAGATTTTCATGTATATTTCATAGCATAAAAAATAAAATAATTTTATTTGAGCACAGATTTGTATTGATTTCTCATGCTGTGTGATGAGTTGGATAATATACAGCATGCAGATCATTACTGCAGTAATAAGATTTATACATTTTTTTTCTGCTCATCTGACTCTTTAGAGTTCAGTTATGGGAGATACGAAAGAGAGAAAGTGCTGCAAAAACAAGTGAGTTAATTTGTTTATAATTGTAGTGAAAGACAAGAAGACATGGTGCGCCGCAGTCTTTGTTATGATTGTTATGATTCAGTCTCCATGGTTATTCAGTTATAACTGAGGCACGTCCTCACATTTCTACTGTATTTTTTTAAGCTGACGGGCAGAGCCGGGTTTTCCACTGAGGCTGAATTCACACAGAGTTAGAGTCAGAGTGTATAAATAGACATTACCGTAGGACACGTCATGCGCCTGTTGCTGCCTGCCTGCCAAACAGTCAGTACAGTAAACACCAGGTCACCATGGCAGCAGAGTGAGAGGCTGACAAAAACAGGGGAAACAGGAAGGGATTCCCTTTCAGGCCGCTGACGGACGCAGCATCACGTGGATTCCCATCAAACCTCTCCCTGGCACGGCTGCGGGCTTCCCCCAACTCACTCAAATCTGGCCAACTGGTCGGCGGTGAAACCCCCCAGAACATGTGGCGGCTCTAATTACAGCGCCACACAGGCCCTGGCTCAGGAAAACCACAAAATGGGGTTTGTACGCCTGTTTGCTTTCACAGCTCTGCACTGAACCAACGAGGTGTTCTGTTCTCTGCTCAATTATTAATGATTTGTGATTTACAGGCCGGCGATATTACAAACCCTCTTTCTAAAGAGGTGAAATATGGAGAGCTAAATATACAGCTCCCAAGTCGGCCTCCAGATCTCAGACTGAGGGCAGGTTTCCAACATGGCAGATGGCGGCTGTGGAGAGGAAGAGCTGCAGGAGAAGCCAGTCCCACGCAGCCTTTCATTTCATCCTGCTCGTCTTTCAGCTTCTGGAGTGATGAGGGAGAAACAAATTGCTGTTATCACATCTTCAGATGTCAAAATAGAGCTGCCCTGCTGCCCGTCATTGAGTTTGTTTTGGGACTTAGAAACATTCCCACTCTGTAACCCTCTTATCTATTTTTAGGAGGCAAATAAACCTCAGAGGACTTTTTTAAAGAGAGGAAGAGAAGCAGGAAAAAATAGCCTTCCTGTTTGCACTTCAGATAAACACACAGTGTCATCCGAGCAGGGCGCTTAGATTCACTTCTCCTTATTTTATGCTCATACTACTGCACAAAAAGCGCAAAAGATGCAACATTAACACTCCAAAGTTAGTCCTAAAAAGTTCCCTGAAAATGTAAAACATAATGCCCTCTTTCCACGCATCTCCATTCTAATGATATCCAGCCTGAAAGTCTTCTGGAAGCACTTAAAATTCCAGAAATTAACATTGTTTTGTGTAACTCCTGTGCTCAGCAGATCCGGGAGGATGCATATCTGAGCAGGGATCCCCGGTGGGAAACACATTCACCCAAACCTCGCTCAGATCTGCTGCAACAGCCCGACGCAGCTCCTGCAACCGAGGGAATTCTTCTCAGAAATATTTGCTTTTTTGTTCTACTGAGGAAATGAGGGTGAGAGAGGCGGAGGGAAGGAGAGGGTGGGGTGGGTGAAATTGAATCACCATGGTAACTTCAATAACATATCTCCTCTCTCCGCCTCACATACACACACGCACACACACACGAGAGGAAATGAGTTTCAAAACAGAGAAGGCGCTCCAACCATCATTTGTTTTTGACGCCTGCCAAGCAACAGAGACATCACTGCGTTGATAAGGACTCACTGACAGTTTTACTACTCTGCATCATATTACAGCACAGGAAGGCTCGGCGCTGCTGCTGAAATGCTAATGGTTCACAGGTCCTCGCTGCAAGCAATAAAAGAACATTATTAAAGTATCTTTATGCACACTCTAACCCAATTCTGTGCTGCTGTGTTAGACGCTGCGTTTGACTCGCACTCTTTCTCTCAGTCTTGCCTAAAGAAGCATCCTGGGAATTTGGAGATGCTGTCAGAAGCCGCAGGGCCAAATGTGACAGAAATGTGGCTGCAGCAGGAAGACCTGCTCACAGAGGACTCAGGAGCTGCGGCAGGTTTTACTCTCTGTGTTCTAGAAACACATACAATGCTTAAAGAATGTTTCACCAATGTAAATATCAAGGAGGCAACGCTTTGCATGTCTGGTTTTCCTGGAAAGATCCAGAAGCGGAAAGACATTCGACTTTTTCTTTCTTCTTCTCTGTGAAGCTGCATGGAATATTCAGAAGCAGCACTTTTCATTTTTTTTTGGACAACTTAGGACAATTAAGGAACATGAAACAACAAACACACACAAACAGTCATCTGACTCCTCAGCTTCCAGTATTTTGGAGTATCTGAGCACATTGTGCCCTCACTGGTTTCCATCCAGTGAACTCTGTTGTCATCTTCCCAGTTTAAAAACAAGATGTCAAATGGAACGTTTTGGTTAAAGAACCAAAGACACTACTTTTCCTGCACCAGAAAGCAGACAGAGTTTGTAGCCAGTTGGGCATCAGACATCCCCTGAGATTTATACGTTTTCTCTGTAGTTAGTAACAAAACATGCTGCATTACTAAAATGGCGAGAAGTACTAAACTAAGCTTCATTCACATATGTGATATTAAAAATGCAGAACCAAGTTTTTTTTTTTTACTTATTTGATGCAAAAAGAAAAGGAAATGGAATGGAATTGGGAAGTGACCAAGCCAAGCGTATCATATTTGATACATTAATTTCAAAGATCTCTCACATCAACATGATAAATATTTTCCTTAAAAACTTTTTTTTTTTTAATTTTTTATGTATTCTAACCCCATGGAGATCATTAATCCACTACAGGCAGGAGAAGTTGTATTATGGCCTTTTTCTAAATGGTTGCTCTAAAGAAATCAGCCACCCATTTTTTTTATTTATTTTTTTTTTTTTAGGAAAATTCATTGCTAATTTTCAAGAATGTGCAGAAAGAATAACATTTTAATTGTTATATGATACAATATGGTACAAAAAAATAATAAACAAAATAATGTTGTAACATTTTTTTCTGTATTTTGTTAAAATGGTTTATAAACATCTATAGGGTTAAAAAAAAAATGTAATATTATTGTTCTTATTGATTGTGGTGCACTGACATGGCAAGTGTTTCTCTTACTTCAAGTTAAAATAATGTCTTATTCAAGTATCAGTCACATTCACCAGACGAGCTCAAGTCAAAGACTTCTGTCACTATATTACACTCCAAAAAATAACAAAAAAAATGTGCTTGTAATGGTTAAAATAAATCTTACTTAATCTGTTAAATATTTTTCTTCTTTTAAGAAACTTAACAAATCTATTTTCTAACCCTGTCCACAGATATTTTGATTTCAGGCCAGTAGGCAAAAACAATTTTGAGTTTTTGCTGTAGTTGTTCAAACTTCTAAAGGATAAAATAAGGTTAAAAAAAGTTGATACAATGTGTCTATGTTTCTGCATGTCATGTAAACTGTTGGCAAACTTGCAATGAAAGCAACTAACCTGATACCTGCAACACAACAACATGCCATCACTCTGCAGCTCTCGGGTTGCAGCAGTTTCAATAAAACACGGAGGAGACAACAGGCAGCTGTAAATGACACGCCTGTCTGCAGCCTCCACTGAGCAACACCTTCAGGATCCTCATAATGGTCAGCTCCCCACGTCCCCAGCCTTCATTCCTGCCAGGAGCCAGCGGACAGTTAAGGCTAAAGATACCTGACACCATATGTTTCCCAGAGCTGTAATGACGGCTGCTGGCTCTGCTTTAATGGCAGCCGGCCTCTGGAGGCTCAGTGATCGGGGACATGTTCAGGTCTCAATTAGAGCAGCAGGAAAGAGCCCGCATTGCTTACATGAAGCAGCTCTCATGATTTACAGTTCTCTGCTGCAGCTATGTTAAAGACACATGCACGTGGGCTGCGGTTTGAATTTACAACACAATCCATGAGGAGCAATGAGACGACAGAGGCGAGGGGTGAGATGTGCAAGCAGGAGGAGAGGAGGGTGAGGAGAAGCACACCGAGAGAGACAGAGATGAAGACAGAGAGAGAGAGGAGCGAGGGAGACCAAAGGCATGTGGAGTTCACCATCACTTTGCTTGGCTGCACTGTGATTAAAGCGAGGAGTCCCTGGAGAGAGAGGCGGCTCTAGGCCTGCCCAGTCAGTTCTCTCGCTCCCTTGATCTCCTGCATGTCGCCCACAGAAACATACCGCCAAACCTTCAGGAAGGGCTCCTTTTATTGCTCTGCTCCCCCTCCATCGCCTCCAAAGAATCTGCAAACCAAGCACAGATTGTCATGGCACGAGCTCTTCTCAATTTAACAGGAAGGAGGTCTGCCTCGTATGAGCGGCTGCCCGGATCCTGAAGAAGGTTTTTGATGTTTTAATGAAGATATCTCCCGCCTTGTTCCTCCTGAACTTGTCGACCTTTTGAGATTAGGTAAAAAGAGAATTTTTGGCGAGTGATTTTCCAGAAAGTTCACGTTAAAAAAGAAATGCAGGAGTGAAAATACGCCTGCTAAACCGTCATTAAACCCTACAGGGGGGCTGGATCTGCATTTGATTGAAGCGCCTATTCTTTCAGAAAAATTGATAACCAGAATCCTGCAGACTGGGAACCAGGAAGGAAAGATGGCAGAGAAAACGTCGCCTCAGTTTTAATTAAATCCTGCGTTCAGTGGCGGTGGGCTGATCAGTCCGTCAGGGTTCCCGTCCCTCCTCTGACCTTTCTTCTTCTGGTCAAGTGACCTTCACTCCCTGTCTGCCGAGCGTCTGACAAGGCAACCGAGCGCCTGAGGGGGGAGAGGGAAGAAAGGCCGTGACATTACACACATTCATGAGGCGCTGCAGCCGGGATAATTACACCGATACTCACTTAACATGCATCGCAGGCGAGCCTGTCGTTTATCAGCCGCATGACCTCTAGCGAAGGATCTCTTCCTCTGATCTGTCTAATTATTCCGCTTTTTCCTCTCTTGTCTTCGTTTCTTTCTTTTTTCCACCGTTTGCTGCAAACAGGCTAAAAAACCTGTGTGTGTGTGTTTGTGTGTAATTGGAAAACAAGTCAGACTTGTAAACATCACAGCTGGCTGGCAGGGGGAATTTGGGAAGTGATTCACTCATGTTTTGTGTAAGATTTAAATTAATTCCAGTTGGCCTTCAGCTATTTTGTATTATTTCTTCTCTAATAAAAACACACTTATCCTCCGCTTCAGTTCTGCTGCCTGTGGCCAATCAGGGCTCTGTGGGGGTCACATCAGGGAAAGTGAGTCCTCCTTAATTTGATGTAGATATCCTGACCTGCACATGGGGCAGCTGCTGTCCCAACAGCTGCTCTGATTTAGAGAAGTGATATTGTTTAGAACGGTTTGAATCAGGATTTATTTTTTATTAAAACGCTGATTCTTCTCTCTTTGAAGCTTCGTCACTGGTTTCTATTAGTCTGCTGGTTCTGTGCAGAGTGAAAACATTTCCTCTTAGAAAAGCTCAAACCCTTTTCACACCACACTAGCATCACCCCTGTTACAGTGTTTGATATGTTTTAGGCAATTTTGGTTTTGATTTGTCATCATATTGAAAGGATATGATATAGAGGAGGAAACTGGGAGATAAAGTGGGGAAATGCATGTGGTAAAGGGTTGGAAACAAACCTGGGTTGCCCAGTTTTGGGACCACATACTGCAAAAACTGAAATCTGAGTAAGTGTTTACATCTTATTGTGCTTTATATCAGCCAAATTTACCTGTCAAGTCCAAAAATGTGTCTAATTTCAAGTTATTAAAAGACAAAAATGATGCCAGAGTTTTTTGTAAAGATGAAAAGAATCTGCCAGTGGAGTAGGAAAAATGGACTTGTTTAGTTTCTTGTATATAGACATTATTATTCAAGAGACCCAACATGTACATTTTCTGCTGAAAACCAGTCCTCACTCCTACACTTTGTATTCATGCTAAAAATCAAGACCAAGTGAACTCTAGCTCTCTACTCCATGGGAGGTTTCTGTCCTTGCTGTGCCGCCTCAGGACACCAGGGTTACTGTTTGACAGGTCGAACTCCCCACCTGCTGCTGACCCTGAACAAGAAATTAAACCTTAAAGAGGGAGTATTTAACTTTCCCATGTTTCAAACATCAACATAAAGTAACAAGGCTGGATGTTCATATTAAATATGTGCAGCTTTTCAAAACTCTGAATATTCATATGTTGTAAACATCCCTGAGTCTATAAACTGACCAAAAAAAAAAAAAAAGAAAAAGAAAAACAAGACAAAAAAAAAAAAAAAAAGATCTGAAAAGAGCTCTATGAGACTTTATGAACTGATAAGGTCATCACATACGGTTCTACTCTTCTTCATGAGGGATGGTCCTCAAACACTAAGGTCTGCCTATAGTTCTGCACCCAACAGGCTGCCAGAGTGCTGGCCAATCAGAGGGATGGTGGATTTATGGGGCGAGGAGTCTTAAAGAGACAGCAGCTAAAACGAAGCGCTTCAGACAGAGGCTGAGATAAAGGTTTCCTAAAACACCATTATTAGAAAAATAAGGGTATTTATTTATTTATTTATTTATTTATTTTAGACGTACATCATGTAAGGAGAATATGGAGACACCAGAGAAACAGGATCGGGATGTAAAATAAGCTCAATGTCTCCTCTTATAGATTTAATAAGATTACTACCCTTTCCATTGAATTCAGCTCTTATTTTTCTGGTTGTAAGATCTTTAAACAAGATTCTTTATCTAGACTTGACGGACACGTGACTTATATTCAGAGAGGAACTATATTTTGACTTAGATTGGAGGGTACATCTGTTAAGATCTGACTCTTTTGCAGAGTGAAACAAAGTGACGGTGTTTGTCCTCAAACCACAGTTGACTTCACCTTTGGTTCGTCAGCATCCAGCAGTGAATCCTACATCAACGTACAGTCAGTGGTATCGTGTGCAGGCCTGACTGATATCAGAAGCTAAGAACACAAACTCAGTTAATCCATCTCAACAGCAGCTCAGCGTGTGACACTTTCCTTAAGGATCAGATGCGTTCCATGTTTTTCATTCCTGGCAGTGAAACATGAGAGAAACCAGCCAAACAGAGAGAAACAGAGAGCTGTATGTGATATAGAAAGAGCCGTAAACCTGCAGCTGATATTTCTGGGTCACTTATCTGCAGGGAGCTGCTGCACTGTTCTAACCTGTCAGCTTATTACATAACACACCGGCCTACTTCTGCCCCATACGCTGTCTGTAATTTTCCACCCAGCCTATGTATTCCAGAGGTTACCTGTGAATGCAGGTGGCGCTGACAGGATTTGAAGCAGTTAAAGAGCTCGGGCTGCAGATGAAACAGCATGCAGAAAGAGGAGATCCAGCACTGTTAGAGGCCGTTTTCAGGCTAGACGTGTTCCATTTTCATTTTATGCACGGCCTGGCAGCCTTCACTGCGTGTTTTTGAACTTCTTTTTAGAGCAGCTTATGCAGACAGGCGGCTGGTTGACAAGGAGGACACAAAGAGGAGCTAAAGAGGAGTCAGAGAGAATCAAAGTGTTGCAGAAAGCTTGAATGTAGATGCTCTTCACGGTTTTAACAACGGGCCTGAATGTAGATCATCCTGCTGCTTTAAGCGCTACAGAGACCACACTTGTAGTTTTTGATTTACTTCAATTCTCAGTTAGTTTACAGCCAGGAGAATGTTTGTAAAGATGTTTTTTTTAATGTAGTTTCTGTAAACAAAATCCAATTTGCTGCAGTTTAAAACTGCCCTCATCGCTGTAATCATCATAAAAAATACTTTTGATGTTGACATAATATCCCAAAATAAGGATGATGTAACACAATATTTATTTCTTTTTTTCAGATGCATTACCAGGCAACAGAAATCATCAAACAATAAAGTGTGATGTTGTCAGGACGACAGGATGTCAGATGCTTCACCTGAGATGTTTTACTTCCTTTTATAGCACACAGTGGTTTGCATGTCCTCGAGTCACACTGATGAACACAACTTCCTGTTTCTATGTTTCATATTTATATGTCCTCATTTGACCCTCGGTAACAACCACAGTTCATGTGGGGAAGTCTCATACGCATTTCATACTGAGGCGTTAAATATATCACAGTTACTGCCACTTAATTAGATCATTACTACATTCCTGGAAGCATTCCTTAAATTGATGTCCATGTGTGAGCGTTGGGATGATGCAGCGGGCACTTTACAAATTTTGTAAATGATACAAACCATGTTAACATAATCCAGCATGTAAAGGGTGATTTAAAAATTAATGAGCCTTTAAATTTTAATTCGGAATGTGATGCTAATCTGGAGCTATCTCAGGGTGTAACACGGCGTGAACGAGGCACAGATAGCAGCGAGGAGGCAGAAGCGATGTGATGGAATTCACATGCAGGAAAATATTAAGCAGAGAGGAGGTTTTAATGAAGCGGTGAAACCCCCCCAACCCAGTGAATGCTCAACCCCCCCCCATCTTTTTTTAACATCTCTGGAGAGGAGGCCTTGAATTCTGATACTGTAGCAGCATCACTGAGAGCTCCCTTGAAGGATTCCTCCTC
Source organism: Labroides dimidiatus (assembly GCA_030710495.1). Classification (NCBI taxonomy): domain Eukaryota; kingdom Metazoa; phylum Chordata; class Actinopteri; order Labriformes; family Labridae; genus Labroides; species Labroides dimidiatus. The sequence goes on along the minus strand of CM061161.1, from coordinate 18,601,990 downwards.
ATGTCAAAAGCCTCCCTCCTCCTCCTCCTCCTCCTCCTCCAAATGCAGAGCCAACAGTCTGGAGGGGGTGACGGGGTGTCGGGGTGTCGGGAGGGGCAGGTTGTGCTTAATCAGCATTTCAAAGCTGCTCCTCTGTCAATTATCTGTGGCTGTGCTCCCTCCAGTCTACGCACGGGTCAATGTGTGGAGCGTCTGACGATGACATCACCCTCCCCGAGTGTCTGTGCCAGACAGGGACAGAAAACAACAATCATCCAGTTTGATTTCTACATGTTGTATTTTTTTTTTTATATTCCTCTGATCGCTTTGCTGCAGAAATCTTCCTCCTCTTCTGTTTACCATAAAGCGGCGTCTTCGTTCTGACTGTTGCCTTGGGAGGCATTCATGTGCAGAGCAGAATTTAAAACGCCATCCCTCAGTGTGATGCTGTGTTTTATATTTTTTCCATTAGCTCCACACGTCATATGAATAACATACGCTCAATTGTTTTGCATTTGTTATGCACACAGAGGGGACAATCTGTATGCTTTGCTGCCAGACTGTAGCATAATTCACTACTCACCCCATTGACTACTGAATATGAAACATGCGCTCACTATCAGGACTCTTCTGTCAGCGGGCCAGTGGGCTGCAGCTGGCACGGCGGAGTGTTCTCGGGACTTGTAAAGAGGCAGACTTTACAGTTTCAAACGGAGATATTAAGGCTGTAGATCTCATATGTTACAGTCAGGGGAGTGCTGGTGCTGCTGGGTAATTTCCCACAGTTTTCATCAGCCTCTGGACAGATAATCTTGTTCTATAGGTCCACCATCACACAGCTTCAGTTTTGGGTGTACTCCAAAAAAATATTTAGCTCATTAAAAGTCAGAAGTGATAAAAAGCAGACCAGGAGAAGAAGCCCTGAGAAAAATCCTCCCTGCTCCTTTCTGTGTAGGCGGTTATGATGATATAAGATATGTTGTAAGTCTGTCAGGCATCATGGACTCACAGTGGGCAGGTTGACATTTAAAAGTACAAACACAGCTGCTCAGGAGGCAGGAGGAAATATCACTAGTTCTGATGAACTTCAGCCTGTTCAGCCAGAAAAAGAAAAGTTTGTATCATGAAACTAAAGAAGAAAATCAAAAAGTACAGAGCTTCAAAACTTTTTCGGAGTTGAAAATAATTGCATCTTTTTGTCCTTTCTCTATCAAACCAGAAAGAATGAAATCTCCAGCTCCCAAAACGCACCTGGAGGAGACGAGAGAGGATGACACCTGGTGAGAACAATGATCAAGGCAGTTAAAAGCTGAAATCAATGTTTTTCAAGTGCTTCCCCTCGGTTCTGGTTGGTTCCCAGCAGACTGATGGAGCCACTCAAAGATCAGGTCCACAGCTTTCACTCAATAATCTGTGCAAACAGACACAAACAGCACAAAACATTTGAGTTGGTGACATGAAGTCCAGGCAGTAAAGAAAGCATCTAATACTCAAAGGTTTTTTTTTTTCTTTGTATATGCCTAAATCAACAATGAGTTGTGGAAAAAAATGTAATGCAATATTCATGCAAAGGCTCTTCCAACAACTAAATCAATAAATAACATTTCTAGTGCAAAACACGTACCTGTGCAAACAGACACAGCACAGAAACAGCACAAAACATTTGGGTCGGTGTTCTCATCCGCACAGCTCCTGCTCCTACGAGTTAAAACATAGCTCAATACAGCACTGTGCAGTTCATGTCTCCATGTGGGTAACAGACACTGTGATCACTAGTGAGTTTACAACTTTATCTCACACATATAAAAAAAAAAAAAAAAGCATGGAAACATCTGTAAATCGTTCGTTTCACGAAGGGTCCATATCTTTCATGTTCCTAATTTGTTCATTTTAAAACTACTGCATTGCATATTAAAACAAATATATTGCAGAGCTTTGCACAAAATCTAGTTACTACACAGAGCACCAACCTTCAAATAAAAGTCTTCCTCAATTAATAAATAAAACACAGCCTTGCATATATAAAAGTAACAAAAATATTCTCCAAAATAAAAATAAATTAAGAAATAAAAGAAAGAAAGAAACAACAATAAAGGAACATTACATGAATTTTGGCGGACTTCATGCATAACGACACATTTTTGTTACATATCCACCTTTTCCTGACTACCCATAGTTCATCGCGATTACTGGTTTTTCTTTTTTGGTTGAACATTTTGTTTAAGCCGTCATGGAGACCAAAAAGCTGATGTTGTTAGCCTAGATGACATAATTTCTCTAATAACCGGCTTTCAAAAGCAAGAAAGTGACAAAATGAACAAAAATCTGAGGTGGAGTCATAGTGCCTAGATGTGCATAGATGTTTTAAAAAAAAGTTTACACTGAGCCCCGTCTAGCACTGATGATTTCATGTGAGTTGTTTTGAGTTAGCTTGCCGGGAGCAGCAACCAGAAGTCGATAACCGCAGGCAGAAGTCAACACCTATAGGCTTCTGAAGAAACAGGTGGATAGAGAGGATATGAGGAGGGGCAGTGAGCTGAGCTGCTGCCAGCTCTGTTAGTTAAGGACAGTCTTCAGGATGGAAAAGGAGGTCAGGAGGCTTCCTTCTCTGCCTAAAAACACCAACTGTAACAGAAAACAGCTCCAAATTAAATCTTTTACTCTTCAAACACTTTTTGGCAGCATGTCAGAGGCTCAAAGCTGAGCTGCTGTTAGTATAACTTAACTGATCTCTTCACTTCGAGACATCTGCTGGTTCAGTACCACTGGTTTCCTTTCTATCAGGTACCGAGTAAAATTCAGGCTGGCATCAACGTCACTGATCTGATACTGAAACTTAGTACAAATATAGCTAATGTTTCTGGATAATCTAAAAGAACTCAGAAGTATATCGAGGTCGCTGCCTCATTAGCCGAGCTGATACAACAACAGAAAAAACAAACAGAGGACACAATCATACAAAATATATGAAAATGTTTTTTTTTACCTAATTATTCACAAGTTTGTTTAAACTTAGATTCTGAAATATTTGTTTAAAAGTTAAAGTAAATAAGACTGATTGTAAATAATAATAGATTTAGTTAACATCTGCAGCCTCTGGTAGCTTCAGGCTTAACTCTCATTAATGTAAAGTGTCCTTTTCTTCTCCTCTGGTTTAATCTGTTTATGTTTTTTTTTTTTTTTTTTTTATCTGACACATTCCTCCATCCTCCAGTGTGTTTCTACAACAGCTGAAATTTAGAGCTCCTTTGGTAAAACCTCCTTGCTGCAGCCATGAGAAGAAATAAAAGATCTAAATGGCATGAAGACCATTTAGTTATCATAAATCTCTCTCACCTCCTGACTGTGCAGCCAAACTTCCTCAAACCGCGACACCAACCACATGATGTATGGATCACAAACTGTATTTACCATCTAAATTGCTTCTCCACAATGCCACGATGATGACAGAGATTAATCGTCCGAAGAACAAAATCTTCCCCTCTTTCAATATGGTGGCACTCCTCAGGCCGCACGTTTCCAACTTAAAGGCAACATTTGTATTCCTGAGCAGCGTCTCCTCTCGCCTGCTTTATGATATTACCGCCGAGAGACCGCAAGCATCAGGCCTCGTCTCCATGTGTGGGCTCCAATTCAACCATCATCCATTTCCCCTGCTATCTTTTTATCATTGCACAGTCTAATAAATGTGCTGTGTGCTCTGTGACGCTGCATCATACATCAGACAAAGTGACCCGGGTCAGTGCATCGCCAACCACCAAGGTTACCCTCTCTTCCTCTCGCTTTCACCCGCTGCTCCAGCGAGAGGGGGAGTATTTTTCATCTTTTGTCACTCTGAAATATTCTCTGACAAAGTAATAACCTCTCCCATGTCTGCTTTGAATGTCTAACAATGTGTCTTCTGAAGGAGACGACAAAGGTGCACAAGCCACAGGGGTTTGCATCGTGGTTTTTTTGATCCAGCAGGTCGCCATTGACGAGTGCACTTCAATGGAAGCAGCAGGTTGTTCTTCCCACTGCGGCTGCTTTTTACCTGGTTATGAGAGGATTCTTTAGCTGCCCACATCAAACACACACAGCAGAGTATCACACACTGCTGCCGCTCGGCTGTGTGGAGGTTTCTGTGCTGCAACCTGCACGCTCTCCTGCAGATGGAGGAATAAAGAACGCTCAAACTGGAGACCAGCCAGAACATTTTGGTTCACCATAGCGCTTTGGCAGTACACACAAGAAAACACACACACACACACACACATACACACATAGAGTTGGTCATTTCAGTGTGAGATTGTGTGATTTTTCAGCACATGCGATTTAGGCTTGGCAGCGCATGTCCGGCTGTCCCCCAGCGATCACTCATCTGAGGCGAGAAAATCAGCAGTGCCCTCAGAAACTCAACACACTGATTGGAGCCAGATTGGAACAAGGCCTCCGAATCAAAGGACACGCTCGGATTCATTGTGGAGTTGAAGCGAGCCTATTACAAATCCGGGATTAACTATCCCAGACAGCACTGCAATGAAAGAACTCCCTATCTCTGCCTTTTTTCAAGTGTTAAACGACAAAGTCCAGCACTGACCAGCTCATAGACGACCCCCAGCACACCATCTTAACCCTCTGACCTCCTGCAGCACCATGTGTGAGCATTTTTTACATGAATCTTTTAGAATCAGTCTGGAAGGATACCACAGAGAGTTCACAGCTCTTGTATCAAGAAACAAAGACTTCAGAAATCATAATGTTTAATCTGTTTGCAGTCCCAGTGGAATTAACCAACCACGTACCAGCAGGTTTTGGTGCAGGGCAGGACAAACATCCTGGTCTCTATCGAGGTTTCATCAGACTGCATTTTATTTATCTTAATGAACAGCTCACAATGCAGTTAAGTCTGTTCTGGATTTAACACTTCAGTTTGAGGAAACAGTCCACTGGCAGACAACCAGTACTGATATCGCCTTGACTTCCTGGATTTGATCAGAAGACACTGATACCTACATTTATTATAAATATATACAGGGTGTCCCAAAAAAATTATACACCTTTCAGCAGCTGATAACTCAATTGTTTGTTTTTTCTTTGCGAAATGAACCCATTGAACTGAATGATGGCAGCCAGACTAAACTCTGAAAGGCTACTGGAAGTATGAAAAGGCAGTTAAAGTGCAAAGACAATTCAAGAGGGAGTTTCAAAAAGAACCACCAACACGAGTTACCATCACTCGAATTAGACTCACTAAACTCACTTTTTATGGGGATACCTAAAAGACAAAGTCTACACAATGAGACCTGCAACAGTCGTTGAATTGAGAGCAACCATTGAACAAGAATACAAACAATTACTGAGGGAATTGTTTCATGATGTGTGCTATTCCATCGCTTCGCAAAATCCGCAGTGTCTGGACCACAACAGGCGTGATTTTGAGAACAGGCAGTGACAAAACAACAGAATGATGTTTGTAAATTCTTTTAGATGTTGAAAATTAAACAAATTATAATAAACACCAAGTTTACAATTATTTAAAGTGTGTATACATTTTTGGGACACCCTATATGTATATATATATATATATATATATATATATATATATATATATATATATATATATATATATATATATATATATATATATATATATATATATATCTCAGAGCTTTGCAGCACACCAGGACTTATAGCTCTGACAACAATGGCACCACAGAAGAAGAGCAGCAGAGATCCTTGATGTTTGGACACTTTGAGATATGTGCACTCTCTCTTTTGAATCTGCAGGATGTTCTTCTGCTGATAGGAATGAATAGTTGTGTGTGTGTGTACGTGTGTGTGTGTGTGTGTGTGTGTGTGTGTGTTAAATGGTGGTGGTGCATTAACTCCCATGGGAAAGGGTAATGACTTCGGCACGAATAGAGAATCATCATAAACAACTTTGGCGGATGAAAGAAAAGATGAATTCATTGAAGCTGGTGGAAGTAAAAGATGACCGATACATCAGCGGCTCTTTCAACAGCCGTCCTCTGTGCACCCTCCCCCTGCTACATGATGTCTCACACAACCTTATAAATGTCCAAACCTGGCTTTAAGAGTAAGCTTGTTAACTTTTATGGCTTCGTGTAAGACCACGTCCAATAAATTACAATAAAGTGAGTTTGCATCAGGTGCACAGAGCCTTACATGGACAGAGATGGCATCCAGTGGATTTTTCCCAGAAACACGCCGTTTATGGAAGCTGCTGAGCAAGTGAAGGTCAAGCTTTCAATAATTGGACTCAGATGCAAAGACTAAAAGGACATACGGGATGAGTCAGAGGAAAAGAACAAGAAAACAGATGAACTCAAATGCATAAATGGCTTCAGATCAACAATCAAGACATATCAGAGTATTTCACTGAGTGGAATCACTGCACTTCTTTTAGAGCTCTATCACTGCACATGCATTTTACAAAGCGAAAGTCCTGACCAGAGGACATCTCATCTCAAAAACAAAACTGTCATTAAAACTGTTACAGAAAACACCAAAAAATGTCTTCTGCCAAACAAGTTGAGACAAATACAGATCTAGTAAAAACCATAGACTGTGGACGTCGTCTTCATGACGTGTCTGAAACAGTTTAAAAGCAAATTGTACTCCGTACTAACAGCTAAAGGACGCCTGCCTGTCAATCAGATGAGCTGTGCCTCTGATTGGGTGGATGTGCAATCTTAAAGTCAGTGTAAAGCAGCAATAGATTTGTGTTATGAGTGTCATTGACCATTGAGCCAAATATGAAAGATTAAAAAAACTGCTAAGTATAAAAAATAAGGTCTCAAAATCATGAAATAATAAGCTCTTCTCTCTGCTGTGACACTGGGGGCGTGTCAGTTAGAGGCTCAGTTAGAGGAGCCACGCCCTCATACAGAGGGGGAGGTGCCTTTGTGTACTGGACAAGGACGTTACCTACAGTAACAATTGAAGCTAGCGCTAGCAGTGTGATGGGACGGAGCCAGCCCGACCTGTTTGATCCATCAGAGCCAGAAACTGACTCTGAGTCAGACACTGATAGAGCTCAGCCTCGTTCCTCACAGTCTCCATCAGAATGATCATTTATTTCTACCATTCATCACATTTAGCAACATGGATTACTGACTAGTAACGTTATAGCATAGACAAATACAGTTAGGCTATCAGTCCACCTGTTTCATCAGAGGCCTCTGGGTGTTGCTATGACAGATAACTACTTTTGCCGGCAGTTATCGGTTTCCTGTTGCCTTGCAACTGTACCGTTGACCGCTGCCGGCAGCAGCAGGGGCGGAGTTATGCTAATGATGGCTCTGTGATGTAACACGGCTATGCTTTCAGATCCACCCATTAAATCCTGAACACAGTTTGTGAAGCTGAGCTCCACAATTAAATCCTAAATGGTTGTATGGATTTTACATGTTTAAAGAAAACACATTTGTGACCTATTTAATGTGTTTAGAAGTAAATGGCTGATTTTGCTTTACACAGACTTTAATCTCTTCTTAACTGCTGAGTTTGAATAAAACCTGGTCACTGTCAGCTGTGATCACAGCAACTCAACACAAGCACCAACAAAACATTGAATGAAAATCATCTCCAGCTCCTACTTTCTCACTCACACACACACTCACACCTTCGCCCCTCCGTCCTGCTGTGCTCTGACCAGCGCACAGCCTTCCTGATGCCTTCACTGACTGTCAGAAACACCAACATCTACGCTGAACACATTACCAACAGCAGAGCTGTTATAATATGAACACCAGAGTCCGTATGTGTGGCGGTGGACACGTACCAGGGACTTCTGAGAGCGGATCATGGCTGAGGTGAGTGAGGTGCGTCTGTTATTCACTTGTTTTTGTGAAACAAGGTGTTACTTTTGAGATAAACTTCAATATCGAAACTTTTGTAAACCCCCTCATTTTAGTGTAAAAACTTGTCATCGAAATGTGAGAGGTTTTTCAAAATTTTGTGTTTGAATTACCATTTTATTTCATTGCAATATTTAGGTTTGCACAATTCTAACTAATGGAAATGCAGTTATTGACAACTGTCTGGGAGGTAAACCATGAGACACACAAGCTGGTTCAAATCTTAACAAAACCAACTGCAACAGACACAGTTTTGATGCATGTAGGTCCTTAAAATGATCTAAAACTGAACCAGTTTCTTAATGATATGTATTGTCATGGAAATGTTAACCTTGCTGATATAGAGTTTTTGTTATCTTTAGATTTCATGGGGTGGTGACAGGTGAATGCCAAACAGTATCACAGACTTTATGGAGGTTGGAACGTCTGATGAAAGATGTCATTTACACTGCTGCAAAAATCTAATATTTTAAGAACTCCTCCAACCCGTCATGATTATATGGAAGGTGTAAACTGAAGACTGTCCAATGCATACAGTCAATGCTCCTCTTTCTCCTCTAATTATGAGATATTTAGTTAGAATATGGCCTCCATGTGTGCTGCTAAGTTGTGTTGGCCAAGTTGTGGAACTGACATCACATTTCACTCAGGTGTGTCCAGTCACACAGCAGAAGAGGTTCCTCTGTGGGTTTTCAAAGCAGACACTCACACTTGTATAAGTGTAAGTTTGATGACTCCTGTGTTAGTGTTTGTTACGTTTCCTTCTCACCGTTCCTCCTCTACTTTGATAATTCGGTGCTCGCAGCGCTTCAGGAGCCTCATTGGTTGACAGAGCTGTCAATCATTGTATCATCAACAAGCCAATAAAACTAAACTTCACATGAAAACAAACACCTGAACTTAAATAAATAGGATAAAAAGTAACTTTAATAAAAGTAAGCATGAAAATGTGTTTGTTTAGTTTAACCCCATGGTCAGCGTGTTAAAATACGGCAACTGAGTCACTCTTTTATTCAGTCAGTTGTGTGAACACAAACAATTCAAACCACCTTTCAAACCAAGAAACAGATCAGGATCCAGAAAGTGTCAACGGATAAACAGATTTCCTCATGAAAACCATTTTAATCCAGGTTTTGACGGCTATTTTTCTTTCTCCCCAGTATCTCCGTCTCTCTCTGTCATGATCATGAGGTAAACTATCTGCTATACATCACTGTTGCACAATAGTGTGTGTGTGTGTGTGTGTGTGTGTGTGTGTGTGTGTGTGTGTGTGTGTGCCTTCCCATGTGGAGTGAGCGTTGTAGAGATGTGTGATAAATTCCCTCCTGTCAGGTGTTGATTTACAGGTCAGGTCTTTACGTCTGCGGGTGAATTTGTGCATTAGCGCATGTGCAGGCATGTTAAGTGTGTGAAAATGCCCGTGGTAATTTTTCACCTCTCTGATTAGTGAGTGTGTGTGTATATGAGAGTGTGTGTTTGTCACTGCGTGCATGCATGCAGGCAGGAGTGTGAGAATGTTTCCTCCTGGCCTCTGCAAAGCCGATATCTGTTTCTCCCCCTGGTTACCTTTAATCTTTGAGCACCACACGGCAGTTTTCCAAAATCCTGCACCGGTTGAGTGATTTAGTGTTATTATTTTCCTGCTGCGTCCTGTCCGAGCGAGAGCTAACTGGCACCCAGAACTGCTAATTACTTAATTATGGAGATAAGGAAATGGTCAGGAAGAGAAACAGCAATGATTAATTCTGGTCTTGAAGAGTTTTTTTTTTTTTTTTTTTTCTGTCTCATTGGAATTCAGAGTTCAGTTTTAGCTCTTAATAAACACAAAGCATCACATCCACACGTTTTAACTTGTTGTTTTAACCTCAGATCGCTATCTCCGCTTCGAGTATACATCTCTTTTTGTCTTTTGTCTCTGCCCATTAACATTCAATTGAAAGTGCAAAAAAAAAAAAAAGGGGGGTGGGGGGGTTGGGGAGGGAATACATGAATAGCGACCGTAGATTCATCATGTTTTTTTCCTCCTTTCTCTTCCCTCATGAATTATGGAGTGCCTCCACCACCACCGGTACATTTAGTGGAGCTGCGAGTAAATTAAATGCAGTGTGCCGCCGTGCCACACAAGAGCAAACGGGCCAGGCAGGGATATATTGGCTTGTGCCGCTGAGGACAAAACATTTATTTACCCCCCAGTGTTTCCAAGCAGAGCAACTGCTCAGACACTCTGCAAGAAGGCAATTAAAAATGTCCCTTTCCCTCCTTTTTTTTTCATTCAAACCAAGTCAAGAAAGCAGCTCAGATATTGGAGCTGAAAGCAGCAGAGTGAGTCTATTCAACATGACAGATCCTGTAATACCGTAAAGTGATGTAAGCAGGATAATAGCAGAGTTATTCCTCACAGGCCATGCTGTAATGCAAAGTATTTGACCTGCAGGCAAAAGGGAAGTTATGACTGACTTTTAAATGCTACATTTCAGACGTGATATCCACCCCCGGTTTGTGCTGCTCTGACTTCACGCTGCGCCATATTTCTCTCCTGAAGCAGCCTGAATGGGGGTGCTGGACCCCTTCTTGCCCCCTGATTTATAGAGCTTTGGTAGTAAAATGGCAGACTAGGATAACATGGGTGATAATAAATGACTATAAGACAGCGACTAGCAGCTGTTAATGCTGCAGCCATTAGACTGAAAAATGAAGGGTGCCAGTGATTTGGTCAGATTTATACATTTTCTCTGAGCCATGCATTAGTGCATGTCAGGGTAAAGTGGCAATCCAGATACGAGCATTAATCGTCTGCTGGGCAGTTCAATATTCTACTGGATTTACTTTAAAGAAGATATGATAATATTCATCAAGAAATGAATGATTTTCTTTCTTTTCTTTTTTTTTTTTTGTATTTTTACAAAAGTCTAACAAACTTCTACATCCAGGAAAGTTTCCTGTGCTGAGTTCAAGTGTAGAAAATGAATCCTGCTTTGAGAGTTTTAGGTTGCTTTCACACCAGAGCTGTTTGGTCCACTTTAAATGAACCAGATTTCATTACCTCGGATAGTCCGCTTCGTTTGGGCAGGTGTGAAAGCTAATCCGATCTCTGGTGCGGACCAAACAAGCGAACTCTGGTCGGCCTGAAAACATGGGTCTCGGTTTGTTTTCAAGTGAACCCTGGTTCGGTCCATATGCAGTGTGAAAGTTCACTGAACCAAACACAGGACTAAATGTTCGTCGTGACGCTATACGCAGTGAATGTTTATTGTTGATGGCAACAAGTGACTGCTGACATTAGCAGTTGCTAGCTAGCTTAGCTCAGTTGTCTGAACAACAATAACCCATAAATTCACAATTTAGCATATTTAAACGAAATCAAATCACAACTACAAGCAGCCACAGGCCTTAAACTCTGAGCTCATATGTTGTCACATTTTACATTCACTAACATTGTAGCATTCCATAAAATAGTGTGACAAAGCACATACAAGACAGCTAGTCCACCCCTGTTTGTAATCCGTGAGGTTACATACCTTGCCCACTGTTGTTGGAGCAACACCAAGAACCCATAGTCCTTTGCCAGTCTCCTCAGTCTTCTCCTCCGGTGCCACCTCTCTTTTATTTGTGGCATTATGAAATGCTCCATGCCTCGCTGCCTTACCAGGCGGTCATTTTGCACCGCTTGCCGAGCCATGTGCATTTGAAACAGAAACACCAACCCCAAAACAGCCGACTTCACATGATGCTCCATCTTTACTGTTGTTTTTTCCTACTTTGTCCAATTGACAAGCGCCCTTTCAACCAGCAGCTCAGCAAGTTCTGTGCGCTTTAGAAATCACAGTGTGGAAACAGAACCGAAACAAGTGATAAATACAACAATGTTGCAACTTTCAGCTCCCAAATCGAACCGAGTCCACTTGGTCAGGTGTGAAAATGACCTTAGACAACAATAGTATGGTTCTCTAACATTTCCCCTTTTCAGGAAAAATAGGGGTCAGATCTTCCATTTTAAGATGAGATAACATGAAAATGGTGAACAGTTTTCTGTTTGTTATCTTGTTAAAGTCTGATGTTCAGTTAACATCAGTTTGGTCTCTTTGCATTCAGTGAAACATGCTTGAATTCTGAACCAGTGCATGATAGCCTGGAGCAAAGGCTGGAGGGTTGGTTGTAATTTCTGCATTTCAACTATTTTTTCCTCCCTGAATGTTGAAAACCAGGCAGTTTGAACTGGATTTAGAGGCAGCTCTGCACCAAGGACAGAGTTTTTAGACTACTGCTGAATGCATGCATCCTCTGCAGTAGGACTGTGAAGGCCTGTATGTGGCAAAGTAAGAAATCAGGTTAAAGTGGAGGGACTCTGATCAGGGTAAAACGGAGTCGGTCTGTGCTCTGCTTCTGCAGCCTCTGTGTTTATGAGTCTCTGACCCTAAAATATGCACAAAAACCACACTACTTTTAAAGCGCTGAAACTTCCCTTTACAACTATCTATAGATAGTAAAGAAAACTGTACAAAACCTCCACTGGTTGCTTTTTATACCTTAATGGTTAAACCTGAAGTCATTCACAGTGGGAAAGTGTAAAATGTGGTTCAGCAGAAAAATAAAAGTTAAGGTCAATAAAAAGTAATCCCTTCAGCTTTAAAGATTTTAAAGCCTGGTTTATACTTCTGCACCAAATCTATGCTGTAGCGTTGAGCTGAAAGTATCTAAAAGCCTCTTAAACGGCTGATGCTCAAAGTTTTACCATCAAAAGTGTTCATACAGAAACTTGGGTGAGGCATAAACATGTCACGATATTGCTTTTGCTTTTCAGAGCTCTCCAGGTTTTAAAATCAGCCAAAATGAGGGATCATCCCATAGTTTCTGGATTCAGGATATGACAGTAACATAAGCAAACAGAAACTGGACACTGATAAATGATTAAATGAACTTAAATCTGTACATCCATCAGGGATTTTGGCACAGTAATTTTGCAAATATAATAACATTTATGCAGATATACCACATGAAGAAATTGAGCACACAGCATTTATCTCTTAATATTTAATCATGTGACAAATTTAATTGGTTTCTTTAAGGAATGGGATGTAAGACTCTGATCTTTTTAATAAAAGTTACACAGTGTGAACTCAAAAAGTTATACCTGGTGAATTAAATGTTGACCTGGAGTCTGAGTGACCCCTCTCCTCCTCCACCTCCTCCACCTCCTCATTAGGTGCTGGTTTGGAGAATAAAGAGACAGCACAGGACTGGTAATGAAAAGAGGATAAGACGTGTAGGTTTGCTTTACATGGCCAAGGACAATTAGCAGCTTCATCGAGCATGGCCAAAACAAATACCTTCCAGTCACCTCCCTCCTTCCTCATTTCCAGATGACTGAGCCCAAATTCTTCTCCAGTGTCGCAGAGGACACCGAGGACTGCAGTCAGGGCCTGAGAGGGCTGCAATTATGGCGGGATTGTCTCAAGTTCAACTGGCTTTGCACACATCATTTCATACTAAACGGACATATGAGGTGAGCCACAAGAAACTTATTAACTACACAGTGCAGCGGAGATTAAGTTGGACGCATAATTGAGTCGTGACATCTTAGCTGTGTGTCCACACTTTGTAAAAGTCTGTGTGTTTATCAGAGGGCGAGAAGAAGAAGAAGAATGAGAGCCGCTTTGATGTTTGGAAAACAAAGTCTCCACCAATATCTCTAATGATGAATGAACACAGTGTTTTCTTTCAAACAGGCAGATACAGCGCGGTCAGACGTGCATTGATTAAAGGCTGTCGATGATGCTGAAAGGGGCTGGATAACATTTGTAAAAATGCTCTTTGAGAGATGCTATGAAAGCACATGTTGGCCTTTCATCTCTGCATCTGCGTGGGCCTGCTACTGGGTTTTTGTGAGAAATAATGACTGTGCCTTCCACTATGATGAGCACTTTTTAAGTGGACCTCATACTTCATGACCCATATCCATTGTCTTACCCTGTCAGCAGAGGAAACAGCGAAGCCATTCACGACCCGTATCAGGCTCAGAGTCAGGGATATTTTTGCCATAAAGCACACATGCCACTTCAGAGCTGATAGAGAATGTGTGCCTCCCATGAATTGTTGGATTTGCATGAATATTTATAGAACCATAGTGGGAGTTACTGCATGTGAGGTAATTACATTACAGATAGAGAGAATGGATGTGAGTCAGAGCATATTTTACAATCTCATGTACAAATTGGCCATTGTAGTCGGGGTATAAAAAGCCTCCTTGAATTAATGGCTGCCAAACGAGCTTGGTAAGCAAAGTAGAGGATTTACTTTGAACCAAATGAACCGTCCATGAAGCAGCTCTGGAGCCACTTTGTTTTTGTACAAAGGGAAAAGTACATTCCAGAGCTGCATCCTCGTATAAAACCATCCTTTGTGTGATTTGACAGGATAATGTTGCATTTGTGTGGATGAGTGCTGATGATACTCATACGAGAGGGAAATCATCGCTTCAAACTTCCCTCTAATGCCGCCATTACTTTATAATGACACCAAGTGTTCAATTTCACAGTGGTGGCATGAATTTGTAATTACCACATATAGATTTCCCACTGTTTCCTGATTGCAGGAGATACACACTGTACTCACTACCGCCCCGGGTCCAATAACCAGATGTGGAATCGTCTCCAGCCTGCCAGCAGCATCCCTCCCAAATGAGCCCCGCTCGGCTCCGATGGGAAGTGTTTTCCAGTTAGCTATCTCGCTGCGATCAATACTCCACCTCCTCCCATAGTGTTCAGAGAAACCCAAACTTCTAATGAGGGACTTTTGTAGCCGTGTTCCCCGAGCCCCGTAATGCATGCGGTCAATAAGAGAGAGGATCTGCAGGATGAACTCGAGAGGGAGAGACACAGAGAGAGGATGGCAGTGTTCAATAATAAGCACTAACAGTCTGCAGACTGGACCTGACCCAGATTCACTTTACCTCAAACTGTCTCTTTGCTATCTCTGATTTTTCCTGATAAAGGGCTCCGGGTTTCTTAATCCACACCGAGGGATGAAGCACATTATGTCCAGCTCCTGTTTGTCCAACCCAGAGTCGAGTTTTAAAAAGGTTAATGGCTGCGCCTGCAAAAAAAAGCCCTGAAAAAATGTTAAGGACGAGTTCTCTCTGATCACAAATAGGCCAATATTTGTGCTCCAGCTTTGGATGTTTCCTGATGACCTTTGTCAGAAAAGAGCTGATTAAACACAGAGCCGAGTCGATGGTAGACGCAGACAATGCAGTTTTCAAAAGATGAAGACCAGCTCTATGATCTTTGTTTGCAAAAACTTTACCACATATCTGAAGCTGCCAGCTGAGATGAAGACCAAATTTCAACTTGTAAGTTCAAGTTTTGGTTAAGAGCAGACTACAAGCAATAACGTTTGTTAGATCACAACCTACCAACAAACTTTCATTTCACGTTACTTTTATTCAAACGTGCTTCCTGATGTTGTAATTTTGATAAAAGATTGCGTTCGAAATAACAGGGCTAGCAAACAAGGCTAGCAGCCATGAGGCTAGCAGTCGGCTTTGCAGTGTGTTGAAGTAAATGCAAACATCAGTGCATAAACATGCTAACAAGAGGTCCCTTCTCACCCTGTCAGGATTCTATTTCACATAACTCTCTGCTCGCCATGTCATCCTGCTAAAAGATAAATAAATAGACGGACACTAAGTGTTGATTTAAAAAATGATCCGACAGACATCCCAAATAGGGCCTCCAAGCAGAGTTAATGTTACGTCATTCTCGCTAAAGTTAGCACATTTGCTTTGCTGTCATAAATCATGTTAAACAAAACATTTTCATTCACGGTAGAGTCTAAAAGTTTTTCTGTTGGTGTTCTCAACATTTGCAAAAAATAAAAACAAATAAACAAACAGCACCTTTATGACATCCTCCTCTTTGTAACTTATCTGTTGTTGTTTTTTTCTCACTCAGACAGAATGGGAACCTTACAAAAACCCCAAAGACTCATGTGGTGGTTCGGGGTTTCTTTCTCTTTCACTCAGCTCTTCTGTCTTAAAACATCATTTGCTTGATTCCTCTTCTTTCCTTTTTTCACTGCCGAGGATTGGTTAAACATTAATTGCAAACCTTAACTTGTGTGCCTCCCAAATAAATTGATACTCATAGGTCACAGATGTTGTTTAATGAAGCTATCAAAAAGCAATGGTTTTACCACATTGTCAGCAGGAAGAGGTGAATTCACAAACTCACTGAATGTGACTGCATACGGTTCATTGGTTTGGTAGATCAAGTGTGATCAAGTTGTCTCTGCTACAGCTCTCTTTATTCAGAATTAATTGTTCTTATGAGGTTTAGACCGATCAGAATCTAGTTTTTTAAACAGATGGGTTACTGATGAGAAAGCCAGGTAGTTTTTATCACCCATCTCCTGCTAATTCCATCCCTAAGTCTTTGATGAATGAAGTTTGGACTACTTTCCTGGACTGTTACGTCTAACTTTGGTTACATATGGAAAAATTCCTCTTTGGCTTCAGTACTTTAGGGTTAGAAAGTCTTGTTTGATCTTTATCTTGATGCACATGTCTGTATCCTATGTCACCTTATTTCACTTGTGCTAAAGCAGAGAAAAAGAACAGTTGTTTCTTGCTAGAACTCTGGTGCGCCGGTCGATTAATGAAAGCGAGAACTCACACTGTCATCGGCTAATAGAGATTAACTCAGTGCACCTCAGAGAGTGTCCTTTTCCACAGAATAAATGAGGAATTAACAGCTCCTTCAGACAAGGTTCCCCTCGTTGTAAATGTTAAGCTGAGTTTAATGCAGCCAGGTTGATACATTTCGCAGGTCTTAGCGCATTAAAAAGAGATTTAAATGAGCTTCGTTGATCAAACTGCTGGAAGCCTTTGTTCTGCAGCCCATGATTTATTCAGAGACAGCGCACTCGGACCGTCACTGTTTTCTCTCCGTCGTGTTACGGGTGTGCGATTGTCGGCGGGGTTCATTTGTGTTGAGAAATGCCATCTGGCTCAGGCAGCAAGAGCTCTGACAGAAAGAGAAAAGAAGGGAAGGAGGGGTCCACAGGAGAAAAATAGCAATCTGTGTGTAGGTGCAGCACCTTTCTGATGAACTCAGAGAGTCAGACATGAGCTAAAGGATAAAGATTCTAAATGATGTGTGAACAATACTCTTGATAATAGTGGTTTTTAAACTAAAAGCAGGGTCAGAACATGAAAGAGAACAGACATGAAAACTTATTTTTACCAATGATTTGATCTATGCTCAGATAATGGTGTCATGACGAACTTTGTTTAAAAAAGGCAAAACATGACCTGAGGTTGAGTTTACATGGGCTGACATGATTGGTGTTTGGTGGCAGATGTGTCTGTATAAAGCCCCTTGCATCAGCGATCTACACTACTATGACAGTTTTACATTTATATCAATGCTATCAGAAAAACTAAACAAAAACATCTTAAAATGGTTGTCTTTCCTCACACTTTAGCTGTTTTTATCCATCCCATGGTGTAAAAGGTGTATTATGTGATGCAAAAGTCATCTACCCACCTGCTCATCACTCGCTAGCAGATTATGTGAGCATATAATCCGCTTTATATTCTGAAAATTCCGTCTATTTGGTGTGGCAGACTACCAGAGTTGTTTTTAAATCAGAGACAATCCTCTCAGATCTTCTGTTTGTACCTTAAACTGCTTGATCAAACAGATACAAGCTTTAAAAGCTCTTCGTAAGACACCAACGTCACAAACACGGGCGTGAGACTCGATTTAGCAGCTCAGATTTGCTGAAGCTACGCCTAGACATCTGCTGGCATCACCCACGTCACTCAAAGTGGCCCCACCTGTAGTCATATATCAACATTTAAACAGGAAACCTGAATGGAATTCCTCCACTCACTTTAGTCATGAAACAGATGTCTTACAGAGTGCTAAACCTTCTTTATACCAGGCTATATGTATAACTCTGCGGTGCAATTAGACAAGTGTTTCCCAAAGTGAAGATCACGACCTGAAGACTGACCGAAAGACTGATGGGGCTCACAGAATGCCTTCAAATCTATGCTGTCAAAAATGATTGAAAATGTCTTTTGTCTCTGGTGTTCAGACATTGACTCAGAGAGCTGAATGAAGCTGAACCTGAAGCTGTCGGAGCTAAAATCGTCTGTTACAACTCAAACTCTTTAAAAACTCCACTGTGACACATCCTCAGAACACGGCTCTCCTGTTGCTCTTCAGTGCAGGAGATGATGTAAGGAGGCTCCTTTCTCTACCCCCTGCCTCTGCTATTACTCTTTGACTGGCTGCCTGCCAACCGCTTGTGTAAACCGCAGTCGTCCTTGCTGATGTTCTTCGTTATTTGGTGTACAAACAAAAGTGACAAATCCCCTCAAGTCCAAAAAGGGCCATTATCCACTGCTTCTTATGCAGCGCAGCATCCCTCTTTTTACGAGCACATTATGTGTACTCACATGAAACATGTTTGACTGAGGAATGATGAACGGCATTCGATGGGACATACATGTGCAGAAATGTGGCAAGGACACACGATGCAGCGCTGGTGGGTTATTGGAAATTTGAATCATTAATGTCACGCTGTGTTCACGCTGCGTTTCTGTCCATCACACATCCTCAGGGAATCATTGATTATAAAAACAAGATTATTGGTTTCGGTACAGCAATGTACACAAAATTACACCTTAATACAGAAGCTGTACTGTGAATGCAAAGAAGGTTTTATTAGCTACACAAATGTCACCGACAACACACAGTGTACATGTGAAAGCAGGGAAATAAGGGATCACAGAGGAACGGTAAAATGTGAGACATTTAAAGAAACTGATGGATAAAACAATCATCAAACTACCGTAAAGATCCTTTAGTTTATCTACACCTTCTGCAAACGCAGACTCAGAAGAGGGACAGTGGTGGATGAATACCAGCTACCCTGACTGTATTGACTTTACAGGTTGATATGAAACTTCTGAACCCATTTCTGTTGTAACTAAGTTCATGTACAGACAAAAATACCATGTTCACAAATCATTTAAGAATACATGCAGTAAAACGAGTAGATTTTCTACAGTAAATTATTTGCAAATCAAGATAAGACAACCTGGTGCCTGTTAGCTTATATGTGGTGCTGGTGGGACGCACCGTAGTAGCAACTACGGAGCAAGATTTTTCTACCCTAAAAGTGAGCTGATAGATTATTTGAAGTTTAATATACTACAGTTGAAATTTGACTTTAATGCCATGCAAGCAAGATGTTAAAAATTGCAATGATCCGTTATCATTTTAGCCTTAAAGGAGGCATGGTTGGTTCACTATGTCAGTCGTTCGCTGAGTAACATGAAATAGGATGGTACATCTCAAATAGACTGATCTTAACCTAACTATTATAATAAAGATACAAAGAGACTACAGCAGTCTCTCAGCTCCTCTAACGATAAATTCCACATGAAAGTAAATGAAAAAATTTGCTACATCGTTCCTTTGCTTCAGCACCAAGTGTCTGAAGTAGGTTTAAACTTCCTTGTTGATTTTACACTTTAGTTGCCTGGTAGTGGCTGACGCCATGTTAGCTCCATGTTGTCTTGTGCATTGGAGTGTGGGCATCACTCTGTAATACTCCGCCCAAACTCTAGTTGGCGGTGTGATTTCCATTCCAGTCAAAGGCTTGTTTCTGGTCCAGGCCAACTCATCTTGATCCAGATAAAACTGTTTGAACATTAGCTACAGATGAGTGTATTTATGTGTATAAACCAAGAGAGTTCATATTGACTGCCAAATTTTGGTATGGCTGACTTGAATTTGGTCCTCTTAATACCAAGTCTTCAGGTCACATGGCTATATTTGGAAATCCAGCTCCTTTTCAGAGACCAAATCAGGCATAAGAACATCATCCCTTCCCCTCGACCACCCTTGTTTGTGTCTCTTTTTCCTCCTGAGTGATATCGTGTCTTCTGCCTCCCTGCACAGGTTAACAGAAAGTTGAGCCCAAGTTCAATCAATGCTCCGAATTACCAGATGAAGGACGATGGAGGGGCCCATTACTACGGCTGACCCACTTAGGATATGGTCAGAAGAGATAAACAAAGTGTGTTTCCAGTCAGCCTCAGAGAGCTGTGTTTTTGGAGTAAAACAAGTTTTTCTCATTACTGACATGTCTGGCTGAGGGAAGGATGAAAGTATCAACATGAGCAGTGGAAAACTTCATAGCCAGTGGATCAAAATGCTGCCAGGGACCAATATAACCTCACTAGATCATCGCTTTTTTTTTTTTTTTTTTTTCTTTTTTTTAGGCTTTTACCCTGTTTTTATCTCAAGTTTCAACTTTCAAAGATGTATTACTCTTCTAATGTGGCATACCTGTCTCATAGAGTCCAATATAAAACAATTAGTACATGTAGCACACCTAGAAACTGTAGAGAGTGACAGATTCAGCAGTAAGTGAAAGTAGGACCTCTTCCATGATTACTGAGCTACACAACAAAACGAAAATATAACTATTATTATTTTGATCACACAGCACAATAGACGATAAATGCAAAGAATAAATATTAATGAAAACTCATTAAGTTAAGTAGCGTTAACCTAGTAAGGCTGAAATGAATAATTAAACATTGCACAAAAAATAAATAATAAAACAGAAAGTTTAAACAAAATGATTTCTTTGATGCACAGTAAAAAGTTGAATCATCAACATATAAAAGTAACTCCCTTGTGGAACACCAGTCGTAATTCTTCTGCTGTCTTGGTATTTACAAGACAGCTTAAGATCAGAAAGAGTCAGCAAAGTCAATCACCTAATGTTAGCCTCTTTAGCTATTTCTATTAAAAGTAAATCTTTAATAGTTCCCCGTTTAGGATCTCTAAATTTCTGGTGAGCAGTCAGAAATGACAGGCCTGCTATTATCCCTGTGTGGAAACAAAGATACCTTTGTATCTGCCTCATTAGTCATATCTAAACCATTACTGTTACTTTAAAAATCTAAATTTGTGTAATGAGAGAACAGAAAGCTGAACAGGATTAACTAAGAGGTTCATTTTAATTTTCCTGCATGTCAAATGCAACTGAAGCACATTGTCTTGCCTGTCTACAAAGATTTCCTAAACAACATCTCAGAGCAATAACCAGCAGAGTTCATCTCCAGACTTGGTGAAGCCTGACAGAGTTTAAACGTAGCTCCAGTAGGAGTTTGTGTACCACACGGTAATTAGACAACGTGGAGCTCCGGATCAAAACAGACCCTGGAAAGCTTCTGCGGCTTTCATTTCACACACACCTACGCTCACACGTACACACGCCTCACCGCCCTGCTTTTCCTCTGTTAATATAAATCAGACACATGCAGTTAGATGAGAAGCAGTGGAGTGATGTAACCAGGTCAGGTGAAGTTGAGATTCGTGCGTCACTCAGACGACAACTCAGTGTGAACTGATCCCGGTGACCGAACTCTCATGATTCCCATCACGAGTCTGATGGACACGGATGAGCAGGACAGTGCCAAGTTGAACATGATTGACACAAATGAGCAGAAAATGTACATTTCATATCACTTAAGTGTGAAAATTCATTAGCTACGTCCCTGGGAACTGTGTTAATGAGGGGCATAATTAGAGGAATCAGGGTTTCAAAGTTTATTTGTGGAGATTTATCTCAGGTTGAAATTAGAGTTTGAACATTTGACTCTGTTAACCAAAGAGCTTCAGAGCTTACATTACCATTTTTGTTTTTAATGACTTCTGTGTTTTTATAAATGGTCCAAGTATCTCGATCTCAAGACCATAAACAAAAGATTATTTTGATCAATAAATTTTGAGTTTACATTGGAGTGTTTAAAAATAAATGGGAAAAAATGGTGAAAATTGTTTCTTTCTGTTTTCCTTTTTTTCCCCCCCTATCAGTTCAAAAGTCCTTCACTGTCACCTATGATAGCGATAGTTATTGCCTCTTTTTCCCTTTTTTTTTCGTTCTTTGTAATGACATTTCCCGGAACGACTTAAAACATGTTATATCAAAAAAATGAACTCTTACTTTGCTTAAAGTTTTTTAATAAAGGAAAATTTGGATAATTTTTAGAATATGCGATAAAACTGAACAAAAGTTTCTCGGATCTCTTACTCACAACACATTTTAAATAGAGAGACATTTACAAAATATTCCTTATTTTCATTTTTTTAACAGAGTGCAAGTGCATTTAGATTGATCAGCAATAGAATTAGAAATAGTGTCCCTTTATTTGTGTTTTCACTTCTTCCTTTGCCCTACATGTTGATTGTTTATTATTCATTATTACAAATCTAGGGGCAGAAAAATGTGTAAACCACATACCTCCACCATAAACCTTAAGAGGAGGATGATAATTTGTATCAAAGTGGATCATATGTTGGTATACCATGTAATATTGTATCATGTTGTATCATGTAAAATGTAATTGTGACTTTTTAATATCATTTTGTGTTATAATGTATCACTGTATCACATCATACTAAATTGTACTGTATCTTATTGAACGATATTACATCATACATCATTATAGCATGTGGCCTATCATATCGTATTTATCATACTCTGTCATATTGTATTATATGATGTCATCTCATATTGTTTTAAGTTGTGATGTACTGTATTTGATTTGTATTTGTATCTTATCCTATGTAAAAACTCTCTCTGGTGGTTTTTCTCTCTCTGACTTGTCGGTTGGCCAAACAGGTTGATGGAGCTCACCTGGCTGCTCCACCTATACTTTAGTAGCTGCAGTTTCCTCATTCAGTCTCTGGCTGTCCATGTGAGAGGTAAACTCTTCACCCTGCACTTCCTTTTGGTTTATGACTTTACTGTTCCACACATAACATACTGCACTCACTTGGATACGCATGACATGACTGATATTACAGATAGACAGTGTTTCTGAAAAAATACTGAATATTTTTGTGAAAAAGTATCGTATTGTAACTTGTTCTACACTGTCATGTCATTTTACATAATATTGATTTAAACTTCATAGAGTCAAATTTTAGCCAAATGTATCCTTACTATATATCCTAACATATATCATCATATTGAGTTGTTTACTGTGTTGTATATTATGCGTTGTACTGATGGAAAGTTCAGATCTTTTCAGAGAGTCGGTTGTTTTGGCTTGGCTCCTAAAGAAGAGCCATTTCTTTTTGTTCCCAAACGGCTCCTAGTTTAGCCTTACCTGTAGCCTTATATTTAAGTCCAGCCTGGCAAATATGAATGATTTGTGTATTGATAAACCTTTTAGCATTCTATGTTTTTATGAGAAGCCTAATAACTGCCTCGTTTTGTGCATTTTCTGTCATAAAAGCAGGTATTCTTACTACTTTAAAAAATAAAAAAATAAAAATAAAAACAACAAAAGATGCTGATCCACATGCTGCTTTGTTTGTGGGTTTCACGCATACTTATGTGTTTTTGCAATATTCTCACATGTGATTGGCTGCATGGTTGCTATGCTGCCAATCAAAACACGTCACTCATGCATCGGGTCTGCTTGTGTTGTAAAAATTCTATGCTTTGTATCGCATTGTGTTGTATTGAATTTTGTTGCGTTTGTAGTCATATTTTCCAAAAGTCTGTCCATTCTGGAGGTTATAAGTATCTGAAGTTGAACTGGAACAATTCAGACTTTGATTATGGATCAGTTTTTCTGCTGCTCGTTTCCTTAGCTGTACTACTTGTGATCTTGTCCTACTTTCATCTCCAAAAAGAATGAATGTTCTAGCTGTTATTATAAAGCTACAGATTTTATGGTGCGAAAACAAATGTAGTACCGTTTGTTTCAGCTTGATGCCAGATGTTCTAACTGGTTTAAATAATTCCCATACTTCTCCTTTAATGAATAACATAGTGAGACTGGGCTGAAATTGCACCCTATAGCTAACGAGTATCCAGAGCTGCAGACTTCTGCATCAGGGCATGCAGAGTGTAAGTTAAGCAGTAAGCAGGGGTGCAGGGTGGCATTAAACTGTGTGTGTGAGAGAGAGAGAGAGAGAGTGAGAGAGTAAGATTGTGTGTGTGTAAGTGTGTTCTGCACTGCCTCATTAGACTGGAAAAATAAAACCTCAGGCCATACAGAGACAGTATGGTCCTGGAGGATCATTGATTTCATGCAGAATGAAGTGAAGCTCAAAGTCGTCATAAACAGGGAACATACAGAACACGAAGGAGTGCGCATTGAGTCAAAAGAAGGCAGCTTTAATGTTGTTGTTCCTGTACTTTTCCTGCAGAGCAGCACTATGTTCTCCTGATTCTTATTAGCGGAGTTAATTGTGTTATTTTCCAGGGTAAATACAGAAGACACAAGTGACATTTGTTGTGACTTGGCTCCATGGATGACTGAAAAACACTGGATATTATTTGAGTACAAACAAAAATTGTACATACAGAACCAGATGTCATACAATTTTAATTTCATTCCATATTGTTTGTATTAGGTGTGCTTACCTTGGGGGCATGCACTATGAAAACCAGTCCTTGTAAGTCATTCAGCGAGAAGCTTACTCATTCGTATGCTAATGTTATGGGTTAATATTTGTTCCTCTGATTTGCAATAACCCAAAGTCCACCTCTTCTAATAAGCCCAATGAATAATGCACAATGCCCATAGTACAATGTTTAGAAATGCATATCTTTGGAGATGAAAATCCAGGCCAACCTTGGCTGGCTTAATGGGATGAGACTATTTTCCCTGGAGGATGAAAAAGAGGCTTCAGTGAAGTCCAGTAAACACTCGAGCCTCACTAACCTTAGCTCCTTAGTGGAGCTCAGAGCTGAAAAAGTGACCATTGGAGGAGTCTTCACATCTGCTTAAGTCCAGTACCATTTCTATTTCTTACCTGTGCCTTCTTTTGACTTACTTGGGATGATAATGATATGAGGTTTTTTCAAGCAGGTCTCGAACAGCCATTTCATGGAATAAAAACATGCAGTGAAGCCTTTTTTCAGGCCTCTGACAGGCTGTGAAAAGGACCCCTACTAAGATCAATGTCAGGGAGGATGCATAGACCTTTTGTTTCAAACAGGCACTGCTATCCAAATACCAAACATTGGAGAAAGCTGTCCTCCCACTATCCCTTCCTCTTTGGAGCTGACAGGTGTCTAAATCGTGAAAGATGAAGCTTCAGGAAGAGTACATGACAAGAATCAAACTCTACCTGGAAATGTCTTTCAATGTGACTTTAAAACTTTCACCGTTTGCTGCATGTCTGCTAACATGTCTGTTTATGTTAGCCAATATTCAGCCTGTCACCAAATCCAGAAAAACAATCATTGCACCGAAAATTATGAATGTAGAGTGACTGCCATCCTTTCCAAATCCTGTTAACATTTTGCCCATCACAACAGTTCTCACGTAAGTTATCATGTGAATCTAACCTGTGACTTTGAATGAGTCTCAAGGCAGGCTGATGTGTAACTTCAGTGTTGACATCACCAGAGCCAGTCTTGCTAGCGTTAGCAGTTTGTGTTTGAATAACAAGCTAAATGTTGCTTTACCTGCCATGTGTGTCAAATCAAGATACTCTCTTCCTTGATATGATGTCCATCTCCATTTGTTAAATTAGGAATTGGATAGATTTCTCATTTCTCAGCTGTCTGTAATCTGAGTCAGGAGAAAAAATATCCAGCTCTACATCAGTACTCCTCTCCATTTTCAAGCGCTTCTTCAAAAATCATCCTAGTTAAATGTTAAAGGAAAAATTAAAGTGAAATGCTGAGGCTTTTCCTATCCTGCTGAATCAGTGGATCATCCAAACACCTGTTGGTTTGTCTGATAAATGATCTCATATCTGGCAACCCGAGGGGAGTCCAAAACAGCTGCATGGGAATGAATTACAACAGCTTACTCCCTATGTCAAAACAAATCCAGAACTTACAAATATGTTAGCTGCTACATTAACAGAGAAGCCAATATTTCAACATAGCATGTTCTCTTAATGTCTGATAATGTAGTAAAGTCATTTTGTGACCTAATTCAGCTGATATTTTATCGACTGCTCCTTTAAAACCAGGCCACTAGATGTCATGACGAGAAAAATGCAAACTGTTCACAGAGAGCTGCAAGATAGTCAGAAAAAGCTGAACAGGAGTTATGCCAGAAAGAAATAAAATTTGAGTGGCATAAAGGTTAGGATAGTGACTAAATGTTCGTGATAGAGAGTAACAGCTAAACAGAAAGGTTTAAAGAGTGCATTTGTATTTGTGGGTCTTGATTTTAACTTAGCTACCCCTTTGTAAATCATTCATTTGTTCATATGCTCATATTCTGTCTCCTTTCACTTTCTGAGCTCCCTGCCAAGCTCCTCTACTGGTTCATCAAGGCAAACCTTTGTTGATCATGATGAAAATATCAAATGCACATTGCTAGGATTCAAGTCATGAAGTGCTTCAAAGTCATCAGGAGAAGTTAAAAATCAATACTCTTAGAGAGGGCAGCCTGTTTGAAGAGGCTGAAGTGAAAGGAGCAGGGTGATTCTGTCCGAGAGTGACCTCTGATTCCTCGATGACCTGGAGCCAGTTTAAAGTTTCCATCAAGACCTTTGAAAGAACAAAACACCAGCTTGCTGAAGGAAAATAACACATTTCTTTTTGACGATATAATTGGACTGAGGATGGAGCCTTGTGGTGCTCCAAATTAAGAGCTCTGCAAAGAAACTAAGTCATTTCAGCTGATCCATAATTTTCAAGTTTCCAGTATGTTAAATGTTGGTTGGATCACATGAATAATGTGGATGATTTGAACAAATGATTGGGTTGTACATGCCCAAAATCAGGGGACGGGGCTGGCAAATCAGGCCCTAGATCTGGCTTGGAATCACTTAGTGTGTGACCAGCCTAAGGCCTTGTAAAATGTGCTTTAGCTTATTGGTTTAAATACATCCCAAAGACTATTGACTGGTCTGTGCGGGAGAAAATGATATTGAACAAACCCCAACAAAAATTTAGAGCTTTCTAAGAGCTTTTTCTTCTCCTATGAAGGTTTTCTTGTTTGTTTTGTTTTTTAGATTTCACAGTGCTTCAATTTATATCAATTTTCGCAGAGTATGACACTCTGCAGCCTGCTTTCAAAATCATTAAGTTAGGTGCCTTTGAATACAAAATTAAATTAGACAGACTATATTATATAGAACATGGTTTTATCACTTTAAATCCTGCAGAGATACAGCGACTGATCAGAGCAGTGGCTCCAACCCCCTCCCTCCTCAAACCACCCACCACCCTGCAGCTCAGCCCAGAGTCACTATCTCTGTTTGAGATGCATGTTTTCATCAGCTCCCCACATGTTTACATCACATATACATCTCTCAGCCAGTGAAAGTCAGTTGGGGAGAGTTTGGCACCAGCTCAGATGTAAACCCCCCTCCTCCTGCCTTCAACACACAACACTCCCTCCCACAGAGAAGACATTCCTCCCTCCTCCTGTCGAAAGGATACCCATCTGCCCCGGAGCCAAATTCCAGCCATGTTTTCTGGGAACTCAGCACTCGGCTTTAGAGAGCCTCCCCTGAGAAGACAGGGGCCTCCCCCCACAAGGGCCAAAAAACGCTACAAATTATTGAGGGAGCAGACAGTGAAGTCTTTCTTTTAACCCCTGACAGGTACCGCTGGGCTATTATCAAGATGTTAATGGAAGAGACAGAGCCGTGTGACACACCGGGGATCCGGAGAGGTTCTTACAATGAAAAGGCCGTGTTACATCAGCTGTGTTTTGACATTGTGCATTGTTGAATATTCATCAGGAGACACTTTCACTTAGAATCAAAATGACAAATAGAGGTGATCCTGACACTAGAGTCCCTCTGCATTCAACTTCTGCAGATATCCAGGTCCGAGTGCTTCTTATTCGTTCTTCAGATGGAAAAATGAGCTCCAGAGACGCGATGTGTTGGAGACATTCCTCCCCGCGGTATCAGGCAGGCATGAGACGATGTCAGAGAGAGAGCCTGAGGGCTGCTCTGGTATGGTTCATTCTTATCTGCACAGATGAACCCTTCTGGCTCTGACCTGGCAACCATCAGCCCGCTCCAGCGCAGAGAGCTCACAGTCTGCTAATGAAAGGAGTGCAGATCAGAAGCAGAAGCACTCACATGCTGCCACCACACATTAAGGAAGCTCTCTCTGTGCGGCAACAGGAAGCAATCACTCACATTTACGTCCATGAGACAAAGATGATTCAGATGTGTTTTAGCAGAAATGATCTGAAGTTTCACTTCCTCTTCTGGCCATTTTTTCATGCAGATATACGTATGTTGCATACTGGCCTCTCATATGTGACATGGTAGATTTGAATTTTTCTTTGGTTTCTTTGCATCTCAAAGAGCACCACTGAACTTGCTCACCACATGAACTTTGCTCACTCTTAGTATGGTTCGAGATTATGCACAGAAAGAAATTTGAAATGCATATAAAGTTCAACATAAATTTGCAAAGCAGAACTTGTTTTTCTCCTATTTCCACACTAATCATGTGTCGAGTCTTCACATTATTCCTGTGACTCTTCGGAGGAGGCCTGAGCCCTTACTGGGTGTTGCGTCAGTCTGAACAATCTATAAATAAATACATATCTATATTAAAGTATAATCCCAGTCTAGGGCTAGTCTTTGAATATTTTTACATCTGATATTTTTTTGTACATTTTCAGATGAGAGTTGGAACTCTTACTACTCTGGTGGACTTGATCAAAGTGGCATCAAAGTTTTTAGATTCAGGGCAGCTGCTTCAAGAGCTTGGCCCCCATTCTGTGCACAGACCAGGTTTCAAAATAACCAATTTTTTTATTTTTTTATTTTTGTAATTGATGTCAACTCCTGACTTCAGTCATTTGGTGCTTGCTGTCTTCAGCAACTTTACTATCAAATAGAAGCAAAAGTGCCCCAAAAATGTTACTCAAGTAACATAATCTGCAGTTCATTACAAGCAGCATTAAAATTTTATCAAAGTATTTTGAGTCTGAGTTACCACTAACTTGTTTTGCTTTCAAGTGTAGGTGATCAGACTGATGTCAGGAAGCCACATCTCAAAAAGCCTGCAGAGTGGCACTCTGTTTGGAGTGACTGTATGTCAGTCAACACCACAGACTGTATAAAATATGGACATGCTCTCTGTGACGTCACCCGTCTGTTCCTGATGCAGTCAAATGAAGCCAATCATTGGACAGGGCCATCTTGGATATGAGGCAGACTTTGAGCTTCCGTTCTAACAGCTATAGTCACGTGAGCTGAGCTGAGCCTCTGATTGGACACATTCGTAATCCTAATTACGAATGACAGCGAAATTAGCATTTTAGACCCGAGCTATTTTTTTTAACCAGGCTGTAAAAATGTTTTTTAATGCCGTTAAAGTCTGGGTTTTTTTTGTATGTTACTTCTGGTCTTTCAGCAGCCAGCCTCTAGTAGATCCTGAATGGACAGCAACTTTTAGCACTTCCTCATAGGCTTCATTTTTCTCTACTGGATGCTGCCCCTTGGTTAAACACAGTGGAAGACTAAAGTCTAAAGTCACTTGTCATTTGGTCCAGACTTTCAGACTTTTCTGTTTGATCCGAACCAAAATGATAGGTGTGAAATCTCCCCTGGGCCTTGTTCTGAACCAAACAGTCGGACCTTGGTCCGACCAAAAGCGGTGGTCTTGGTGTGGACTCAACGGGACCACGGTCTGATTCATGCCCAGTGTGAAAGCATTATTTTGAAAGGTTCAGACTTTCGTACCAATCACAGGATTACACACTTTCTCAGATGTCGATAAAGTTGTCATCTAATTATATACCTCATAAGACGACCTCGGATCAGAATTATGAACAATTTTTCAAGTTGTCGCTGTTGGTGGTATAAAAACATCAATAATATGATGGTGATTTCATACATTGTTGACAAATTTAAATTTCCCGCTCAACATGTTGACGTCAGACAGCCACCGGCCAAAAGACAGATCAATGTAAACTACAGAGACAAGCAAAGCATGCAGTCCATGAAGGTATCACGCAGGTTCGTCTTGTAAGTTCTGTTAGTCCGTTTGCAACAATGATGGTGTGAAACCAGCAGACCAAACCAAATGTATACAATGTAACAAAAACACTGACTTTGGTCTGGACTTTCAGGTGTGAGAACAGCCTAATAGACGTCCTCATGATCGCATGGTGAGACTAATCACAAACCCCACTGTCCCTGGGAAAGGTAGTGAAGAAGACTGGCATTTATTGAAATGATGAAGTCTGCTTTTTTTTCTACAAAAGTAAACTTCATTACACTCGTCTGACTCTCAAATCAAGACACTGCTACAAATTGTTTTAACAACTTAAAACTGTTTTGAATTGCAAAATAATGAAACTCTCAAACAAACAGATGAAGCTGGTTACTCCTCATTACTGAAGTTCAGCAGTTAATCATGTTTTAAATAAAACTATAAATTGTCACTGAGCAAAATATGCTCATGCCAACTTGTTGATCTTATTTTGCATTATAAAATTATTGAATTGGATCCTTAGTACTAAAGGTAGAGTGAGGTAAATTTTCTGTTGTGTCAATAAAATTTGTGGCTTTACAGAGAGTGATGTGATGTCTGTTTTTGTTTGTTCAAAGGTGTTTATCCGGGTATAAGGTCCAAACTCAAGAACATAAAACAGCAGCACCATAAAACAATGAAGAAACCCCTGACACAATGCAAATCATAACAGCTGTTTTTGTCAGTGGAGTTCGGAAAGAGTTATGTAATATCTGTTTCTACCTTTGAAAAAAGAAATGGTCCCTTAAAATAAATTCCTTCACGGCAGGGATCTTTTCTCTAATTTTCTCAGTTACCTAGAAAAGCAATCGAGCTTATAACAAACAAGAAAAAAAAAGAGGCTCCAAGAGGCACGTTTCCCCAAAGCTATTTCATTGCAGGTTTACAACCTATTTCTCAGCTGCATTTATGAAACAAACAGTTTAAGCAATGTCAGAACTTTTTGTACGAGTGAGAAAGTTGTGTGTAACAACAGTGGAATTACCCTTTATTAAAAAAGTCAATGGTTCCTGGTGGCCTGTTTATTTTCTCAGGGTCAAAGTAAAATATTAGTCTGAACACAGAGCTCCATCTTCACTGAGCATGCATTTGTTCCCACACATCTCTCATCAGTTCGCACACATCGCAACACGTCAGCCCCTGCTGTAAGGCCAAGGAAGCAGACAATGAAATCACTTCCTGTTGCCGCCTTGCTGTTTGGTTTCCTGGCAACTCAACGGTGACATCGAAGAGGACAACGTGTGTGTCGAGCAGCTTTGATCCCTGAACCTCGTCTCCTAATAACCCTCATCACAGACTGTAGGGGAAACCTTAGATTAACTCCTTGCTCATAATGAGACCGTGCTGTCCTGCCAGACGCTCATATCGATTCACATAATGAAACATTTTGTCTGTCACCAAAGTCTGAGACGAATCAATCAGTTCTGAGGCCCATTAATCATGAATATCTGATGTCGGTGGGGTCTGCCATGATCAGATTTGCATCTACATGCTTGTGCAGCATCTTTTTCTAAACCTTTGTTTAAAAAAAGCCTCACAAAGCAATAATTCAACTCCTTCACATCTTCCATGATTTAGTCAAGAATCTCCACATCCATGATCAGTCTCGTACAGAGGATCCATATACGGAGTATCAATAATCTCTTTCTGGTCCCAGTGAAAACGCTGTAAAGGATCAATGTGAGCCTACAGCACTGAGATGCTCTATTAACAGTTTCACACAGACAGTTAAATCATTGGGGACAGGATCGACTCAGAGTCATACGCTACATCAATGATGGTTTGGTTTTTTATGAGCAGAAAGTTAGTCAGGAAGAGACCTTTGAGGAGATCCATTACCTCTTAAAGAAACAGAAGTGCTGTTATTGGAGTAAAACGCATGTTTAAACATCATATATATTGGTGTCATTTTCCAAGCATAATGTCCTCCCTCAGTCAGAATGGGGGGGAGTTCAAAAGGCTTAAAATGTAAAATAAGTAAAAAAACAAAAAAACACATGAAGAGTGACATATTTCTCTCATGATTCCTTTTTGAAATCTTACAAACGTTCCTTAAAGTTTATTAAAAATGTCTGGAACAATTAACACTAATAGGTTAGTGTGAATTTCTTTAATGAAACCATAAATCATTCCACCACGATCCATTTATATACGGCAATGATGAGCTAAAACATGTCACTGATGATAAACAAATTTACTCTGACAAATTAATGTTGTGTTTTTCAAAACAATGACAGGACAAAAAATGTTGTTGGTCCACCGTCAGACATTTAAAATCCATGATATTCCCCCCATCATGTGTTTGATCCATCAAAACATGAGCAATAAGTCAGGTGTGCTGGGGTTATAAGTTCTCACCCCTTCATACATCTTTCTCATTTCAATTGATGATTTTGAGTTAAAGTTAATTAGTGACAAAACCACAAACAGGTCCTGGATGACATCTGTTTAAAATTTAATAGTTTTTGTTGCTGTTGGGGTTCGTAGTTTTGTCTTCAGCTCTATTTATCCTTGTCTGGTGATGTGTTAGACAGATTTACTAAGGTGTTTGGAAGTTTGGATAAACTACTCAGCATCAAAAATGAAGTTCAGAGTGCAGTAAACTGTCTGTCCAGTGCATCTGTCAGTGCAGGTGCATTTGAGGAGCGCTGTAAAAGTGACACACAGTCCTTGTTTTGTGTACATATCGTGTTTATTTGAAGCCAGAGATTCAAAATGGAGCCACGGTGTTTCTCACAGGAAGTGTTTTTTTTTCACTTGATTTGCTTCTATAACTTCACTTTTATCTGTGAAATGATCAGACCTGTCAACTTTTGACTTTGTCAAAGCTTGATAGCCGCCCCCCCAAAAATAAATAAATAAATACATAAATAAATAAATAAATAAAACATGCACACATATATATACACACCCATTAACATCTTCTCTGTGCATTTCTTTTTACATCTGCGTCCTGTGCTGAAATCTGCTCATGCTTGCAGATGATAACGGTTCATTGAACCCCTCCATACTGGTTACTGTTGGCTGCAGCCACATTAAAAATAACTCTCTTAGAAAACACACACACACACACACAACACACAGGCGGCTGCTGAACCACCGATTGCAGGTGATGCATTCACTGAAGCTTGTGATTCTTAAACACAAAATAAGCCATCAACAGTAACACATTCCCATTATATAACTTGAAAAACCCACCCAGTCCATTACTATATCAATGTTAAAAATCAGGAGTGTTGGCAGGTATGTTTTTGTGACAGTGTGACACCTGTCTCTGGTTCTGTTTCCAACTTCGCCGCCCCACGCTGGTTTTTGAAGGCTCTACTAATGGATCACAGGTGGCATTTGTAACTCTAAGCCAATGTTTTTCAACCTTGAGGTCGTGACCTCACATGGGGTCGCCTGGAATGTCTAGTAATTGATGAAAAAAATACTGATTAAAATATTTTTTTAACTACTGTAATTAATTGTTTTTTTAATTAAAACCACTCAACTAAAACAACTGTATTCTACACTATCTCAAATATAAATCTAGTTCAAATAAAATGCAGCACATTTAAATTTCTGAGCAGGCGCATCTCGATTGACGACCACGATCACATGACTGCACAGATACCACTACTTGAGTTCCCTCACTTCAACCTGTACGAACAAACTTGCAGTCAGAGGAAAAACTGAAAAAAACACACAGATTTCTGCATCTGTCACCTGGCTGAGACATTAAATATCACCAGCTACCATCGAAATTGTAAAAACGCTGTGCGGGGAGGAACAAGATTAAAAACTAGAGACTCTAACAAACATGATCGAAAACTAATTCTAGAAAAAAAAATATTGCTGGGGTCTCCAGAAATAAGTGATGTCAAAACCACTGCTCTAAGCACATAGTGCTACAGGTAGAGGACCAACACTTCAGTGTGAGAAATCAGGGGTTTGGTGTGAGAGCGTGTGAATGAGAGCATGAGTGTTTGCAGCTTTGGTAATAATCATCCTTTCTCTATAGATCAGCAGGGACAGCACAACAGCTTGACACTCAGAGGAGAATCCAGGCTGGACTAAAACTATAAAAGTCAAAAGAGTTAAATGTGGCTGAAACTACAACCAAATCAAACGCTGACTGAAGTGTGGGATGAGTGATGTGACCACACGAGATGCAGCGTGACCTGACACATGGGTAAAGTGACTGTAAGGGCCTGATGATAGCACAGGAAGCAGGTTGAACAAATAATAACTAGAGAGCTGAAAACAATGGACATCCAGTGGGTGAAGAAAAAACAGAAGTGCCTTCAGTTTCTGTTTGTTCCTCCATCATTCCTTGTGAGCGGTAATTGCGCAGCGAAACATCCTGTTTTGAGTTACCTAACTCAATAGAGGCGCTGCGGCAGTAAACAATAAGAATATTTCCTAAGCTGTGTAATGGAAAGAATGGCAGGGAAATGGCTTGTGACTGAAGAATGTGCCAGTTCAAGTTAATGCAGCCTCACATCTTTTCTACGCCTTGTAAAACATCCATATTTTTGTCCTGAATAAGAGGTCAAACTGACACGCTGCCTTGTTTATTCTGCTGTAAAGATGACAGCACCCAAAGGACATTATGGATGAGTTGATAAGATTCCAACAGAAGGTGTGATTTATGCCAGGAACCTGCTCACAGGGTGGCCCGGGTCAGGGAGAAAGCATTGGCCAAGGTTGTCTGTGAGAGCAGATTAAGTGTCCAGACTCAACCTGTCACAGAAAATACAGCTCAACTGTGGGAGCCGGGAACGACGCCAGAGAGTGAACGGCAAGTCCAACACATTTTCCAGCGCTCGTAATCTTTGCACAAAAGGACAAGGAGAAAAAAAAATCTGACAACGGGAAGTGATGTAAAGAGGCAGGTGCTGCTTCCTGTCAGCATGAGGAGGGAAAGAGGGGATCTGAAGAGAAGGGGGGAAGCAGTTTGGGGATTTGTGCAAAGCAGATGGTGGTTTAGGGAAGTGGAGCTGAGTGGAGATACGAGGAGAATGGCAAGGAGTGCGGACAGAAGAGGAAGGATGTAAGTCAGTCCCAGGGGGATGAGGTAGTGGGGTTATCCGCCGGCTGGTCTGGGCGTGCTCAGTGCAGCCTCAAACCATATGAGCACAGCAGAGAGGGTCAGAGGGAGTCTCCAAAAGCTGCAGGAGACTGAAAAGCTCAAGATGGAGAGATCGAGAGATCGAGAGTGTTCAGGGCAGAGTTCATGTCATATCAGGAGAGGTGTAGAGGTAATTTTTATTCCACACATTTAGGTAAAAATATTTCTTTTCTACCTGAAGTTAAAATGGGAGATAGCATTCTCAGATCTGTGAAGTGACAATATACTTTGAGCTAGCAGCTTAGCTTAGCAAAAACTGAGAGCAACTGGGAAAACCCATCTGATAAGACAGAAACAGACTTCACCCAAAAGTGGAGCTAACCCTGATCCTGGACTGAGCTTCACAAAGGCCTCTTATGGTCAAAAACCGCTTCTGTCTCTGCTACATTCATCCCTTTTCTTCTTTAAATTCACACCAGGAGCAGGATGGAAATGCTTCAGATAAAAGAGACTGAGGTCCTTTAAACCGTGACCTTGAAATATACCCAGCCTCTGTAAAGTCTGACAGTCTGTGCCCTCAGATGATGCTGAAGAGAGCACTAAAAAAAGACTTTTTTTAAGATGCAGCAGCTTTCTTTAGTGTTTTTCTTGGTTTTGATTTCTTTCTGTTTGTTTGTGAATGGAGTCGACTTCTTTGTCTTTCAATAAAAAGCAATGAACATTACTAGGTAATTTTAAATCTTTTTTTTTTTTTTGTAAGTCTACAGTCCGCCATGGTGTTACATTTGTCTGTGTGTAATCACGCCTAAAAAACAAGAATGCAAAGCAAGTCCACCTGAGTTCTCCCCTTGCAATGAATCAAGTCGCTGATTTTTATCGGGCAGCCCCACATTTTCAGAAAATCTCTACCTACTCCTTAAAATTCTCAGCATCTCTCTGTCTGGAATTTGCATACTTACCTGACACTTTCTAATTCTTTCTTTTCTCTCTCCATCTTTTTTTTTTTTTTTTTTTTCTCGAGGAAAAGCCGTGCGAGAAAGTGTAATCAGCTTTGTGTCGAACAAAAAGCAGGTGTGTGTGGAGCTCGCTGAGAGGGGAGAAAGGAGCTGAGAACAGAGGAGAGGAGGAGGTTGTGGAGGTGCGGAGGAGGGTGCAGGGGGGCTTTAGCTTCTCACATCCATTTTATAAAAAAAAAAAAAAAAAACTGAGGATAAATCCCTTAAAATAGATTTGAGCTCAAAGTGGCAGACTCCAAGCTGTTTCTCTTTGCCATACGGCAGCTGTCTTCAAACGTCTGCGATGACACAGCACGCATCCTGTTTATTGACTAGCAGCAGGAAATGCTTTCAATGCTAACAATGTGCGCTACTTACAAGTCTCCTTGCTGCTGCTGCTGCTTGTTTTGTTTTTGCTTCATCCCTCTCCCCAAAAGAGGGGGGAAGTTGAAAACGAAGCATCCAGGGAAGGCTGTGCATCAATATTCATTCATGCAGAACATGCATTGTCAAGCAGAAATAGAGACGGTGATGAGCGCTGCATTTATTTGTCATTTACCTCCTGGTATGCTAATATAATGAAGCCTGCACACCAAATAACCAAAGTCTGCATGAATACTGATTTCCAAATCCAACTGGAACACAAACACTGCCTTCAGGGTTCCTTTTTTTTTTGTTTCCTCGAGAGAATACTTAGTGATAATAGTGGGCTGCTTTTTCCTTTGAGGCAGTGAAGAGAAAATTATATTATTCCATCAGCATAAGGTTATTGCATTATGTGTTCCTTATGTACTTCAATAAGCAATAAATCTTAAAGCAGGGCAGCAGTGGAGCTGAACAGAGCAGAGCACCTCTTTGTTTTATTGATGACAGTGTTGAGGCGGTTTGACAATAAAGACTCTTGTTAGAGAGCAGATGAGCAGGGTGGGATGAAAATGATCAGGAGGTCAGAGAGGTGGGGAGAGGCTTTTATTCCAACCAAAGGGAGTGGAATTGTCCTTTAAAGCAATGATACAGTTTTTCATTATTAACTCATTTGCTTACAGTCTGTTTGTACTTTATTTTGGTCTGTGAAACTCCAGAAATATCGAACTAAAGAAGCAATATGAAGACCCTGTGAGGAACTTCTGTTTGTGTCCACTTTGGCGCCCCCTCTGGACTAAAAGATACCAGTTTCCGACACTTTTCATAAGCATCCGCTGTAAAAAAGGTGTAAAAATCTGTGCCTTCAAGGAGCTGTAAACTCTCTTACACCTTTCCCCTCACAGGGGTTTGTAGTTGTTGTTGTCTCCGTTTAGATCATAAAGAGACATTACTGTTTTTTAAAAGTCCGTTTCATTGCCAATCAAATCCTCGTCTCAGTGACTTTAACCAACTGCAAAAGGGAATAAGTCTATGTGCTTGTATTAATGACTGAGTTTTTGGCTCTCTTATTAAGTTCTGATAATAACTGATTCTCCAAGTTTTCAGGAGGAATTTTAATCTTTAAAGTCTGAACACTATGTTTACATTTGCATACATCTCCCTGAGGCACAATAAGTTGTGAAGCGGCATCAATCAGTGAACCAGGCTGAAACAGCTACAATTAAATCCTCCAGAAAAAAAATGGAGGCAAGAAAAGCACATCCTATATGAAGGGCTCATAAATGTCTGACAGCATTACAGAAATGATCTCCAGAGACGTAAACCCTCTCGTTGAAGAGTGAGCTGCATTTTTCCCAAACAGAAACCGCGGAAACATCCCTATATTCAGAGTCACCAGACTCCATTGACAAAAACTGTAATTTTATGCAGCAGAAGACAGAAGTTGCCGTCTCAAAAAGTTGTTATATTTGAAACTTTGTTTGACTTGATGGTTTTTTATTTCAGATATAAAACCATATTCATGCAATGCAGAAAAACAGAAATATCTAACCTAATAAGGCAGTGCCAGACCATCAGCTCCTGTGAAATATGAGGTAAAATGAGAGTTTTTTTGTTAAAGGACTGTGGTGTCTTTGAAGAGGAGGATCAAAAAGCTGTTTCTGGGTGAAAAAAAAAGACTTTTACTATACATGAATGATTTCTGTTAAGTTAAGAGACACTGAGTAAAAATCTTAGACTGTGGGTGTTGAACACACGCATTTACAGAGAGGCATTCATGATAAAGTGCTCCTGAAAAGAATGTTGCAACAGTTTAATGATCCAAATCCATAAATGTATCTGAAAACTGCTCAAAATGCTCCGTTTCAAAAAGAAAATAGAACAAGATCGTCACAAGACCTGCTGGAATGATGATCATGACTCCTAACTGGTTCATAACATGTTGGAGGGGTGGGTCTCAAACACCAAGGTCTTCTCCAACAGGCCTCCAGAGGGCTGTTCAATTAGAGGGATGGGGGTTTGTGGATCAGGGAGCCTTAAAGAGACAGTAGCTAAAATGACGTGCTGTTTTTTTTTTTTTTTTTCCTAAAGCCCCTTAAACAATGCCCTCTTTAAGATAACGTTGAAACCTTCTATTTACACATAGGAAGTATTGTGAGATGTTGAGTTGAGGGTGTTACTGAGATTTCTGATTCTTGAGGATGATTTAAAGGAAACTTGTGACGTTGCTTTTCTAAAGTGTTACATTTTGTAAAGTTAAAGACAAATATCGTCCTCCCCACCCAAATTTTTAGTCGGAGGCCACTGGAAGATGATTTATCTCCTCTACTTTTACATCTTTGGGAAATATTGATCCCATTTCTGCTTCGACCGTGAATGTGTGTCACCCCTGCTACAGCTGTGAGGAAAAACTGAGCATGAAAACAGATGATGAGAGAAACAGAGATGCTTAAACACTCTTTCCACTCTCCACAACCTTTTTCTCCGTCTCCTGCTCCGATTATTTGAATGTTTTCTGCATTTCCAGAAGCACATTCAGACCCTTAGACAGCTTTAATACTTATATATAATGTAATTTACTACACACTGGCACAGGCTAGCACCACCATCTCCAAGACACACAATGTAAACAACAAGGTTTCCTAATAACATGTTTACTGGAGACAGAGTGAGTCAGGTCTCACGGGGTTACACCAGGACTCTGCACGTCTGCGTCAGCTCAACCATAATGGAGCCTTCAGGAGGAGCTGCGGTGGTGAGGGAGAAGAAACACGACACAGACATTGACCTCAGGGTGCGGGTCTTTGTATCATCTGACAGAGGAGGGATTGTGGCCTTGACACCTCGTTTCAGACGGGAAATTGGACGTCTTTGTTTGTAGAGACGTTTTTCTGAGGACTTTTAATCACCTTATCAAGGTTTCACAGCCATGCTGGACGGCTTTTTTTTTATTTTACATGATTGTTGCAGAAAGTAACCCCTCTGACTGCAGTGTCCTCCCTCTTTGAAACCCAAGAATTTCTTTTTTAGGCTTTTCTTTTTTCAGATCCACAAAAAGCAGCTGAAAAAAAGAAGTGTTGGGCACATGTGTCATGGTTGTAATTAAGGAATGTGTCCCTCCAGGAGGAAGTGCTCTCTCTCTCTCCCTCTCTCTCTCTCTCTCTCTCTCTCTCTCTCTCTCTCTCTCTCTTTCTTCCTCACCATGTGTCTGTGTGTCAATGACGTTGTTTATGTTTCACTTATCTCTGGCAGATGTTAGCTGAGTGAAATTGAATTCCTGGCATTGAAGGGGAGAGATCACAGTGCGCATCCTTTTTTTTTTTTTATGTCTGGGGACAGGATTTCTCCTGGCCGGCCTTGATCCCTTGATTGTCTGCCCGCTGATGTTGTTGGTGGATAATGACAAAGGTCAAGGGTGAAAGCAGGCTTTTCCTGAGTCACAGGGCCA
Source organism: Labroides dimidiatus (assembly GCA_030710495.1). NCBI lineage: Eukaryota > Metazoa > Chordata > Actinopteri > Labriformes > Labridae > Labroides > Labroides dimidiatus. The sequence continues at coordinate 18,562,270 of CM061161.1, read as the reverse complement.
AGGAACCACTACACTGCAAAAAGTCAAATCTTAAATTAGGAAAATAAATGCTTTTTCGTGTGTAAGGATACTTCCTCTCACCAGTCTCACCAAAAACCAACAGATTCATTCTACAACAACCAGAGTCCACACTCTCTGAGCTGGAAATCTCACCAAGTCAACTATTTTTAGAGTAAACAGAAATGTTTGATGATGTGATGGTTGTAGTATTTTCTGTTCAGCTCCGCTCCCCCTCAGTTTGGTTGTGGTGTGTTCAACAGGGCACTTGTTTTTTTTGCCACAAATCAACACGTTGTACCTCCATTTCTAGAGTTCAGTGTGGTTACCATGGCTGCGTTTGTTGTGCTCTTTCTTCTTCACTCATCTTGCTTCCTGACTTTGGTTTTGTTCTTTGTGAAAAACCACAGAGTGCATGCTACGCTGTCCTCGGGGTTCCCCTAATACATCAGGGGAGCAGATGATGAATACTGAAGATATCTAATATTGCTTTATACTGCTTTATTTATTTATTTATGAGATTAGTTTTACTTTTTCACAAAGTTTTTCACACAAACCTGATCTGTGAGTCAAACATTTCTCCTCTTATGTCCTCATTTTCTTGAGCTTACATCTCACTCCCAAAAGCACGCTAAGAGTTTTTCAAACCTTTTTTAACAATTTTATTTCAGCCTCAAGATATCTACATATTAAAGTAATGAAATCAATTTATTTTATCAAGAGAGCTTAGTTTAGGTGCACAGTTTCTGTCAAATGGCAAGCTCTGCTCTTAAAATAAGAAGCCGGTGTGGGAGTGCTAAAAACTGCAGTTCATTTAGTGTCCACTAGAGGCTAGGTGCAACAGGGTCAGAAACCACATACACACCCATTTAAAAAAGCAGATCTTCACAGCATTAATAAACGTGTACAGCATTTTTCTCTTAATGGTTTGGCACACACTTTATAAGGGGTGGTGTTTCTATAATTCATCATTATAGCTCATAAGTTATTTAACTTGCATGTTTTGCCCATAAAAGGGCATGGCTGACTTGACTGACAGGCAAGCACTCAGTAGCTGTCTACAGAAGCTAAAGGCCCGCCTCTTGTAATCATCATAACATGAACAGAGCTCGGTTAAGTCAAGATTTTTTAACATGTCTCAACGATGGGTTTCAAACTGTTTCAGAAACAGAAAGGTGCTGTCCCCAAGACCAGGTCCATGTTTTTATACAGTCCATGGTTGGAGCAGGAACCCATGAACAGATGCTTGGAATCAGTTCCAAGTCAATTCCAAACAAAACTAATATGATTTCAAAGTTAAAGCCCGCTTAAGAGCAACAATGACTGCTGATAGAAACTGTCAGTCTTTTTTTGTTCTTATTCTGCAGCATTCCTCAAAAATTTCTTTAACGCTTGAAATTCTAGCTGCCCTTTTTCACAATGCTTTTTTTTCAGCATTTGAAATTTTATTTGATGTAAAACTCTTGCGAGATGAAAATTTTGGGCTGTGTTGGCAGATAATATTTCTTTTATTAGCTAATTTTTCTTAAATTTCTTGGCTGGTCTTCTAGTGTTTGAGAGCTGACCTTTTCCAGCCCTGTCAGCCCACACTAAAATAGCTCAAATAACTCATTGGACTTAATCCACATTAAAAAGGTTCACATTTCAAGCTATCAGAAGCAAAAAAATTAGGCTTTTATTGTCTTAATATGTTAAAAACTGCTACTGCAGTGATCTTACTAATGTTTCTTGTATTCAGAATAATATTTTCAGTCACTTAAGTTGCAATTTGTCATACAGCTTAAGAAGATATTTCCAGTCATAAAAAGCAATCCAGGCCTCTGTTCTGCTGGTAACGTCACAAAAAAGATGTTTATCTAAATCTGCTTTGCGATGATATTTTACATGATCGAATGAGACATTTTAACTAGAAATTAGTTAAACTGCAGCTTTTAGACTTGCTGAACTGAACAAAATGCTAAAAAGAAAATAAAAAGTAAAACAGTCATGTCGTTCACAAACTACATCACAAATCATCGTTCTTCTTCTGTTCAGCAGCACTGACACTGGTGAGTTACATGTTTCGGCATCTCCTCACAACTTTGAGTAAAACACATCTCACCCCGGGTTTATGCGTCTTCATATTTCTTCTTTTTAAAACATTATCGGGGTGGCTGTGTAAATCTTTGTGAAGGATAAATCCGGCTGTGATAAAACGCAGTCAGTCATCTTTATTGGATTCCTGAGAAGACTGCGAGATGAAATTGCTGCGTGCAAATAAAAACACAGCAGAGCCCCGGAGTGAAAGGCTGAATAGTTCACATTTATCTCCCAAATCTAAGCTGCTGTTTCTGATGTAGCCTGTGTAGAGTGTTTCCCCAGTAAATGTAGCATGGATGATGCAGCTCCACTTCACTGTAAAACCAATAGAGAGAAAAAAATAAAGAGGGCAGCTTGATGTCATTTGCAGAGAGACTCATGTGCACACTCTCTTTTTCTCTTGTTACCTCGAGCTGTTTCGCTACAATCCGGAACAAGCATGACTATCAGCTGATTTCAGAGCTCTCCTCAAGCATGTGCAGATGACACTCATTACCAGCGCAGGTCAGGGAGACACACAAAAACAACAACAACAACAACCAGATCTGGCTCGGTTATGCTTGATTGAAAATATAATTTTTCCCCCTGGGAGAAACAAAAGAAAAAACAAACAATAAAAAGGATAATATCTGCAGCACCTAGAGGAAATAAAACGGTGTATACTCCACATTGAAGAGGCAGAAGGAGCATAGTTCTGTGTCTGATAATATACTGGGTCTGCTGCAGTTCAGACACCTGCAGATATTACTGTTTGTCTGTCTGTCTGTCTGTCTGCTGCAGCTGTGGTTATGTAATGTTTGCAAAGATGACATAATGTTTTGTATGATAACCAGCATGTGGCTTTGTGACTGATGTTTGCATCAGTTGCTATGGTGCTTCTGATATGTTGTAGATACACACAGACACACAAATGTCCCGGAAGTTACAGATGAAGAGGAAACGCACTGAAACCAAAAAGTTTCATTTTTCAGACTAACACAAGACTAGCTGCACTGTGTTGCATAGTTTAAGGCGACAGTATTCAAATATCTTCTCTCTCTGACTGCTGTTCATTGAACGAACTGTACCACATTTATTTATTTAAAGGGACAGTGCATATGAATGAACATTTTACTGCATCCATGTAAGTATGCTGAGTTAGCCAGTATGAATTAGCCATGAGGCCCTGGTAAGAGATAGAAACAGTAAATAATGGCTGCATAAATATGAAACACAATACACCACAATGCACACCTACACAAAGAAGAGCATTTAAAGTGTCATTTAGTGAGACAGACATGGAGAAAACCAAAGGTGGACTCCAACTGTCCAAACCAATCATAGACTGTATAATAAATGGATGTAGTCTTTGAGGCTTTGTTTCTTGTATGGAGTTTTAAAGGCTTTTTATCAATGGGGCCATATTGGAAATGTTAAACTCAACCTAACATCAGTCGAGTTCAGTTAAGTTGAGGCAAAGAGGCGGGCCTTCAGCCTCTTCATAAACAGATACAGGGTGCCCATCTGTCAGCCAGGTCAGCCATGACCTTACACATGCCAAAATTGTGAATTTAATACCTTTAACAGTAAGAAGTTGTAGAAAAATTTATCCCTCGTGCAGCGATACTGGAAAAATGTTTATTTTTGCTGGCCTATTGGATTACACTGTTGTTTCTGCAGCCAGCCTCAAGTGGACTCTTGAAGAACTGCAATTTATGGCACCCCACATGTTTACAGACTGGTGGTTACTGCTTGGAACCTTCATATCAGTGACCTACATTATACAAGTAATCTCACATTTAAACCAGTAAACACATAGGTAGAGATCACTGGACACAATTTAGTGCCTGTAGACCTGATGTGTCTTGAAGTGTGGGTCAGTGAGATATTCCATTATTTTAAACCAGTGTGTTGATCTCACACCTTTCATAGACAATACACACTGACTGATGAGGTCTATGAGGTGTCACACAGTCTCCTTTAGTGAAGGATCTGGTTGCGGTTCTATCACTGCCGGTGGATTTCAGCCTAATATATTCACCAAGAGGCTGGAGCAAGTCTATGTACTATTTTATGTACTGACAAGGCAAATGTAAGATTTTCAAAATGTTTAAGACTCTGAAGGTTATGTTTATCCGTCAAAAACTTAAATAGCTTTTAAACTTTTAAATTTCCTATACTGAGTGACCCTTAGTGCAAACTTCTGCATACATCCATATTTTTGCTCAAAACATTTTGCGTTTCTACATTTGAAGCGAAAAGTCAAATTATCTGTTAGAGAGCTCACTTTAAGCGGCCAGTCGAGGTACTGCAGTCTATCAGCGTCCACTCCCGTCAGCCATTCATCATGGCTTTATGTGCTTTATATAAAAGTGACCTTTCTGCAGCTCTGCATGTTCACAGACTAATTCTCTGCTAATGTACGCTCAGACCTTGCTGCGATGTTTTATCTGTAACCCTGAATACAGCCGTACAGTATTTATCTGCCCTTGACTATACAGATGATGATCAGCCCCTGAATGGAAACAGCAACAGTTGGCAGGCTCCCAACTTCCATGTGCCAGTTAATAAATAAAAGCCCTTACTGTAATAATTCATCCCACATATCTTGTCTGGGCATCGCACGCATACAGCAGCAACCGGCGTGAAGGTGCCCTTCCAGACGCCTGAATAAAACGCAGATTCTATACATTGAAAAAAGGGAAAATTCCCGCAGAACTAAACCTGTTATAATTTCAATTTGATCCCTTGTAGCATGAAGTTGACCCCTTTATCTGTGATTGAAGTCGCAGCAGGAGTTTGTGCAGGGCAGAGTTATCATTCACGGCTTTTAAATACACAGATAATGTGAGCGAGGAAGGAACATTATTAAGAAAAGCGTGTGGAGCAGATGGGTGGTGCCATCAGTCAAAGAAGACATTAAAGATCTAGATCAATCCTGTTGTATAGCAACGCATATGCACAATATGGCTGATCTCCATATTCATATGTATAACTCCGTGCAGTGTCATTAATAATCCCAGAGATGGCCCATAAAGTCTGCACTGGAGTAATGCAAATTCAACATGAGTGAGCGGATGGTGCCGGCCTTAAAAATGTGTGGGGGTTTTGATTAGGGTACACGGATGGGGAAGTGGATAAGGGGAAGATATAAAAGCAGCATCCCCACAGGAGAGCTTTCAGAGAGGAAGATGAATATGGATTCCCATTAGGAGGCGAATAGTTCATATCCAGGTGATTTGTTACGAGGAATCAGAGGCTCAAATCTAGACACCGACGCCGACACGTCTCCGCTGGAGTCATTTGAGATTCCTCCAGACTCCCCTCCAGATTAAAATGCAGCTGAATGAAGTGGCATGTGGCAATCACTCCCCCCTCCAACCCTCTCCCATCACCCCCCCCCCCTCCTGCCAGCTCTTCTTTTATTGAAGTATATAAAAAAAAGCATCTCCAAGAGGATCCCAGTTAGTGCAGTGAGGTTTCAGGAACATCGGTCACAACCTGATGCTAACGACGCCTGATGAAAGGGAGGGAGATGAGCGCGAGAGATGAAAATGCACACGGGTGCCCAGAGCGAGCATCAGCAATGAGATCTCTATAACTAGACACCATAAATAATAACCAGCCGCCACTTTGACAAATGCTCAGCGGCGTGCCCTGACACGGCGCAGTTTGGGGTAACGATGCTCACCTGGAGGGAGCGACACAGGTTGTATTTTGGGTTGTTCGAGAGTGGAGGATGCTCGCGCTGCAGAAGACGCATTGACCTGGTTTCTCAAAATAGAGCCATTAAACACAACAAGAATCCTCCGAGTTTGTCAAACTTTTTCGACAACTTTCCCCTCAGTGAATCCCGTATCAGCACATCAGAACACGTTCTACGCATTTCCACACCGCTGAATGGAGAGCCAAGGTCAACATGTTTGCACAAGCAGCAGATACGAGGGAGGTCAAAAGTTTATCAAAGGAAAAGAAAGTCCCCATTCAGTCCAGCGCCCGTGAGAAGCACAATGGATGAAGATGAAGATCACTGCCGGACAATGCTGCTGGCCTCCGTCACTCCATCACATCCGCTCCTCCTTTCACCTCTGTATCTCTGCACCACCCCTCAGTGCTTTCACACCAAATCAATACGAAATGTATAGAGCGCCTGACTAGAATCACCTGCAGAAGTAATGACAAAAAATATCAATAGGTGTAGATAATGTGGCTGCAAATATCTTTATTGCCGTGACTGTAATAGAAAGCCATTATCATTTTACTGCTGAATTCCCTAACTGGTTGTAATTGTGATATTATAGCCTATTGCAGTAGAGTTGTGATATTTTTATGGATGCAGGTCTTGTATTCCCAACCCTCTCCGGGCTTTTTTCCACATTGCATTTTATTCTGTTTTTCACTTGCGCCCAGTAAGGAGAGGGTTTAATTGGAAGAAAATCACCCAGTATCTTTTTTTTATAAGTATGCTCTGCCTGTTTTGTGATTCTGGTTGGAAGTCTCTGAACTTTTCAGAGAGATGTTGGTGTCATCAACTGTACTACTAACCATGTACTGCCAAAACTGGCAGCTGGTAACCGACGAGCTGGTTGAGACTCTTGTGCTGGCTTGTTCATCAGCCTTGCAGTGTGTAGTATCTGACAGAAACAGTCATGCATAAAAGAAAAGCTCTTGAGAAATGGTTTCTCTGTGGAACAATGGTGCTTAGATGCTGTGAGATAATCAAGTTTTGTTGGGTCTCACAGGAAGTACCATAGAGGTGTATTTCTGTGGGAAACCCCTTAAAGTCTAATAGACCACTTTACAGTCTCTGATTGGCTGCCTGCCAGGTCAGAGGCGGGACTTACGTTGAGGCCATTTTTTCAGGGTTTGCTACAACAGGTTGCAAAATAGTTTTAGTCAAAATTGCAGAGAGGTACGTTGTCTTTTGTTTACACTTTTTAAAGTTAACTTTGGAGAAATAGCTTCTTGGTGAATCCTCAATAAATAACCACACGATCTTTATTTGTATAGCGCAAAATCACAGCAAAAGCGACCTCAGTACACTTTACAGAAAGAGTTGCTCTTGCCCTGCTCATGCTTCATTAATACAACAAAAACCCAACATCGAGAAAAGTTAAAAAATTCTTCATCTTCATTAATTTTCTCCTGCTTATCCTGTTCAGAGTCACGGGTGTCTGGAGCCTATCCCAGCTGTCTTAGGGTGAGAGGCGGGGTACACCCTGGACTGGTCTTCAGCCAATCACAGGGCTGACACACAGAGACAGACAACCTTTCACACACACACACACACACACACACACACACACACACACACACACACACACACACACACACACACACACTGATGACCTGATGAGCATGTTTTTAGACTGTGGCAGGAAGCTGGAGTACCCGGAGAAAACCACTGCACCACCGTGCAGCCCTAATAGAATCTTGTCTCTTCTTAACCCTCAAGAGTAGAGAGCAGAAAAGTTTTGTTTGTTTCTTTTTTGGGGGGGAGGGAGTCTTTGGTTTAAGAGACAAAAACCTCTAGCAGACTCGTGTCAGACAGACATCTGCTGAGAAGTTGGGGTTAGGGAGAGAGATGCAGAAAGAGAGAGACGGACAGAGTTTGGGCATTGTAGAAGTGATAATGATAGTGAGACTGAACAAGTCGTAGCAGCTGGAGTCTGGCAGGTCCACGGCAGTCTAAGCCCAAAGCAGTAAACTAACAACCCGAGTCAGCTCCAACTACATCCTATACTACTTTTAGAGACTTTAGTTACGACAAGCAGACCTTTGTACTCTACAACAAGCATACAAAAACAAAATACAACACAGCTTACTTGAGACCGACAGCAGGAGCATAAAGCAGAGAAACTTCAGCGTCTTTGTCCTGCTTACACACTAGTTGTAAATACTCAGATTACTAACGTCTGGATCTTCAGCACATCTCGACCTCACACAGACTTTTACAAGGAAGGTGGCCGAGAACAGTCTGCACAAAGTGGGGCGAAAGGGTTAGCATTAGCATTCACGTACAAACTCCTACAAAAAAAATATCAGGAAGTTTTCAGGATTGTAATGCATCTGTGAAAAGGACTTGTCAGGGGTGTTGTTACGGCCTCACAGTGAGGTCGTGCGCCCCATGAGGTTTGCCCTCGATTCAAATCCAACCTGCAGCCTCTTTCCTACATATCACTCCCTACTCTCGCCCTATTTTCCGCTCTATCCACTTTCCTGTCCTCTTTGAATATTTGCATAAAAAGCCAGAAAAAAATAACTTAAAGGAAAGAAAAGGGCTGGTGATCCTATGCAGTGGTCAAGAAAGGTGTGAATATTTAGACAGATATAGGACATGTACATAAATATGCACTACCTCATGTCACCCCTGCATACATAAGTGCCAGGAGGGGTCACCCCATTTATTCAATTTCCAGCCTTCATGCTCGACACAGCTGTCCCATTTGGATAGGACTGTAATGTATGATGGACAGCATCATCTGGAGCAAGCTTAGAGTGTAAAAACCAGCCTGAAACAAACAGATAAAACACAAAACAGGCTGTAAAGTACCACGCTAAAAAGTAATGACAAGCTGTATGGATGTACAGGTGTCACTTTAAGACTGTTGTCAACAATGCAGTTCATAAAAATAAACAAATAAAAAAAACTGTCTGCATCCGTTTCCCTTGCCAGTGTCCTAACACCGACTCTCTACAAAGAAAAAATAACAAAGAGGTCTGAGGTAAGAGGCTCTGTCTTCATGAAGGTGAAACATGTTTCAACACAAACCACTGTGAAAGGACTTTTCATTTCCCAATTTTTTGGTTGTTTTTGTCCTGCCTCCCTGTGACAAGTCCCAACCAAGCCCCCTGCTGTGTTGAAATCCATCCTCCTTAATCCTCGTTCTGTTTCCTGGCTGCTACTTTTGTGAGTGCTGTCGACAGGCGGAGGTTCCTCTGCTTTTGTTAACATGTGCTCATGGATCAGTGTTCATGTATGTGAGTCTGTTTACAGTGGACCATGATTGTAATTCCTCTCCAGGCATCTCAGATATGCAGGTGTATTTGTGCATGTTTGCTCACGAGCGCCTCGCCCTTCTTTTCCATCGCCGCTTCGCCTCAAAACGAGCCTTCCAAGAAAAACAGCGAGGGAGTAAACGTAAACACTCGAGCACAGATTGATGAGTGTGAAGCCCTGTTATATAAGCCAGTGCTATTCAGCCAGGGGGGAGTGTTTGGAGGTTGGCACAACACACTTGATGTAGGTGCTTGAGAAAGATGTATAACACCGGCTGACTGTCAAAACACCTGGCGTGTTGCAACGTGTGCTTGCACTTGAATGTGTCTGCGTAAGATTTCTATAGCGTAGTATTTCAAGTATGTTTCACGACACGGTGATGGCAGGAGAAGCAGGGACGGATTTTTTCATGGAGCGCTTACAAGAAGAGAGAAGAATCTGTGCTTTTTCATTACAGGGATTTTACCTTAATTGTGTATGACTTCTCTGTTTTATGGTTTTCCAAAAAGCAGCAGACTGAGGAGCTCCACCAGCAGAGGTGTAGCTAATGCCCACAAGGCTTTTCTGTAATTGTTGCTCTGCCAATTAAAGCAGCTCATCAGAGACTAATTCTGGAGCTTCAGGCCTTTTCTGAGGCTCAGAACTCTTCAGCCTTCATCAGAACAAGTAATAACAGGTCCAGTCTGTGCATGCAGATCCACTGAAGAATGTTTCATTCCACAACAAACACTGACACAATCATTTTATACAGATCTATTGCCCTTATTTCTCCTAAGCTTTGTCTTCATGGTGCGATTGCCCATTTTGGGTTTAAGCTCCGACTTATGTTGATGTTTTCGCAGAGTGATGCACACGCAAAGTCTCACAGCTGATCTTTATTTCTCTTTCCAAAAATCCCAGTTTAAGGTCTGTTTGCTTTATCTTTGCAGAACTAAAAAAAAAACAAACATTAAAGCAAAGATTCAATTTAGCAAGAATTCATGACAGGAGACAGAAAAGACAAATTCTGCAAAGCATAACCTTGTGCATTCCTGGTTAGTTTTTCCTGTGTTCAAAAGATCAAGTACTTCAAGTCATGTGTTGGTCTCACTTTGCAGAAAGCACTGACAGAAAAAATCTTCCCGTTTGCAGTTTAGCGGTTAAGTTTTTTATCTCTTTCATTCCAAAATTACTCATCAGTCATGGAGTCAGTTCCTCTTTACCCTGAGATGAGACCAGTTTTGTTTATTTGCCTTCTACTTGTCCCAGAACTTTTGCTGCACTTGATTTTTTTTTGTCATTTCTTTCCTCACATTCAGTCAATCCACTTCCTTCAGCTCAGTCACTGTAAACCCAGGAGCCAATCGTATCACCTTGGCGTGTTAGCACTCAGCTGGTGTAAGTTTTCTCTGGAGTAAATTTCATTCTGACAATAAATCCTTGAAATGGTTGAGGACAGTTGGTGAATGAGGCCTAACATCTGATCCCATTTTTGACTCCCTAATGGAGCTGCTGTAGCTGTTCTGCAGAGTGCACATCCTCGTTCTCTTCACCCTTTCCTCGCCCTCTTCTGGACAGCATCTCCCATCAACAGTGTCAGAGCAATGACAAGGCACCATTTGGCCAGTAGATGTTTCACCATGTCCCAGGGCACCAGCTGGCACTCAAACACACTTCACATTTCCCTCCAAAGTGAGCCTCCTGTTGTCCGTCCGTACAGGAGTGCAGAGGAGAGGAGGAGGAGGAGGAGGTGTGGGGGGAGGACGAGTGTGCTAACAGGCAAACACTAAAGGTTACCATTCCCATTTCACATCAAATATCAAGGACACCAGTAATTACCGCACACAGCTGAGAGGTTCTGACACCAGTGGAGGGTATCTCTCCTATCTGACCTTGTGATCGCCTGGACTGAAACGCTACAAGCTCACACCAGAGTCCAGACTACAAAAAAGAAAAGAAAGACTTGGAAATGACACACTAATTACAATGCTCCCAAAGTGCAATGTTCCCTAATTACATGTCAGGATATGTCCCGTTTCCCCGTCTTATTGGACTCAAGGAAATAGATTTCTCCCTGGGTTTGATCCCATTGCCTCGGCGCAAACACACATCAGCTTTTTGTCAATGTCAAGCAGCATAATGCGAGTTAAAGACCACCACGAGCGCTCTCTGAGGGTAAAATTTATGTTGAAGGTGAACTGGAAACACATGAAGAAGCGAGGAGGATTAGGAGGACGAAAGCAGCAGAAAAGTGAGCAGCAGATATTCACAGTGGTGATTAACATCCCTCTGTTAGTCGGTGTTGCGTGTGGCCGCGGCTGCAGAATGAAGCGAGGGTGCGAGTGTGTGAATTGTCGGCTTTGTGGGTGGGCACCGCTGCATGTGCTGGCTGCGCTAATACGGAGTCAACCGGGAGAATTTGATCCCTGGTTTGGAAGGCCAGCGTATTGTTAAATTCCTGGATTAGGCGCCTGTAAAGGGAGGGAATGTTAACAGTGCTGGTCAGCAGGCCGAGGCCGGGATCAGTGTGCCTGCTGAGGCTGCTGTCAGCGGCTGATAGCGAGAGATGACATGACACCCGGCCACGTCGCTCCCCGCTGACCCACATATCACACCTACGTACAGAAAGTCCCAAATAACTGTGCTAAAATCTGCCGGGCCTGTTAATTAATTCTCACAATAGGTCAGCTGTCTGCAGCCTCCTGTCGGACATGCTTTGACTGTGTGTCTGCAGAATGTAGAGCTCCAAAAATAAAGAAAGCCGACACCTTCAGATGTGGTTAAGATACACAATTCCCTTTACTAAACGCACAGATACTGATGTAAAGGAGTCCAGGCTCGGAAATGACCTCACAGTTTAGGCAAAGAGTGTTCCCTGAAGGACATTTCTAGGAGCCTCTCTGTGCTAAGCTAATAAAACCTCACCTTAGATTTAGACACAGTGAAACTGCAATCGAAGAACAGGGTGAAAAGAACGCACATTAAATCAGCTGGATGGAGATCGTCTGGCTGCTCTAAGTCTGCTACTTGTCTTCGACCATGTTGGCTGCTTCACTTCTCAGGGATCTCAGTTGATATAGAAAACATTACTGGTGCGGCAAGAAAGCTGGTGTAGGAATTTCAAAAGATGGTCAAATATAAGTGATTCAATAATGATATCTAGTAATGCTGCTGAAAGAGTAACAGAAACTGAAGCCAAGCAAACATAAAGCTATAAAAAGCTTCATAGTACTATGCCTACTGATGGCACACGTTCCACAAAAGCCATTTCAGTTTCTTTCTCACCTGCAGGCCCGGCGCTGAGACTCTTTCTCTTTCTGTATCACCTGCTGGTGTTGGCTCTCCTCTCCTTTTTTCATCAGATGTCTTTCCGAACCACCCAGTTTAAAATCTAAACAGCTCGTATATTTGTTTCATATGATCTCACAAACAGCACACTAATTCGACAGTTGCACAGAAGTTGTTGTTTTAAGTTACTTCAGGGTCTATTTTATTACTCGTGATGCCGTTTCTGAACAATAAGATGTGACAGAGTTCTGTTTATCCCTGAGTAGAGATGTTTTAGAGAGTTTCACTCTCAATACTTTTCAACCAATTGTATATTTTGGGGACGGTAAGGCACTTTTTAGGGGCAGTAGTTCCCACCCCAGTAGATCAACCTTTGTGTTATCTCTGTGTGTCTGCAGTGTGTGATTTGCACTCAAGGAGAGAGTTATTGTTTCATTCTTTTAGATTTAAACGCACATCAAACTGAATCATGATGGCTGTCAATAAACTCCCCCAACAGATGACACAACAGGCCTGTTCTGGAAAGTGTAAGAAGCAGATAGGAGAGAAATAACAGAGGTGAAAATATGAGAACTGTGTGTTAAGATCAAGTATACTGTGATGAGCTTTCGTTGTATTTAAGCATAGCACATTACTATATGTTGTTAATTCTTGCAGAGACTTTGGACAAACATCTTTTTCTAGTTTAACAGGAATATAATATCTCCTAAACATGTTAATGTGTTTGTGATTGAGGTTTTTCTTTGCACTCATTCTTCTTGGTATCCTTGCATGAGTCAATCTGTATGTTTACACGCTGAGGTCCAGCTAAGGTCATAGCTCGATTGTAAAGTCACAGCGGGGGTTCTGGTCTTGTCTGTGTATAAATGCAGAAAAGAGAATCAGACTTCTGGCTGAGAACGTCTCTCCCCGCTTCGGCACTGTGTCCTTTTTGAGTGAGCAAAGCTGTTTATCGAACTAGTTTGGGTTCTCCTGAAGCGAAAACAACATTCTGACAATGATGGCCAAGATGGATGCAGCTGTAGCTCTTCATGTTTTTATTTATGTATGTGCCATGGTGTTTGTTTGTTGTGTTGCAGCCATAGACTGTACGAGCACAGTGACCCTATTTATCATGGTCATCATGGTCCTCTCCCAGCTCAACACAGAGCCGTATCAAGATCTGCCAAGTCCTGCTGAATCCAGCCAGATAGCAACCGCATTATCTAGGTGTGTCAATCGAGCTATGCTCAGTCCATATTTGGTCTGACTAAGCTGTTAACATGCATTTTAATAGTCTGATCTTGTGCTGACTAAGCTCACAGTCTGATTTCTGAAGCTGAATGTAAACATACTGAATGCCCCAGTCACAGAAAAGGTTGTATCCATCCTTGGCAGAGGAAAAGTCTCTGTCATGTGGTTTTGTCTCATGTTATTAAGGTTAAATTTATCTTTATTATTGGCTGGAATGATGCAGAAAAACAAAACATGAAGATGCCTGTCCAAATACATGAAATATATAAAAATATAATCTCAGAAATAATAAATAGTACATTTACAAACTAATGTAAGAAACTTCAACAAAGTTCAACCACTTAAAGGAAGTACATCACTCTACCTATGCTCCTTTTAAATGCAAACCAGACCCTCAGGTAGAAATCTGAAGATTAGTTGGTTCAGTAACTTTTTCTGTTGTCATCAGGTCAGATGCACCACGCTGGCAGAAAAACAAAAACAAACAAAAAGCTTGTGTTTGCATTTGTACTGGCAAAGTTTCTCAGTGGGTAATATGTGAGACAATAAAAAGGAAGCAGGAAGACATTTTTCTTTACAAATTAACAACGCATGTATGAACAGAACAGGAAAAGATAGAAGATAAGCTGCTCTCTTCAGGGGACACTACATGAAAATACCTCACTGTAACTTTTAGTAAAAACAATAAGTAACTTTGCTTCTCTGGATGAAGAGCTCTCTCTCTCTCTCTCTCTCTCTCTCTCTCTCTCTCTCTCTCTCTCTCGCTCTCTCGCTCTCCCTCTCCTCTGTCTATGAATAAATGTTCCTGAAACATGTTTACAGCTGAGCTTTAAATACGACTTCCTGCATTAGAGCACGCTGAGAACAGCCCGGATGCAGAGCTCCATGTGAGCTGTGGCTGTTTCTCAAAAGAAGCGAGGAGCAGAAAGTCTCCAACTGAGAACGATCAATTAGGAGCCTGCTCAGGTAGCCCACGTGCTGTCACGGTTTATTTAGGTTGTTGTTGCCGCTGCTGTTGTTTATTGAGTCCCAGTCATTAGAGTTTGTTGGGAGAAGAGGTGGTTTTCACCCCCCCGCCCCGCTCCTTTTTGGTTTTCTCCCTGGGGAAGCAGCCATGTCTGCAGTCATTACAGGCCGTGTGTTTGAGCTGAGCAGGCTGCCTCCTCAGTCGCTCTCCTGCCTGCCTGCCAGGCTGCTCAGTCCGGGTCTGAGCTGCAGACGGGAGGCAGTGACTCGTGTCATTGCTCTCTGGGGTATTGCCCCGGCCCTGTTTGTCTGTCTGTTTACCTGTCTGCTTCAGTCTGCCAGCTCGTCTGTCCGTCTCTCGGTGTCACCTTGCTGCAGCGGAACGGCCCGGCGGCCTCATGGTGTCTGTCCTGTTTCAGGGCTTCAAACTGACACGGGTTTGGGGCTGAAGGCAGAGACACTTCACACACTCTTCATTATTAGCGTCAACATGTTGGGCTGTGGAAGAGCTGAGTGTTAGTCAGTGCTTGTTAGGGCAGCAGCAGAGGTGCCAGGGTGGTGCCTGTTATAATAGACTTAATTTGGTTTCAGGGCAGTGCATGCTCTTCTTGGTCTTTTGTTTGTTTGTCTGTTACCATCACTGGTATTAGTCATTTTTCTGCTCATGTGCTGCCAGAGTTGAGGGTTTATTTTGATGCTATTCTGTACGTCCACACCACTTTATTTCTGCAGGGAATGTTTTATGTCTATTCATTGTCTATTCACCATCAACAGCTTCTTTTAATTGCAGATAAAAATATCTGAAACCTCAA
The DNA here is from genome assembly GCA_030710495.1 of Labroides dimidiatus. Taxonomy (NCBI): domain Eukaryota; kingdom Metazoa; phylum Chordata; class Actinopteri; order Labriformes; family Labridae; genus Labroides; species Labroides dimidiatus. The sequence goes on along the minus strand of CM061161.1, from coordinate 18,546,937 downwards.
ACATCCATAATCATAATTCTAAGGAAAATAAACCATCAACAAAGGAAGATGATCATAATAAACTCTACCAGAGGAAATGGGATTAAAATTGTGGTTTGTGGTTTAGCGAAACATAATCCAAATGTTCAAAATATAATTATTCTGCTATATTTAATCTATACCATCAGTTTAACTTCCTGATAGAAGATTTTTTTTTTTAACTTTGGATGTGTAATTATTCGCCTAAAATTCATCCAGTTATGAAATTTCTTTTTCTTTTTTTTTTATATTTTGCAATGGTTTTCACTGCATAAGTCTCTGGGTAACAAAACCAGAGCCTCTTGACTCTCCTCGTGGCAAAGACTTACAATAATCGATTGACGATGACTGTTAAAATCAGCATGAGGAGCTTTTTATCAAATGCATTCCTCATTCTTGCACAGTATATGGTGAGCAAAGAGATAAGTGGTCCATTACACGGTCCCTGACAAGAACTACAGCTGCAGTTCAGGTACAGCTGCACGGCAAAAAGTCAAAACTGAACGAGTGTTTTCATCTCTTTTCTGGTTAAAAAAAGTGTCTTTTCTTTAAGAAGCATTCACTTGGCAAGTACAGAAAAATATATTCCAGGTAAAAATTAGGCCTGAATTTTGCATAAAGAGTAAATAGGACAATGAACTGAGACAACATCCTTATTTCAAGAAACTTGACATGCAGTTTTTCATATTCTATTGGGAGATGCAACACATGCCTTATTTTTGGCTTCTAATATCTTAAAATGTGACATTTTTCTGGACTAAAATTTATTAAGTCTAATAAGAAATTTTAACTGGACATAAGACTAAAACATTCATTTAGTTTTAATATTTTATGTTGCACTAATGTAACAACTTCTAATGGTTTGAGTCATCTATTCTAACCAGGAAAGCTGAATGCACTCCTTGATTAGATAGAACACACCACAGCCTGACATGCACCTCACTAAAAATGTTAAAGGAACATGACTCAGCCCTGCACTGCGGGCGCTGAACAAACTTCGGTCTGATGGTGGAATCAAAATAATGTTTCCTGAGCAAAGCAGCTGCTTATTAAAGCTCCAAATCAAGCTGGTATGACGTGTGTGGTGGGTCCATTTTTTTTTTTTCCTCAGATCTAAAATTGCCTTTTTTTCCAAATTAAAATGATGAACGTCCAACATTTGAATGCTTTTGTTGTTGTTGTTGTTGTTGTTTTAATGGCAAACTGCAATGAGAAGTGTATCATTGCAAATGCTTGACCTGAAACGTGACCTGGTTATATTTGTCCCTTTGTGCATTTGCATGTCCTCCTACACTAAAAGCCAGACTGGCAACCATTAAGGGTGCAAAGTATTCACAGTCATCTTTCTGACTACTGTAAGTGCACCCTGCTGGTTAAAAATAAATATATTAATCTGAATATTGTAAAGGCTGTCAGTGTGAAAGCTCCTCTGAACTTGAAAAAGGAAGTGTTAGAAGAACTAAATTGAGACAGAGTGAAAAGAGGTAGCAGCATTTGCAGTCAAAAAAATACCTGCAGTATCAGTTCATTTCGTGCCTCCTCTGCCTTTAAAAAGGACTTCAAACATTTGCAGGTTTAGTGAGAACAGAGTTAGGAATCACTCTGCACACACGTCTATTTGACGAGTAATTAAGGCCATTAGTATGTACAATCTGCACTCGCTCTATTTGTTTATGTCAGGCTTGCTCCCTGGAGCCCGAGGTGGTGTGATGGTATAATTCACCACTTACTGACTGTTTCCCGGAAACTGCTGCCTGCTGCTTGGAACAACAAGTAGCATTGGAAAGCAGTCATGAGATATGAATGAGTCACTCTCAGCTGGGGCAGAGGTATCTGCTGCTGCAGGGGAGGAGGAGGAGGAGGGGGGTGAGAGAATCTCTAACATTGATGATTATCATCTGATCGCTGCAGAAGCAGATGATGCTGAACAAACAGGAACACATGCTCTTTTATGGCAACCTTAATAATGATTTATCAAGTCTTTAGCTTTATTGTTTGCTGAAATGGGAGCTGAATCCTTCACTGTTCAGGTCACCTCAGATCAAAGTGTTCACTAGAGTGTTCCCTCTCAGAGAATATCCATTATGTAAGCCTGGGAAAGTGTACTCACAAGGTTTAAATGGAAGGGGCTAACGTGGAAACGATTATGCTAAAGAAAACTCACAATGGAGCATAACAAAAGCAATTGAATAATAGGTTATGAAGGGAAACAAGGGGTTTCGGGATAGGATTTCCTTTGGATAGGGAAAGAAAACACCTAAAGTGCGGGGACCGAGAGGAGGGAGGAACTTGTGAAAGGAAATGCCGATGACACACAGATCAAATAAATGACATAACTGTTCAAAGTTCACAAACGCTCACCCGAAAGTGAAGTCATAGTGGGCTGGATTTGTTACTTTGGCAACAGCAGACTGTTGGCCTGCCCACTATCTGTGTCCTAATGTACAGACAGGCGCTGAGTCAACAAAGCCGTGTTTGGAGTCAACCTTTAAAAGTCATGACCTTAGCGAAAGGTGCAGAGCTGATGTGTTTCCTATACAGCACCAGATACCTAAAGTTCACACTCTGTTGATGAGCTCCACTGACAAAAACACAATTAAAATAAAGCTGCGCCTCACAATAAAGATTTTCCAAAGTTCACTCTGTATGCTGCCATAAACTTTGCTCTGATGAATCTGATCCTATGTGTCTACTCAAACCAGGAAGCTGAATCTTAATGTGGTGACCAAAGGCTTACTCATTAGTCTGCAGCTCAAAGTTTCACTCCTGTTCTTAAAAACCTGGGCCCCACTCCCTCCTCTGTCTCACTGAGTCGTGAGTACATAAAGGACGTGGGCTAACAGAAAGGACCCAAACAGGGACAGACCAATTCATGAGAGATATAAGATGTGGTCTTCAAATGCCTTAAGTACACCGTCCTCCACTGGCAAAATTGATATTTTCTCCTAACAGAATGTCAGAGTTGCAGAACTAATGTTGCTTTGTTTGGTTTGTTAGTGTTTTGTGTCACTTTGGCAGCTACTCTATTCGCAGGTCTAGGCTTGCTAATGTTAAAAGAAAGCATTATGAGGTAATATTCGTTGGGATTTGGTGCTATATAAATAAAGACTGATTGATTTGCACAGAGAACAGCCAGAAACTGGTGTTATGACCAGCACTGAGGTCACAGTGCCAACTAGTGTTTAGGCATAGTATTGCAGACCAATGATTACACTCTAACTTACAGGTATGTTGCGCTTAAGAGGGCATAAACCAAGGAGTTAACACTGAAGTACAAACCGGTCAAGCCCAAGACCTGTCTTAGTTCAACTCAAGTCCAAGTCCTGGGGCCTGTACTACGAAGCAGGATTGACACATCCAGCATCTTTCTCTGTTACCTGGACTGACTTAACCAGACTTTCGCAATCCTGTTAAGCGGTACTATGAAGCTGGATATCAACTCGATAAGTCAATCCAGGGTCTTCCAATCATGATCAGTGCACGCTCACATTAAAGGGGTGGAGTCTGCAGCGTCTGACCAATCACAAACACAGAGAAACAGGAGAAACCCTGCAGAGCAGCCTACTTTACCATGGAGGAGCAGACAATTATTCTTTAGAAATATGAAGAGTCCAAACACGTCATCCAGGCAAAAGCAACACTCATGCTGCTGCAAAAGCAAGGAAGGAATGATGGCAGACAACTGCTGAATCAATGTGTAAAATTACAGCACAGACGTTTGGGACAGAGCTCTTCTTCAGTGTCCTTCCTTTGGTTTATATTTTCCATTGAGTTCTTTTGAGGCTCCGCCCCCATGTGAGCACATTTTGTGTTGGAATATTTATTCCTCACCGTGACGGCACAAGTAGTTGTGCGTTCCATATATTCACGTTTCTGCAGTTATGCCATGTGTGACCATCATTACTAACATCATTATTTCAGATGCACCTGACCGTGATGCGTTTCATTTGTAATGTATGACTCCATCAGCTGACAAACGTAGTCCAGTCCATCCAATGAAAATCTGTATCATGGACATCAAAAGTATTGCATCTATCCCTAAAAACGCTTTCTCCAAAGCACTCCTCTCACAATCCGTGCACAAACATTGACTGGATCCTCAAAGAATGGGCAGGCCATTTTCTGAGAGCGCTGATTGGTCAGGAGGTGGCGCTTTTATACTCGTTGATTTCTTATCCAGATCTTAACCTGGTCTGGAGCAGGTTAGCCGTTCAGCACAAGTTACCATGGTGATTTATCCAACTAACAATTGATCCAGTGTCATAGGACAGAAAATCCAGCTCCATGATACAGGCCTCTGGATAGGAGTACTACAGCCTTGGTTGTCAGTACAACAATTTGAAATTCTTAAAGATAAAGATTAACTAATTTGATGATCTAACATTTCCCCTTAAAACTTGTACAACTGTTCAAGACAAGCTACAATAGTATTTTTTTTAAAAAAATTCAACCAAAATATGTACAAAGAAAAGGAATTATAATCATAGGATCCCCAGAATTCCCCTTTGATGTTCATTTACTTCATTCGTCAGTGTCACAGACCTGAAGGAGAATCAGATAAATAGCCCAACAATCTTTAAAAGACGTGAGCGACTCGGGGATAAACGTCCTCTCATTATTTCCCTGCTTGCCATCAGAGGGCCAGTTAGTAATGAGGCACAGCGCTATTGATAGAGATGCATTGCTCTCCGCGGGGCCCGTTGAAAATTTGTCCAAGCTTAAATAAAATGAGAATAAAAATAATTGATTGAAAATCAATGCACATACATCATTCACTCTTTTGTTAAAAGGAGGAATGGAAGGGAAGAGAGAGCAGGGAAAAAAAGCTCCTGGAAAATCAATATTCATTCGAATCATAAATCAGAATTGAGTCAGCGCTTGTGGGGAGGGGAGATAATCATTGGCCTGGTTTTGGATTACATACTCCACAAGGCTGAGGCTTGTCCAGCCTGCAAATGTGTTTAGCTTTGTAACATCCCCCCACTTGCCATGTTTCTTCTTCACATGCACACACACACACACACACACACACACACACACACACACACACACACACACACACACACACACACAAACCGTAAGATCCGCTCATTGAAATGCATTGATGGTTAAGCAGGACGTCAGCCTTATGTGCGGTTGTCAGGCCACGTCTAGGGACAGATCAACATGTGTGTACACTGGGTCGCACGGTGTCAGCTCCGTCAATGGAGAGCCTCTGCCTCGTGGCGCCTCTTGACCTTGAGGATGAAGAGTGAGACCCGTGAGTGTGTGTGTGTGTGTGTGTGTGTGTGTGTGTTTTGGCTGTGTTTCTCTGCAGACTGACATGGGACACAGTAATCAGTCAGGAGACTCTTGTGCTGTTTGGTGATAGAGGTTCGTGAATTGGTTTGTGCACATGCATTCAGAACAGACCAATATATCAGTGTGTGGATTTATTGGGGTGGAAATCAATATTGTCCACCTCCAGTATGATGGAGCCTCTTCCCTGAACACGGCTTCACCCAGACACAGTGAGAAAGCTGTAATAACATGTATGGTCTTTGTTTCATGTCCACACGTCTGGCTGCCAACCCCAACGTATAAACCCCAAGATTATTCCACCGTCAAACCATGTTTGTTTGTTTGTTTATAAATAAGTCCATGATAGCTCAGTATTAATCAACACTGACCTTTCAACATACTTGTTTAAAAATGCTGACGTTGGACAACAGTAGGTCCAGTGGTGTTAAAATGGACCCCAAGCTTGTCTCAATGTTTGGTAAGAAAAATAATTATACTGAAGCCTCTGAATTAGCAGGTTCTTGCCTGTATTAAGTGTCACGAGTCAGATTTAAGAAGAAAAAGGTGGGAATTGATGCGAACTACCTTATACGAAACATTTCCACCTCATTGTTGTCAGAAAGAGGGAATATTCTGCTTTCCCATATTTTAACATGGATGCAAAGTAACAATGCTGGATGTCCATACTAAATTTATGAGGTTTCAAACCGCCTCATATTCATATGATGTAGAAACCCCTGAATCTGTCTGCTCAAAGCGCTACATTATCTTCTTCAGATCTTTACGAGACAGGCTGAAATGATGAGGTCATCACTTAAGGATCTCCTCAGTGGTTCATGAAAAGATGGAGGAGCGGGCCTCAAACACCAAGGTCTGCCCGTAGCTCTGCCCCCGACAGGCCTTCAAAGAGCTGGCCAATCAAAGGAGCCTCAAAGAGAAAGTTTCTAAAACAAAAGCTTTTAGACGGAGGCTGAAAGAAAGATTTTCTAGAACAGCAGTGTGATAAAAACTGGAGATTTTTCGATTAGACTTCACACTACGACCCAGCAGTTGCTAAAACTAATGGTGTTCCCATGGGGCATGGCTTATCATGATAAATAAGATAAACATTGAATTCAACAAAACAAAAGCATCACAAAAGCAATATATTGCCTGTATGGTTGTGTGAAAAACAGCATCAATATTTTTTTTATAACAAACCTGGAGAACAGTAAGTAAACCATTAAAATTTAATTCCAAAAACTAGCATAAGATGAACTGTAAATGATACATTAAAAGAGTGTTTTATATTTTGAGTAAATAAAGGCACACTGTTCTTTCAAGAAAACTGGAAAAATATTTTGAAATGAAGCAGAAAAACATCAATAAAATCCTCAGAAGCACTCACAGCTCGTTGTAATTTGCTGTAAGTGAGTGTAAGTACGTAACAATGTGTTTGGCCGTTTTGTTGTGACAACAGCAAATTACCAGTGACCATGCAGGCAGGCAGGCGGGCTGTGTCATACAGCCTTGAGGTTATCACTCAAGTGAACAGCAACCGAGTCAGTTTCTCTTTATCTACAGAGACGCTCTCACTGCCTCGGGAGCCTCTCTGTTCAGATGTAACAAATAACCATTTCTGAAAAAAAGAAAACAAACAGTGATGGGACTGAATGTACCCCCATCCCCTGCAACAAACTGAGCTTCATTCAGCTGCTACACTCTCAGAAAACACACATTGTGCCAGAGAAAGATTTCAAGTGTGGCTTTGTTTGAGCATTGCAGTCATGCAGGGAGAGTTTTCACTGCGAGATCTTTAAAGTGCTGGAAAATCTGGAGGACAGTTCAATGGTCATTGTTTCACACAGGGTGGTGCATTCAGGGACTCACGGTTGTTTTTCCCTGCACTGATGCCAGCTTCAGCTACACAAGGAGCTACTACTATTACACAGGGAGGAGGAATGTTAAGTATTTTATTATTTTCTACCAACCTCTGTGGGAACCAGCGCTCCCTGGCTGTTTCGGGGGTGGTATTTATCGAGGCCACGGTATAAACACAGACTCCACCCACTGATTAGAGGATGCATTCATTCTACACTTTCGGGTGTGGGAGAGAGCGAGGGAGGGAAAGGGGTGATGGGGGTGGGATGGCTACGATCAGGTTACCATGACCATGAGTTGAACATTATATTCTCAGACTGATACAGCATCACCTATCACCCAGTTCTGCAGAGCACACATGTGGATAAGTAACACTGACTCATAGTTTCATAGTTTCAGTGTCGCAAATCAGCTGTTTGTCATTCCAGGCACAGAGGAGTGATTGTGTCTCACTTGGCAGGAATTCAATCAAAACTGTCCTAAAAAACATCCGCTGAAATCACATTTCTGTGGTGTACATTCATTCCACAGCAGGGAGCACAGGTTGTGCAGGGCTCTAAAACATTTTTAATTCAGTGAAAGTAGGAAAAAAGGAAATCAAAGGGGCTCACGGTGTTTATTCTCTCCTGACACACAGGCACACACACTCAAACACACACCATCACACAGGAACACAATGTGGGCTTCTAGTCATTGTATTGATTGTTCCTCCGCATGTGAGAGCCCTTACTGAGTGTGTAGTCGTTCATTAACCCTCACTTCTCTGTGCTCAAATGCAACGTTATCCCAACATATCCCAATAGCTAATAATAAATCCTTATAAACACAAAACAGAACATGCTTTTACCTTGGAAGAACTTCCTTATTTATCAGACACATATTTTCAGATGGTCTGTAACGAATCATATGATGCAGAAATGTATCACCTCAAGCTGAGTAAAAGAATTCCTTACAAAATAAACACCTTTTTGTGTCTGTGTCTGTGTCTGGTCTGATCTGATCGTAAATCTGTGTTTTACAATCTCCCTCGCTTGCTCACTGTGCTATCTGAGTTCATGCCTCGCTCTGAGCCACTGACCTGGGAGGCAGGCCTCTGCCCAGGGGGTTTTTGTCCTCATACAACTGTGAACAATGTGACTCCTCCACTCTCCTTATCACACTTATCCAAACTCAGATCTATCATGTATTCCAGCTGATCTGGGTCACAGATCAGTCTCGGATGGAGTTATCTGACTCCTCTGCTGCTCCCGCTGGTCGAAAAGATCGAAAAGAAGTACGAAGGAAACATAAGATGAAACATGTAAAGGGAGGGACTCTTCTGTCTGTTAAAGTCTGTCAATAAAGACTATTTGACAACTACAAAAAACATACTCCAGCGGATTGTTTTGGTTAACAGCTGTAAAACAGGCCATTCGTACCTCAACAGAGGACAGCCTGCTTTAGCTTGATATTTAAAACTGATTCAATAGATAAATAGACACTATGTAATGATGGTGTTTCAAGACTGTATGGTGGTGTTTAAAAGACGTGTGTGCCGAAGAAACTGCAAGAGTTTATTAGGAGTTGCATGATGAGCAATGTGGAGCTTTATTCAAACAGGTTTGTAAATCTGTCTTTCAGATCAGTCTTGGTGCTAAGAAAATGACATGTTCATGAAATACTAAATTAGTGGAGCACCCCTTTAATACTGAAGCAGAGTGTTGTATGCATTTGGCGTCCTTCACATACCATCTGCTAGACTCCCTTTAATCCTGGTTCTTAAATGTTACCGTTGCTCTCATGATGCCTGTTGGGTGAAAAACAGAGCAGCAGCCACTCTGCCTGGGATTAACTATTATAGGTACATAATACATGAAACTGCATCGTATAACATAAATCAGAGTATGAATAAGTCAAGAAACTAATGCTAATGACTGAGTGTGTTAACATGGGCCTGAGTGCCCTGTTATGAGCATTCTCCTGGGTTTGATTGCATTAAAGATATGATGTTCACTTACACTCTGAGAAACATGGTTGTTCACATGATATCAGAAATGATAAGTACTTTTATTTAGTTTTCAGTCACGTGACCAGTGTAGAAACCTGGAGAGAAAATGGCTTCCATCAGAAAACTCTTTGGAAAAGAGAAAAAAATCCTGATGAAATTTTAATCTTTTCAATGTGATGGACATTACCACCAACTGCTACTCACAGAAGAATTGAGATATGTACAGAAACAGAAAGGAGTGGGCAGTTGGAACCTGTGACTCTTGTATTCAATTAAAAAGCAGCGTTGAACTTAACTTCTGTTAACATGCAAATCACGGTTTCTAGGATCAGGATACAATGTTTACATCTACAAACACAAAAACAGATTACTGAAGTCTACACACCTGTGAACACACCTGTTGTTGCCCCGACTAGTCATATCAGAAGAATGTCTACAGCAGCAAAGCTTCATAAATTCGTGCAAAGGTGTATTTGATTTAGTACTCATTAATTCAGCCTCACTTTGAATGCAAAATCAAATGAAGTATTTTAGCCACATAAGTCAGCATATTGAGCAATGCTATCCAAAGACATGATACACTCAAAGGAAGTGACTGAAAAATCAAGGAACTTAACTTTTCCTAGATATACTGTTATAACTGATAAATCTGCGTGTTATTTCCAACATTGTATGTTTTTTCTCAAGTCATTAAGACATCAGGAATAGTTCAAAAGAAATAGGTTAAGTATGACTTCCCTTGAGCTGAATGTGGTATCCTCGTGATCATGAGATGTCTGTTTTAAAACGTCAAACCTTAAAGATACCCAGTTTCTTCTATAATATAAGACAATAAAAACAACAAATCTTTGCGTTTTAGAGAGTTGGACTGTGACTTGTGTGTTTTTCATCCTGGAAAGCTATTCCAGCTATTTAATGTTAATCAGAGGTGCTGTCTGACACTCTTATCTATTGTATGGTTTGTAACGTCACTTCAAGTTTTTCTGTTTTTCTGTAACTTTCATTGAAGACCCTGAATGTAACAGCTGACCACCCACACTCTATAGTTTTTATGCCCTGTGCGTGTTATGAAAAACCATACGTGACATGGAGTCACGTGCACGCAGGTTGCCCAGGAAAACCTCCTGGAACAACTCACTAATTGGGTTGACAGTGATGCATTAAAATGGGTCATCCTGTAATTGCTCTTTCCTGTGGCTACTGGCCGGGCCGGGATTACATAACGATGATAAAGCTGCCGACCTGGCCTTCCCAGATAAAAGCTGCCATGACGGACCTTATGCATTCTCTAAATGCTTCATCTGAAGGAAGTGATTACCACAGAGCTGCCCACTAATGCTCCAGCGGGACCCGACGAAGGACTCTGTTATTCATCAAACACGTACAGCGTGAGGCCTGGCAACTTTGGAAATGCAAGGATAATGAGTGGGCATGTTATTGTGCAATGATAAGCATTCTGTTGCATTTCATGTGGTGACAAAAGAAGTTTCAGCAGCTCCCATAAATGGACTGAGAGACGCTTCAAAGCAAAGTGTCTTCAGAGTCCTACAGGAACTTAATGAATGGCCCCATTAGAGACATAAAAGCGAATCCTCTGCAGGCCTACAGAGACCGGCCCCAGGCTGAACATCGCCATATGACTAAATCAGATGCTATGGCTGACAAATATGGCCTCACAGCTGAGAGCAGCACAAAGGACACTCAGTAGTCTGCAGAACATACTGCCACTCTGAAAACAATGTGGCTCCAGTGCAGAGATGTTGTTTATCTCATCAGGCGCTGGGGTTGTCAGGTTGTGGAGCAGCTTAATGCTGTGAACTTATGCAACGTCTGCAGAAAGAGAGGCCTTTGAGGCACGCGAGGACTTCTGCAGAGAGGAAATGATTAGAATAAGTCAGGGTGACGTTGTGACAGTGTCCGGTATGTGGTGGCATGTGACTGGAATGAAGGCTCATTCATGAGGGAATCCATCTGGGTATCATCAGACTACAGAGGACTTATGGAAGCTGTAACTTCCCTTTCTATTAATAGTTCTTTTTTTTTAATTTAACTCGAAAACATGCTTCAGAATCTTCAGGATGAGCCGAGAACTCTATCTAAACAGTTTCACAAGTTTCTCTCACTTCTTGTATGATTTTCATCTCGCAGGACATGGTTTCTAGCTCCTCCTCTGTGCCTCCTCAAAATAGAGTGGACATAAAAATAAGACATTCAGTAACAAAATACCCCGTTTATTTCTGACATTCTGTGTTTCTGTTGTGAAATAGTGGCTGAGTACACTCACCTCTCCAAGCCTCTAGAATTACAACCTAAATTTGGACTATTGCTTAAGCCAACCTGCAGGAGAAGTGTGTCAAAAATACTGCAAACAGCTGAATAAAATCTTAATTTATACACAATTCTACTGGCAATCAGGTTGTCAAATACATAACACCACCCAACTGACTTGGTGACCTCTTCTTTGGGGGATTTTTTTGTTGGACCAACTTCTGTTGGTTTAGATGCTTTCAAATCTAAAACTCTTGTTAAAAGACCAAGTCTTAAAACAAATAACAGCCTAAGTAGTTACAAACCCATACTGTATTCTCCCTAAGACATGAGGTTGAACAGTTTTGGCTAAGTGGATGAAATATGTTCCAAGATACTTGGCGCAAAACGTGGATATGAATGATGTCTGTGTGCACAATAATTCAGTGTGAAGAATCAGAATTTTTTTTTTTTTTGTTTTGTTTTTTTTTTGTTTGCAGTGCTTGAAATCTCCAGAAATCCCAAAGTTAATCAGTCTGAGGACAGAATAAGCACTTTTATAGCCTCAGCGCCAATGTCACATGTTAACAGAGATTGATTTCACAGGTGGACATCACCTGTGATCCTCTTTTCTGAGATGTTTTGGGTTATAACTGAGCGTTCAAAGTGTGCAGGGTTGCCTCCATGTATTATAATAACTAAACTGGGGTAAAACAAATTCTTTAACTGTAGGGAACTACTCTGGAATATTAATTCGGCTGTGTGCTCTTTTAAGTGCAAATGAGGTGGAAAAAAAATAGAATTTCTAACCACTGACACGCTGCACTTGTGGAACCTCTGCTTAACACAGAGCAAAACTTTGATCTGCAATAAAACAGAAATGTTTTTAAAAAACCCATGAGAGATGTTTCAGCATACTATAACTTAAATACACCAGAAGATTTAAGGATTTTGTCCACACATGATGGAAACAAACTTGTTTGTTTGTAAAAGACTACACTTATTTCATTGTGGCTTCGCGGGTTTAGGTTAAGTTTTTAACTACATGCAGAGAATTAACTGGATAAAGACGTTAAATGACTGACTATTTTATATTTCCTGTCTCACACTTAAATTATGAGGGCTTAGACCATGGACTGTATAATACATGGATGCTATCTCTGTGACGTCACCCACTTGTTTCTGATACAGCATTCTGAACACTGTTGTCATCAGTCGCCATATTGGAAATGATGACCTCAACCCAACTTCTCTCTAGTTAGGATGAGACAAAGAGGCAGCCTTCTTTGCAGACAGTTACAGGGTGCCCACTTGTCAGTCAAGTCAGCTTTTCCCTTAGGCAGAACTGTGTGTGTGTGTGTGTGTGTGTGTGTGTGTGTGTGTGTGTGTGTGTGTGTGTGTGTGTGTGTGTGTGTGTGTGTGTGTGTGTGTGTGTGTGTGTGTTCTTGTGTTTCTGCTGCCAGCCTTATAATGGACACTGAAGGAACTGCAGTTTTTTTTACACTTCTGCATGTGCTTCAAATTTTTAGACCAGGGGATTCCACTTGGATAATTGGAAAAAACTTAAATAAATAAATAAATAAATAAATAAATAAATAAATAAACAAACATACATACATACATGACAGGATCGTTTAGTGTCTTAAAACAATTAACATTTTTGATCAAATATTATCATTATAACAAAAAATAAATAAAGTTATTTGGTAAATTTGATTAACTACTTTTGGGTGATGCAACTTTTGTTTGTGTTTGGGTCAGTTTTATCATCTAAAGTTTAATAAAAATAAATATTATGTAATAAACACTGCATGAGAGTATAAAGTACAAAGGCATCTTTGGGTTTAATAATTGAACTACTTGATTTTAGTTCAATAGCATAACTGATAAAGTGTTTCATGTCTTAATATCATAAACCGTCTCTTCTCAAATTTTACTTTTATTTCCGGTCATGTTTTTTTTTTTTATGTTTTTTTTTTTATTTATAAAACACTTCCTGTATCCATTGCAATGGAAATAAACTTGCTGTGCCCGTAAACTCATAATATCTGTCCATCAGTGAGTCACTGTGTCATAAGATGTGTGTTCACGGTGCAGTCTGATGTCAACATAGTTAAAACCTCTCTGAGCTGTGTTGTAAGTGTTTCAAAGTTACACACAGGCACTCAGGTCTGTTTTCCGCTGAGAGGAATAGAAGTGTTTCAGCTCACATGCGCTGTCTGTGGTGAAACAAGCCGCTGACCGAAAACAGAGGAAGAGAGACGAAGCCTGAGCAGCGGCAGGCTTATATAGAGCCTAAAAATAACCAGCCAATCAGCAACGAGCCACAGAGACTCGAATAAACCAATCAGAACACAAATTGAGTCAGAGCTGTTCTGTGATTGGCAGGCTGTGATATCATTTGCAAACCCTTACGTTGCCCAACTCTGATTGGCTGGAGCCCTGCAGGCGTAATCCTGCCGTAAGGAGGGGGGTGCCGAGGGGGGGCGGGCTTGAAGGTTTGAATAGGGAAGTTTGCAGAGCGCAGTTGTTCCCCATCCAGTCCGGTGCAGTGTTTGCAAACACCTGGAGCGCAGAGCGAGAAGGGGGGATTCACTCACTCACTCTCTCACTGACGGACACGGGCACTACGGACTCTTCTACCACTGCTCAACCTCAGCGTCTTCATCTTCGTGGTATTGCTAAAGGATCGCTCTCACTCCTCTTCACTCTGCTCTTTTTCTACCCTTAAAGTGCAGCTAAATATTTTTGAAAACACGCTCGGGAAAATGGATGTTCTACCCATGTGCAGCATCTTTCAAGAACTTCAAATAGTTCACGACACGGGCTATTTCTCCGCCTTACCGTCACTGGAGGAGTACTGGCAGCAGGTGAATATTTTTAACATCAGCTGTTAATATTAAAGTCTCTGTGTTACTAAAGCGGAACTGCTCGCGCTGCTTTCACCAACTTTACGATCCCGTCAAAACTTAACGGGTGCTCGCGCAGCTTTCCCGGTAAGCAGTGTGTGTCGTTATGAAGTTTTTTGGCAGGCTTAAGTGGATCAGTGTGTCAGTCTGACAGCTGGAGTGGAGGCTCTGCTGCTGCGCCAACATGAATGAAGAGAGAGACAGGGAGAGAGAGAGAGAGAGAGCAGCGTGCTGGTGCTGCTCTGTTCTAATATTATCAGAGGGACTTTTTTCAGTTTCAGAGATGCTTTTGCTTCTAAAATTATCCAACGTGATGCGAGATAGGGTAGAATAAGGAGATCACGATCAAATGTAGTGTTTAAACCTAAATGCAAATTTTACTAAAGAGACATTCCTGTCAGTTTTGGTGCTGATTGAATGCGTAAACCACGTTTCTGCTCCACTTGTATCCTGTTTGGGTTTTAATGCTCTTCACAACATGACACTATCAAATGTCAGCCATGTCCAGTTCCTGCTTGCATGAGTAGACTGTGGGCCTGCACGATGAAAAGAAAACATCTAACAGCGGGCTTTAACAAACATTTATTTATACAACTGATTCATCTGAAGACTGATTTATCATGAATTGATTCACCATTTGGTTCAAAAGTTGTGGAAAAAAGCTTATCACTGTCGCTAAGAGCACAAGTAATGTTCTCAGGGTGCTTATATAATCAAACCACCAACTGAACTCAGACTTTATTCATCTTAAATTTACAAAAAAAAAAAAAAAAAAAAAAAACACTAGAAAATCTTAATCATTAAACACTAGAACTAACATGTTTTACACCTTACATGGAAAAATCACCAATCATTTTTAATCTATCCTCATGACATTGGGAATATTTGCCACGTGAGACTGAAATGTCATTTATTTTTACAACCAGTTAATCTAAAGACTATTTATAAATGGAATGTTTATCTAGTGTGACATGTCATAATGTTGTGAAAAATGCTCACCTTTACAAGACTTTTCACTGATCTGATGTCAATAAAAAACAAATCCTTTAACTACAGCCTGAAACTCACACATGCTTTACATCCTACTTTATAAATCACCAGATATGCATTTTTTTTTTTTTATCAGAATATTTGCATCTGTTTAACACATTGTTAGGGCAGTGCGGCCACCTGTACGTTTGATTTTCTGCATTTAAATGAGAACATGACTTGCACTAACTACATTTAGTGGAGTGTTGTGTTTGGTTTAGGGCCACAGCTCAGCTGATGTGAATGCATCACAGGAGCACACATACATTTCTCTCATTCATTCCATTGTGGCAGCTTTTTGCAGTGGATTTTTTCTGCATGTTCATGTAAAGTGCTGATAATGATACATTATACTGTGCAGCCCTGGTTGGCACAGCCAGGAGACATTGTGTTCAGGCTGCAGGAGCCTTTAGGGGAAATGTTTACTCGTCATCTACATCCTACTATTCGTCCAGCTGGCAGTCTGCAAGCACTTCCTAATGAAGGCTTTTTGAACTTTAATGGCCTGTGAGGTAAATCGGAGCCGGTGTATCTTTTACGATAGACGCTCATGAGGAAGGATGTGATTGCATGTCAGGGGTACGCATGAGGAAGAGCAGCTGAATGGCTCACACTGGAGAGAGGAAGAGAGACAGAGAGAAGAGGGAGGGTGGAAGTTGAGCGGCTTCCTTAAAAGGACTCTAAATTTGTTCAGTGAGTCATTGGAGAGCTGAAATGACAATGCATGTTTAGTATTTGCCTGAAGATCTCAGGTGATGTGCTCAAGCTTAAACCCTGCCTCACCTGAGTATACAGAAGCTGGTTCATGAGCTGATATATGACCTAAGATCTGAGTCAGGGCAGGTTAACCCTTAATCACAGAGAGCAGCGCCAGAAAATGAGGATCGTTTTTTAAATATTTGTCTAAAAAGGAGCCTCTGATGAAGAAAAACTGCAACCACAACTCTGCAGAGGCCGAGGCAATGAGTTTAAACTGTTCGATTTTAGCAACAATCCACATTTCATAGATACTTCCATTGCTGCCATTTCAGATACAGTGAAGCAGCATATCCTCCGTGGCTTCAGAAGCTGTAACCTGAGGATGTTTGGCGTTTATTGCATGAAAAATATCTAACAGTGTGGCTTTTCTTTAATCCTTCACAGCTTTAAACTCTGTCTTTAAACTGTTGAGCCTGTTATCTGCAGTAAAAAGAATTGCAGATGTAGCTCCTCTTCCTGTTGTAAGCATTAACAAATATTACAGCACAGAAAGCATTTTGTGCACATGCATCATTTAAAAGGATTCCCCATGCAGGATCATTCTGCAGCAGTGAATGAGCTTCCTCTCTGCTGTACGTCGTTTACTCTAACTGTGTTTTTCCTTCGTGCAGACATGTCTGGAGCTGGAGCGCTACCTGCAGAGCGAGCCTTACGTCTCCACATCTGACCTCAAGTTTGACGGCCAGGAGGATCTCTGGAGCAAGCTGATCTTGGCGTGCGGGGACAAGGCCAAGTCCGAGTGTGACCCCACGCTGCCCCGCGCCCACGAGGAGGACAATCAGGACAGCCAAATTTTGGACACCAACAGTGTGAATTCTGACGCCAGCAGCGAGGCTTCAGACAGTTCAGAGGAGCTCTCGCCCACACACAGCTTTACCTCCAACCCTCTGGGCTCCGTCCTGGTTGGCTCTGGACCTTTTAGCCCCTCCGTCATTAGCACTCCTCCGTCCTCTCCGGAGGCCAACTCGGAGTCCGGCGGTGTGACGAACCGCTGGGTCGCGGCTCACGCAGAGCTGCACCTGCCGGTCAAAATCAGGAGCGGCGGGGTGGCAAAAAGTACAGAAAAGACGGGACTCATCTGCGGGGACGCTTCACCTGACGGCAGGAGGCGGATACACAGGTGTCAGTTCAACGGGTGTCGCAAGGTTTACACGAAGAGCTCGCACCTAAAAGCACACCAGCGCACTCACACAGGTGAGCTAAAACATGAATAATACCCATGTGACTGAATAGACAGCTGAAGAGGGGAGGTCATGAGCATTTCCTGTTGTTTTTAAGAAAAAGCAGCTCAGTCACTGGCAAAAACGTCTCTTTTATTGAGCGAATGGTGACAGGAAGTGCTTTAGATTTCGTCCTCCACCTTGATGGTATTGTCCAGCCATTGTGTAATGTAATTAAAGGCCCACATTGCATGATGTCCTCAGCTGGAGCGCAGTGAGTATTAGCGCCGCATGGCTGGATACCTAAACTGTGACCTAATCTATCTGGAATGTGACTGACTGAGCCAGTGAGTGAGCGAGCGAGAGAGAGAGACAGAGGAAGAGGGAGGGGGGAGGGGCTGCACATGGGAGATAAAAGGACTTCAAAACAGATTGAGTTTCACCATGGGAAAGGGGTGAATGGGCGGGGAGCCAGGGGGCACGGAGTCGCAGGGCTCTGAATGGTCATTTCGTAGTTTTGATTAACAGCGTGAAATTGCTCTTGTGCTCTATTTCATGTTTTATTCCACAACATTTTCAGCTTCACTCAGAATTCTTAGCATGCTTCAGGTTGCATAAAAACAGCCAGTCGTCGAGCAGGTTCAGAGGAATCTAGATCACGTACGTCTTGTCAGCTCCTATGTCACGTCATGTGGCCTGAGGCTGATTGATCTGAACGCATCTGAATAACAAAAGCACACAGCCGGCCAATCAAACGCTGCATTCCTTCTGCCCCCTGCATGAGCTCCATTAATCATCTGCCTCTTTGCCCTGCAGGTGAAAAACCGTACAGGTGTTCATGGGAGGGATGCGAGTGGCGTTTTGCACGAAGCGACGAGCTGACCAGACACTTCAGGAAGCACACCGGGGCAAAGCCATTTAAATGCAGTCACTGTGACAGGTGAGCAGGGCTTCACACACACAGCTACAGGACGCACCCACAGCATGTCTCTGTGGTCATGTGATTTTTTTTGTTTTTTTAATGCAGTCTTTAGAGATCAGAGGCTCTGACACACGTCATACATGCAGCTAAAGATTTTGCTGAAGTGATAAGTGAGACAAATGCAAGGAGGTAGCAGCAGTTGCTCTGTGTCTCAGTTGCACACATTGAGCATTTTAATATGAATCTGACTGAACAATAAGATTCATAAGGTCAAAATCCTTATGTCACCATATTTGATGCAATTTTAAGACATTTGGCAGCTGGAAAAAGTGTTTTTCTGTTTGAAATTTGAAGAGTTTAATCTCCGTTTTTAATTAACACAACATCCAACTTTATAGCGATACATTTAGGGCTGAACTCAGGAAGCAAAGTTTCCTTTTTTCAGGTTCAATAATCCTTAAATTTGAGCTTGATGTATATGGGATTTAGCAGTGATGGTTATGTTGTCATGCATTAACAAGGGACACATCTTCTTCGTGGATCTTGCTCCAGTTGCTTTTGCAAATGTGTTAAAAACAAAAAAGGCTACCTTCCTAAACAAATTTGAAGATACTGAACATTAGTTGATACTGGGTGCTGCAGACAGTGCTGAAAGGATTGCATTTTTATCACTTCAAGCATTAACTTCTTCATTATATGTTATGTTGAAAAGGTTTTGTGTCTATAAAGACGTTATTTTTGTCCTACTCACCATTTTAAATATTGTTTTTAAGTAGTATTATTTGATAAATCAGAACAGTTTAACAAAATGCCTCAAGTTCTCAAACTCCTAAATACTGTTAGGTTTTTTGAACAGGATCAGGACATTAGGAGTCCATCCTGCTCATAGATGATCTTTGTTGTCTTTATTTCATGCCGCAAAGCTTTGGCATGTGATGCGTCTGCTAACTCACTCTTAAACTGCACCTTCCTTTGCACGAATCTTAACGGAAAACAGTTTTTCCTCCTCCACTGTTTCTCTGTTTTTGTAGTGACTCACCTCCTCTCCCCTCCTCCCCCCTCTGTCCCCAGATGTTTCTCCAGGTCAGACCATCTGGCCCTTCACATGAAGAGGCACATCTAAAGCAGACGGGACGAGCACCAACCAAGCAACGCAGCGAGAAGTTTTTTAAAAAGAACAGAAAAGCTTAACGCCGGCTCCCGACCAGTCTCTTGGTTGAACTGTCCCAGAGCAGAGTGGCGGGAGTGTGTTCCAGCCAAAGCATGCTGTTTTGCACCATACTGAAACCCAGTGCCTCCGGGACCTCTCTTTGGAGAAAGGCGCTCTGAAGGTTGTCTGTTGCAACAAGAGGACAAAATCAAGGATGGAGAAGAAGAAGAAGGAGAGATCGTTTTTTGATTTGAGAAGGACACATAAGAAAAAAAAGACAAAAAAAAAAGATAGAGTGAATGATCTGTATGTATGGTGCATGATGTTTTGGGGACATCTCCTGGACAGCAGATACACTGGTACTTTACAAACTGTCTGAGGTAAGCATGTGTGCACTGTGAATGTCTGAGATTGGACCACCAGCCCCCAGGAGAGACGATTTATTGGAGAAGAAATGGATTGATGGACTGATAGATGGTGGATGGAGCGGGGCTGGTTCCGATGTTGCTGTGGACTGAGTGGGTTTCTGGGGATCACTTTCTGTTTGTGATCCCTGGAGGCAGGATGGAGGTTCCTGCCTGTCTGTCTGGCACCCAGACCGGGGACGGGGGTTCTCCGAAGCTTTTGAGGCCTTGGGTTTGTGACCCTTGGACCCAAAGTCCCCCTCCCTCTGGTCACTGTATGACAGGAGCTTTTTGGTGTTTTTGGTGCAGCTACTAAATGTGCAATGTGTTATGTAGCCTGGTTTATTATTTTTTTACAAGCTACAAAGCTGATTTGTAGTCCAATTGTATAAGCTGTGTGCTTAGAGGTATAACACAACTATACTATAACTTCAGTATCATAGACAGGTGTTGCATGGTTCTAGGGTTTGTTCATTTCATGTCTCCACTGTAATCAGGACTGCAAATAGTTTCAATAAAAGTGCAGCTAAAGTGCAAACGGTTAAATGTTACAATATTGTACATAAAGCCTTGACGATTTCCTCTTTTATAGTTTGACACCTTCACTCTCATCCGGCTGGAGATTTCACCACTGCTTCCTCATCCTCACTCACATCATAAGCCTTTCAGGAGTTGATTTTGAACTTTTCTTTTCTATCTAATAATGCACTGTTGACCTTAATGGTGCCTTATGCAAGTGACTGAGCCCGGTGGCAGCGGGGTTTTTTTGCTCCCTCGGGAAGTCACATTTGTCGTATGGGTGATTTGACAAGCTCGATCAAGGCTCAATTACAGATGAGGTTGCACCTTTTTTGTGTTCACTCATGGTTATTTTCTTCTATCTCCTCCATTAACCGTGTTGTTAAAATGGAAATGCTCCTAAAGACGACTTTTCTCAGTCGATTGATTTTTGTGTTTTTGAATCTAATCACCAGTTTACCTGAAGTCGGACCTTGCAAACAAGACAAACTCTGTATGTTTAGAGCACTTAAATTCGTTTATTAGAGGTATTAACTACTGTGTAGTATGTGCTGAAGCCAATCCCACACAACCCCGAGGTAATGCTGCAGCAGTTATCTGATTTATTCATTTATAAGAAAAGTTAGAGCAAATCATATGAATGAAAATGTCATTGTTTGGGCCGTTTGTTGAGCTTTTGATGCGTCTATTCTTTGTTGTTGATCAGTGAAATAAAAAAAGTCTTGGATTCAGACAAAAGAAGCAATTTGAAGACCACTCTGTGTACATTGTTAACATTTTACAAACCAAACGGTTAACCTCAACATCAGTCGTAAGTTGCAGCCTGACTCTAAGGCACATGAAAGAAAATTGCTTCTGTCGTGACGTTCAGTTAGCTCCTTTTTCCTGCATCCCACCATCACCAGCTCCTCTTCTCTGTCCCCCTACGCAGCTTCTTGTCCCTGAAAGCGGGACTGAAGAAAACGCTAAAGATTTATTGTAATTAACAGGCTGCAGTCGGACAGGCCTCGCCTTGTACTGCCTCTCAGTAATGAATTGCTAAAGGCTTTGTTGGCATGGAATCTGTCACAGACTGCTGACTGTGTAGGTTGGTTATTGACCTGTCTGGGGAGCGTTGTTTTAGCCGAGCTGCTACAGTGTTATGAAAACCACAGGAGTGGGCGAGGGGAGGAGATACAGATCACAAACATTGATGGTGCATGTGGAAATTTATCATAAATCCCATGACAGTGTCTCCCTTTGAGGAAAATGTGGATGTTATTGGAGGTGGAAGGAGGCCATGCTGAGCGTAGGATCGTTCTCAGTGCTGTTTCACAGCGAGCTCATCCACTTCAGATCACACACCTTGCTCTAAGACTTCGATGTTGCGGCACGTTGCACCGCTGCATGCTACAGCTTATAGATTTCAGATCAGCGGGTGGAGGAAACAGGATGAGTACAAACTTGAAACTGCTGCTGCGATAGATTTGGGAGTTGCTGGCACGGCCTTTTGTGGCTGAGAGTTAAGGAACATCCATTCAGAGAAAAGAGAAGCCGATTCCATTCAAAGAGTAATTGAGCCTTGATTTAGCTCCATGTTTGCTCGCATCCTTCCCACTTTTCATCATCTCCTTCATCCCACAACTACTTCTGCTCTTCTGTCACACACACACACACACACACACAGCTCTTTGTTCTCAACTGAATCTTTGTATAAAAAGAAAAAAAAAATGACTTTTGTAAAATTGTTATGTTTATGCTTTATGAAATTTTTATTTGAAATTGTTTTGCAAAATTGTTATATTTCTGTATGAATGTATTTTTTATTGGAATAATAAGAAATTCTTATCTGACTTTGGCCCGCCTCCTTTGTCTTATTGGTTGCTCAGTTACACACTTTCAAAGAACCTCAAATATAAAGGTTTAGTGCGATGAAACTGAAGTATTTAGTGATTCCTAGCAGTCAGATTGTGGACTGAAATCCTCACATGCTCAACCATTTTTTTGGGTGAAGCTTCAAAAGTGATGGTGGCCTTCAAGGACAAGAAGCTTCAGTGGTGCATGATAAGTCTGATCCTCCATTTAAGTTTTTAGCATTAAAACTATTTATCAAAACAAATTCTTTTTCCACAACCACCACTCTCTTCTTTTCAGTCATTCAGCCACATAATAAAAGGTTCATTCGAAGTTAACAAAAATAAAAAGATTTTTCTATTCAAGTGATTATACACTCGTTTAAACACACTCATAACAAACATACTCCATCTCTGTTAGCTTTGTTCTACTAAATGAAGCTAAGTACTATGCATTGTACCTTTAAGAACCTGATGTCATTCTTTCCATCATTAGTCAAAATCAGTCACATTTCTTAATGGAGAAGTGGAATTTTATGTCCTATAATTTACCAGGAGATCTTTTAATGCCTTGAATGAGACAGTGGACAAAATGAGAAACCAGGAGGAGGGAGTGGAAACGATTCCAGGGTCAGAGCTGAACTCAGGCTGCCCACATTGAAGATGTTAAAGCCTCCGTACATGAGGCGCACAATTTATCTACCGAGATGAGAGCGTTGGAAACATTTTATTGAGATAAAACTCCGTAATGCTTTCTCTGTCTGTGTTTTTAGCAGGAGTCCTTCAAGACAGGAATCAGACAGTTGAAGCCACTTCATGAGGAATAAGAAATCATGAGTTTCTGAGGGACTAAAAAACTCCTAAAGTTTAGGCAATTTTGATGATCTAAGGTCATATTTCTACTTCATATATGATCTGCTTTTTGGGGGGCTTGATGGTTGTTGGATTATACTTTCTTCCTGAGCAAAGCAAACTGAAGGCCCATCAAGTCACATTTCAGCCCATTTTGGTGCCTTTAACCACATTTCAAGGACTGTTAAGATTCCTACAATTCTTTCTGGTTACAATTTAATTGTTTTCTAGAAGTATTAGGGCAGTGTTTCCTCTGGATTAGAAAGCAACTGGAAAAATAAGCTGCAGTTCTACCTGGAGTGTGCAGGACTTGAAGTTCCACTTTAAGGTAACTTAGTTTCCTTCAGCTCATCAAATGTTTGCCCCCTCTGTCAAAAGACCTACAAAGACGCTGACAAGATGGACAAAAAAAAAAAAAGTTTTGCATGTCTATTTGAATTAACATCAGTATGTAAAAGAAATCCCATTCAAGCTGGTTGTTTCTTCTCAATCTGTTTATGGAATCCACTGACCAAAAGCACTGACCTTTTCAAGACCCAGACCCCACAAATAAAACACCTTAAGAGGTTCCTGGTCCCTGGGGAAAACCCCAGAGCTTTATAATTGTTGAGCTCATTTTGGAGATTTACAGCCGGCTGAGAATGAATGGCTGCATTTCAGCCACTCTCTGACTTCCAGTCACACAGACTAAACTAGATTTAGGTAAGTGTGTCAGCAGCAGGGCACATACCTGAAGTTTTTCCACTGAAAGGCAGTTCTGGTCATTCTTGAGCCTGTCTTCAGTACTTCAGCCTGCAGCCATGGCACAGGCTGAATGTCTGAGAGGGGGTCATACTGCAAAGTGTTATAAACTTTATTAGAGGAATGCTTTATTAAGTCTAAAAACAGACATTACCTCTCTATCTACAGAGTCACCAGACTCCACTTTCACAGGAAACAGGAGTTGTTGGTCTACCGCTGCCTTTACATTCATTGCTTGTGCCTTTAGTTGGACTCAGTGCTTTTTAAAACATGAGAGTAAAGCAACACAAACAAGCCAGCAGAGTAAAGCCGTATGAAACAATCACGTTTTTTTTTTAAATTACCATTATTGTCAAAGTACTGTTTAGGCTTTGAAGACAGATATGTATATAACATCAGAGGTTTATGGTTTCAAAGGCATCTTCTTTTTTTTAATGCAAAGGTCTATTTCTGCAGGAATCCTTTGCCAGTGTTGTCAAAGTTTGAATATCTGCTGAACCCATCAGGACGCTTTTGTTGACAGAGCTTTTTCAGCCGTTGGGATTACAGCAGCTGCAAGTGAAGGAATCTACCCGAATGACTCCAAAACTATTTTGTAGCTCAGATTACCTTATTGCTCTACTACCTGGATGTAAACAGTCAGGGATATTATCTGATCATGTGGTGTGGTTTGTCAGTATGTTGATTTAGTAAATGGTGATAAGTTATATGTAAGCTGTGCGTGTTTAAATTGACATATAGCCATTCAACCAGAGCAATGAGGAATCAGCACAGACATGAGGACGTTAACCTGCAAGGAGGCCTGAAGGCAGCTAATGTTAGCTACACTCTGCTATCAAATTCGATGAGTTTCACAGAATTTCTGATCCTGATCCTATTTTCCCACATTTAAACTCACGACCTAGTCAGAATTTCAGTTTTACCTGAAAAGCAACTTATTTGGTTCTAAACATTCAAAAATATATAATAACAATAATAATAATAATAATAATAATAATAATAATAATAATAATAATAATAATAATAATAATAATAATAATAATTTCTAGTTCAAAAAAAGAATGAAACTTGGGGTGCAGGTTTGGCGTAAGAGTTAGGCAGTCTTGCAGAGTAATGGAGTACTGGTAACAGTGTTACGTAATTAGAATACAAAAAAAAGGAATGTATTCCAGTACAGTTGCAGAAAAAAATCACTTATTACAGTTACATTTAGCAAAAATTAGGATTATTTGCAGGATTGAAATTTAAATACATTTTATGATATTATATAAATATAGATTTTTTTTCCCAGTCAAAACGGGAGCAACAGAGACAGAGAGAGATAAAGAGAGATGGCGTGTGCATATACAAACATATAACATGCGCACACACCTCTACGACACTTCACCGTGACCTGTGCACTGTTGCCAACTTAGCGACTTTGTTACTTTATTTATCGACTCTGAAATCCCTCTAATGACTCTTTTTTAAAAATAGCAACTAACTGCAGTTTTTGCAACTTTTCTGGAGTTTGGAGAGACTGACATAAAAGCATGTTTTGATATTAGGGCGCGGTTACACTGTCCAAACGTACCGTGCCCAAGCACGCTTCAACCCTAAAGTACAGTTCATTTGGCCAGTGTGCAAGTGTACCATGCTTGGGCACAGTTCCCTTCATGCACAATCACACAGACATGATCACCATCACCGCCCCTCTTAACAGTCATTTTAAGCAATAACGCTGGTGTTAAAGAGCTGTCAGACCAAAACAACTTAACATGAGCTAAAAAGTCACTCAAGTTGGAATCCAGTTCTCTCTCACTGTGCTGACTGATGAGACCACGCTTCATGTGAACAGACGCTTCATGGTGATGTAGGCGGCCATGGTTGTGCCTAAAGTCTGGTTCATGTTGGAGTAGTGTGACTGTGGCCGTACTGGCCAGCGGAGCAGGGGGGGTAACTAGTAACTGTATCGGAACACTTTTTAAAGTAACCCTCCCAACCCTGGGGTCGAGTCATGTGCCCCATCATGTTAGCCCTCGAGTGGACAGCCCAGGTTTAGATCCTTACCCTGTGTCCTGCTCTATTCGCTGCCCTGTCCACTCTGAATAAAAGCATGAATACAAAAATCAAATAAATAAAATAAATTATGACCTTAATCTTTGATTTAGAACTTATAAAATCATATGTTTTCCTCATGCAGGCTTTGTTAGACAGCTGAATGTAAAGCTCTGAACCCCCTCGCATCTTCCTGACTCGTAAACACCACCATCTTTAGAATGACTGCATTCACTCTTTGAAGAAATGCGCCTCTAAACACAGAAACCTCGATGCACCTCACTCTCAGGGGTAAAAATTTAGTTTTAGTCTTTCCCCCCTGTAGAAAAGTTTCAGTAAAAGCTCACTGCAGTGCTTTCGATTCTAAGAGCGACTGACTTCTCTCTCCTCAGAGCTAGCTAGCTCTCATCAAAGCAGTATAAATAATTTATCTCCATCTCTTACAGCCCATGGCATTTAATTAGAGAGCCGCTTTTATACATTTGTTAGATAATTACTCTACTTGACACAGATAATGATACAAAACAGCAGTGGATAAAGCAAAGAGCCCGGTTTAAGGTACAAACTAACAAGAAAATAAGATGAAAAAGAAAGAAGACGACAGCCTTTTTGCTCCCTTTACTTATGTTGATGACCTAGAATGGGCAGGCAACTTATTAGTTCCTCTGATTTCAGTAAAAGCTCTGTGGTTTATAAATGAAGCTCTGCCCTCAGTTGGTAATTACGCTCACTTTGGAGAACCTCCCAGCTTTGGAGTGTTGTTTTTGCCTCAAAAGCTGCAGGCCCTTGATCTCCCAAAACTGCTGCCCCACTTGATTTCTCAACTTCAAAATCTACCTATGATGCATAATGAAACACAAACAGTAAAAAAAGATGGGTTCAGAGTCTAAACTCCCCATTTAACTTACCAAAAGTAAATATGTGTGGCTCAGATTCTTGTCTTTAACTTCTCGGGCACATGTTGCGTTAAATTTGCCTGCAGCTGACTCACATCTTCAGGAGTGAGTGGAACATCTCACTGTGAAGTGGACATTCATGGATAAAATTTCCCATAAATGTGGATTTGAGATCACATATGTTCTTTGATGTATCCTGACCACACGTCCTCTGCATGATTTCCCACATTGATATTGTAACCCAGCCTTAAACCCAAAGGATTATGGGAAACAATTTGTCACTTTTAAGTTGTCACACGTCTTATCCTAATGTCTCCAGGGAGTGCATGAGATCCAAGGTTGAATCCTGTGACAAAGTAATGGTTTGAATTTTGAAACTGCTTAACACACAGTTTATATCCAGGTAGCCAAGTTGTATGCAAATAAAACCTTTATGTCTCCTCCACCACATTTTGAGGAAAGATTTTCCGTTCAATAAAAAACTGTAAGCACATGTAATTTTTGAACAGTCGATTTCTTCTCTGACTTTCATGGTTTCTTCTGATGAACTGTTCGAGACAGTTAAAAGCTCTTGTGAAGAGTCAGACTGAAATGAATAATGATGCCTTTTTAATGACCCACAAAAGCAAACAAGACCATCAGTGAGGAGATTTATCAGTTCTATAAAGTTTCTCTTAATGGCTGAAACCACTACGGCGAAGCAGCTGCCATGAGAAGAGAATAGCAAACACTGCTAGAGAGCTCTCTGTTCAGTTATCCATGGCTACAATTCTTCAGAAGAATATTGTTAGAATTGAGACAATGCAGAAGTGCTAAAATCTGCAGCTTGTTGAGTGTCCGCTTGTGGCTGGCTCTGAAAATACCAGAGGTCACATTCACACCCAGCCAAAAAAAAAAAAAAAAAAAAGCCGTTTTCACAGCAGAAATAAACATGTTTACAGCCTGGTACAAAAAAATGTCTCCTGTCTGAATCACTAATTTGGCTAACAGCACGCACTGTAAAGCCTGATTTATGCTTGACGCGTCCGCGAGGTCCGCACCGGCTGATTTGAAGGCATGAAGGCTGCTGTCCACTCAGCGATTCAAATAAAGACTCGACTAACCCCTTCACCACTGTGTAGCCAGTAAGTCACAATAAATGACGTTTTGATCTTGTCTGGTAGGATTCAATGGGAGGTGGTTAGGGTTAGTTTTGCTTAAGTTCCATATCTTCATTTAAAAAGTAGGAAAACAAGCATTTAATACAATACATTAGCTCACAGGAAATTAAGAAAAATTAAAGTGCATAACTCACAACATTTACTTTTTGAGTGTGTGTTTATGGGTTGAGTTGCAAAATGCTGCTTGAGGCATCCCAACGTCTCTCCTTTTATTATAACTTAACTTTATTATTTCGATCACCTTTATTATACCTTATTTATTTTCTTACAGAGCTTTTATTGCAGGTCTTATTCTTACTCCAGTAAAACACTCTGAGTTTCTACACTGCTGACAGCCAGGCTGAGTGAACTGCCCCTGTCTAAATCCCAGACTGCAAAGAGCTTCAAAGGCTCCTTGTAATTTGATTAAATGCAAATTTGTCAGGAAAATTCACCATCGAGTACCGACTGAGACCATAAGAGATTCAATGCAGGTTTGGTGCTTATCTGAACAACGGTATTACCATTATTCTCTACAAGTACAGAGGAATAATATTTACACTTGGTAAAGTGTGTTTAAATCCACGTCTCATCCCTTTATGATACAGAGAGCTGGTCATCCTGAAGACCAGCGAGCATGTTACTCTCTCTGGTTTCAAAGACGTCCTGTGTCAACGTCAGTCGTATCGGTGAATCTCAATAAATGGGACTATCTCTCACTACATAATTGCAAAGGGATTACTATTTTATCATTCCCTTTCAAGCGGAAGGCCTTCCAATTGTGCACAGTGAAATAAATCATTATCCAAAATTGCTGTGAAATAACAGACGTGCTGCAGGAGGGAGAGATTGCCTCGCCTGGGTTCTGACACACACACACACGCACGCACACACACACACACACACACAGGAAAATGGACTGTGATAGAGGCACACAGTGAGTTAAATGAGGGGAAATAATAAGGAAAGAGGAGGTTATCAAGCTCTGAGCCTGGTTCATTCAGCCTGCCAGACTGCAAGTCATCACATATGCAGACTGAAAGCTCAGCGTCAGGCCTTTCTCTCTCCCTCACTCTCTCCCTTGCTCGCTCAGTGCTAATGGAGTCTATTAGGACTCGGCCTGTAGGGGAAATAGGACTGAAATCTGAGGTCAATGACCTCCTTTATGTTCCAACACAATCTCAGCCACCAACACTGCGCCGTAATCATCATCACGTCCCCATCGTCATCATCATCATCATCATCATCATCATCATCACTGATGCTATCTGACTTTCCTGCATTTCATTTGTGTGTTTCCAGAGGGAGCTGAGGTGCATGCAGATACACCTGAGCACAAAGACTGGTAACAGTGTAAGCACTTGTGTACTGAGAAAAAGTACAGGCTGTTCAAGTCCTTACTAAACAAAAGGAAACACTGTCTCTCTGAAGGACATCTCTGCTGGCTGTTTCTGTGCTGAACTAACTGAAGCTCACCTCATGTTTGAGGATGATTGAACTGATTTCACATTTCACACAGTAAAAAAAAATGAAGCGTCAAACAGCTGAATGATTTGATCTTAGACTGCAGACTGGACTCAGAGCGAAGTGACTCCAGATTCAGGTAAGAATCTGTAAAGTACCTCAACACACACTCAGCGCTATCATGCAAAAGTATCATCAGCACAATCGTTGTCCTTCTCTCCTCCTCCGTCTCAGATTCCCCCTTAAATAATGCTCTTTTTTTTTCCTCAGATGAATCTCCATTCTAAATTAGATTTCCCTCCTCATTAGCATGTTGCAATTAGCAGAAGAAATTGCAGACAATCTAAAAACATCACCCACAATAAATCGTGTCAGAGTAGATATATTATGTTTGTGTGTGTGTGTGTGTGTGTGTGTGTGTGTGTGTGTGTGTGTGTGTGTGTGTGTGTGTGTGTGTGTGTGTGTGTGTGTGTGTTTTAAGATCAGGAAAATACTCTTTCAACACAGATTAATTTCTGACTCCATCTCGACAAGTTTTACCATAAACTGAGATGCAATCCTTAGAGAGAGTCAGACTCAGTTTGAGGAAGTCGCAGCAGCAGCTCCAGCAGGGACTTGTGTGATGACACACTGTAGCAGACAGCAGGGGGTTGGCACAAAACCTCCATCAGCTGGTGTCGCTGAGTGTGTGACCTTGCTGCAGAACTCACAGTGAACCAGGAACCATATCTCTGAGTGCTGTGCAGAGAAGCAAGGGTGTCTTCATGTTTTTTTTTTCAGCAGCAGCGCTAAAGTTTAAATATAGGAATGTGATTTACTCTTGATATACATTAACTCTGACAGGTTTGAATCTAAGTGAGTCAAACAGGAGCAAAAGTTTGCCTCATTATAGAGATTGTTTAGTGATTTACAGTCCTTCCTGTATGATGAGTGCAGAGCATTCCAAATATTTGCAGGTGTTGCTGATAATTTCTTTGTCAGCAAAATCTGCTTGAAATAGCTGTCGGTGTGGAGAATTTGCAGGTCGTTTAGTTTAGATGTCTTGTCCAATCTTTTGTTTGAGCTGCAAACTAGCTTCACATTTGACATTGTTAGCTTAAAGCAAAGAGTGTTTGAAACTAGGCAGAAGTGGACCAGTAACACCTGTATCCTGCAAGGTACAGACAGGTTTTTGTGTGTCCATGAATTTTGAGTGAATGTTAGTTGTTGCACTTTGATCTGGCCTGTTTTCTTCCACTGATCGTGTTGTAGACACTGAGCAGCTCGTGCCGCAGCTGGTGTGTGAAGGAATCTGTGACCAACACATTTTTATCATCCAGGGCTTTTGCTTGCCATTGCTCAGTGAAGATCTTCTTTGTGACATACCCACGACAGTAGTTAACACTGATGTATATTTACTGTTTTACTTGTTATTTCATGTCTCTTTCAGGCAAAGTATGTTTGTAATGTTTCAATGTGTGGCTGCTTATTCTTCAGACTGTATAAAATACTGACGTAGTCAAGAGTCTTGAGGAATGAAGCCGATTGTCAGCCGGGGCCATATTGGATATGACGCAGTCTTTGAGCTCCCTTTCTAACAGCTATAGGGCGCCCATCAGTCATGTGAACTGAACAGAGCCTCTGATTGGTCAAACTTGTGATCCTAATATCTTCTAAACTGTTAAGTAAGAAAAACATTCAACCCCCCCCAACAGTGTGTGCCGATAGTGAAATCAGCGTTTCACTTTTAGCACTTCCGCATTGACTTCATTCTTCTAAATAGGATGGTACCCCCTGTTTTAGTCTTTTTTTGTAACAAAAAAACAAAACAGTTTTTAAACAACATTTCCCTGGTTAAATGAAAGCTGAATAAAAGCAAAAACCAAAGTTGTGTTCCGGAAGATGACAGTAATTTGTGGCTCTTTATAACTGACTATTTTTGCAAATAGTTCTCAAGTGTGTGCAGTCAATACGACTATTTCACTGCTCAAATCCTGGTGGGACTGCCTCTGACTAAAGTCTGGTTTATGCGTCACACATCTGCAAGATGTCATTTTAGAAGCCTCGCACCCTCAGAATATTCTTAATTTCTAACTTCCAAACAGGAGCTCCTTGAGTCTGAAGTAAAAAAATGCGGGCATTTTTATGATTCACCAGACAAAGATCACCCTGATAACCGTGTGATAAACAATTACTGGTGTAAAACTGTGGCCAAAGTTAAATTTGTGAAAAAAAAAAATGCGAACAGTTTAACAACTTCTTCTACTCTGGTTCAGTACTGCAGAAGACATGTGTTTACGATACACCGCCCCCTGCAGTTTGGGAACGCGTTCTCGTGTGCTGCTCTTGCATGTCTCATTTCCACGTGTTGTGTTCGTACGGAAAGCTTAAATCAGCCCTTAAGTACCTGCAACAACCAATGAGAGAATTAGATTGGAAAATGTTACAGCTCAGAAACGAAACTGAATCCAAAGCCAAAAGAGAAAACTGTAAAACAAGAGCAGCTTGTGACGTTCTTCAACCAGATTTTTTTTTTTTCACATTTCTGTTGCTACATGACAGAACAAACGCCAGGATGGCCGTTTGAACACTCAAGTTTCTGAGAACTCATGTCGGTGGACTCATTGCCCCAAAGGTTAAGTGTGGTGGTGTAGTGGTCCAGTGGAGACGTTTAGAGTATGTTCGGAGGATTGTGATCTTAAAATGTGTCTGAGTAAAGATCTAAAAGTTGTCGAGTGTGTGGAAAGCTGGTTTCATTTCAACTGGTTCATCTGATCTCATGATGGCTGTGCAAGATCTACTCTTTTTTTGTGAAATCATCCAGCACTGATCAAATAAAGGACTGCACATTTCAAGTGGATGAATGTGTTTTGCGTTTTCATCAGCTGAAACAGATGATGTGGCTGCCATGATAATATTCATGGTTTTCTAACATTGCGCTGTTTTCTGTCAACATGCCTGAGATTCAACTTCATCCGACTGATTTTTATAAAAGAAGAAATGTTCAAACTCAGCCCTAATCAAAACATCCAGGTTATATTATATGACTCAGTTTCATTGAATTAAAAAAAAAAACAGGCATGATGATGTACTGAGAGAAGCATCAGCAGTAAAGCTACAGAGTACAGTAGCAGAGAGAGTGAGCAGCAGAAGATGCATCTCCTGAGCTGGAGGTAAATGAGTCCATTTGAATGAAAATCCGGGTCGAACTGGGTCATGCTCATAATTGTCTGTGTAATTAGATTCAGTCTGTGAGTCTCTGGTTTGTGTCAGAGCAGCAGACAGCAGCATCGGCTCAGGAGGATGGACAGAAATACTCTGTTAGCCTGTGGAGCTGGAGGTCATGTGGTCAAGAAGAGGTGAGGACTGGCTAGCGCACATTCCCTCATAATGGTCCCCGGTGTAACAACGGTTTTGTCCCTGCCCTTTCCCACTCTCATTAAGGCATTCCTGCCGGGTCACACAACTATAGTCGCTGCTTTATGTACACTAATGATGCCAGTTGTTATGGCATTGGCTGTCACTCGAAACAACATGTTGCCATGTTGCTGCATGTTGGCGTCAGAGCGGTGACAAAAATAACTTCATTGTCACCTGTTACCTGTGAAAGTGTTTTTCTTTTTTTCTCTAAAGAGCAGCTGTTTCATGAAAGCCTGTATGATTTCCAATTTCTCCTGCCTTTGTACACATAGTGAGAAGAGACTTTTCTAAGTGGAAGTCAAGGTCTGAGATGCTTTGAAAAGTCCTCTTCTCTCTTCTGCAGGTTAACAGTGTGCATTTGCATTAATCACCATGACAACTGCCTCCTGACTGTGCGTGTGTGTGTGCATGTGTGTTGTGCCGTGCAAGCAGAGACGAAGACAGAATAAAGCAGCAGAGGAGAGATGGTTCTGGACAAGATGTATTTTAATTTCACACATTGTGAATATTTTCACTTCAAACTTAGTGTAACGGATCCCGCTGTGCTCAAAATGCAATTATTATGTGTAGAAGATGAGGTCACAGCGTGCAGGCTCAGTTACTTCCTGCTTTAAAGAGCAGATCTGTCCACTTCATCTGAGTCTGAGGAATCCATAACGGTTGCCATTAAAGTTTTCACACGTGCCAGGCTGCAGGAGTCTGGGTTTTAAATTTAAGTCATCTGCATGTCTTTACATACCGAAGGTTTTAACATTTCCAACGGCTTGTGAGACAATCGATTTACAGATTCACTGCAGGCTGAAATATCTCACGTTGCTTTCATCTGCCGTGCAATTATTTTTGAGAGATTCATGGTCCCTAGAGGATGAATCCTAATGACCTATGTGACTTCTCTTTAAAAGCCACTCTTCACCTTTCCAATCATAAAACCCACTTCATGTTTCAGCTCCGAAAGCTCAGGGGGGGAACCGATTCTTACAGTGCGGGTTTCATCAGCAACGTTTTGGGAGAATTGTTGTATTTTCAGATTTTTATCTTAGAACAAATACCTAAAAAATCTGAAACTTTTCTAAACAGCAGTTTTTATTTAGTTCTAGTTCTTTCTTTCCACTTTTTTTCAGTCATGTGCAGCGTTGGTAAAAAGAGATTACTTTAAAGAGAGGATACCGTGTTGTTTTATTCCTTTATACTGTCCCTCTGGTGCTCCTGTAGTAGCTTACATGACTTACAGTTTACTCTTCTCTGGATTAACCAAAAGTTAGGGTGAGTCAGCATTTTCAATATGGCCGCCAACAAAGATAAGCTTCAAATCAAACCATATAGAGTATATGGTCAGCAGGTAGTTGGTGGCAGAATGAGGTAACTTTAGCCTGTAAGAGTCTAAAGCCTGTCTTTTGGAGGTCATCAGTGTGTGACATCACATGACATGACAGAGTTGTTATCACTAACTTGACATAAAATATACCCAAAATTTGAGTTTGATACCTTTAAAATGAGCCAACCAAACAGCAAACAGACAGTTGTTTCTGACTTCCACTCCATCATTACAACCATTCATCCAATAGTTAGGAGGTATTTCACTGGACCAATGGAAACTGATACAAGTTTAACCTCACAGTTTAACTCATGTGGTAAAAAAAAATTGCAGTTAAAAGTACCAAAACTTTGTCATTCTTGTGGATGTTTCTTGTCTCAGTGATTTTGCTGAAAACGTGTTTCAACAGCACCAGAAACACAATTTGATGTACAATATACTTGACACCCCAAGAACTGCAGAATGTCTGAGCTTAGATTTGTCATCTCACCCTCCACTTTATTGCAGACTATCTACAAAAACAAAGAGTAGGAGGGCAGAAGATGTTATGGACAAGGAAACATTTCTGAGTGCTTTTGCTGACTGGATATTCTATCGTATTTATCTGAGAATGCATCCTGAGAAACAGACAAACAAGACAGAGACTGAGACTGAACTACTCTGATCTCTAGTAAATCAACATTATCTGAACCCTCAACAAAAGTAAGCACTGCTGCTACAACATATTAACTTGTGTCTTTGATAGGACAACATAAGATCAGATAGAATCACCTTTACTGATCTATTAACTTCTTCTATGTATGCATTTGAAAAACATGCTTTGATCAAAACCCAAATGATATCAGAGTTTCATGCACAGCTGGATTTTGACCAAAAATATGGTGGCATGCTAAAACTCTAACCCCCAATTCACACATACAGCGTGAGCGCCAAGAGAAACCGCCAAACTTAGAAACCACTTTAGTCATTCATTGCATTCACACACCCAGTGCTGCAGTCCATCTTTGGCCCGTGCCACCAACGGCTGCTCAGGGTCATTACGCTGTGAGTCTGTTTTTGCTGGAGTACGCTGCAGAGACACATCAGTCTCCACAGAGCAGATTGAACCAAACAGGAAAACAGACACAAAAAACAATCAGAGCATCCGGTCATTTCAAAATAAAGCACAATGTGCTGGCTGCCAATCGTAAATTTATCCTCGTATATCAAAATAATGTCACTGAGAACAGGGCCAGAAGTCATGCGACACCATGGATAAGGAAAAGTTTATCTTGAGGGTGGAAAACCTTATAATTGTATAGGACACAACGCATCCTTTCTATAAGGACACAAACAGAAACAAAAAGGGAAGGACTAAAGTTGCTCAAGTTCTGGAAGGGTCAGGTGAGTTTAACATACTTATCAATTATCATGCTAGTGCGTTGTCATGGATGTGATGCCTGCAGGAATATGTGGTTCTCCTGTGATCTCACGAATCCAGCTATATATATAGCCTAAAAACAGAGAAAGAGGTAGACCTTACGAGGTTGAAGCCTCTTTGCAAACAGCTACATTCGATTTGTTGTCATTTCAACAGCACCCTTTAAAATGCAAACGTATGGATGACTCTTAGTTTTTATAACTTAGGCATGGATGACTTAGAAACATAATCAACCCCAGTCTGTGTAGTAATAAAAAATTACCTACACAGTTTCTTTTATTTTTTCTATTTTTGTTTTTGTCTTTTTTTTTTTTTTTTTTTTTTTTTTAACAAAGCATGTTTTATAATGTTGTAAAAATGTGTATCTAGTATCATGGGTGTAATTGGGGATTCTTTAGCTTTAGCTTTTCTTTAGCTTTTAGTCTTTTAGCTCCAGATGGACATTTAGGGTACTGCAATGTTGCACTACAGTGTTTCCTTATTGTATCCCACGTGAAATTTGCAAGTTAGACATCTTTGAAGCTACATGGACGTATTTAATTTGGCCTCAAGCTGGCACCAACTTTACACCTCATCTTTTAATCGTATGCACCCTGCAGCAGTTCTTCTTTTGAGACTTTTTTAAAAGGTATAAAACAGCTAACAGTCTGAACTGAGATGAACTGTACTTTATAAAATTCAACACTGTAATCCCTTACTCCTGATAAAAGCTGACACTGTGGGCTGTTTTCTGAAAACACTCTGGTGCTGTATTGATATCATCGTTAGCTGTACAAGACTTAACTTTGTTAAATGACTTTTCATCACAGGAATACAAATGTGACCATGTCGAGTCAATCAGCAGGTTTAATGTGTTTGATATTTACATTTCACTCCATCATGTCTCATTAAAACCTCAGGCTAAAACAAACGCTGCGCAGAATATTAATCCTCCTCTCTCCACCTTCATTCCAGGAATTAATTTTGCAATGCACACCACTGTTCTTTGGACTAGACCCTAATTAATTTTTGGTCACACTAATTAATTATCGACAGAAAAAGTGAAGAGCATGTCGGAAATTCTGTAGCATGAAACAAGGTAGAGAGGAGATAAAGAAAGTGCTGCTGGTGTTGGAGGCAGAGGGTTGATGTATGTGTTAAAACTGTGACACAGTGTTAAATTAATTTGGGGTAATTAAGGTGAAAGTCTTTCCTAATCTCTTGACTATTAATAGAGACAACTGCTCACTCACTGAGAAGCTCATGTGTTTATTATACTTTCAAACTGCCT
The DNA here is from genome assembly GCA_030710495.1 of Labroides dimidiatus. Lineage (NCBI taxonomy): Eukaryota > Metazoa > Chordata > Actinopteri > Labriformes > Labridae > Labroides > Labroides dimidiatus. The sequence continues at coordinate 18,510,328 of CM061161.1, read as the reverse complement.
GTACCTTGCCCATCATAATTACTTTGGAATAAGTTTGTACGAGTATGAGTGCATCTTTGGAAAATTAGTGTAATCAACCAATTAATATTGGTGAGTGGCTTTACAAAGTGTCTAAATATTAGTCGAAAAATAAGTCACAGAAAAGCTTGAAAAAAAAAAAAATAAATTAAATTAAAAAATGCAGTTCTTTTGAGTTTCAAAGCAGTGTCTGTTACATTGTAAATTATAGCATCTGTTTCATGGCACCCTTTGTAGCTTGACGTAAGGTACCCCTACTTTTGCTCAAAAATGATCCAGTATTCTCCAATACAGAATAACACTTAATTTAGTTTTAGGTTCTATTACCTGTTTGTCTCTGTTTCAAGGTACCCTATAGCTGTTATTCAGTAAAAGTGTTGGTATGTATTTCAAAAAACCCTTAAGTGTCTAGAAAACAGTTTCAGATAAGTTTTAAGGTACCCTTTATATCTTTTTAAGGTATCCTCCAAAATCATTGTTTAGCTCAGAAGTCTGTGTCAAGGACCTCTTTATTGCAAAAGGTACCCATTAGTTTCTGTTTTGTGTTATCTTGGGGCTTTTTCTCTTGTAATCTAGTCCTCAGGTTCACTGTTAAGTAACAACTCATTGAGGTATTGAGGTACCCTGTTTTAAGGTTCTCTTTACTGTGGGCTTTAAAGGTACTTTTTTGGATTTGTTTATTTATCTTCCTGTCACTGTTGCTTCAAGTGCCCCTTTAGCATCTATGTCAAAGTAACCTTTTGAGTATATTAAATGTAGCCCTTAGAGATTTCCATAGTCCGACTTTTAGAGTGTGTTTCAAGGAACCCTTGTTCATCCATTACAAAATCCCAATGCTCCTTTATTAGTGCCCTTTCAAGGTACCTGACAGCTTTTGTGACAACTACACTTTGATATCTTGAAATCTATCTCTTGTATCTCTTTCATACCACACTTTATTTGTCCATTGGAAGAAAGCCATTAAAAACTGTATTAAAGTACCCTTCAGAATTTGGTTTGTGCTATCTTTGAGCAGTTTTGAGGACTTGTTTTTTTTATGAATCTGTCTGTTTCAAAGAACAAGAGTCTGAGACAGGTAACCTTGAGCTTTCATTTCAAGTAACAAATAAACATCTGTTCTAACAAAGCTCTGGAGCTTGTGTGACTGAATAACCAATATACACGGGTGATCTGTGAAGGGCTACCTGTGTTTAGATTTCAAAGCATCTATGTCAAGGAGCCCTCAAGAGTGTATTTAATGTGCTCTTGGTGGTCAGGTTACTGTGCAGATCTTTTTTTAAGAACCTGTTGGTGTCAGCTTGGAAACTCCAGGCCTGATTATTTTGTGGGGCCATTTGGTGTTTCAAATACTCATGCTGCTTTAAGATATTCAGGACCTGTTGAAAAAAACAGTATTATTTGTTTTGAGGTACCCTTTATTTGTTTAATGTAAGTATTCATGTAACAGAGTTCCTTGAAGCATCTGTGTCAAGGTACCCCTTTGGTCCTGTTACAAAGTACCCTTTAGACACTTTTTATTCACCCTTTGGCAGAAGGCCTTGGTTCCATTAGCAGCTGTCTTATAGTACCCTTCAGAATCTGTTTAGAGCATAGACATGTGAAATATATGGACAGTCTCCATGACATCACCCACTTATTTCTGATATAGAGTTTAGGATGAGGTAAAAAGCAGGCTTTTAGCCCTGTTCCGTGGATAGATAAATAAGGTACTCAGACCCGATATGTTGTTTTGTTTTGGGGTTTTTTGTACCAGGTTGTAATTTTTTTTTTCAACTTTCGTGAATGGTTGCATTTGTGGTTCCCAGTGTGTCAAGCAGAATATCGAAAAGCTGCAAGTTCCAGCACTTCCACATCGGCTTCATACTTATAAACCGGGGTTTGCTGTCCAGTCTAGGGGTACCCTTATGTGTCTTGTTTCACTGCAGCTTTTAATGTCTGGTACAAAGATCCCTCTAGTTTCTGTAATGGGCACTGCTTAGCATCTTTTAGCTATCACAATCTGCATCAAGGCGTCTTAGAGCTTTTGTTTCCTTCATCTATTTTTCGTTTCAAGCCCCTTTTCTCTCTTTTTAGTTGATGTCGTTGTTTTTCTCTTTTCAGATCTTTTTTGTTTGTTTGTTTGTTTGTTTGTTTTGTTCTCTAAGAGTCCATTTCCACATAACCATTGGATTCTGTTTCAAGAAACACTTTTCTGTTAAGCCCATGTTTTTGGATGCAAATACTTGCATATCTTGTCTTTTTTAAGTGTTTAGCATCTGTTGCAGGATGTCTTATAGTACTGTGAAAAGGAAACCCTTGGCTTCCATTATAGGCACCGTTATATATTTTTCTAATTTTTTATACATATTTACCTATTTTTAGATATGCTTTACCTTCTTGTTTCAGCACAACTTTTTAATATCTGTTTTAAGATACCCTTTAGCCTATGTGTGCTTCCCCTACCTTCATTTCAAGATACAGCTCATAGTGTTCTGGGTTGTGTTAAGGTACCCTTTATGTCAGTCAGTGTTTTAAGCAAGGTGTCCTACAATTTGTTTGAGTCAAGGCTTGTTGTCTACATGTAATTTGTGACATAAGTATTTATTGTATTTGATTGTTAAAGGTCTTCAAAGTCACACTTTGAAAAAAATAAAGCATAAATTATAGAATCAGTTAACAGAGAAAGGGCACGCTCTTTCCATTTTTAGCTGACATGTTGTCTGGCATATTTCAAAGATTAATTGCTGCACCCTGGGGAAAAAGACATCTGTCCTCCAATTATTAAAGTGATTGTTTTGTTTTGCCGCCTTATTCTCTGGGTCAGAGGTCTTGTAGTAAAATATAAATGACTCGGGCTGCGGACGTCCTCCCTCGCATGCTGATGCATAATGCCTCTGAGAAGACTCTCAGGAATGTTAAAAGGTTTCATAACCCTGGGTCGACATTGAGGCTAATGGCAGCTATTCTCTGGGAAGCGGGGAGCCTTTTAGTGCCATGTGGAGCACAAACATGATGCTGAATCCCCACATCTACACTTTGGGTGATATTCATGCTTTTGTGTTTTATCATCCAACTGAGGACTGAGCTGGTTTCTCTTTCTTTTTGTCATTTTGAAGCTTTTAAAACCATAATAATAAGTCATTTTCATGGATGGGCTTCGTCTCCTTTTCATCCCAATATGTTCTCAACTACATCAGACAATCCTTTCTGTTCCAGCACCTTGATTGACTCTTTGGTTTTGGTTCCCTGCTCAGTTTAATCTTGATATTTTTGGACTTATGCACACATTGATGAACTTCTTTACATATTTTTCAGAACATTTTTGTCGCAGTACAGAAGCTGGATGTGTGTGACCTTTGTAAACTCAAGGCATTTCCGTCTGAGTAAGCAAACTTTACACTGCTACCATACTAGTATAAATTTTTCCCTTAACATAATAAATCAGTGTGAGCAATAGTCTAAAAAACAAGGTTATTTTCTATTCTTTTCTTTCAACCTAATCCTGATCAGGGAATAAAAATAATTAAATCCAGTCCAATAAACTCAGACCTGAACCTTGTCAGAAAGCGCAGAGATTAAGCATCCTTCGGTGTAACCAGCAAGCAGCGATGCTGACTGAAGGCACCGCGTCACGTCCAATCACTGCAACAGACAGGCAACAGGTTACTTTGCATTTTAATTATGAGAAGGTCAGGCCAGGGTTTGTTCTCCAGCGTTGTGCTCCATGTGATTAAACATGCAGCGGACGCATAATTTATGGAGCACGGAGGACGCTTTGACCCCATCGCATTTTTTTTACAATCTCCCACAAGCCTTTTGTTGGTGCAACATAAATAATGTCCGTAATTTATGGCAGAAAGATGAAGGTTATGGTGGGAAAGAAAGAGAAAAATCAATGATATGTGTTTGTCCAATTTCATTAAAATCTCACACCAGGTCTGGACTTGTTTTAACAAGAGTTCTCACCAGAGGGAAGAGGAAATGTCAGTGTCCACAGAGCAGAGTTCCCACAGTAAACCTGTGGTTACAAGTTCCTCTGATGTTTGTCAACCAGCAGATCTCACTGTGGTTCTCATCATGTGTTCTCTGAGAGCTATTTCAAGAGCCGAAGAAGACAAATGCTGGAGTAGAAGGCTACATAGCTGACATAGAGTACATTCTGCAGCTTAAGGAATTAAAACTAATGACATGAGTCCGATCATTTGTCCACATTCAGCTACAGGAACTCACTCTCTGGGCTCTCAGATAGCTCTACTTATAATACAGCCTTCTCATGTTAAAACTCACTTTTATTTTGCAGCATTTGAGCTTATGTGATTGGAGTAAATGCACACACATCACTTAAACTACTTGATTGAAATAAACTTAGCTGTACATTTAAAGAATGCCTGGAATCCAGAAATCCTGCATCACTTCTTCAACAGCTTCATTCTTTATGGATGTTTTTTTTTCTCAGTTATGGATATTATGCTTGTCAAACCACACCAACCTTGGTACCAATCAAAGCCTGCCAGTGTGAAAAACCTACATACGTATAAATGTGACCACAATTCTTTAGAAAAACTCACACCTGAATGAAACCACTAGTGAAACTTTGTACGGCACAGAGTAAGTGTGCAGGTTTCATTCCTTTGTGTTTTCTGTCGTTCAGGAAATACCATGTTTATACTACATTTGTAACAAAAAAATACATGTCAGAAATAACTATTGAAAGGTAGAAAGACAGAAGTGTAATGAAATCACAGTTTTGCCATACATTTGAACAGCTTTCTATATCTTTTTTAAAGAAGGATATTTCAAGAAGATCCCCGAGACTCTTTAAACAATCATCAAACAATCTGTATTTATATGCCATCAATTCCCAATGGTATCTCAAGATGCTTTGCAAAAACAGCAGGTCTAAACTGAACTCTTTGTTTATTATTTACCCAACATCTAGATAAGATAAGATCCAATATACTTCTCTGCAGTCTTTATATGAAATTCTCAGGCAAGCACAGCAGGCTCTAACTGACCCTTCTCATATCCTTTACCCAGAGTATGAACTCCTTCCTTCTGGAAGGAGATACAGAGTCCCTAAATGTAAATGGAATTGCTTTAAAAACTCGGTTGTGCCAACTTCAATTAGAATTTTAAATATTGTTTCATAAGCTGTAGCCTGACTGTGCAATGATGTTATGGTGCTCTATTTGTATGAGAGTCTTGTGCAATACGAGTATCTGCAGTATGTGTGAATGATGCAATTGTATCTTTGTTTTCTGTGCTATTAACTGTAGCATCATCTGTGCAGCTCTTGGAGTCCAAGACAAATTTCCCTAGGGGAGAATAAAGTGTGTCATATCATATCGTATTGAATTGTGTCGTATCGTGTTGTATGGTATGGTATGGTATGGTATGGTATGGTATGGTATGGCATGGCATGGCATGGTATGGCATGGTATGGTATGGCATGGCATGGTATGAGATGGTATGGTATGGTATGGTATTGTATGGTATGGTATGGTATGGTATGGTATGGTATGGTATGGTATGGTATGGTATCGTACAGGTCAAAGGTTAGAAGTCAGGTTAAAAAACTTGGCTCAGAGTCCATCCAAAAAAACTTGTGGGAAGTTTTGAGTAGTTTCATGTATGTGTGAGTATATCTCTGGTTGTCTAACAAACATTCAGTAAGGTCAGATAAATGCAGTCATTTTGCATGCAAATCTTTCCTGTAGTGACACTGATGATGCAACTGGTGTTGAAATCAATATCGAATTAATATGCATTTTTAGAAATTGCAGACGTCTTCTCTTGCAGTATTTTCAGCCTTTGTTGAGTTTTATTTTTTCTCGGTAATTATTTGAGGAGTCTTTTCTGCTGTTTACTGTAGCAGCCTGGCAAAAGAAAGCAGCATGTGAGTTGAGTTTTTATATTGGTTGAATACCACGTCATCGAAACGTTTTTATCTTTGACTGGGTATTTAGGCTGAGCCAGTTTAGGTTGAGAAATCCTGAGAATGTCAGGCTCATTTTACAGTACAGCCCTCTGGTGTTTATGCAGCAGCAGCCTGCAGACCCCCAACAAAGACAACAAAAAGGCGTAGCCCCTTTATTCCTAATTTATTTCCCATGAAAAACTGCTCCAATTCACACCCACAGACCCCACCCTCCTCATAGAGACTGCTCACTTTGCTGCAGAGCAGCAGCCTGGCTCTGCTCCATAAGATCCAGTTCTCAGACTTTCACATTTGCATACTGTAACACAGCAGGGGGGAGGGGAGGGGGTTAACTCTCTCACATGGGAGGCCAAACACTGTGACATAATTGTTTGGCACATTATTAACACTTGGTGGCTGTGAATGGTGCCTCACATGCTCCAATGAAGAATACACTCCAGGAAAAATTGGACGTTTTGTCATGTGTGCAAAATACGAAGGAGGGGTCACTTTCAAGATAATGTGTTTCCCACCCGCCTTCGAGGAAAATGTGTCCTCCTGATGTCAACACAAAGCAGAACAAAAAGAACAACGACCTGTCGGGCCTTGGGGCCGCTCTGCTCTCAGACTCAGGGGCCTAATCATGTGGATTTAGACACTTTCAATGGCAATAATCTGCTATCATCATGCAGGTAATTTCCACGATTGCTCTCCAGGTCCACTTACATCTAAAACCACAAGCATCCTTCAGTGTTTTTCAGCAGACAGTGAAGGTGACCAGGTGACAATATTACGCTTAGCCTGAAGGGGCCTCTGAAAATCCTCCCTGTGTAGATCTGGTCATGATTTCCATTATTCTGGCCACAGTCAGTATGCTTACAGGCACGCAGTAGCCCGGCTAAGGTCATAGCTCGAGTTTAAAGCCACAGCAGGGGGTCTAGTCTTATCTGTGTTTACACGCAGAAAAGAGAATCAGACTTCTGGCCAAGAACGTCCCACTTTGCTTCGGTGGCGCTGTGTCTTTTTTTTGATGAGTGAAGCTGCGAGCATATCAACTAGTTTCGGTTCACCTGACGAAGAAACAACATCCTACGATGATGGCTGTGATGGATGCAGCTGTAGCTCTTCATGTTTTTATTTATGTATGTGCCATGGTGTGTGTTTGTTGTGTTGGAGCCTCAGACTGTATAAGCGCAGCGACCCTATTTCTCATGGTCACCTCATATGGTTTTCATCATTCGGCTGAACGCCGAGGATTACAGAGACCAGCCGAGTTCTGCCGAATCCAAAAGCAGCTCATTTGCAACTGCATTATCTAGGTGTGTCAAACAAGCTACGCGGAGTCCATATTAAGCCCGGCTGAGCTGTTTACATGTATTTTAATAGCCCGATCTCGTGCTGGCTAAGCTCTTAGTCCGATTTCTGAAACTGCATGCAAACTCACTGACTAATGGGGGGATTTAGGACCCTGATCACTCACAAGCTCTTCATGAAGGGATGCTTCCACTGTGCTCCTCTGCAAAGCTCTGGTCACTTCCTGCAGGGGAATAAGCCAAAAAAAAAAGTGCTTTTCACTTCTGCAAACATGGACAGTCATCGTTTTAGTGGTGTGAAAACTTTGACTGATGTTGGATCCTAATGTTTGCACCAGGACAAAACTTATAAAGAGTTTTCTTATAAAAAAAATCACCTAAAACAGGTGGAATTTAAATCATTATTGCATTTGAAAACCAGAGATATCAGAAGTAAAATTTCAGCTCTGTTGTGTTTTGAGCAGCCACAACTTTACTTGGGCTCAAGCACATTTGTGATCTTTTGGAGGTCAAGTATCATCCATCCATCCATTGAAGCCCAGTTTCCAACAAGCAGTCCAGTATGGATCAGTAGACTTTGGTACGGGTTGGATTGGTATGGCCTGATCCTGTTTACATTTCCAGAGCCAACCGTGCTTGTCTTGGTAGGCCACGTGGAAGCCAGATTCCCATAGCTCCGTCAACCGTGTAATAGCATGACAGCATAACAGCACAATACAGTGTAATCCAAGAGGAAAAACGTGACACAGTAAACTGTTTCATGACATCATTTTCCAAAACAAAAAAAAAGGTTACCTTTACAAATTGAGATTTTAACATGGCAGGGTTATGTGTTGTTCTTTATTAACGCTGTCACACAGGAAGTGATGATTCTTTCGACTTTCAATGGACTGAAGTGTTTCTAGCTCCACATTCTGGGGTTGGATCAGTATGTCTGGAACCCCAACAGAAGGGTACCAAAAAGTGGGATAGTACAGGTCAGTAATTCGGGAATCTGGCGACATTACTCATGATGCTAAGCTAAACTAGCTAACAGACATGACATGTACTTTTTGTAACTTTTAATGACAGAGCAGGTTTTACAAACAATTCTGAAACAAGTTTTGTTCAATATTTCTTTTGAACTCCTGCAATTAGAGTAGAAAGTGTACAAGGAATTTTGTAACAAGCTACAGTGTTTCATTGTGAACCATCTATAGCATCCTCACACAGATATTTGTTATTGCTGCAGGTTTGTTTCTCCAAAATTCATCCAAACACTGTGAATAAAAAGTCAACAAGTTCTCTTTTGACATTCAGGTCCAACTCTGAATGGAAACACATTTTTGTCTGCTTGTTGAAACTTAAGTGGATGAGACTTTTTTCCCCTCAAAGGACTCTGCTAATAAGGGAGAATCCTGCAGAATTTGTAAACCAATCTGCTGCAGATGCACTGCAGAGATGAATCTTAACAGGAGGGAGGATGGGATGCAACTGTGAAACACACACATAGACAGTCCATCGAAGCTGTTTATTTGTGATTTGTTTTCCAGTCATGGTGTGAACACATAACAAAAAGAAAAACAACTGAGCCTAGTTTGTATTTTAATTAGTTTACCACTGTTGCATATACAAATCATAATTCTGCCAACACCCCACAGTTAATGGATCCCAATAAATGAAATGTACATTTTGAAAATTGAGCAGGCACGCTTCCAGAATAAAGACCTAGTTAATCATACGCAGACAGTTATTCATTGATTCTCTGCATCAAGTCGACTTCTGATACCGCACTTCCTTCTTATTTCCCTGCCAGCTATTCATTCCTTTTATTTGCATGACAGACTTCGTGCAAGAAGCGTCCCCTCTTCTCGCGCTGACATTGTTTGCTTTTGTCGGTACGTATCCTGTTGTTTTGTTTTGAGGGTGTAAAGGTCTTTGGGAGAGTGAGACAGCCGTATCAACCCTGTTTAGCATAAAGCTTGTGGCTGGCCCCGTCCGCGGCCTAATGAAAAGTAGAAGATAGGCTGTGCTTGTCATGCTTGGCTGGCCCTGTGATCGGCAGACTGTGGACAGTTACTCTGCCTGCATGCCAATTAATCTCAGCCTCTGAATTTCCCACCATCTCTGTTTTATTCTCCGACTAATGGAGGAAGTCTGAGGGCTGCTTTTAGAAGAATCCAAACAATGCATGTTGAGTCTATGTGGCTTTATCTGAACATTTTACGGTTTCACACAGATTCACTTTGCAAGCCTGGACATCACAGACTAATGGTTTTATTTATCTGCAGATAAAATAAGGCAGAAGGAGAGCCAGCAGAGCAGGATTACAGCTTTCCACGGACTGTTAGCTGCCTCTCAGGATCATATTTTCCACCTTTTGATATGGTGCATTGGTTAAAGGGCACTTTCAGCCGTATTAGCATGCTGCTCAGGCAGCTGCTGAACATTATTATTCTCTTTTATTTATATGTCAAAGCGGTGGGAGGAACCTGGATCCCGGCTCAGGCTCAAACGCTCCTGGCTCCGTCTCAACAGACAGCCTGAGTGTCTTTAAACGGCCAGTCATCACCATCGGAGGGCAGATAAAGATGGATTTCAGATGAAGATTCATCGGGCGAAAACAGACCTGAGCTTGCTGTTTCTGGCTGCTCATCATTCATCATCGGATACATGCTTACACAGAAATAAATAAAGAAGGATTCAGAAAAGCACTTGTACAGCTTTTTTACAAATCAACAACAAAGAGCTGACAAAAAAAAAAAAAAAAAGATGTTGATCATTAATAATGGACACCTTGGCTAAGCTCACAAGGCAAGAGAGGAATCCAGGTTACAATTTATGAGATAAATATTTCATTGCTAACATCTGTCTGTATATTCTGTGCCAGTACGTTTTGAAGTTGTTACAAATGAACGTCAAACGGGAAGTAAGTGAACAAGCCGTCGAGGGACTGGAACAAAGATGTAGCAGCGATGGGAGGAGAGACAAAGATTCTGAGGAAGAAAAAACCCAACAGCAAACAGTTTTCCTTGGCTCCACAAACAAATTAAATATGCACTTTGGCGGACTTTACAGTGTTTCTCATGCACGGAGAAAAACAACAGGGTTTTAATCAGAGGGGTTGAGTTTGTCCCCTCATGTTCTCCCCCCCTCCCCCCTCTCTGCTGGGGCCGTGCCATGGCTTGGACAGTACTCACATTCTTCCACAGCTTATCCCAGGACTCTCTCAATTAGGCACTAATAGGCAACCACACAAAAAGAGTCTAACAGGGGGGGGGCTCACTTAGCTCACATCTAAATTATTTTGCTTATTTTGTGACTTTGAGGGGGAATCCCTGCCTAATTGGCCGTTCTGTATCTTATTTCCTTTTTGGGTTTGTTGAAAGTTTTTTTTTTATCTGATTAACCTACGATGGAGCGTCAATGGATGGCTAAAGCTGAACATGGATGTTCTGCCCTGTCAGCCACTTACAGCCACAGATCACAGGTCAGACAGCCTCATGTGTTTCGGCAGCAGAAAAAACAAGAAGCCAACACGGAGGTATCAGAAACCACAGGTCCTTAAATAACCACTAGAGGCTGCAGAAAAAAGTGAGTAAATCCCAATTAAACACCAAATAAAAACGCTGACCTGAACAGCAAACATGGTTATAACCGGTGTTTGAAACTGTCTTGTTCTCTATAATTTTACAGAGTTCAGTGACTTGTTTTATTTCCTATAGTTGACTTTCAGACACAGGTCACCGCCACCAGCTTTCCAGCTCGTCCATGTTTTTGTCTATTTTTAGTGAGTTTTTGATGCAAACTTGCATGTGTCATATGTATTGCAACATGTTGCAATACAGCCCAAATACATGACTGAACATCTGTTTTGCCTCCAGCAAGGAGAATAGCCAATCAGAGTTAAGGTTTTTGGATTCTGGTTGTGAGAGATGCACTCTTTGCATCCTCTTTGTGTTGGATGAATTTATCAGTTGCATTGAAGAGGCCTTTAAAATGGGACAAACTTTAACACACCGCTGTGGGATTTAAAACAGATCATTGTTGTGAACAGAACTGAGAAGTTATCTGTTAAAATGAGCTTCCTCTTCAACGAAGAAGAAAGAAGAACACAGCAGGAATACAAAAGCGCTGATAGCGAAGCGTCACATCGAGGAGAGACCAAAGCAGTCGCCACATCAGAGCCCATCCAAGTGAGATGAGTCACTCATCAGGCTGGTTTTCAGCTTTAGAGAATATGGCACCCAATCAAAAACCCACAGTATCATAAAGGAGTCAAACCCCATCATCTCACCACCACCACTCTGAGAGAGCTGAGCAGGCCACACTGTCTGTGCTAACGTAGGAACAACTGATGCAGGGGGAGTGAAGGGGGTTGGGGCGAGCGTTACATCTGTGAGCATCTGTATTCTGTGCTCTGTGTGCGTTTCACTCAGGCTCTTTGATAAATTAATCATGCACACTTTCAGCCGCTACTAAAGTGTTGATTTCAGTTGAGTTCAGTCATTAGCAGTGTAAAGAGGAGTTCGAGTGCATATGAACCTTTGCTCTTTCTCTTCTTTACATGTTTATGTGTTAAAATCAGTCTGAGGTTGAAGGTTTTCATGGAGTTGTTTGAGAGATTTCTGTAAGATCAGTCAGAGGTTAGTTCCTATAACAAACAGCAGTGAAACAGGCTATAATGACTTCATCCACAATAAATAAATAATTAAATAATCAAAGGGTAAGACATTTGAATTCATAGCACAAAAAGCTGCTGCAGAGCTCTATTCAATGCCAGCAGACTACATGGGCTCCATGACTGCATGACCTTTATATTGAGATATGTGTAAGCTGTAGTTCTACCACATCTTCAACCAGCTGTTTGAGATACTGATTGAAATAATCATTTGATTGGTCATTGAAATCATTCAACTCAGTGGTTTTTGTTCTTTTTTTTCCAGTCCCAAACCCAATCACTCTGCAAAGACACCACTGTTCAAAAACTCTGCTCACTCTGCTTATTGCAGGGGTCTCAAACTCAACTTAGCAAGAGGCTGCTGGAGGTAGTGTCTGGATGAGGCTGGGCTGCATCAAGTGTTGCACAAAAAAGGGCTTTAAGTATTCAAAAACAAAAAAAAGAGTACAACTGATCCAATCGTCTCAGTTTTAACAGGTCAGAACATGAACAGTTCTTCAGAACATTTGGCTTGAGGGAGGAAGCAGCTGAGACCCTCAGTATGGCTTTAAGATGCTCATCTTTAAGTTTGGACCTGAACTTTGACTTATTAAAGTTCACTGTGGAGAAGAGCTTTTCACACAGATAGGTGCTGCCAAAAAGTCACATGACCCAAACACCAACAAACACCGTACAGCACGAGGTGACAGGATATATTTTCCCTCCACTCGGTGACACAAACATGTTACGAGTGACCAATTGTTAATTTGCATTGTTGTCTGAGCTACGGTAGCTCACAAGTGTTAAAAAATATAAAACGCCCAAATGCATGTGAGAAAAAACATGCGGGCCGCACCAACACAAAGCTTTGATTTCAGACAGGGGGGCACAAAATATTGTTCTGGGGGCCGCAAGCTTATTGTCGGGGAGATTATTGTCTACAGTTTTCTCAGTTTGTTTTTTTAATAATTTAAAGGATATGTGCCAAAAACATCCATGTTTGGCATTTTGAAATGACTTTGCAAACATATCGATCTCTGTAGAGATCGTTTCTGTAATGTTTTGGACAATCTGACTCTATGATTGAAAAAAAGGACTCTGATTGGCTACAGTTACCTAAAGTGGATTTTTGTACAGCCATAAGCTTCCAGCTGAAGCCAGTCGTCAGTCATTTATGATATTAGCCTCTAGAGATTTTGCCCCTGCTGAATGCATTTGAATCACTGTATAAATGCTTTCATTGAAAACTGCAGGGTTTTTTTCTGTATGTTGTTGCTCCTGACTTTACAAGTGCTCTCTAAATCCCCTCCAGTGAAGTCATCTGAGCAGGTAGCAGGCCGAGCTGAGCCTCATGAATGTAAACAAAAAGTTCTCTGTGTTACATGAAACAACACCAACCTTCCCCACTGTATGTTTTCTCCTCTAATCTCTCCTTTCTTTCTTTATTTTTCAGATTCACCGCGTTCTCGCCCGCGTAACATGGAGTCATGTTATTTTGCTTGCAATCAAATCCCGAGACACTTCAGCTTCGTTGAAAACAAAGTCACTGAAGGTCATTTCTGAAAGCACTGAATACCACTCCAAGTTCAAATGCAATGAAAGACTTCTCTCCCTCATCTGCATCCTCTCAAGAGAGAGAGCTTTTCTTTCTCAAGTGCCGTAGCGGCCACAAGGACGACTACAAACACACGCCATTTAAATATAGTTTGTTGTACAGACAGTTTCTAAGCTGTCGAGGCAGAAACCCTCGCACCAGTCGAGACAAACATGAAAACAGACCCAAAAAACTGGCTCATTTAAGCACCAAACTAAAAGTAATGCTGTGAAAATGTATGTTTAACTGCTGACAGGTGGTCCAGCAGCACCTCAGTTTGCTGTGGATTGTGAAAAGAATCACGACTGAGTGAAGAGATGAGGTGAGCAATAAACTGCAGGATCCCCAAAATAATTAGATTTTCAATATCCCAAAAGAAAGCCTCCCTTGTAGTTCAGAGTGCAGATTTGATCTGGAGTTTAATGAGGTGATGGAACATTTGCACTGATTTAAGCATCTGGCTCTCATTTAGTTTATTTTGATGGTAAAAAGCAGAAAAGTAATGTCCTTCAAACTTCTGAACTTCTGTGAAGGGATTCATACTTACAACCCCAGTTCCACTGAAGCTGGGACGTTGTGTAAAACATAAATAAAAACAGAATACAATGATTTGCAAATCCTGTTTAACCTTTATTCATCTGAATACAAAGACAAGATATTTATTGTTCAAACTGATAAATGTTAGAGAACCGATCAGGGGGTTTGTGTTTGTACTGTTTATGGTGCCCGCTGTGATGGAACTACAACCTCTTATCTCATACTCCTCATTCATTATTTTGAACTGGTTTACTTTTTGTTTCCTAATTAAATAAAAAAAATGTACTCTTGTTGTCTGATAACAGGCAAATGAAGCAATTATCAAGTGTCATGCTGTGATAAATGGAAAAGAATTTTTTGGTAGCATTTTGTTCATCGCATTATCTGACGACAGCAGTCTCAGGCATCCAAACATCTTAACACAAATAAGTTATTAAGTTATATTCAGCTGATTATGTTTTTATGGTTTCGTAGGTTATAAAGAAATATTTATCACTGTTTCAAAACTGGTTAAAAATATTGTAACCCAGAGCAAAGATGGTCTAGTGGTCCAGGTCACACTCCATATGGAGAAAACTCTTGACTGGGCAGCCTGGGTTCAAGTCTGGCCTGTGGTGACTTTCCTGCATATCACTCCCCACTCTCACTCTACTCTATCCACTTTCCTGTCCTCTCTCATTAAAGGCTTAAAAAGCCCTAAAAAAATAACTTTAAAAATATATTTATATATTGTAACCCAAATTTTTATGTTATCTTACTGATATATTAATATGTGTATAAAGCAAAAATGAACAATTTTTGGATGTTTGGCTCACCACAAGACATGAGAAAAATCAAAAAATAAAAACACCCTCCTCAGATTATTTATTTTGCGTATTTCAAACTTGTTTTCAAGAGCTAACTTTAGTTCAATGAAATATTTTCCCCCTCTGCCCGATACTTTCCAAATCAAGTGTAATTTCTCATCTACTTTACAACAACAACAACAACAACAACAACAACAAAAGAGTCTTTCTTTAACTCTGACATCTGATCCTCTGATTAAATTATTTCTGCTCTTAAAATCTAAGAGCCTCCCCCCCCCCCCCCCCCCTAAAATCAGCCACACACACACAACACCTCCTGGACTCAGCTCCCCCTCTGAACTCTGTGCTGAGTCTCCATTGGTTCAGCTGGTGGGCTGAACCAATGGAGAATGTGCCTTTAAATCATGTATCAGGTAATCCAGAATCACTTTACACCAAAGATGACCGAAACCGGCTTTACTGTTTAGCCACGGTCCTGCTCCCCCTCCTCTCCTCCCTCTCCTGTTTTCTTTTCAGTGCATGCTGGGAACCTGGAGAAGTAATTACATCACTGCCTCTCCTTTTCAGCTCATCCGATTGGTTTTGTGGGAACTTGGGAACAGGAAGGAAAGGCTTGCAGGTGTGTTTAGAGTCAGGACAATAGGCGAAGGGAAGGATGTGTAAATGTTCTTCCTGTGCCGCAGGTGGAGTGCAAGTGTTCGCACGTCATTTTATATCAGCTTAAAATGATCTTTTTATCATCACAGCTGAAGCTAGGACAACATACCATAACCCCAAAACACAGGCTGTGTGAACCTGGAGGGACCATGTGGGACCTTCTGAATGTGTAGAAAACACAATTCATTTATAAACACCAGATTCTGACTGACCCTGTACATGATCAATGAAGCTAAAGAGCAGTGTTTTGTGTGCACATGCACGCTGCTGCAACCTTTGATTCTGCAGCATTAGGATCACTGCAGTTGAATAACAAACTCCAAGATATCTGCAACCCAACCCCTTTATTTATCCACTCACCAAACATCCAAGCAGCCAACGTTGGCATCTCACACATAGAAACCTGCTGCACTTGCTTTTCCTGAAGGCACCAAAGAAAAAAGTGCATAACAGTCTTTTTTGGTAAGTAATAGATAATAACAAGTCTTCCTCCTCATCTCATGATTCCCAAAGCAGGTAACACTCATCGGGCTTGAGCAAATCTGAAACCTGGACTATGCAATACTGGTTTTTACCAAGTGCCAGCCTTTAGTGTTCAGACTGAAACCAATGCAAACTGCATGTCTCGTGTTGACTATTGACATCCATCTAAAAATACACCTCTTCTTTGATCTGTTTTGGTGTGTAAAGCTGTTTTCAGTAACATGGGGTAGGGAAGTAAAATCTATTTTCCTGTTTATACTTTATGGTGATATAAAGGCTAAGCTTGAGGCATAAGTTGGAGGCTGGTTTGACTGACAGATTTTGAAGCGTTTTGCCAGGTGGTTGGTTTATGGACTCAACTTCACCTCAGTTCTACTCTCACAGTCAGCTGAATGTAAGTTGGAGTTGATATTTTCAGTATGCTGCCCACCAGTGGGTTGTGTTTCTGAGACTACGTCCATGTTTTATCCAGTCAAAGGTTTTTTAGGCTTCAAACTGTCCCTCTGGTGTCCCTGTATCGTTACGTGATTTATACTGAAATAAATCACTATTTTTCACAGCGCTTTCTTTTGGCTGTCGTCTCTTTAAAGCTTCCCGCTCAACACACCCCCATCCCTCTGAATGGCTAAACCTTTGGGGGCAGAGTTATGCCCAACTTTAGTGTTTGAGGCCAACTCCTTGGGAGATCTTTATGCAATCTTGCGTAGATTTTGTGCTATTTTTAGAATGTTTTAAACAATTTACTGACAGATTCAAAGATTTCTACAACAGATGAATATGTAGCCGTTTGTAAATCTGCACAGGTTTAGTATAAACATCCAGTGTTGTTACTTTATATCCATGTTTAAAATATGGGAAGCAGAATGAACCCTCTTTACATTCTGATGATTTTTGAGTCTTTAATGAATTAAGCATGGAACATGAACTGTTTAGGTGTTTAAAATGTGACTCTAATGGGACACTCCAGTCACAAAAGTATGAACATGAGTAAAGAATGAGTACAGTTAATTGTTGCATTTGAAGAAGGAAGTTTTGACTCCAATCACAGAAGTTAACTGAATGCAAGGACAAGTTAGGGACATGTATCTGCTCAGTGGGGGGTTTTAAACAATTATGAGTCTCATCCAAGTAGAAAAAGTGTCCCATCTGTCAAAGGGCAGAAACTTCTATAAAGATGGTCTTTATCTCCAGTACCATATCATAGTTTGTGTTTGGGTATTCTGGAGGAGTGGTGAAGGGAAAACAGACACAGTGAAACTCAAAAAGAAAGTAAGAGTTGACGTGCTTTCAGCCTCAAACGGTTCATCTGACTTCACTCTCCAACCAGCCTGTTTATGTTATAACTCCCCGGCGTGTCCGTAATCTTGACCTGTCCCTCTGCATCGGCTCCCAGGCAGCTATTGTATCACCTCAGTGTGAGGTTCACTCTGCAGCATGTGTGCTGCTAAAATAAACCCAGCAGAGTGACACTCTGGTTCTCTCTTTTGTTCCTCGTTCTCTCCATATTTGTTGTGCCGTTTCTTGTGAAGTGGAGTTCCCAGGCGACCGGCTGCTGTCTTGGTGTGAACCTGCTGCAAAAAGAAAGGGCCACAGTGTTATTTATAGCTGAGGCCTGCTAGAGCTGACTGCATAATGAGCTGGTGGATGTGTTACAGAGATGCAAAGCTCGACTGTCACATGATACAGTGATAAAGTTAAGAAGGTGTAAACAACAACATCATCAAAAACCTTCAGTAGGAGTGGGCGTGAGTTCTGAAGTGCTCATTTCAGATTCAGTCATGTAGTCTGTTCCAGACTTGTGTGATTTAACCCCCTTCCACAAAGAAAGCTGGAACAGCTATTTTTTTAATACTTCCAAAAGATTCAGGCAGATGCAGAAACCATTTCTGGACATCACTTCATCAACAGGCAGAATGACAGTCAGGAGGGGTGCAGTAGATGTTTGAAAGCATTCAGTCAAAGCTAAGAATGAAAGAGAAAAATGCTGTGAAAGATACACAAAGTAAAAACTAAGACATCACAGAACAACAACATGCACATCCAGCATAAAGTGAGGACACGCTACAACATCAGGTTGATCTTGGGTTAGACCTCAGTCCCAGTTTTTTAAAGATTCAGTTACCAGAGGTGTAGGGTATGTCAGCAGTGATCCACGTCCCCCTGATCCGCTCAGAAGAACATGCTGGCTGCGGCTTGTTTGGAATCATAAATATTAAACGTGTTCGGTGTTTATGATCAGATATCCTGTCGTGTGGAGGAAACCCCGAGGAAAGCCGAGCACGCGCTCAGTGGACTGTCATGAAGAGCAGAATGATAGCCAGAAAGAAGCAGACTGACAGCAAATGCAGCCTTTGGTGACAACTGCAAAGACAAAGCATAGAGTTAGATGGGCGTCAGAAATGGAGGACCAGCTTGTGTATGTGAGGCGTCAACATGAGTTTCTCTGTGAAACTAACATCCTGAGGAGGCTGCCATGATGGCTTCACCAGGTGTTAATAAAAGCCTTTATTTAGTTAAAATTTGTGAATCATTCAAGTTGTAATCTACAACAATGATAAACTAATTAATGTGGAATTTGGCGCCCCCTCTGGAGACGGGATTGTCTCTTTTCTCTTCGCTGATCTTGTTACGTCGATGCATTAGCAGGATTTCCTCGAACCGTACCTCTTTTTGCTGCTTCAAACTGTGATGTACCTCTTGAAGGGAAACTGATGATGTGAAGAACACATTTTCTGGTCTCTGTACTGTAAACATTTCTTTAAATCAGTGTCAGGAATTTAATTATAACCACACAGAAAAAGTCAGTCTCCTCATTTTTGGTAATTTCTAAGTTACTGATTCATCACCTCTTTAAAACTTCTCATAGAAGGTTTGAAAAGCCCGACCCTCACTTCAGATTACTTTATTGTAAAGTTTTAGCAACTTATCCTGAAAGTAAATAATGGATGATAAAAAATGGGACATATCTCCAGTAAATAAACTTGACATAGAGATTGGTTTTGGGAAGAAGAAGCAGTTTACACGTCTGAGATAACTCTTTGAAATGCATTGGCATTGCAAATCGATGCTGACAGCTGGTTTCACAGAGTTTATTTTTCAGTATGTACACTGAGCCGTGGCGTGCCCTACTAAACTTCTTTTCAATTTGCTCAGTTTCTCTTTGCTCACCTGAGGTCAGAGCTTCTCAGCGGGGAGAAACCTGCGCTGCGAATCCTCCGTCTCTGACTCTGAAACCTCTTTTGCACTTCAAAGTGTCTCTTTGCACCTTGAGATCACCAACTCTGCATCTGAGATGGAGAATAAAAGAGATACATTATGCTTTGAAGAAATTGATCCCTGAAGATGGCAGGCTGGATGTCAGCCAGTGTGGTTATGATACTGTTATGGTGCTGCGAGGCTGTTTTGTATCCTTTTGCGAAAGCGATACTATTAGATCTGCTATTACCAGTCGATAATCTCCGTCCCCCGGTGTTGCTGATGTGTTTTTGGATGTCATATCACGCAGAACTGAGAGGTTGTCTGCAGTAATACTTCATGATGGTGCTGAGATTTGTTTTCATTTTCAAAGCTTAACATTCCTCCCTGCGATGACAGACAACCCGCACTCCACCGCATGGAATTAAAATAAAAACCTGGCTCCATCACACCTTGATTCGCTCAGGTCTACTGCACCACATCTCTTTATTTCTGCATGTTTGAGAGAACAGCGAGCTGGAGCATAGAGCAAATTCAGCAATCAATGTGAATGTGAAACATGCTTACTGTTCACTGAACCGGATGGGGCTGTAAAAAAAAAAAATCCTTACTCCTGACACAACATTATTTGTACGAGTCTATTAGGAAAATAACAGCATTTGCAAAGACGGGGGAGGAATACATTATGAGCAGTTAGGCTGAAATGACAACACACATTATACGGCGATTAGTTTACACAAGGCAGCTAATGGATCCAATCACAGCACATTAATAAACAAGACACTTAGCTTTGTATCCACCTGAAGAGCCTCATCAATCTTTCATCCAGATCGCCACAGCTGGGCCGGCAGCACGGGCCCGATACTCCGACTGCTGAGGAAATCTATCAGTGACTATGTTCTCTAACTGATGAAATATTGGAAATGTTTCTGTGCAGAATAACTTGTTTGGGCATTTATCGAAGCTTTATCAGCCAAAGCAGTCTATTAATAAACTGTGCTGCAAAGCTTTCGCTTTCAGGAAGGCAAAAAGAAAAACCAGAACGAGTGTGGAGAATGTGAAGGGTTTGAAAAGACTTTCATCAGCGGCTGCAGGAGATTCTTTGCATAGTCCAGTTTGTATGGATCAAAAATCTAGAAAAGGAGCTTTAATTGTTTCTCAGTGACACTCTGAGGCTCCTGTAGCCATGAAAAATGTCACTACGTGGGCTAGAACATGATGACATTGTGTGGGCAGACACAAACAGTCTGTGTTTTGATGGTTGTTTAGTTTCATTATTAACTGCACTGAAATAACTCTGAGAGATTCTTCATGCTTTCTGTTGAGCTTCACCTTTCCTCTACATCATCAGATCACCTTGACTTGATAATGATCACTGTACATTACATGGACTTAAAACGCATGAATGTGAGAGGGGTGGTCACAGTTTGTTTGTAGGAAGAAGTAGTTTGGATTAAGGATGATACAATCATCATTTCTGGGTCCTGATTTTCAGTGTTGGGAATTAAAGTGTGTCATTATTGTCTTTTAGTAACAGGTAATAAATTACTTTTCAATCACTACAACACTGTTACAGTTACCAACAGTGAATTTTTATTGTCCTTCTTTGGTGAGGAAGTAGGGGTGATGGACACAGAAGAAATGACGACTGGATAAAGGTAGAGTACAGTTTCATGGTAAGCCAATCAGAGCCAGAGTTCAGGTAGGTGGGTGTTGTTGTTACAAACCTCAACGCACCGCAAACAACCAGACAAGAGAACTTGATGCAGCAATGGCGAGCTTGGAGTGGTCTGTTGAGTTATAACTGGCGTTTTCAGGATGGAAGTACAGGAACTATTTTAACGTCATTGATGTAAAAGGCATTATGTCCCAGAGCAAAACTCACTCAAAAATCTAAATTATTTTATATATTTGAAGCTTTTTTTTTTTTTTTAAGTAACATAATAATTTCTTTCCCTGGTAACTAATTACATTTTGGGAAAGTAACAGTAACATATAACTAACTAGTTTTTTAAACCAAATTGCCCAATTGTATTTTTTTTATTTCTTTGTATTTTTTTTATTATTATTTATTTTCATTTGGTTTTAATATTTTCTCTTATGTGTGTCTGTTTTTCTTATCTGATTTATCTCTTTTTTTTTAGCTTCCTGTACAGCACTTTGTTTTCAGCTCTGGGTGTTTTAAAGTGCTCTATAAATAAAGTTGGTTAGTTGGTCCGTTGCTTTTTTTAGTATTGAATATCAACAGATACAGAGTCCTGATTCTATATTTTGGTTTTGCTGAGATAACTGGTAGCTTTTAAAAAGGCCCCCCATCCGTTGCAAACTCAACCTAAAAGGCCTGTTTGTTGGATTTATCATTATTTCTGTAAACAGAACCTACCGGAGGTCATTTTAGTCATCTGACCTTGCACTGCGCTGAGCTCATTCACACACCAATGACTCCAACATGCAAGGCTCGTCATTATCTAATGAAATGATGCCTGAGAGCTAGTTCAAGAAGGCAACTGAAGCTGCACCAATTTCACAGCCGATTAACCCTCCAGGTAACAATCACCTGACAAACTAACCCTGCCAGTCAGGCAGTCTGAGTTGTAAAATCTCATCCTCTGCTGCTCAGTGTTGTCTCATACTTTCAGACCAACACCTTCCCAACATTCACCTCAAACACACCTCAGACTCCTGCATGTAAAACAAATCAGCAGGAAGTGATGTGGTCGAAGCCTCAGCCACTGGAGAGCAAGTAGATGACCCACTCTGTGTCACAGCTGTAAACACCTCAGTTCTCTTTGGCTCTGCTCTTCAGACTAAAACGGTGACTTCTGTCTCCTAAAAAAACAGGTACAGTGAAAAGACAAACCTTGAGGCCGGGTGCACAAGTTTAAAGATGATGTCATGTTTTCTAATTTCACTTCTTAAATACAGACTCTGCACCCAAAAGAAATCCCCCCTCCTCCCAGATTTGCCTCCCCCATGCACAGGCATTTTTAACAACTGAGGGAATAAATGATGGTAGAAACCGGAGACCAGAAGAAATTTCAGATATGAGGACTAATAAGCTTAATTCTCAAGCCAAATGAAGCAAATGAAAGCAAATGCCAAATCTGTTTCTGTTGCAGCAATTAGCTCAGTGATATATTACCTATTTACTGGATGTTTCTCTAATTAGCCTGGGTACTTGTTTCTCTGTGAAAAGTACAGCTCCATTGTTTGTCAGAAGCATGCCAACAGAGCTGCAGCTCAGACCAAGAGGGGGGTGGTTTCGCTCTGTATGAGGAGATAAGTTCTGTGAAGCTGTTAAAATTCTTAACAGCCGCCAATAGAGAGCAGTAAAATAAATAAATGGCCTAAACAAAATGAAATGTCCCAATCAGACACATATTGTAATGCCTGCAGCTCTAATAGTGCAGACAAAGAAGCATCAGATGTGCAATTCTTATTCCCAAACTGTCCGTATATTTAAATCGATTTCACAGAGTTGATGGGAAATATGATTTTATTGTCTTTATGTTTGTCCCCTCACATTCACTCACCAACTCCATCGACATTCCTCAGCAGGAAGGAGAGAAATCAACTCCCCATCTGTGAGTATACGCAGAGATCAATCTATTATTCACTCAATTAATCACCTCAAAAATGCATGTTTATCAGATGTCTGTAACACTTTCATTCTGATGGATTACATGCATTACGGCCTGGCTGCCGATCTGATTTGTATTCCTCGCTGTGCTGATTACAAAATTACACTGCTGATGCATTGGTTTTCTCTGCACAAGATTGATGGCACTGATGAACAGAAGGGAACAACCAATGACGCCCGTGGACCCAAAAATTAAAATAAAAAAAAGAACAAAGAAAGAAAGTGGGAAAAAAATGAAGAGCGCTTAATAAATGCAGTGTAAAAACGAACTGATTGCAGAGAAAAATTATATCTTTCACTCAGCTTTATTTAACTTACTTTAGGGGCTAAAGATGAAAAAAGTTAGGGATTGGAATATTTTACAAGACATGCTGCAGCAATTTCAATCTTTGGGGCATTGTGCAGATTCAAAATGTCTCTTTGTCACCAGATTCAGATTATTCTCTGGACACGGCTGCGTGGTGGTGAAGTGGTTGGTTCTGTCATCTCAAGGCTTGAAGCTTCCTTGCTCCATCCCAGTCCAGGCAGGAGCCTCTCATGTGTGGGTTCCCTCCAGCTTCTCTGGCCTCCACAGTCTACATGCATGCTCATCAATTCTCTGTGGGTGCTAGTGTGCAGTTGTCTGTCTCCATGTGTCAACACAGTAATATACTGGAGGGTGTCTTCTGCCCCTGATGACAGCTGAAATTGGCTCCAGCCCTCCTGAAACCCTGAGCAGGGTAAAGGTGGAGATAATGAGAGGATGGATTTTCTGGGCATTGATTATTTGATGTATGAATGTCAACTCACGCTACACGTTTATCGTTTATGACACACAACCAAGGATCATGTATTATAGCACAAATAATTGTCCCTACAGTTTGGTCAGAGAGGAGGATGCTGTCAAAGCTGCAAAGCATCTTGGATAATGTCCGGCATCCACTCCACAGTGTACTGGTCGGACACAGGAGCACTTTCAGTGCAAGACTGAGAAGAACCACAGAAACCAGACAGGAGGTCATTGCTGCCTGTGGCCATCAGGCTTCATAACTCGTCCCTTTAAATCAGACACTGGATTATTAACCTGGGCTCACTCATTTAACCACTACTTATTCATTCATAAAAGAGAGTGCAATCTTTTTACACACTGCTTAATGCACTTTGCAGTATCTGTTAATACACTTGCAGTACCTTTTTTCAATGTGCTATAAGTGCAAATGTGTAAATACGTGCAATATCTGTTATTACTGTTCATTAATGCCAAACCTGTTTTTTACCTGTTTAATACTGTTCATTGGGTGCAATATCTGTTTACAATGGTCCTTCTTCTTCTACTCATTATGTAAATAGTTTCTCTTGCTGTCTTCTTTCTCTTGTTTTAGTACTTAATCGCTTATTTCTGGTACTTACTGTTTATTTTATTGCCATTACTTATTCTGTCTGACTTCCAACTGCTGTACTTCGTAAAGAGAAACTGTTATACCAAATTTTTGAAATTACAGAAATGAAAAATCGCTGTTCTGAAGACCTGTTGTAGTTGAGAGATGTGTGGCGTTTTAGAAATGTTCTGAAATACCACACATCAGCCGAACACTTTATGTCCTGCACCATCTCCTCTCTATCATTCCTAGAAACAGGCGATCTAACGGTCTCACAGGTGACACTGCCACAGAAAGCAACGAGCTCAAAGGTACGGTTGGTAGTCATGGAAAACTAGCATGAATTTGAATGTAGCATCTCCCCAGGACTGCATTTAGCCCCCGCCCTCCCACACGCTCCTCCAAGACAACTCCCAATGAGCACTGGTGATTCGCGATCATATGATAATGACTGATTCAAAACCACAGTCTCAAACCGGTCCTCAGCACATTGTTTTTGTTTGCTCTACGTTACCAATAATCCAGGTATAGGTAGTTTTTCTGCCATTCTCCAGCGTACTTGGATCCCTCTTAACATTTTGCATTGAATCAGGGCTAGTGCACGCTGGCGAAATGTATGCGTAGCCAGGCAGAATGGCAGGACAGGATTTGATTGGTTTAACAAATTGGATACCAAATGCTAGATTGGTTGGTGTTTTCCCAGGTTTACTCCTGCTGTAGACAGCAGATATTTTTCACTCTGTTTTAAGAACACATCATGCATTGATTGACATCGGTACATGTCAAATATAATTTTAACCAGAATAACAAAAAGTGAATCTAAATCTGATTACCAACACTGACTTTAACAGAAGCATGTTGTGCTTACGACAGTGTTGGCCACTATGTGGTAGAGTCATCACAGAAGCATAAACCTGGCTTTAACCATGTTTCCTGACCCTCCTGTGCTTTTGAGGTAAAATTACAGTTGTTTGAATAAAGTGTGTTTTTGGTTCAATTGAAGCAGCTTACCCCTCAAACAAATCTCCATCTCTGTATCTCCTCTGTGATTTTGTCACACACTCTGAATAACAGTCTCAGCCTGCTAGAGACAATAACAGGCAGAGTTAAAGATTTTTCGAGCCAATTTCTTTAAAGGACCATACAGCAGCCAATCTACAGAGGCAATTCCAAATGTTTTTGTTCCTTTTGGATCCCAAAATGTGTAAGAACAAGGGCAGAGGTTTAAAAATACTGGAATTACCCTTTAACCAGGATGACAGACAGGAGTCAGACAGGCAGGTAGACGGTCTGAGAGCTGAGTGGCACAGTTAGCAAGAGGTTGGGGGGCGTTTGGCAGAGTTTTTGGCTTCTGCTTCAGCTTTTTGTAACTCGGGGGCGTATTCCCCGTGGTCTGCAGACAACCCCAGGCTGTTCTCTCAACTTCACCAAGTCTCTGTCTGTCTGTATCAGCCTGGGATCAGGGCTGCTCCAAGCTGTGTGTGTGTGTGTGTGTTTGTGTGTGAGTGTGTGTGTGCCCACGCTGTCTGTTGCTTCAATAAAACCAGCCAGAGCAGGCTGAGACCACGGGGAGATTGACAGACAACACCAGCTCACAGGCACACAACAACAACACAATACAAACACACTGTGCAGCACGAACACACTGACACATGTACACACAAAGACATGCAGAGTAGCTGTGCAAAAGCACGCATGCACACACAGCTACATTTCCCCCTCTCTCACACAGACGCCCACACTTGGAGGGTGTGTATGTGCATGAACATGAGTGTGTTTGTGTGTGAGGCGGGGAATCGCGGGCCTTCCTTCCCCTGGGTGCCAGGTGCCGACAGGACATCTTCTGCTTGAGGCAGTTATCTGAGGACGAGCAGAACAAGGAGGAGGAGGAGGAGGAGGAGGAGGAGGAAGAGGAGGGGGTGGAGAGTTTGCACCAGAGTATTGCCAGCATGCTGCTGCAACATGCAAAGACAAAATCAGTGCATGTTGAAAAGTGCTCACTATAATATGCAAATGAATCTGAAGACGGCGCAGATGATTTAAAGTGTTGCTTTTGTGCTTCTTGTGGAACTGATCTGTTTGGTGAATAAATAAATAAATAAATAAGAGAGCATTCATGTTTCACCCTGGGGACGGTTTTTCAAACTTTACAGGCTCCTGATTCTTCTTTTAGATTCTCAGGTTCTTTGTGCAGAGGCAAAGAGAGAGCTTTCATCTGTCATGTGAAACTGAGCGGCTTTTATTTTGGATTTATTGTTTCACTGTATTATTAAGAAAGAAAAAACAATGAAAAGAAATAGCTTTTACTGCACTGATACTATATGAACTGAATGTCATTATGGTCTTAAATGTGAAATCCAAAACAAAAGAAGCAGAACAACAAGCAGAGGACGCTTCTTAAAACTCAACCTAAAAACGCGCCGAATGAGCTTTTTATTTCTTACTGATGCTGTAAGTAAAAGATCCCAGTTAATTTACTAACAGACAAGAAAATGAAAATGACAGTTCTGCAGAATCCTGACTCACTTTCATTGAACTGATCCATTGTAAGATATCTGTCCTTCATTCTGTACATCACACACTTCAACGTCTATAAAATATCACCCTTTAAGTGGAGGTAAAGACGAACAGAAAGAGTTGTTTCACTGGCTTGATTGAAGTCTCCAGACTGCACTGGTGAAAACTCTTACTCCACCTCCATAACACTCAACATCTGCCTCTGCTTTGTTTCTTTTTTTCTCCATCTTGTATTATAAAAATCTGTCTGGATAAAACAAAAAAAAGCAACAACAGACCTGGGAAGAAGAATTTAGTTTGGTGGCCTTGAGGAGAACAATGTGACAGCTGTTGTGAGCTAAAATGCTTCAACCAAAACACTGAACGCTTAAAACAAAATGTTTACCTCTGCAGGGATAATCTTTGTGACAGCTATTCATGCCTGATACAGACCCATATGAGGACAGAGTCTACTGCATGTATTTCTGCATGTTTTCAGCCAACAGTGGCCAGATGATGAAAACACAACAAAGGAGAACCCTCTTGAGAATGGTGAAACACTTTAAGAACAGATTTTGTAAGTTAGTCAGAAACAATGAGTCAGAAACAAAGTTCATGTCAGGCTGTAAAACCTCAAACCTGTGGCTCAGCTGACTTTGTCTGTTTGTTGTTGTTGTAGTAAAGCTAAATACGATCTGAGGCCTGTACTACAAGGTGGGATTAACACATCCGAGATCTCCCTCTGTTCCATGGTTTGACTCAAGGAGACATTCACAATTCATGGAAAAATGGAAAAACTGCAGCGCAGCTTACTTCACCATGGAGGAGCAGAAAATGATTCTTCAGAAATACCAAGAATTCAAACACATCATCCAGGACAAAAGCAACACTGTTGCAGCAGCAAAAACCAGGGAGGAAAGACGGAAGAAAAATTGCAGACTCTGTTTATGCGTAAATTCATGAGATTATACAACATTAATTCATCGGACAATAAAAACCGGACAGCAACTCTGATCACTCAGTTTCACTTTTTGTCTGGGACGTTTGGGGCAGAGCTCTTCCTCAGTGTCCTTCCTTTGGTTTATATTTTCCATTGAGTTCTTTAGAGGCTCCGCCCCCCATGTGAGCGCGTTTTGAGTTGGAATATTAATTCCTCACTGTGACAGCACAAGTTGCGGTTCCATAAACTCATGTTTCTGCAGTTATGCCACGTGTGACCATTATTATTGACCTTGTTATTTCAGATACGATGTGTTTCATTTGTAACATGTGACTCCATCAGCAGACAAATGTAGCGCACTCCAGCCGATGAAAATCTGTATCTTTGACACAGGACGTCATTGTGGACATCGAAAGGACTGACTCTATCTCTACAAACTCTTTCTCTCCTAAGCGCTCCTCTCACAAGCCACGCACCAACATTAACAGGATCCTCAAAGAATGGGCAGGCCATTTTCCGAGAGAGCTGATTGGTCAGGAGGTGGTGCTTTTATACTCATTGATTTCTTATCCAGATCTTAACCTGCCCCAGAGTAGGTTAGCCATTTAGCATCAGTTACCATGGTGATTTATCCCAGCAAGAAGTGTACCAGCATCGTAAGACAGAAAATCCCGGGTTGAGCCTGAAGTTACCTCGATAAGAGAAAATCCAGCTTCATAGTCCAGGCCTCAGGTGTCGGCACAGTTTATTTTATTTTGAAAGTCAGCTGGATGTTTGAATGTAGTTTTAGTGCATGACGTCCCGTCCGGTCTCTGTGTGATTTGATATGTTGTTGCTCCGGCACCATAGAGGGCTTTGACCTGACGAGGCTGAGACAGACAGAAAACAGTGGAGTGAAACCAGAGGACGTTCACACGATGACTTGAAGTATCTGATCTGTGAAGGAGCAGAGACAGAGCGGACACGTCATGTAATCCGACCTTGCCTCAAGCGTTGGCAGCATGTTTGAGCAATCTACTGATGCAGTCCTGCAAACCCATTGTTTCAGTAAAGTAAACTCAAAACTCTACGAGTTCTCTAAATATTCATCACAGTGCTGCGAACAGTTATATCAACAACGGTGTTTGGGTTGGAGTTTGGTGGTAGAACCGACCTGTCTGCAGGGGCTGACGGCCAGTTCTCCTATCGACGAGTACCTCAAACAACCCCACTTCAAAAGAGAAAACCAACTACCTCTTCAAGTGCATGTCTAACGCATCTTCTCACACTTTTCTTTCTTTGTGTTATTTTTTCAGTCTTCAGGTAGAGAGCAGTGCAGTCTTGTTAATATTTGAATGGATCTGATTTTGTGAGAGAACGAAAACAAAAACTAATGTTGTGTGAAGTCTGTCTACAAGCTTCATATCTATCCAATCTTTTCTCAATATGGAAAGATTTATCCTTGGAAAATACAGCACGAGTGAAAATGTTTTTATCCTGACTTTTACCAAAAGAACATCTCCCTGCACAACATTCAACTCTGCTGTTATAATGACCCAAAGTGAAATATAACAATAAACTTTAAAAGTTTCAGATAAAATAATTTACCATGATTATATATATAAAGGTGTGTTTAAATGAGTGTCTCTCTCCTCCTCTCAGAGGTAATAGTTTAGTTTCTGCTCTGCCGGCAGTTCCATAAACTGATAGCAGAGAAGCAAAGAGTCCTGGAGGTGTAAGATCTTCATAAGGTGTCTTGGTGATTACAGCACACAGTCCACAGACTCTGCATTCAAGGATCCATCGCAGCACTGAGGCTATTCTAACAGCAGTCATGGCGTATGGGATTACAAAGATACACAGCCTGAACAAGATTACAAAGGCGGCGAGCACAGTGGAAGCCTGCTCGCTCTCTGCAGCATCCTGCTTGTTTGTGTCCGGGAGATGTGGGAGAAGAGCAGGCAGCCATGGGGAATCCTCCATGTCCATGTAATCTGGGTTTGTGCTTAGACACAGCACATGAAGGACAGCCTTATCTCTGGGGGGCTCACTGTGAAAGAGCTGCAGGGGAGAGGAAGAGGAGGAGGAGGAGGAGGAGGCGGAGGAGGGGGTTCCACCGCTCAATAGATCTTTTCCTCGATGCATTTTCACCTCAATGTTACAAAGTGATAAAAACCAACAATGTCGGCATGCAAAATGCATTAGCATCTTGAACACAGACTGATGTATTCTGCAGCGCTCTGAAGCTGATGTGAAAGTTTTGGAAGATTTGAAGGAGGGTAAACATTTTGTTGCCGTGGATGGAAACACTGAATTAAATAAAATACCCTCTTTCTCTCATGAATCCAGGCGTTATTCAGAGGAAGGTTACAGATTCAGATTTTTGAATGTGAGAATAAAAGGCAAAGAACCCCATAATTTACATCAATCAGCCATAACTTTAAGAGGGCTGACAGGTGAAGAGAATATGAACTGTTATCTCTTTACTACAGAGGCTTTCAGTGGGTGGGAAGTTGGGCAGCTAAAGCACATTTCTTCTTCAAAGTCAATGAGTGAAACATTTTTAGGAAAAATAACGACAACTGTAAGGATGTGAGCGACTCTGAGTCTCCTGAACTGCAGCTCCTGTGGGTTCCTGGTCTGCAGGGGTCAGTACCTGGATAGTGAAGTCTGGAGCTCAAACTGCTGGTTTTGATAGGAGGTGGGACCAGAAGGAATACTACAATGAGTTGGAGGTGTGGACTCTGAGTCCCCAGATCTCAATCCAACCGAGCATCTGTGAGATGAGCTGGACAATCAGATCTGATCCATCGAGGCTCCACGAGACAAACTCCAGGATCTACCGCAAACACTGGCACACCTTCAGAGGTCTTGTGAAGTCCTTGTCTCATCAGGTCAGGTTAAGTGTAGCCTGTGCAGTCTTTGTGTTTGCTTGCCTTACCTTAGTTTTGTGAGTTGGCCTTTTCACCATAGGGAACAAAAATGGACACCTGCAGTGTGCGCAAAGCAGTGAATTTGTTGCCTCACTACTTTCAAATGGAACCATATTTCTCTTTGAGCTTTATTCATGGTGAAAGCTTGTCGAGACACAGCGTAGAAGACCCTGTTAGAATGATTAACTGGACTGTCCAGTCAAAGCTGCGCACTGATATCGATTTACAAACGTACGGACAAATCAGTTTTGAACTTTGACTCGTGGTGCATTTCATCTGTGGGTGAAGAGAGCAACACCTGTGGCAACAACACTTGACTGACAAGACCAAGTCCTGGCTCTGGAGCTCTTCTGGCATCTCATTGGTTGAAAGTGAGACAGATTTCAGGTGTGGTGTTACAGGTTTACAGAACTTTTTCGGACTTAGGACACGAAACATGTTTGTAGGATGATTGCACTCAAACTAGATGAATTGTTACTTCACTTCAATGACAACAAGTGATTTTTGTTTCCTGAGATAATTCACTGGAGGTCAGATTTAAGGCTTTCTAAGACTGTTTTAAAACCATAATGAATAAAATGTAAGACCCCTTTCACATCCATGCTGACAAAAAAAAAAAAAAAGGGAAAAAAAAGTACAAAAGACATGAAAGAAAACTGAAGCGATGCATGGAATTACTTGCAAAGCGTTCGTATTTACTCACATCTCCTCTGTAACCACAGACTGCAGGCTGTAACACACTGCAGCACACATGCTAGCTGGTTGTGCTCAACAAATTCTGACAGAGCTGCTTGGGTACTTTAGTTCCATTGTGAAGTTGTTAGAGCAAAAAAAAATAAATGAATAAAAATTTGGAAACATTTGATGGGTTCAAACTTCTACTTATTTTTATATGACTGGCATTTACAAAATGTTTGTCCAATCTGGAAGCTGAAAAAATGGCATAATCCTTACATTCCAAGTGACATGCCTGTTTTAGAGAACATAGGAGAATTTCATGAGATTTCTTCACACGCTTTTATTCACCTCCTCTTCGAAAATTCACAGAAAATAAACCGTGCTCTAACTAAGCTCGGTCAAAAAAATAATCATACAAATAATTCTACATTTCTTATGGCTTTCAAAAAGCCCTGGATGATTGACATACGCACAGTACTCACGATTCAATAATTCTTTGAATTTTGCTGCCCATGTCATTGTCTTGTAGGTGTCAAATTTGCGCTCAGAGCTTCTCAGCACCAATGAGCAGGCACTACACATCTGCCCTCTGTGCCTTCACCCTAAGACAGCTGGGATAGGCTCCAGACACCCACAACCCAAAACAGGATAAGGGGATATAGAAGATGAATGAATGACTGAATGAATGAATTCAAATAATTGGATTCTTGACTTTTTAAGACCCCATGGTTACCCTGTCTTAGCTTCCTTACCTGCTTACAAACATAGTTTCATAGCTCCAAGATGAGACAGTCTCTTCAATAAAGCTCAGCAGTTCTCCTTCACTCTACAGAGATATGGACGTGGTATCAGTCTTTGTATCAAACTTATTTTACAGAATGACCGTCCAGCCTCTCTTTCCGAGTTGATAACCTCCTAAATATGAGCTGCAGAGCCTTCAGCATGATCCTGCGGCCTCGCTCTGACACATTCTTTCCTAACAGTGAACCGCAGCTGTAAACAGGGTTTATATGACATTAATGGGTGGTGGGTTACTGCTGTGTTTTTCTTCAGCATAGCTCACTGTACTTGTCTGAGCATGTGAGGGCCTTTGTTTAGTTTCACCTCCTCTCCCCAAGGACATCTCCTCACCCCGCATAACCCCGCTGTCACATCTCCCCCATTCTGCAGAATGAAATACTCTCCTCCCGCCTCAGTTTGTGTTTCTATTTCATTTCCCCGCTTTTGTACTCCTCACACAAATCCCCGCTCTGGGGCGTATACCCACAACACAATGAACCGCACTGCTATCTGTGTTTTAACTGGCTGTGAGAGGAGCTCTCTGGATCCCAGCCAAAATAATTCATTCACACTGAGTTCCTCACACGCCCGTGTTTTTTCACTCCTTTATTTTGAAAACTTGATGGTATGGCGTCATTCATCGCCGCTGGAGCGGCTGCAAAGATTTTCTTGTTCCTTTAAAGAGCCACCTGAATATATCTTACATTAATAATTCAACTCAAACAGGTTAATCATGATGAAAGTGATCCTGGAGAAGACTAGATATTTATTCTCACACACTGGCATTATACTTATCTTCTGCAGAATCTGCATTAAGTTCACTGAGTCCAAGACTGTGAACACTGCTGCCTTTGTTTTTTATTCAAACCTCCTCATCCTCAGCTTCCTCACATTTTCTATTTCTGTGGGCAGAGAGGTGTCTTGGTTCCTTTCTCAGTTTTCTGCTACCTTTCTCTCCACATGAACACTTTATCAGAGCTCAGTGCCATCTAATATTAGTCATCTGTGCACATATTTATGATCCGAGCGTCGCTGATGAGCCACAGACTGTCTGGCCGTGTCCCAAGATAAACTCAGACATAGAGCTGTGTGTGTGTGTGTGAGTGTGTGTGTGGGAGGCAGGATCGTCTCTCCACACGCTGAACAAAAGTCACACTGATATCAGCGTTTAAAGGTGGGACAGCTCAGGCATTCTGGCATCTCAAATTTTATGATTCTCCTGATTAGATAACACATAACTGACCCTTCTTTACTCACCTCACTCAGTTCCTGTTGCAACGCCTGTAAAACTTTCCTTCACACGAAGTAGAGAGTAGAGAACAGCCTGCCTCAGATTTTGATTGAATTTTAGTCCATTTTAAGTCACTTGGTCGTCACACAGAGTCAAACAAATGCAGCTTCTATTTATTGCTGATGCTGATTTTTTTTGGAGTTGCTGCAGAGAGAAGGCCATAAACTGGTTTGAAGAAAGAGCAACGCTAAAGCACCAGTGAGGAGTTTTAACTGGTTACGACATTATCTAAAGTTAACAGACCTTCAGAGGCAAACAAACCACTACTGACAATTTATATTTCTAATTTTTAATGCCTATGAGAAGTTGGTGGAAACTCCTTATTCTACTTTGCTCTCAGTGAGTATCCGTGATGAGAGATCCGCAAAGTGAAGGAGGGTCGGTTTTATTGTCTGATATCATGACTTGTATACAGAAGATCAACAATGAGAGAATACTTTATCCACAGGGGGCGTGAAAATCAACACAACAGAAACACCTTTACAGGAAGTTAAAAGAAGGAGCATTGACTGTGGTTACAAACCTGACAAATCAACCAATCAATCTTTATTTAATCCTTTATTCCTTTATTTATCTCCTGCCCTTCTCTTTGTACACTGACAGCTGCACCTCTGGTCATCAGTCCATCAAGCTCCTCAAGTTTACAGATGACACCATCCTCATTGGTCTCATCTAAGGTGGGGATGAGTCTGCCTACAGGTTGGAAATTGACCATCAGGTCACCTGGCAAAAATAACCTAGAGCTCAACTATCTCTAACGCCACCCCCAGCCCTCTCACCATCACTGAATTCACTGTATCCCGAAGTTCAACCTGTCAAAAACTATGATGGTTCACTTCTACTCTGCCATAATCGCGTCCATCCTCCTCCTCCATCACAGTCTGGTACGCTGCAACCACAGAGCAAAGGACAAGCGCAAGCTGCAGCACATCATCCGCTCTGCTGTGAAGGTGATCGGCTGCAACCCACCATCTCTCCATGACCTGTACACCTCCAGGACGCTGAGGTATGCAGGTAAGATTGCATGCAGGTAAGACACATGGACTGTCTAAGACTCCCTACTCCCTAAGAGGCTGCGGTCCATCAAGACAGAAACCTCCTGCCACCAGAACAGTTTCTTTCCCCCTGCCGTCTGCCTGATGAACAATGTCCCTGCATCCCCCATCCTCCCACAAAACCCAGACTCTCCCAATGGGTTTAACGCTCACTGGACTTTAAATTGCACAGCTCCACATTGCACCTTTGTACATGTTTGTGTTTTTTATTATTCTAAATTTATATATAGTAGAGCTTCTAACTTTGTATTAGTTCAGTTGGGTTTTTTTTCACCTTGTCTCACGTCATTTCCTTGCTAACTGTTTTGCACCAATACACAAAGTCAAATTCCTTGTATGTGTAAATGTACCTGGCAATAAAACCCGACTCTGACTCTGATAACAAACGTTATCTCAGGACATGTTCCAAAAACATTTACAGGTCTAGACCTGTAAATGTTAATAAAATGTTATTTTATCAACAGAGACCCAACATCAAGACAATATAAAAAGTCTTATCTCATCTGTTCCTTAGAGGCCACCTGAAAATGTGTTGATACACTAACTCCTTTTTTTTTTTTTTTTTCAAATTTTTAATCAGAGAAATTCAATTTCTGTTTTTCTAATGATTTGTTGCTT
Source organism: Labroides dimidiatus (assembly GCA_030710495.1). Taxonomy (NCBI): domain Eukaryota; kingdom Metazoa; phylum Chordata; class Actinopteri; order Labriformes; family Labridae; genus Labroides; species Labroides dimidiatus. The sequence continues at coordinate 18,475,422 of CM061161.1, read as the reverse complement.
TAAAATTTTGTCACACTGCATGAAGACATAACTGAGTTATATAAGTCTACAGCCATGGTTGTCCTGAATCTATAGAGGTGCAGGACTTCACTTTGCTGAGAAAAATGAGACCACAGAGAGTAAAAATGTGACAGAAGCAAAACACGAGCAGAAACTGTTTGGGATCCTGAGGGTTAATTCTGCTTTAAAAACCAGCAGCAAATGTGGACTCCTTAATGTTTGGAGCCAGCCTCAAGTGGACACTCAGGGTACTGCAGTTTTTGGCACTTCCCGATGTTTCCGATCATGCTCATGGAGGAGATGAGCTCCACACTGTGGAGTAGACACTGAAAGTCTTTGGCTGCAGCTGTCCTTGTGTGGGTAATCACTTGTGTTCTGCAAAGCTGCAAACTTCCAGTGTATAAAATAAAATAACCACGAAGAAGAGCAAAAAGCTGGAGCTCTATGTGAGTAGATCTGACGCTGTCTCCAGAAGCCCAGATGTATCCCAGTTCACTCAAAAGCTAGCTCACCTTTTGGCCTATTGTGTCCATGTTTTAAACCAATCAGTTGTTTACCAGGTTCGCAGCTTCCTGCTGATCAGGGGAGAAAGCCTCTGCTGGTTACTGACAGTGTTTATCTCATCTTTTGCATGAGACCAGTAAAAACTCTGGACGTAATGGGATTAAGCTTTCAAAAATAATTTCAGACTGAGTTTATGGCAATTTTTAGCCAAATTACAAACGCTAAAGGAGTAACCCAGCCTGAGCAAAACTTGGAAGATGTTATTTTGATGTTGAAAATCTTTGCTAATATGAAACACTGAAACAGTAGATAAGGACTTCAGGCAAGCAGACAGACAAATACTGCTAAATGCAATACTTTCTCTTTTTATTTTTCCTCCTGCTGCTGTTTTCTGTTTGGGGAAGGCGAAGACACACTGAACTCTGCAGACTCCTCATAAAATATTGCTTTTATTACAGAACTGTGCTCACCACTTCAACATATGGAGGAATCCAGAGCTTGACAGGCCTGCTGTGTTCAGTTTAGCATCAGCTTCAGTCGATATTCTCACATCAGGACACGGAGAAGTTTGAGCAGAGATTTTCTCGGGATGCATGTGAAGTCTGAGCTGGTGGCTGTGGGTAAACATGATATTGTAGGCTGCATACCAGACTTCATACCTTCTTCTCTCTGCAGTGCTAATTTAATCTCTGTTACTATGGATGTACAACATGCACATGGAGCACACGGCTGCCTGACAGGGCTACATATGAATCCTGTTCAGTGTTATATTAATCATTTTTCACATGATATCAGTACCGATTCATTTAATTCAAGATATATATTCATTGTGAAAGATGAACAGTCCACGGTGTCTTTGATCTTTCACATTTGTGGTCATATCTTGATATTTAAAAGGATAATGTGTTTCACAGGCAGAACTCTTCCCTGAGAGTCTTTTCAAAAAGGGCAAAAGTGATCTTAAACTTTCAGTGTTGATTGGTTTTAATGAGAGTATGACCTTTCAAGGAAACCCAGCAATAAGTGGGACGGCTGATTTGAACAGAATCCATATCAAAGAAGCCCTGGGTTTGCAACAGTGAGCGCGTCTCACCGCGGGAGGACAAGGAACTCATTATTCTGTGATTCTGTGACTTACAGAGAGAGAGGGAGAGAGGCTGGAGCGGAGAGAGCTGCAGAGAAAAAAGGAGGGAGAGCGAAGAAAACAAGTGTGAAAGAAAGATTTTAAATGATCAAAATTCTAGTCACAAAACATTAGGGCTTATGCCGAGTCTTTTACTCTGAGCAGACAGAGCTCTGCAACTCTGCCAACTGCCAAGCATGTTGCATCATGAAAACACAGCACAGCCTCAGAGGGGAGTGCTGAACAGTAGGAGGGATCCGAGCAGCATCAAATTGTGCATCCTGCTGTTTTTCTGCACAGGCTTTTTCCTACAGCACATAGTAGATAACATGCAGCGTGATGCTCTGCAGCTTTCTCAGGCTGTAATGAGCTGCACAGGTGATCATGAGCAGCAATGATGGCGCAAAATATCATATAAATTAGCTGTTTCTGTGATCCACATGTGCATCAGTGCACACGGCTCAGCTCAGAGTAGAAATGCAAATGGCATTTTCTGCATTAATCCGAGACACAGCGATTGAATTGCAAATGCAGTAAAGTAACTGTTTTTAAATTCATTTAAAGGCTCTGAATAGTAATCGTTTCTCCTCCTCCTCCTGCACCGCACTATTTCACACAAAGAGTTGATTTTACCTCTTTCGATGTACGAACCATTGACCACGACTGTCATGTTAAAACGAGAGCAACGCCACGCAGCACTTTCATGCAAATTGAGAGGACTGTCTCTGCACTATATTTTACATCCAGGAACAAGCAGCTGTACTCATTATACTGGAGCTGAAGACGCATCTGATTGAACTGAACACCTGGACAATGTTTTAGATCCGTGAAGATGATTTCATCCCTCTGAAGTGATGAATTCTTGACCAAATAATCTAACAGGAGTCGACAGCTGTGCTTGTTTAGAGTAGTCTGAACAGGTAACATCCAGTGTATAGGTGGCATATGCACATGCATGAACGCAATGAATGATATTTGATTTAGGATTTGGGACATTCATGAGCAAAAAGGCCTTTGACACTGAGGGCCTGAAAATGCTGTAGTTTGCATATCAGGCCTGTAGGTGGCGATATAACTGTAGAGTCTTTTGGTAGTCTGCCACCGAAGAAGAGGCAGGCTGATCATCTGGTGTATATATTAAATGCGTCTTATCTGAGTGCAGAAGTGGAGCAACAGGCGAACATTTTGTTGAAAGGCAGTCAGCAGATTCAGCAGCACGAGCACCTGGTAAGTCGTGTGTAATCCGTTGTCTGGTTTCGCGCATAGCAATTAAAAGTTCCCCCAACAAAAGTGGAATACGCATGCGCAAAACAGAGCGTGAGGTCAGCGCTCCCTCTGAAAGCTTCAGCTTGCTGTTTACATGGCAACAGAGGCTGCAGCTTTTTAGAAAAATTCGACTCTGGAGGGCGTCTTAAAAAAAGTTACATTTTAGGTCGGCTGAAACGGCGTTTCCGTATAAACAAGAGGCCAAAATGGAACAATACTTTTACTTTCATCCTAAAACCGTTGTCGTGTAAACACCACCACAGTCTGTTCTATTTGATGTTGACAGAAATACCTTTATAATTCGGAGGCAAAATGTAAAATCTGTTTGTTCAAATCCATCAAACTAATCAAACTATGTAATGCACCTTTTTACATGCATCATTCTGTGCCTTTATCAGAGGAGTGAGGTGCCTGAGAGGTTATTTACTTTTGCCTGTTCCCTCTACACACTCTATGGGCATCATTAGACTCCACAGTGCAGCTCTTTCACTGTGTTTGACATGCACAAACCTGTAAATTAAGGTTTTAATGTATGAAATAAAACATTACATCTGTGTTCCAGCTAAGAAAAAAGAATAGTGTTGGAAATATGATTTGAATTCTTTGAAATTTCAGTAGAATTTTATTGTGATGCTGAGAATCAACATACTTTTTATGTTAATGCTGCTAACAAAAAGAATTCTCCATATCATGTTAAAAAATAAATAAATAAGTAAAAATAAAATCAAAAAAAAGATTTACATAACTTTGGTAAGGATCTGAGCCATATTGTACTGGTGTTTTAGACACACCAGCACATTAAGTTTCATGCCACATTTGTCCTCTTAACTTTATGCACAGCTTGTTTTGTCCACAGCAGAGTTGATTGTTTCTTGCAGTGCTATCCTCTGGTTACCTCTCTGCATTTTATTTTGTGATATTGTTTGTTTGTTCAGTATAAAGGATGCATCTTACTTTTAAATCACTGAAGAGGTGATGAAGCATCTTGTGTAACCTTTAACTATGTTTTCTGTATTCTTTTCACTTCTTACCACTGCATTGTTCTCTGGCACAGCTTTTTATTAATAAGTTCATCAAACTTAAAGGAGCCTCATTCATGTTTGTGTAATGTTTGCTGTCTCATGTCACTACAGTGTAATCAACATGATTCTGATTCTGAAACCTGAATATGAAGTATTATTTGTCAGGATGGGTAGATCGACAGTGAGAACTCTAAACCAATCTTGTAATCCATCTTTCAGAAGCCAATTTAAACTCTGAGGTGATAGCTGAGATATGTCTGGCTTTTCCGAACAGCAGGCTGATATCTGGATAAATGATCAGGGATATCCCGGCTTACAGTCAATTTGAGATTCAAAAATTGGGGTCGAGTTGGGAGTTGACCTCCTCCAACAGATTATTATCCCTGCTCGGACGCAGTCATCTGATCAGAGATTAGTGAAAAGTGAAATTGGCAGACTGAAATCGCACCATGAACGATGGATTCTGCCTCCTTTTTTTTCCAGCACACAAACTTCCCTGCAGAAAATCAAAGCATGCACATCACTGATTGGTCAGTTCAACTTCACAAAGTGAAACTAGAACATGCAAGTGTTGTTGCTTCTTTCTTGCTTCTTTTCAGTTTCTGTGTTTGTTGAGAAGTCTGTTTGTTTTGTAAAGATGACTGATCTGGTCAGTGTTTGTAGAGGTGATCTCTGGGCCTTTACTCTGACAGCTGCTCTTTTGGGCTACATGCTAACAAGTGCATCTTTACATGCATACCAGGGCTCTAAATTAACACCGCCAACCTGCCAAATGTGGGTGAAAATTAATTCTGGCAGGTATTGAAGACGACTCACTAGCCAGAATGGCCGGTGATAAATGAAGCACTTTACCATCTATTTTGTGGGATGCGTGAGCGTGATTTCTGTAGGAACGCATCGTCACACACCTCAGTGTACGCAGACGCCTCTTTCTCCTGGTCGTTCGGGTTGTGGTAGTCTCGACTTGTCAGAGGAGAGTGGCCCTCTCCTCCCTCTCTTCATATAAACTTCTTGAAGCTGTCTTCACTTCACAGGAAAACACTCAGTGCGCTCTCCATGGACACAGGAAGTTCTCTTACGCTCTCCCAGCTGAACGAGAACGCCTTGACAGACGAGGCTTGCCCCACGCAGTGGTAGGAACCATATGAAGGCAAGAAGGCTCCATCCACTACAGCCTGCTACACATCAACCAGGGGCGTGTCTACAATTTTTTTCTTGAGGGGGGGGGGGGGGGGGCAGGTAAAATCACAGACCACAGAAAAGTGGCACACTGAAATTGAACCTTTTTTAAAAACGTCATTCAAAGCTCATAATAAAGAAAGATACGATCAGTTTATTTTCCATAAATAATACACATACATAAATAATACACACTGTATATTTTAATAGTTTCACATAATCTTTTTTGGTACAGGACAAAATTTGGCTTGTGAAAATTCTGATTGGCTGGTAACTTCAGACGGTTCATTTAGAGCCCTGATGCACACAGTGAAAAGCTTACACACTAATGTTTGCAAGTATTGTATGACTCCTATGTTTGACTTTATGCTAACATTTTCTAGTCAACAAAAGATTGATTTAGTTTTCAGATGTTCAGTTGTTGGAAGTTTGAAGTACACAGTACCAGATATCATTTTCCACCAATACCATAGATGTCAGTCTGTTGATGATTCATGATGAAAAGTAAGCTGATCTGGCTCATGTGTGGACCAGTTTAAAAAAAAAAAAAAAAATACTAAAAGAAACTCAGATTTATAAAGTTCTGTTTAACTGCTGACATTTTGTACTCTGTCTTTATTTGTGCATGATGTAGTATTTGTATGAAATGACCGCAGACATGTTCAGAATCAGTGACACCACAGCTAATACCAGCATGACCAGACCTTGTTTTACCTCCTGTAAATGTCACACTGTCTGTGTGTGTGTGCGTGTGTGTGTGTGCATGCGTGTGTGTGATTTACAGTGTGGCGTTTTTTGTCCCTCTCAAATGACGAAACAAGTCAACCCGGGGTCTAAATCTGTCGTACGCAGAACCGAATCCACACAGCAGCTATTTAAAGACACCTGGATCTGAGCGTCTGCACGTTACGTAACAGGAATGACGGGAAGTATGTTCTTGACTTACATCTCGTATCGTTTACAGTTTGTGATGTAAGTCCTGAGGATCGTACACATGTTGCTGATAAAAGCTCAGCCTTACAGTGACAGCATGATAAAAAGGTCTTCCTTAAGACTTTGATCCTTGGTGGTCTTACCTGCTCTTTGATGACTGTCAGATGTTGAGTGTTGAGCTGAAGGAATTGTTTCTCTTTTTTTGACATGTTGATGAATTATTGACCAGGTGATAAATGAAGCACTTTAACATCTACTTTACCAGTCAGAGTTTTAATCCGGAGAGTGGCGTGACTGGTATCACGTACATAAAGTGAGTTCACCCAGCTGAAACTAGAGGTCAGATAGACGTCACAGAGATAATAGACGCTAATGTTGGACAGATGTTGAGTTTTGGATGGAAAGGAACTAGGTCAACACAGAAACCTGTTTTTGGCTTCACTTAATCATCTAAATCAGAGGTCACATTTGATTTTGTGAAAATGAGGGACAGTGGCTCCGACTGATATACATTTATTAAACATGAAAGTTACAAAATAAAGTTTTTAACTGTTACTTTTAGTGATTTCAGGGGAAAATAAATAACAGTTTCTAAGTGTCGTCTGGAAATAGTTGTGCCATAATACAGACTCTGCTTCTTCTCAAGGAAAATATCCTTTACAATTGAGCTATTTTGTCCATTAAACAACAGTTTTCTGCACCATTTCATAATTCTAATCTTGTCTTGTGTTCTCTAATGATTTTTGAGCGCTCACATTTATCATGATAAATACACTCCTTTAAAGACCTCATCTGTAAGAGTTGTTGAGACGTTACTCAATATTCTTTGGTTTTCTTTGTGAACTTAACAGAAAATGTAAATGTTCACATTATTTATAACAAACTTCATTTCTGTTGCCTCCCAGTGACAAAGTAGGATGTATCCTGAGGTTGACTCTGGCTGTTTGAGGGCCAGATGCTTAAAGAGTGAATACAAAGAACACCTGCTGTATTTGAGTCATGGAGATCCTCCTCCAGCAGCGTTTTCATGAACATTTCATAAACTCTGCAGTTCAGGGTTTATTTAAACACATGGAGGCACCTTCAAAAAAGAAACTAACATTTAGTTTCATGTACCTGCTTGTGGTCTGCTGATTGTTTTACCTGCATGCTCTGGAGCCTGAATGAATCCTTCCTCTGTGTGACTCCAGAGAACATGCAGCTAAAAAGGTTGTCTTTTACTTTGCTCTGTACAGACGTTCCACATGGCCCGTGGAGCAGCTGGCGTTTAATCACACCACTTTTACACAGGTGTTTCCTTAATGCTGAAATAAATGCAAAGATGGCCCGTGTGCTGAGAATCAAAGCTTATGTTTATCTCGGTTTTCCTCACTGACTCTATGGTAAAGGTATAATATCATTTTCAGTGAAGCTGCATGACTTGAATTCATGATTCAGCTGTGGCTTTAAGGCGGTCTCACTTAGGACACAAACAGCTTTCCAGGAAATGTTTTTTCATACACTTCTCATTCCTCGAACCACCATTACAGCAGATTGTCTGGTGGCTTAAAGTTGCTTTGACTGATTTTAGTCTATCATCTCAAACAGCTCTTCTCCAGAGTTCCTTAAAATGCTTCAAAAAGCTCATAATTTATACTTCAGTTAAATAACACACAAGCCGTCGTCTTCCCAGCCGTGTGTTGAAACTTTATCCCGTAAAATTTTAATCTAAGTTTGAGGCAGAAAGAGGAAAACTTGGGTATCTGCTGGAATCAGCATTCACATCAGGAAATGATACTTTAAAAAATGAGAGTTTGAAGATCGAGCCCCAAATTCTCTCATTCATCCATGTGATGTGAGGGAGGAAATAAAAAGGCAGGGATGTGATGAAATGAATGAGGCGCAGAGCAGCAGCAGCAGTGCTGGTATTTTGCTTTAACAGACACTTAAATCCTCTCACGTCTCCTCGGATGATTTGATTCCACACCTGGCAACTTTTATGACCTTTCCTTCTAACCAGGCAATATCCTCATAATGTTCCCTGTCTTTAGTTTTCCAGTGGAGACATAAACTCACCCTGTCGCTCTTTTTTTTCCCACCTGATTTGATGGCACTTTACCTTTCACACAGGTTAAACAGAGGGAACAATAAAGCTGTACAAAATCCACCTCACAGTCCGGTTTGATCAAGTAAAGCCTTAAAGATCAGATCGTATACACATTTTATCACGTATGCATTTAATACCAGGGTATAACTGTCACTCATATTTGTGTCAAAGCCCTCTTAAAGATGATCAACGATGAAAAAATAAACTGTTTATGATGAACAGATCACCAATAACTCTGGTTGTCTTTGCTCTAGTTGCATTTATTGGTGCATTGGTGGATCAATCATCAATTTCTAACTGCTCTTTTTGCAAATTTCCAGATTTATGTAACTTAAAGTTTAAGAAACATCCTGGAAGAAGCTGAAAGTAAACAAATACAATCTTCAATCTTTGATTCTCTGTGCATGTGACCATCTTTGCATTTATTCCTGCATTAACCCTTTGAGTAAGGTCCCCCAATTGGGGGACTCTGACATCATTCAGCAAACACAGAGTGAAATAATACAATGTCAGTATGCAGCAGGCTGGGTCTCCCCCAAGGGGCAAGATTCACCAGAGAAAAATGAAGCCATTGTGGAAGTGCTGAAAGTTGCTGTTAATGGAGAATCTATTAGAGGCTGGCTGCAGAAAGACCAGGAGTCACGTACACATCACCCCCCCCCCCCCCCCCCCCCCCCCCAAAAAAAAAAAAACAAAAAAAAACACAGAGCCGGGCTCAAAAAAACAGCTTTGGCCGGCACACACCATACGGTGAGTAATTTTTTTTTTCTAACTCAGTACTTTATTAGATATTAGGATTATGAGTTTGTCCAATCAGAGGCTGAGCTCAGCTCACGTGACTGACGGGCGCCCTATAGCTGTTAAAAAGGAAGCTCAAAGCCTGCGTCATAACCAAGATGGCCCTGTCCAATGATTGGCTTCATATGACTGTATCAGGAACAGAAGGGTGACGTCAGAGAGACTACATCCATATTTTATACAGTCTATGGTCTCCCTGATACCTGCATTCTGCTGATTTTGATTGACTGACACTATTGCCAGTATCATATTATATATTTTGGTGAGTTTGATGAGTCATTCTGCAGTCTCTAATGATTACAAAGAGGTTTCACTCAAATCGACCAATCCGTGATGGAGATAGAGACATGCTTAATCATGTATAGCTAAATTCTTTGTAAACAGCACCAGAGACGCAACTGGTACGAATTTTAAAAATAATAAAAAATGTTGTATTAGGATGTATTGATCAGCATTGGTGATAGACGAATCAAATCTATAGTTTTGTAGATGAGAAAATTCAAATGACACAGATGGAGCCAAACTGAGCCAAAAGAGAGCTCGTCTGAACTCTCTACATTAAAACCTCTCTGATTTTTTTCTCCTTCACTCTCTCAGAGTCAACCTTAGCAGATATAATGATCATGTGTTGTACTATGATCTGATAAAAGTTTAGAGCTGCAACTGCATCGTTTTCAAAGAGACGTTCATCCTGAAATATCCATTTTAGGCAAACCTTTTTTTTTCTGGGTGCAATCTTCATTCATTCTTCTTCAGTATTACATATATTCATATTAACACGTCTCAACAAATCTCACATTTTCTTTTTACCATGACACCAGGATTATTTAAAATGACCTTGTGTTTGCAGAGAAATACTCATTTTATTATGGGTATACAATTTTCGAGCAGAGACCTGAAAAATCAGCTCGGGGTTGAAAGGGTTAAAGAAACACCTGGGTAAAAGCAGTGTGTTTAATCACCAGCTGCTGTGTGGGTTGTATGAAACCTTTGTGAAAAGCATCTTTAAGTCTGAGCAGCCTGAGACAAAAAAATAAATAAAGACAGGGATCTTTGTTGCATATCTTATCTGCAGATTTTCATGCAGCAATCTTCTTTATCCTCTTTGTCTTCTGTCAGGATGGTTCATATTAATCACCTCCTCATATCATCCTCTGGATGGAGTAGAAGTGTAGGCATATACTGCAATGTTGTCAATGTTTTATTTGTTTTTTTGAGACCTGTGTCCTCTCTTTGGTCTGCCCTTCCTGACACATTTTAATGTTTCATAGTAATGTGATTTTTTTTCGTTCTACTTTTTACCATGTAAAGCACTAAACTCATCAGTGGTAGCTCAAGTTGACTTGACTCAACCTGTCAACGTTTACTACAATCACTGAAGAGTATTTATTGTTCATAGATCTGTCCATTTGTCTGTCATACACTGGAGAGCTACGACACCAGACTGTAGTTGTCTTTGCTTTGCTTGTCTTTTGGGGAAATCAGAAACAACACTTGTCACAGTAAAGTTAAAGTCAAAGAAAAACGTCAACTCAGAATCCAAATTAATAAAAAAGTAATGAAAGAGGTGTAAGTGATGTATCAAGCAGTACAGTTATCATACCAACCAGTGTCACCTGCAGCTCCTGAGTTGCATCATAAGATTCTCCAGAGTGTGAAGGAATTTCACAATAAAATTGTGAAAGAGACATCAGTATAAACATTAACATGACACCTCTAATTATCACTTTGTTTTATCATTTGACAAAATCTGTAAAACTAACATGAAAAAGTTTTAACCAGAGATGAAATCAAAGAGTTATGGTCATTTCTTTTTTGTCTCATGCACTTAGGATCAGGATTAATAAATATAGACTCACATTAAACGTTTTTAAAGACCTCTAAACATTTGCATCATCATGTTTGGACTTTTAAGTTTTTACCCACCTGAATATAAGATGACCCTGATTATAAGACCACCACCCCCCCGCCAGCAGCGGTCAGTTATACAGTTGCAAGGCAACCAGAAAACGATAACTTGCAGCAGAAGTAGTTATCTGTCATAGCAACACCCAGAGGCTTCTGAAGAAACAGGTGGATTGATAGGCTAACTGTATTTGTTTAGGCTATAGCGTTACTAGTCAGTGATCCATGTTGCTAAATGTGATAAATGGAGAAATAAATGATCATTCTGATGGAGACTGTGAGGAACGAGGTTGAGCTCTATCAGTGTCTGACTCAGAGTCAGTTTCTGGCTCTGATGGATCAAACAGGTAGGGCTGGCTCCAACCAATGACGCTGCTAGCGCTAGCTTCCATTGTTACTGTAGGTAACATCCTTGTACAGTACACAGAGGCGGAGCCCCTTCTGCATGTGGGCGTGGCTCCAGAGCCTAACTGACACGCCCCCAGCATTTCACAGCAGAGTGAAGTGATTATTTTTCCATGATTTTGAGACCTATTTTTATTTACTTAGCAATTTTTTTAATCTTTCAAATTTGGCTCTGAGGTCAATGTCACATGTTTTTGTGGTGTGACAAAGTTATAACACAAATTTGTTTCTGCTTTACACAGAATTTAACAGTCAGCTGGATGAATGTTTTCTGTCATCCTGTTTTCAGTCAAACACATTTTAAGACAACCTTTTGTGCTCACCAGCTTTTGACATTATTCTGTACATCCTGACTCCAGACTTTTTATGCTGTTCAACAGCAGTTTAAAAAAATGCTCCTTTGAGTGGTCTTTCTCCCGTCCCTGTGTCTTTTGATCTTCCACCGTCCTGGTACTGTGACGCTAAATGATCAGTCATGAAGGTTACACCTCTTTTGTTTAGGTAAGGGGCAACGTCTGTGAACATAAAGTGAATAAAATGAATAATATTCATTTTTATTAGCTGGGTTTAATTCATAAGTTTTGCTCTCATGATAGATTATGTTATACCTCAGAATCTGTAGCCAGACGTCACAGAGAGATGTAAGTTTTCATCATTTAAAGAGGACTCCAGGGTGTAAAATAAAAGCGCCAAATCAACCAATGCTCTTCTGGCTGCTATGCAGAGATATTTTTCCATATAGACCCAAAAGGCTGGAATAAAAGAAAAATCCTCTTTGCAGACAGCAGGCAGTATCACTGAAACATCTCGTGGATGTCCCTCCGCTGCACCGGGGAATACAGGCAAGTATCAAACCTCGCCTTGGGCTATAACCTTTGTTCTCTGATATCAAACCCCTACAATCGTGCTGTATGGGATCAAAATCTGAGAGGAACATTGATATTCAGCCAAAATAGCAGCCGTGGCCTTTGAAATAATGTTTCCCATGCAAGACCATCCCTTTTCCCTCCAAATGCACTATATTAGGACACACTATATCACAGCCAGAGGAACAGTGGGGAATTGAATCGATGTTCACTTTGAAATCCAACCCAGTCAAATTTCTGCTTTGCCTCAATTCACCAGGCGAGATGGTGATGTGGCGTGTTTGCCTGTGTGCATACATGGGTTTGTGTGTGTACAGCGGGCTGTGTGTTGCAGTAAATCGTGGCAGATGCCTCCCAGGGGGGTGTGAGGATGAGCAGAGGGGAGCGTGAGGTAGGATGGGGGGGTGGAGACTGAGGAGCTGACAGAAACATTATTCAAATCATGCTTTCTTTTAGCGTTTTTCCTCCCTGAGCAGCAAACTCAAACCTGACATTTAGTCGCAGCTCGAGACATTTCAGGAGGATTTTATACACCTTCCTTGTCTCTGGCTCCTCAGCACTGAGGTCCTCAAGTCCTCAGAGGGGATTACACGCACCTCGGCCCTCCTGGACTCAGGGGACCTGGTGTTTATGAATCAAATATTTGAATTGGAAGGTCTCCCTTACTCGCTATTGCCAAGTGCCAAGAGAACAATAGAAAGGTCAAAGTGAATCCAGCTTATCAAAGCAACTTGACCACTCGCAGGCTGCTGGGCCACAGAGGGAGTGCAGGGCAGGAAGAGGGGGGAGAAGGATGAACGAGGGGAATGATGGAGAGAAGAAAGGGGTAAGATGCACGGGGGGAGGAGAGAAGAGGAGGGGTGAGAGGGGGAGCGTTCTGCAGAGCTGTCGCCTGGACATATTGTGCTTTGATGGGTTGGCTTTCAATTTTACGGCCGTTTTTCTTTGCTGTGGAGGAGCGGTATTAAAGTCTTCAATCTTTAGCTGATATTACAGGACTCACGGCAGATTGTGATAAACAGCACTGCGGCTGCCCGGGCGCTTCCTCTGCGAACATCTGTTGGAACATCACACGCTGACAAAAGCAATGTAATTATTATGTACCACCTAAACCTGCATACCACACAGGACCTCAGGAGCGCTTATAAAGTGGGTGTCACACTGGCAGACATACCGTCAGGCTGGAAGAGTGTTTGTGTGTGTGTTTGTGTGTGTAAGCACAGGAGGATGCGCAGACATGCCTGTGTGTTTTGCAGCTTACAAAAGTGTCTGCAGTGGAGGTTTTACATGTTTCACCATGGAGATAGAGCTCTGTCAGCTACATTCATCCAGGCTGAATCATGTTCACACTCATGCACGAGGAGGTTACACAACTGAGTTTCAACACCTGTGCGACATGCTGCTTTACATTCCTTAGAAACAGGTAACGTGTGATTTCACCTTGCACTTTAACAGTCACGTACAGCAGCAGGCTCTCTCTGTGTCCTAGTTTCAGTATTTATATATGAATCATAACACAGAGAGTAATCATGGCTGACCCTCAGAACTTCATTGGTTACAGTTTTATCTAGATCACAATCTGAGTCTTTATCAGCAGACTGTGCTCAGGTATAAAGAATACGACCCCGTTTTATTGCTTTGGGAACTGTCACATGTGACGAGAAACAAAGAAAGAGGATTCACAATAAAGATTCAATAAACAGAAGCTGAACAGAAAAATAAAGAAAAAATTACTTAACGAGATTCAACACAGAACACAAGGTCACTCGGAAAAGTTGACAATGAAGTGACATATAAGTGAAAATGAAAGAAAGCTAACTAAGAAAATATTGTGACAAACAAAACAGGTGAAACTAATCAAACAAAGACATGAGTGCTAATGACACAACAGTTATGAATGACAATATGAGACATAACCATGAGGAGACAGAAGGAGTAACTCAAAAAGAAACACAAGCAGGGAGAAATATAATAACTCAAGGGACAACGACTTCCAAAATAAAACAGGAAGTCAAAGTCAGTAACTACACAACAACAACAACAACAAGAAAACAAATAACTGAACCCATGATAGAAACAGACAAAGCTGCCAAGTAAAGGTGAGGCTTCTGTTTTCACCGGATGCAACGATTCATCAAACCACACAGACAAGATCGAGAAGGACAGGAAGTCAGGCACCAAAATGAAACCGTTTGACTTTCAGAATGAAACTCTCTGTGTCAACGTTAGATCATATTTTCACTAAACCACAGCTACAAACTGTCACAAAGCGCAGAGCCAACAGGATTGAGGACTTCAGAGGCTGATGAAGACGACATGAATGAGAAGAGGCTCGTCATCGGGGTAGGACGCACAGGAAACCCTCGGTCTCATGACTCCAGCTGTCCTGGAGAGCAGCTTTTGGTGGACCAGCGACTTCTATGTTACAGATTTTGTGAATGGAGTGTGGTGGATTTCTGGTGGAAGACAGAATGTGAAAGCTTCTGTTGACTGTAATCTTTCACGAAATGTTTATCAGTGTCACAGGAAGTATCATGAAAGAGATAAGACCCCTAAAGCACCAATCTAAGGCGGTCAGAGGCAAAATCAGGAGCTTTGAGCGAACAGCTATGCACCACAAAGATTACTTCACGAGCATCACAGCCTGACTGCAAAATGAAGCAATCTACTGAAGCAGCTTTTGAAATCTAGTACAAGGAATAAACTACAGAAAATAGAAACAGTTTTATTATTATTTATATGTTTGAATCGGGGAAGCTGCATGTAAAAAAATGCTGAAGTTAAAAGGAGACTTATGTGTGACATAAATTGGGGAATTGAAGAAAATATGTCAGAACGGAGCTCCAGCCTCATTTGAGGCGGCATGCTGGGCACATTTTCTGGGTGAAAAATCATTTAGTTCTGTCTTTGTGCAAGAAAGCTAATTTTCTCACAGAAGCAGAAAGGACAAAATCCTTCATAGTACAGATATCAAAGTGACGAGGAGTCAAAATACAGTCAACGCAGAGATGTAGTGAAACGTCTTTTTATTTTTCCCATGATACACTCACCTCTTCCTGCATAATAATCCCAGGTGAAGCAATACTGAACTTTCAGGTAGACTACACACCTACGTATGGTCACATCCTGTCTGTCACACACCGGTGACACTCTCGGTTGCAGCACTTTGTGTATTTCCACACTACAACAAACCCAGGGTTGAACACAGAAGCTATTGTGTAATGTTTCACAACCCAGTGCCCTCAAACAGCCTGAGTCAGCCCACATGGAGCAATAGCAGAGAGTATCAACAGGAAGAGGGTGTGGAGCCACATTTACAGCAGGTACATGATAAGAGCAGGGCCCCTCCCAGGCCACAAATCTTTCAGAGAGCTGCCAGGGTTCAGAGGTCAGCATTATGCATCATGCAATGTGCAGACAAACAGCCCAGCCCTCAGTGCGGTCGTTACGGTAAATATTGATGCTCCTTTGTCTCCAGCGTCTGATAGTCAAAGATGTTTGAACACAGAGTAGAGATGGGTGATTGTAAAGGGCTACTGGTTACTCAGTGAAGTGGAGACGCCTCCTAGAGACAGGAAGCAAGCTATGTCACTGCAACACGGCACAAGTGTTAAGTTGCATTAGCTTTTCATAGATTATTTCTGCTCATTTCAGAGCACAACAAAATGCTCTTTTCATTAAGAGACTCAGAAAACTCCAGTTCAACCACAAACCTGCTGGGAAATGTAGTCCGACCCACTCCAGAGCTCCACACTGTGATCGTACATCTCTTACACACCCAGATGACCCGTCAGACGATGACAGTCAAGGCTGCAGAACACGTCTGCATTTTTGTTTGCAGAGGGAACTACCGCGATTAATTCAGACAAAGCTACTTGGAAACACCGTGTGGAGGTGGAGGAGGATTACAGTCAAGGTTGTTGGCCCAGTGGCTGGAGGCCAAGAGTGTGAGACAGATAGAGAAACAGAGAGAGAGAGAAAGGAAGGCCAAAGAGAGACGTATCAGACCCCTGCAGTGAATGAGGCTGCCTACTTATCAGCCATGAGCGTGATGTGCAAACAGAGGCCTTTCAGGGCTGCCGGGCACACAATAGCTTTGTTTGCTATGCAATAGAAACCAGTTGTTCGCTGCTGAGTCAATATTTACAGCCTAATGGAATGTGTGCTCTGCTACTACCCCTGCTCAACAACACCAGATTGGAAGAGGAGGGACTTATTATACCCCCCCCCCCCCCCCCCCCATCTCAGTCTCTGTCCCTCTTCATCCTTTCCTCCCTTTTTTTTTTTTATCTCACCTCCTCTGTCCTCTCATCCTTTTACTCCCTTTCCTTCTCCCTCCCCTTTGCACTCATTCCTACATCTCATTCCTTTCATCTGCACCTCCCTTCGTATGATTAAACACAGGAAAGTCCATATAAGGTATGAAAATCTGAGCGATAACAGACGCGTTCTGTATGAACCTTTGAACATAACATCAGCTGCACCTAAAGCCTCTGGAGCCTAAACCCTCTAAAAAGGAAAAGATGTAAAACTGAAGGGGACAGATCAAATGAAGTAGCTTTTTAAAGACTTAAAAGTATACTTGTGAGGTTAACGGTGTGGTTTATTTGCAAAATACTGGAGCCATTTTACTATAGTGAGTGCAAATATTGATAATATAAACATTAAAGTGACAGATTAATTATTTTGAATTAGACTGAATAACAAAGGGGTGTCCAAATGTTTTAAAATAAGACCATATTTGATTTTGTAAAAGAAAAAAAAATGACCAAAGGCCTGTGGGAAAAAAAAGTCACTAAATGTGGTCAAACATCTTTGTTTCATCATCACAGACTGATGAAATCAAAGCTCACCTGTCCCTCAGGTGTCTCTTGATACCAGATGATCAGAGGTCAGTTTTCTACAGTGTTACGTGCTGCCTAAACAACAACAAACTCTGCTCCTCTAACCAAGGCAAATGTTCTCCATTAGGGGGCGATATGAGCAAAATATGTCAGGATGTTTTCATGGCAGGATCAGGATCTGGATTTGATCAGGATTGCTTTTCATAAAGTCCATTTTGACCTGCAAACAACATTTTAAGCTTCAAATATTTCATTTCCTGCATTCTAAACCATTTATCTGCAACATTTTTTTTTGTCTTTTCTGCTGTATTTCATCACTTTAATCTTGTCTTGTGTCCTCTAATGTTCTTTTTTTAATTCTCACATTTTCACATTATGATAAAATCATTCATTTAAAGACGTCAGCTGTGAGAGTTGTTGAATGTACAGAGCTTTAGCCTTATGAAAGTAGCCTGTGCATGGTCCAAATGTAGTTTGGTGAGACGTTAGTGGATAAACTTTGGTTTTGTTTGTGATCTTGACAGAAAATATAAATGTTCACATAATTTAGAACATGATTCATTTCAGTGACATTTATACATTGTTAGATAAAAGCTTGGGATCATATGAAAATGGACCTCGAGCCTGATTTATGAGGTACTTTTCAGGTACTTGGGCATCTTGGCGCCTTTGTTGCAAAACCAGCCAGAGAACCAGAACAGATAATCAGGTCAGTACTTCTCCATAATTTAGCTGATTGTTTAACATCTCAAATCCGAACACTGCAGTCCCTGAAAGTGTCCATTTGACACATTTCCAGTACTTGACTTTGATGTTAACCCATTTGTTTTTGCACCATTTGCAGGCACAACAGAGCTTTAACTCACCACACGCAGTGCAGGTTTTGTTGTTGGCTTGTGATGTCTTGAAATAAGACATTTTATTGGCTAGTCAAGTGAATGTTCCATGTATTTAGTTTAATAAGACATGATTCCCGAAAATAAGACAAAAATGCATGCCTCTTTTGGAGATTTTGCAGCATTTTCTTTATGCAACTCGCTTAGAAAACTGTTTCTGTTAGTTGAATCAGATCAGATGAATCTCCTGGATGTTTGTCCTAGATATGTGATGTTGTAAATCTTTAAGTTTGCCATTTAACTTGCAAAACTGATTTTGCAGATTGGTGCTCATCAGAACGGATTCAACAGCTTCATAATCCTGGTGACTCTTGTTTTCAGCATCATGTTACTCAGAGCGAGGATTAGAAGTCTGATAGTAAGTCGTTATTTATTATTCAGACAATTAAAGACAAAAATCCTGAGCAGGTGAGTGGCACAAACAAAAACAAAGGAGGAATTATTATATCAGACACTGATCTAATTTATTTCACTCACTCAGCGCTCATTTTATTTTTGAGTGAAGTGCTCTTATCAGGGACGTAGGCGAAAAATAACAGCAGTGGACAATCTCGTGTTTATGGAGGCCAATATCTGACCAAGGCCGAGCGAGAGAGAGAGAGAGAGAGAGAGAGAGAGAGAGAGAGAGAGAGAGAGAGAGATAGCTGAGCGATGAGATCACTGTGCTGACAGAATGATCCCTTTGTGCCCGAGCACTGACTGACTTACATGTGGTATTTACACCCTGCCTGCTGATAAACCAGCGCTAATCACTCCCAATTTTCTTAAAGGTTCTCGCAGCCAATCATGCACAAAAGAACAACATGCTCCTCGAGCTCTGACTGAGCCGGGTGGTATTTCTGCTAACACTCTGACACACAAATACACACCTCTGCCCAGGTGTGGAGGGATAACTGGAGGCATGTCACACTCGTCCGAGTCCTCGACAATCCATTCCTTTCAGTCATGCTTCGGGATCGTTTCCTTACAGCCCCGAGGATTACCGGGGAGAGGACATTCGTGAGAGTGATGGTGAGTGTTAGGAGGGGGGGTTTCCATAGTGACACCCAGGCAATGAAAAGATTGGACCAGTGGAGTGTGTAGTGGGTGCCTCTGTGTGTGTATGTGTGTACGGGTTTGGAGTTCAGCTCTACAGCTCCGGGTTGAGACACAGTGGAACCATTCATGATCTACTATCTTGGCCCCCCAATGGCCTTCACTCTTAAATCAGAGCCAGCCTGCAGAGCTCACATCCCTGCAGGCTCTCCTCTTTTTGCAGTGTGTGTGAAAAAAAGAAGAAGAATGATCCTAATAGATGCTTCCTGTCATCTTTTCCCTCCCACTCATTAAACTGTTTTCATTTCCGTCCAACATCTCTCCCAAAGTGACGGGGTCGTGTTTAATCTCCCTGTCATAAAGAAGACAAATTGATGGCTCCGAGTCGTGTTTATAAAGCTTTCATGCCAGCAGAGGGATAAACAATTAGGAGGAAATGTATTCATTGTCTGTAATTATCCTTTTAGATTAAATGTTTTCATAAGTTTCCCTCCTAACGAGCCAAATCCTCTCCATATAGGGGCATTACATCTGTCCACATTCCCCAAACTGCTGCTGTTATCAAGTCAAACGGCACCCTGAGCCAGATCCATCAATATTATTTAACCAGGGCAGTGAGTGCCTCCTCTAATCGCCTTTTACAGCCGTTTACAGTGAACGTGACCCTAAACCCAGTCCATCGACAGGGCGCTGATGGTGGGTGAGTGTGGTCAAAGTTCATCAAACGGTTACTCGTCAATGAAACTCTCAGGCCCCGAGGGGAAACAGCTTTCAGCAAATGTTCAATAAAAAAGAGAAAAAGTAACAAGACTGTGAACGTTAGGGCAAAAACATGACTGAATGACTGAAGTATATGAATCTGACACAAAGGCCAATGTTACTTGAAATATTTCAGGTTTGATGGTGCAATTGGTACAAACGACAAACATTTCTCTAAACATTCAGAAAAAAAACACCATACAATATTTACAAGACACGGCATTTCATAACATGGAACAACCCATGAAACTTTGAATTTACAGAAAAAAACACTCTGGGAAAAAAACAAAAAAAAAAAAAAACATGACGTGATAAAAACACAACAAAGTTTAACAGAACACAACCGAACATCAAGAATCAGGAAACATCAAGACCAATGTTACATGGATACAGCGTTTTATGTGTAAGTGCGCTTTTTAGAAAACAAGGCGTTCAAACTTGTGCAAAAATACCAAGTCTATAACAACAATATCTTTATAAACACTTAATTAAAAATGAATATACACTGTTTACAAGGCACGACTTCACAACACCAAATAAAACATTTGATTTCACAGGAAAAGAAGAAAAAAATCACAGAAAACAGCACATGGAAAACAACGATTTAACAAAATGACAAAACAATCAAACAACCACCTAAAAAAGAAAATAATAATAATAATAATAATAATAACACAAGCCCATTTCAGGAAACAAAAACCAAAAAGAAACAAAAATGCAACAATGCTTACAAAATACCAAATGTTACCAAGAAAGCTGCCCTACAAATCAGACATTTTGAGGAAACTTGACAAAATTCAAAAACATCACACATCATGGCAACATTAAACAAAACTCAACAAAATATCAAGAAACTGACACTGATTCACCAACAAGGACAAGATTTCACAACATTTCACAAATATCTTATAAAATAAAAAAAATCAAAAATAACCTTTACAAAAATGTGAACAAAAAACAACCTCATTTTTACAAAAGACAAAAAGTTACAAACGAAATTTCATAAACCAAATGTCTAAAAAGACCAGTTTGAATTAAAAGAAAGAAAATAACAAACATTTACCAAACAGAAATGTTCATTTTCCAACTCAATAAGGTAAGATTCAGAAGCCCTTCACTCTTATCATCTACCAACACCTGGGATTGATCGCTGACCTTTCATTGGTCGGTAATGTTGAGCACTGATTGACTTTCAGCAAATCCCTCCTTGCACATTTTGTTGTTGGTCATCGCTGTAGACAGTATGTTTTACAGAGGCTTTAGTCTGATTTGGTGGAGCAGTTCGAACACCCCCAAAAAATGTTCATGTAATTTTCTTTAAATTTACAGTCTAAATCATTATTTTACCTCTACGTCATCCAAAGGAGTGTCCAGAGTACAAGTCCCAGTTTCACTGTAAACAGTAAGTTAAACAGGGGCACTACCTGCTGACACCTGATTGGTCAATACTACTCAACAACAAACATGTGACAGATACAAACCAGAACACTCCTTTACCTGAATATTCAGACACCCTGATACAGATATACAGTATTAGTAATATTCTGGCTCTAAAATGTGTTGATTCTTTAAACGCAGCCTTGTGTGTCTGCACTGAGCACATTTCAGGAGGAATCATTACAGAGGGGCCTTGATTGTGCAGATCTATGTCAATGAAATCTGTGGTCTTTCAAAGAATCAACGGTTAATAAAGATTTTAATGTGGGTGAGGATGCCTTTAAAGAACTGCCTCAAATTAGAGCTTAAATTCAGAATCTGGAGTGATACCTTCAGGAGTAATTTAAAGATAAGACAATTTCTCATTTGGCATATGAAATAATTAATTATGTCTTTGGTGGAAATGTCTTAACAGGAGCTGCTTAGTATGCATATAAAATTTGGAATGGTGAAATCAAATTAGCATTATTAACTTATAGTGTGTTAGATTACATCTTTTCTCTTTCAAAAAGGTCTCACAGAGTTGAATTGATAATTAAGTAATGAAATGAAAATGTATGATCTAATCAATGGTGGTCCATATTAGCTGAGCAGTCGTCATTTGAGGGTTGCAGGCAGAAAGGAGGAGGGGGCTCAAACCCATGAAAATGACAGAAGCCCTGAGGAATTGAGTTACAATGGGCATTTATTAGCATTGAGTCCTTTTGTAATGAGCTAAAAGCAGCTCAAACAAAGCTGGTTTGAACAGCGTCTTCAGCGTCAGTGTTCATACGATGGTAGAGTAGTAGATCTAAAATTTACCTGAAGGATGCTTTAATGCGGGACAGATGAAAAGACAAAGACACTGAGTATCTGGACCATTCCAGAAAGTCAAACTAATTTTACTTTCTTATAATTACCACACTGAAATAATATAAAAAAGAGTATCATCATTATAATGATCTCAATTCATCATATTAGCATGCTACACTAGGTAGACAGTTCCAAATACAAACAGGAAGGCTTGAGCATATTATCAAATCCATCCACCTGAAAATCTATGAATTTGGTTCTGCTTTTTGTTGATAAGCAGCGACTTAGATCCGTAGTTTAAACCTCAGTATGAAGTTGGACTTATCCACAAACTGTATGAAACACTGACTCGCTCTCTGTGGCGTCACCCACTTCCTGCAGCAAAATTCTAAAGCGTATCATCTGCAGTCACCACACCATATTACTACTGAAAAAAACAGCTTCTGATTGATCTTAAAGAGCCTAGAAGATGATCTTTTTGAATGTGTCATTTTGTGATTTTCTTTAGGCTGTAAACTGTCCCTTGGGGCCTCCATTGTAGCTTTACATGGTTTAGAGAACAAAAAAAAAAATCCCTTTTTTTCCCACAGTGGGGTTTTAGGGCGCAGTCACACTGGCCATCCATATCGTGCCGTACCCAAGCACAGTGTGTTTGGATCAGTTTACAGACAGATTTCTGCAATATATGAATGCAAATCAGCTTGTAAATCTGTCTTGCATCCAGCATTGTTATATACTGTTGTCTTACATATATTTGAAATAAGGGGAGGCAGAATACACGCTCTTTAAGGAAGTAAGATCAGACTTCTTGGAAGCAGAAATGCACGGAGTGCATCTTAACTGAATGGTCAACAAACATTTTTGTTTCGCACATTCATGCTTGGACATATTTCAGCAGCTCACTGAGACACTCTGGTTTGCTGCTGCCAGTTTAACCTGAAACAGAGAAGCACAATGCCTTTAGAATCGAAAGATTTGAATTGCAAAGTTTATTTATTTGCTTTTGTCACGGTCTCTGTGGATTTTGGTTGATGTATTCTAATATTTAGCCTGATGCAGGGTGACACAGTGACATAAAAAAGCAGCGCTTCAGCTCCACTGCCTCATAGCTGGTTAAATGGAGCGGAGGGCAATGAGCAATTCTCCGACAATCCCTCTCCCCACGGTGCTGCAGGTTGCTCTTCCCCCTCTAAAGCCATCACTTCCTGGTGTTCCAGCTTAAAGCTTTACCCCGTGGGGTCCCAACAGGCGCGTATGAAACACAAGTGGATGCGGCAAGTTGCCATGGAAACTTAATAAGCCGGCTGTAGTAGTGAGAGAGGGAGTCAACTACAGAACTCAGCCGAGCGTGCATCTGAAGGCAATAAATTGAATGCTTGGGAGGGACAGGAGAGAGAAGAGACAAGGGGGAGCGCGTGTTATTGTGAAATAACCTTTTAAGTCTGAATTAAATATTTTGTGGGGAGTGTGTGGCTCCATTCTCCTGACGGGGGCTCGAGGTTAAACGGCTGTCTGCATTGTCACACGGATGCTCTCGCCGACCGGCTGCCTTCTGCTGCCGGTGACCGAGGGATGCCTGGATGATTTTTTCTCTATTTTTTTCCTTCATCCTCACCTACAGCTGTCATTGCCTGACTGTCGGGCCATTACAAGCGCCCGTCTCGAGGGCGCAATTGATGTACTGTTGGCTGTCAAAGCTCAAAAGCCTTCAACACGCCATCTGATTGCCAAGCATCCTTTTTGCCGCATAAATCTTTCATTAACCACCAATCTATCATTAATTATCGGCTCCTGGCATTTATGGCGAGGTGGGGAGATTGATGGCGGGGGTTGGGGGAGGGGTGTTGACTTGTTTAGGGAGCCAATCTATAATGGCTCACAACAAGAAGAAGCATCCCTCTTAACTTTTATTTATAAGGAGGGCCCTGCACGCCACTCGCCAGAGGTGTTGTTCATCTGTCGAGCTAACCCGATAACATTAGTCCTTCTGGCGGCTGGAAAACAGCTTTATCTTCATTCTGCGCGTCTCTCAGGGTCCGTCTCCATATGTTTTTGGACAGCTCGATGATCATCTCTCTTTAACTCCACAGGCTCTTTTTCTCTGTAAAGAAGCAAATTAATTCCCCTCTGAGGCTTAAGCCCCGAACAGACCAATATGTGCTTGTCTGTGAGAGTGTGTGTGAGGTATTTGCTTTTGATTCAGGGGCCAGTTGACAGCTCTGCTGCCCACAAAGCCTTCCATTATCTGGCTTTGCATAGGATTATCTGTCAGCTACCTGCTGCAATAAACAAACAAATAGGATGAGCCCAATTATAAAGGGCAGCATTTGCGACTTTCTTACGTCGCCACTGCACTCAATAAAAGCAGATTTGGTGAGAGTCTATAAATCATCAGGAAACCTTGGCCTTAATGTGCCAGAAAAGCATCCTCCCTTTCTATCTACACCCTAATTCTCTGTGTGTGTGCCCCACTCTCTCCCTGGACCTGACACTATTTACAGCTTCTCTGATGCTTAAGCCACCAAAATATGGCGTTGTTTTATCTTTAGACGAGTCGATAAGGCAGCATATTGGTTTTCTGCTAAAAGCTACGGATTGTGCTGCAAGTATTGACTCATCAGCTGGACGGCTCAGCCCTTGGAGGCACACAAACACACACGGACAGTCCTTAGCCTGCTCAGTGTTTCATTTTCAAGGATTCACCTGGTGGAGAGAAAGATATTAAAGCTAAGAACAGGGATCAGACCTTGACAAGAAAGAGCAACAAGAAAGAGGAAGTAAGCAAGAGGGGGAGAGAGGCTGGAAAGGACAAAGACGAGGAATGAAGTCTTTATCCTGCGTCGTCACGCTCGGTTATCCTGCTAGTCTACTTGATATTTAGTGACAAAGACTAGATTAGAGCTGCCTTCATGTTTCTGCTGTCCCCCCTGAACCTGAGCATTGCACAAGCAGTCACACTGAATTCCCTCGTCTTCTGCTACCAGATGATGAAAGAGAAGTGCATCAGGTGAAATTTGCAGGTTTCAAAGTCAAGCTGGGGTCAAAGTCACAGCAAAGGAGGAGGGGTGGGGGGGTGATTGGTTCACAGACAGACGGAGGGACTTGTTACATAGGTCATTATTCCAGCTCATGTCACAGCGGAATGGGAGAACTCAGCAGGTTTCATTAAAAAGCCAGAGACGAGCAGACGGCTGAGCAGTTAGCTGCTGGGTCGCCTGTTTGGTGGATTCTGGGAAGCTCTGAATGGAGGGTTACTGGAGGTGGTTGACAGAAAATGACCTCTGTGTGTTTTGGCCCTCAGAGGTTATTATTTGTTCCTGCACTGAGGGTTCACAAAGGGCCAGTCTGGGCTGCAGCTCAGGCAGAGCGTTTATTATGAAGTGAGTTGATGAAAACAGAACCAACTGCCAGTCAAAATCAAACTTGCATAACTTATATTAGAAAACAAGATTTTAATATCAATGCTCTGCTGTGCTGATTCTCAAAAATGTTTCACAGCATGTTTCAGGGCCATGATCATTTCATCATGAGTAAACCTGCAACAGAGGACTCAGATTTATGAGGAAATTCATATTTTTCAGACTTAGCCTGTACTTTTTTTTTTACTATACTTTATATTGTTCCATTTAGCAGATGGGTCAGGGGTGAAGTGTCTTAGAGAGCAAGATGCTGTTTTAAAACCAAGCAGAAACCTCTGGTTTGAGACATGAGGGTCCACTCCTGGCTTGCTCAGGGATTCCTGTTGGCATGCATGTTAGAAATTCTGTGCCTGCAGCCACGTGCATCGATAACTTTGGCCTGAATTCCTCATTTATGAATTTGTGCACACTGTACAGGGGCTTAATTTTTTAAAACTCAAATTTGATTGCATTTAAAAATGATGTATGTATTATTTTTCAGCCTGGTGTGTTGTCTGCAAAACTCTAGAAGCACTGCTCATCATCACCTCTTTAGGTTAACCTTTAATCTGGTGACCGTTATCTTTCGAATTCAGAAACCAAAAGGTGACGTCACTGTCAATCGTCATCAAATGAGACGTCAAACCCTGTTTTTAACGTCTAAAAATTAATGAAAAAGAAACTTTTCAGAAAAAAGAGGAACTGAACACAATGTACCCTAATAATATCTAAATATCACCACAGCATAAAGATGTGAGAAACATTTCTGAGTTGTATTAATTTTTTCACAGTTTGACCACAGCCCATCTGGAATGAACAGAGACAGAGTTTTTGACCTACATTGCAGCCAGCCACCAGGGGGAGCAGTTTTTGTGGTGACCTCAGTTTGAGCCGAGCGAGACGATGCCCATTTTTTGTTCAGTACACTACAACTTTTAAAAACATGATAACACAAATTTGAGTCCAGAAAGAACATGCAACAATGTAAACTCACCACAAATAAACGAACAAAGCATGCAGCAAAGAGAAGGGGAAAAATCCAGGATGCGCATCAAAAGCAAACACTCTAAATGCATAAACTTCACAAAGATCACACTGACCTGAAAGAATAATATCATAGAATAAAATTAAAATGACACAAATCTAGAGATCACAACACTGGTGTACAAGGCCTACAAGGGTGCTCAGAGAAAAAGCTTTCTTATTAACAGTAGAGAGTGAGGGGGGAGAGGCAGAATGTTTTTCTATTACCGGGTGTGGAAGCTGGGCAGCTTTTCATGTGTCCACAGGGGATGGTGTGTAATTGTTAAAAACTCAAATGTTTTTCTTTGTTTTATTACATTTTTTGTCTCTGTAGAAGCAGACCAGATAAGCCTAAAAGGTGCAGTAGAGTTGACCTCATCTACAGCAGCTGATGGCCTAGTTTCTGTTCCCGATCAGCCGGTTTCTCTGCAAAGGGGCCGACCTAGCACAGATCCCCTTTGGTGAATAAACTTACTTTTGACAGGTGCCTCTTAAAGCGCCACTTCAAAGAGAAAAACACATGAACTAAAAAAAAAAACAAAACTATGCTTTTGTTTTTTTTTCTTTTTTAATTTTTACTTGCACATCTTTTTAAATCTGCTCCTTCCTGAATTTGTATTCTGTTTCCTCAAAATGGAAATCACTGCAGAGCAGTTGCTGTTTCTTGTCTGCCTGTAATTTTCCACCACAGATTACATTACTGCCATTACAGCCCATGTAGCAGCTTCTGGTTTATTCAATCGCTGGAGTAATTCCCAAACTCCTTTTTTTTTTTTCTTTTTACCTAAAAGTCATCCCACCCCGACGTGTGTAAAAATGGGATCTTGGTTTAAAGTCGCCCAAATTCCCTTTAACACCACGTCAGTCAGCAGGCGGCACACTCCTGTGGAGAGTTCTTGTGCTAACAGAGGAGAGACGTGTTAAGCTCTCGGCATTAAGACACAATAGCAGAATTAGGATTCATGTAATGTGGCTTTACAGGTACTCCTCCAAATGACTCCATGGAGCCCTTCAGGCTACTGTCAGCTGAAATCTCACAGGAGACATACAGCTAATATGCCCTTGGTGCTTCACAGCACTGGAGCAGATGGTTATGATATGGATTACACTGACAGTAAGTCAATAAGACCCAGATCCTGTGTTTGCACCGTATTAGTCAATTGTCTCTAGGCCTCCCTTGTATGATTTTGTTTTCTGATGGTGCACGCCTCTCTGCTCCTCTGTTCAAATTGAAGCAGTCTGGTGAAAAGTTACTGAGACAGAACTTTAAGAATAATAAAGCCGGGCTGTGAAATGAGGCTCTGAGGTGTTTGCCCCTTGGTGGCTGCAGTTCTGGCTTATCGAGTCCGGGTAAACAGAGCACGCTCCTTCTGATTGCCTTAAATCTTGTTTAGTGCTCTCATGCCATATGTTGAGAGTCCACATCCTTTTATCCTGATTTATCGTATAGGTGCCCAGCTCGCACTCCAGCTTTGGTTACAATTAACCAATGCTCTAACCAACCAGATAGCAGCAATTAAACGCCATCCAATCAAATTTGCGTGACAACCAGACGCCTTTCATCACAGCAGGGATCCAGACGGCTCCTTACAGCCCACCTGCCCCCAGCACTGTCTCAGAGATGGTCTGGAATAAATAATTAGGCAGCATATTCAGCATGGGACACTCACGGCGCGCCAATCGAGTAAAAATTCCACTTGATCTCGTCATCAAGCCGCAGTGTTTTTAATGTGTCAGCATTCTGGTGTTTGATCCCTCGTCAGCACAGACAGAGGAGCGTTTGGGTTTGTTTAACAGAGTTTCACCGAGTTTGAGGACACCTGCGGTGCACATCACACCGACTGCTTTTCAACTGCAGTCCCAGGCAGGGAGGAGGGGGTTAGACTGGGACAACAAGATGTGTTTTCGTCTTAAACGGTGGACTGGTTTGGCTCATCTCAGCTCATCTGTTGTCAGGTTGTGGAGAGAATATTCAGGAGGTGATCGACTGAGCAGCTACACGGCTTTGAGCTGCAGCATGAACACTTCAAAGAATCTGTCTGAGCTGGAAGGCTCTTTGGTTCCACTTTTGTTGAAAGAAATCCATATTTAGACATTTTTCCAGGTTTTGTTAATGCACAAAGCAGGAGGGGGGTTATTTTAACATGGTGCTGATTGAAATAAATAAATAAATAAATAAATAAATAAACCAAACAAAAGCAGAGAGTTAAATCTCTTGCCAAGCTAAAACTCCTCCATCCTGATGTGTGGGGAGAGAAGGAGAGTCAAGTACCCTCACAGCTGGAAAACAATACCACAACAAATAATGTATGAGGGGCCAGCAGAGGGGGAGCACACCGCAGCCCAAACAAATAGGAATTATTCATTATATGTGCTCTATTCACTGAGTGTGTGTGAGCCAGTGCAAGCCGGTTGATATGCAGTGTTTTCCATAAGTCAGGCAGGGCAGCTCACCTTCAGAGCCTGAGGGAACCCTCTGAGCCCACCTCTCTCTTTCTCCAGCTCCCCCTCTGTCCCTCTTTACACCCCCCAACACACCTTACAGTCCCACAATAAATAGGAGAGATCTATCTGTCATAAGGAGAAGCTTAAGAGGATGTGTGTGTCATCACAGAGATAGATCCCAATAGGACGGTGCTGAAACCGTCACATCCTGAAGGGAGCACTTCTGCTCTAATGAACAGGTTGATGTATATTATGCTACATATAACAGGTCTTTTGGGAATTATTGGGAAATGTGGCATTTTTTTTCAACTGCATTGAAAGCATTATTAAAACATGTCCTCCTCTCAATGTATTAGTTCGTTTTGACTCAGCTTGATGGCTTTCCTGGTCCCCTCTGTTCAGAAACCAGACGAGGAGCCTGAAGCTGCGCAGAAGCTTGGCTATCAGCTGCTGCAGGCGGGGTCAGCTCCATCATGTGACTCTGCTGATTTGAGGAACCTTTTTTACAAAATCCAAATGTTTGTGTAATCATACACTATATTTAGAAATATTTTTGATAAAAATGAAGACGTCTAGGATTCCTAAGGTCGAAACAATGGAGTGACATTTGATTGAATTAAAGCGGAAGAGGAGGGGACCAAGTGAACCCGATATTTATGAGTTGTGGACTGAGCTCTGAATGTGTGGCTGATTCAGTGAAGATTTGGTGATATTGTGGAAAAGTTATGAAAAATATGGAACCTAATATTAAGTTCATCCATTTTCTACCATTTATCCTGTTCAGGGTTGCTGGTGGCTCCAGCCTATCCCAGCTGTCTTCAGGCGACAGGCCAGGTACACCCTGGACCCTGATTTTAAGTTAATTTCTGAGGTAATAAGCATGAACAAATAAATAAATGAGCAGCTACAATGATGGTTCAAAGAATTTCCGCTTTAGACAGGCTAGTAACTTTATTTATAATCTGGGTTGCATGCTCCATATGTGTCTCAGGAGGTTCTTGTCCTTGATGGCCAATGACGCTTCACCAAGGGAAAGGGCGAGCAAGGGAGCATTTCAGTCTGCAGTCTGACAGCTAAATGTAACCAAATATTTCCATTTCTACCTAAAGGGAACGTGAGGACTTTCTCAGTGATCTTAGAGTCAAAAAACAAATGAACTAAATAAGTCTTACTTCTAGATATACGCCTGATCCTGATACACAACTTAAAAATTAGATTATCGGCACACAAAAAAAGAGCTATTGCTAAATGCTATTTCTCAGCTTCCCAGTCCGTAGGAAAGGAACAGATTGATTTATGGCACATCAAAGTCTCTATGACAACACCACACCAGCCAGCAAAGTTTGACAGTGAGACAAGAGATCTGTTTTCTCCACTGAAAACTATTTCTGGGAATTATTTTGTAGTGGTGGACACTGGAGCTGAACTGTCAGACAGAAAAAGCACAGACAGGCAGAGGACAGCTAAACAGGAGCGTGATAGAGAACGGGCCAAAGGCTAAAACATAGGGTAAACTGCATGTGATAATGTTCATTCCAACCCATATGCAGCAGTTATTGTGCAGTGATCTGATCAAACTTGAGAGGTTGTGTTTGCACAGCTTGGTGAGGTTGTAGTTGGTAGATGGACATATCAGGATTCACAAACATTACACGTTACTGACATGTTGCCTGTTGTCACGTTCCAAACAAAAGCACTTTATACTTACAAATAAACACCTTACCTCTTAGCTTTGTATCCGGTTGTAAGCCATTTTGCTTCAAAAATCTGTTTCAGAAACAGACAGGTGACGTTGCGGAGACAACGTCCATTAATTATACAGTCTATGGTGAGCACAAGCGCTCATGAGAAGCAGAGTCTTTATCCTGGAAAAATACAAGCTTTTAAAGTCCTTGCAGCCTCTTTAACTCAACAAACCCTGAACAAAACAGTAATGTCTGTAAAGTTTATTTCAGCTCAGTCTCACCCTGAAAAACAATCGTTATTTCCATGAAATGTTCAGAGGCAGTTTTTAGTCCCCATTTCTTGTTTTCTTTACTTCTAAAAATTGAAGAAAGACAAACAGCTGTTTCGACACATTTCTTTGATTTTATGAATTTCATTTTCATCAGTCAGTACAGGGAGATTTAAAGGTTTTGCACTTTTATATTTTGGTGAAGCCGACATTTTGTTCATCCTTTTTATTCAGTCTTCCAAGCGTTTGAAAATGTCTTTTACCACATGACCAGGAATGAGCTCAGAGTGCGAGACTAAAAACGATTTCTCTTGCTCCTGTCTCTAACGTCTGTCCTTGATGGGCAAAAAGCATACGTCGGGCCTCAAACTGGAGGGCTCATCAGTCATGACATACCATTAGTGTTCAAAGGGCCAATTACAAAAAGCTACACTGCACTCAGAGTCACTAAACGCCAGACTTCGATTAGAGCTTGACCTCACTGTGATTTGCGTGCACAGCTAAGCACCAAATAATAGATAGAAGATCTTTAACATAATTACACCTTAATGGACGACGAAACCACGTTGTCAAAAATTGATATGCAGTCCTTGTCAGTGTTTAAAGGGGGAGCACATTTATCTCCATGTCAAAGAGAGACAGAGAAAGAGAGAGAGAGAGGACAGATGGAGATGTGACGTGCTGGGAAATGGACAGCACCACCCTCTCTAAGATCATCTCCCATCGAGCAATCATGCAGCAAGAGCCATCTACTCTAATTGCAGGGAAAATACCTCCCCCCAACCCTTTTATATTTAATCATACCCTTGCCTCTCTGTTGACAAAGTGAGATGAACATCCTTTTCACCACTCCTGTTTCTGCCGGCTATATTTCCAACAATGTTGACCGACTCCTCCAAGGTGACCGCTGCTAACTGGTCAGCTCCAGCTCTCTGCATTTAGCAGAGACTTTTTGTGAAGTCAGCCCCATTAAGTCAGGGATAATTGTGTGTGTGTTCTCCATGGTGAATATTTGATCTGCTGTTTGCCCTTTGCTGGCCACACACTGCAGAATAATGGTCCTCTTTGAGCAGAGCGAGGCAAAACCTTTGGCTCCTTCAGCCTAGTAAGAGGCCAACGCAATTACTCTATCAATTATTAATTCATCATAAAGGTCGTCCCTTTGCTCCATTATCCACACCAGTCTGAGCATGCCAATGTCATGAGTGTTAACAGGGCCTGCAGGTCAAATACCACCCAGACGCACATGAACACTACTACACTCCAGAGGACTCAGCAGACTCCTCCTGTGGTCAGATATGCTAAGGGTTGGTATACGTGTCTAATTTATGAGAGCAGTGAAATTATAATAATGAAGCATGGGGTAGAGTTGTTTTATAAGTGGTCGAAATTAGCATTTCATTCACCTTATTTTTATGCAGACCATTTCAGCACTCATAAAAGTATCAAATAATTAGACATATCTGATTTAGACACCTTAAAGAACACTTTTCTATCAACCACCTGCTGTGAAGCACAGTCTGTATAAAACATGGGGTCAGTGGTTCCTGATAAGGTGTTTCATAGTCCAAGAACGGTGCTGAAAATGCTCTATTTTCTAATGTCCTAACCTAGGAATAGGTGTCATGGAGCAAGATACACCGTAACCATCTTGGCAAATACCTACAGCGCCATCATATGGCAGTCAACTCATAACTCATTGACTTGATCACTCCACTGAGCAGCTGTTGCAAACAGAGAGAGCTGTTGAAACCACTTGTGCTGTCATGGGGCTGATGGGAGTTACTTGGCTTTTGGAAACAGCATCCTGAGGAGGACACTTGAGGTACTGCAACTTATACTTCCACATTGGCTTTATGTTTTAATAGCAGAAGTTGTTGTTAGCGGTGCAGCTGTGTGCTAGCTTACTGCCATCCTCACTATAAGCATCTAAGTGTTTAGCTTTTGATATGAACTGAAGTCTTTTTGAAATTATAAACAGCAGTTGCCCGTCTTAGCTGGAACCGATCACATCGCTGGTCACAAGATGTTGCATTGATTAAATCAACAAGTAAACTGCGTTTACCTCTACTATTATTGGAATTGATTATCATATAAAACCTTCTGCTTGATTTAACTGAGTGGGAACCATTTTGGAACCTCATTGTAGTCAGACATAGACAATGTCTGTTAGCTTCTTGATGGAATTTCATTCATTAAGGTAACATCTGTACTGTTACTGAAATGAGTCAGATTCACTTGCTCTTGGATAACATCAAGCTTGACTATCTGAACAAGCAACGGTGGACAAAGAATTCAATATTTCATGAAAATATTACAATATTTAATGTCTTTTTTTTCATTCTTTCTCTTTTTTTGCAAGATGCCATTCAATAAATGTCTATTTTTAAATTTACAGTAATTGTTTTTAACTTGTGCAAAAAATTAAGCTTAAATTAAATTTCTGTTGTGATTTACCACCATATACAAAAAAACAATGTAGACAGCATAATTTGTTCACATGATGTTGTTCGTTAATGTATTACAGTAACATGAGGAACAGTTTCCTTTGTAGGTGAACCACAGGGTGAACACATGCAGATCAATCCCTGAACCGTTGGCGTGTTTTGTGGCCCAACATGTCACCGCCGTTTGAGCTGTGGCTAATGTCGAACGTGTCGTCTGGTTTGACCTTTAGCTAATGGTGCTGCAACTCTTTAGCAAAGGTCACATTTTACATTTCAACCAATCACTGCTTGTTGCATGGAGAGTCAGCCCTGTTGTGACTGAATAAGACAAACCGTTCAGGATCAAAATCCAGCGTTCAGGTCGTTCCAGAAATAATAATGTGTTGGATGTGTGATGAGGTGATAATCAGTTTCACGGTGGGTTTGATGGCGTAGCATGACATGACCTTTATAGACCCTGAAATGTGCGAGCATTAGGTCTAGGTTATATTACAACATCAATATGTATGATAATAACATTTAAGAGTGTTATTAGCCTCTCCAGCTGAGACAGAGCACCTGTACTTTTAGAGCAGAGTGGATCCAGTTTGGGGATTCAGCTGCAGGAGGAATAAACCAACATTTAATTCAAAAGGAGGTTTTCAATTAAGAAGCAGCACAGCTTCTCTTTGTAAATTAGAAATTGTCAAGACTGTCCTCATTAAATTGTATTATTACTCTTATTAGCATTAAGTGCATAATTGAATATGATTATCAGTAATTATCCCCATAAATTACATTTAGGCCACTGATCAATGAGGGAACAAACACATAAAAGTGTCTGTGGTGTATATTTCTCACTTCTTAATCCAGCGTCCCGTCTCAAAATATATCCCCCAAACAAAGATGACATTAATATTTGATTCCCCAAATTAATTCCCGTCTGTTAAAGCGTTCATAAAGCCCCCTCAAACTTTCTGGTTTCTATTGAATTTTAAAATAAAAGAAATTTATTGTCCTGGTGGGTTTAGCTGGTTAAAGGAGATTTATGAAAAAAAAGAGTAAACACTGCTGTTAAGACTTAATGAATTTCATCTTAGTCAACAACATCTAACGTTTAAAAATTCAACTTTTTCTCTGTCCAAAGACGAATTAAGTCAACTCGCACAGCAATTCTAAATTACTGTATTTACTTCAATCAAAGACAAGTTCTGGTTCGTTTGAGTCCATCTTAGGAAGTAGGACAGTCCTCACACCAGTGCAAGGCTTCACTTATCTATAAAAAATATGGTTAACACTTCATGCCTGAAGCCAGGAGTCACTCACAACTCCAGCAGCAGAGGGATGAAAGATGTAGAAGTACGGTGATCGTCAAGAACAAAGAGACTCTAAAGACGACGTAAAGAGTTACAAAAGCTGATTTTAGGATAATGGTTCTCACTGCAGCAGGGCCTTTAAAATCTGTCACTGAGCTGAAATGTAGAGTCAGAGATTGTGATGTTCAAAAGACAGCTGGCTCAAAATGACCTTCATCAAACATTTAGATGATGGCTGTTTGAAGAGACTGACAGGTGAGCGTGTCACTGAAAAACAGATTAAATGTATGTCTAATATCAGAGCATCACCCAGCTGACAACCATTGAGTTCACCATAGAGGCTACACATGGTTGATTTCTAAAGTAGTTGGATTCCCTAATAATAATAATAATAATAATAATAATAATAATAATAATAATAATAATAATAACCTTAAAAAAAAGGGGGGGCGTCTTCTTTTCTCTCTTCTTTTTTTCACTTTTATGGTGTATGTGGTTAAACCCCATACCACAAGTACTTTAAAAGATGGTTAAAACATTATTAACATGTAACAGTGTGTAGAAATGAAAATATTTACCTTTATCTAGGGGTCAGATCCTAAACTGAAACACTCCCTTGCCCATACCTCTCATTGGTGAAATGACGGGGGCCTTTCGAGGACAAAAATCTCTTAACTGTCAAGATGTATTACCATGGAAATGTATTACTTTTCAAACACCCATTATATCAATACCCTTGTGCACAAACAACCACTCTTCTTCTGTGATACATTTTACAGCGGTCGCCCACTAAATACAAAAACAAGATCTTAATCAAGTTTCAGATTTTTTGTCTTATGCTAATATATCAACATGGCGGAGCAAGATGGTAGCCATTGTGGAAGGGGCTCTGCTTCTTAAGTGGATATTAATGGTAACAATAAAGTTAAACCAAGGAGAAAAAAAAATCATTTCTCTTATTAAAGTAGTTTTGGTAACAAAACATGAAAATCTGAATAGGGTAGAATAGAATAGCCTGTCATTGTACATAATTTTACAATGAAAGAGGGAACACTGCTCCTGCAGGTGCATGACAAAACAATATACAATCAAAGACATTATCTTATTATCAATAGCATTTAGGTAGAAAAATATAAAACCAACAAATACTCAGAAATAGACACATTTTAATATCAGAGCTAACCACAGGAAACATTGAATAAAAAGGAAAAAGATTGGATTATTTATTTATTTATTTATTTATTTATTTTTCAATATTTGTTTAAATCCTGGACATTTTTTATTTAGTGCTCAGACATCAGCCGTGAATTTGTCAGTTAAGGGGTAAAATGGGATGCAACTGTGGATCAAAGTGGGGGTCGAAAAGTTACCCCAAAAGGATAACCTCAAAGATTGTGAAAGGTCACGGCGAGAGGAAAAAAAGGAAAAACAATACTGAGCTGGGCCAAATAGGCTCCTCAAACCAAAACAAATCTCAGAGATGGAGAAATGAAACCACTGAGACAAAAGGGACCAGGTGCCTCATTTATAAAACGGAGCTTGAAAGTGGCGTACGCCACTATCCACGCAAAGGTTGTGGTTTATAAAAATGAACTTGGAGGGAGATTGTTCGTACCAGTACATCAGCTTTGATCTTTGCACATGGACACTTTGGAGGTGGGGGCAACTGGTGGTGAATTGAAGCCTGCAGATACATATTGATGTTTCTCCCACATTCTATCTGACTAAATATTAAACTTTACTGACAGATCCAAGTCATCATTCAAAACAACAGGCTATTCAGGCTATGATGGCACATGCCATGAGCCATTTCTAATAATACACTTTCATCATGACAAAATATAAGCATAAAAAAAGAAATCGAAAAAAAATCTGCCATATCCATATTTCTATAGCACCATCTTGCCTTCATTATGTTGGTCCAACCTCACAGGACCGGACACTAATGTAATCATTGGTGTAGAATTAAAAATTAGACAAACACTGAAACCACAGAGCCACCAGTACAACACCAGCAACAGATCCAGTGCTGGAAACCTGTCATCTGCCACCTCATTTGTATGCATCTTTAATTTGCAAGTGGCTTTGCATTGACCATTTATGGTTGATTGGGAGCGTGCCAGGGGTAGAATTTGCAGCTTCTCCATGAGTACACTTCTCCAACTGATTCACACAGGAAACATTGTGTGCAGATGTGCGTCTGAACAGTTTTATGAATCTGAATAATGTTGTGCGCATGTGTGCGGGTTTCTGGTGCATGCACATTTTCAGTAAGGATTCTATGCACTCTTTTTTAAATGAGGCCCCAGGTGTGCCAATCATAAAAAGCTGGACTAAAAATGAGACCCAGAGACTACAGCTACTCTCTAGAAGGCACCGAAGAAGAGATTTGTGCTTTAGAAGCCACAGCACATTGAAAACACATGAGAAACCTCTCACTACCTCAGATGGTGAGTCAGCACAGGGACCTGAAGCTTAGAAAGCTTCCCCCACCTGCTGCAAATCAGGGCCAATCACACACCTGATCTGACCTTGCTCTGTGATGATTTCCTCACCAGAGTGACGCCTCAAATACACCGGGTGCGTCTGTGTTGCAGCTCCGCTGCGTTGCGTGTTGACTGCGTTTGTCAACTTACACCGGCTGCGTCGCGAGTCCGGCAAGACGCAGAGGTGGAGTCGCGAGACCGAGGACTTCTCGCGGTAACTCGCGGTAATTCACGATCCCGTGAGAATGTTGAAGCAAACAGTAGTACTACAATACTGTACGGTGCACTACTCACCATTCACTCCCAAAACACTTGAAACACTCTTCCATGCCATTTCCTTTTTGAGATTATCTTTATAAAAAGGATGTGTTGGGTCATAAATTATTCTGTGGTTTTCCACCTCGATGATAAGCTTCTCCTCGTCCATGTTTTTCACTGTTTCCCCTGGGTTAACTCTGACCTGTTGACTACTCGCGTATCTCTGCTCATTGTGAAGAGCTGCTATTGTAATCAAGCTAAATACGATCTAGATTAGACACGGTTTGTTTTATTTTGAAAGTCTCAGGCTCTTTTTATGTAGTTTCTGTGCACTACTTCCTGTCCCGCTCGATCTTCTCTACTCTGAATTTATGCGTCACAGCTCCTTCATCCGGCAAAAATAGGATGGCTGCGGATTAGCTGCGACCTGTCGGACCAGACACGCAGCTGAACCGCAACGGAACGGATCCAGTGTAAGTTGACACATTGACTTGAATGGATTTTAAACTGATCCGGCGCCTTGACGGAGCGGAGCTGCAACGCAGACGCAACCGGTATATTTCAGCCGTCAGAGGGGACAAACCCAGCTGACAGAATTACCCCTCAAAATGTGGTATAACATTAACAAACAGACTTTACTCTTCACTCACAAGATGATTTTTCTTCATTTCAGGTCAGAAAGATTTCAAGAAGTCACCCATTTTTATGTATTTATGATTTATCAAGAATAGGGTTGCCTGCCCTTAAAATACAGAATTTCCCCGTATTTCACTCTTAAACATTGTGTCCTGTTTTGAATCAATACAGGACGCGATTTGTCCGGTATTTCTGATTTGCCTTGAACGCCGCACCATTCCGCCCAAATTCAACAACTCCCACCTACTCAACGCAGCAGTTGGTTTGGTTAGTTTAGACATGAGGAATAAGCTCATCATTGATTGGGTGAGAGAAAGTCACAGGAAATCAGGAGCAAACCCGTGTGCTGCATCTGGTACGGTGCCCCACGCCCCGATGAAATGCAAACGGATGCAAAAAATACAGACGTAAGTGTGAAATTTAAAATGACTGGTTTGACAGTGTCAGTGAAAACGAACTCAAAGGAAAGTGATAAATCTATCGCTGAATGTTTTCTGTAACAGCATGCTGCAGGAGAGCAACATTCCTGCAACATCAGGACCAGAAAATACCAAATAACAGTCTCACAGTTCTTTGTACGTGATGTTAAAAAGGAATCAATTGTATTTAAGCTGCCATTGTGTGTCACTTATAGTTATATATTTATATAGATAAGTTATTTTAAAAAAAGACTTTTCATTATTATGATAATAAAAAAGTAGCATTTATGATTTGATGAGAAAACAACAAAAAGAATAAGTAATAAATAATAAATAATAAACAGATACTATGAAATTCTTACTCAGTGACACGAAAAATTGAATGCACAAGTTGCAACGCTATCCTAAAATCATATTATTATTTATTTGTAATTTTTGTAATTGCTTACTCTCTTAAAGTCGTTGTGTTTTCCTGCACCACATTTTTCTTGAAAGTGTCAGCCTTTATTTAACTGTAATTTACTAAATTAATGCTAAGTAAAGTTTTAGGTTAACTAGCTTGTAAGCATTTCCTGACGTTGTAGTTTGTGCGTTTATTTGTTGTATCTGCTTTCACACAGTTTTACGTTCACAGAAATTTTCTGAAAAACAGTGTGTAATAGTAAAAGTACTTCAAACTTTAACTAATACAGTATGTTATTTAAACATTGTCTTCACCACAAATGGTGCCTTTACTTTTCTGCTTGGAAGGTGGCAACCCTAATCAAGAAGGAAGGGAAACAAGACAGATTAACTCCTGACAATTAAACTTCAGCATGAAATACATCCAGACACCAGTGATCAGAGGAAAAACACTCGTCTGTGTGCAGGAATTCAGTTTGTGTAAATTTCCAGCTTTAAGACTTCTTATTTCTTTAACATCATCATGAAAAGTCACATAATGTTGAACTGAGGGTGTTTGTAGCCTGGATGCTATCATCGCTCAGCATCAGTGTCACTGTTCATGATGATGATGATAAAGATGAAGATGAAGCCAGTAATGCTGAGAACAAAGACGTATCACATAATAACCGCTTGTATAACCTGAGAACACACACACACACACACACACACACACACACACACACACACACACACACACACACACACTTCTTTCATGTAAAACAAGAGAAGGGACATTTTCATGCAGTGTGTCCAATTGTCATGGCAACATGGGAACCAGAAAAACATCGAAAAAAGGAAAGGAACAGGCCAAATGTGTGTGTGTGTGTGTGTGTGTGTGTGTGTGTGTGTGTGTGTGTGTGTGTGTGTGTGTGTGTGTGTGTGTGTGTGTGTTGAAACTGCTGACTGGGAAAATGTGGGTTTCTTCAAGAGCTCACAAAGCCATGAAAGCATGTGATGACAGAGTCTGGTGAACACACTCAATCACTCATGTGGGCACGCATGCCCACACACACACACACACACACACACACACACAGAAACACACACACACGTATTAAAACACATCCTCAAACGCACACTCATTGAAGGCTGTCACAGCAGATGGAGCCACTTAAATTTTGTTGCAGCTACCTGCCTGGAGTATGAAAACTGTTTTAATTCTGTGACAGTCTTCAAGCTGATCGATCTCTTCTTCAGTGAAGTTGGATTCCAGGGTTTCAGACCTTGTATCAAACAGCACAAACTGACGGTGCAATAGCATAATGTGACCTCATTTCCTGGCAATATTTAGGTGAATGGGGGGTGAATAAACTGGTCGAGCAAACACAGGATTTTGTTTTGATGTGTTGACCTTAAAGGTGACATATCATAACTTGTTTTTAATCATTTAAGTCTCCTGATGTCTAAATGAAACATGCTCTTCATGTTGAAGTATTATACAAATAAAGCACTAGGGAATCTTTGGAACCATCTCTCAACATCCTGTCTCAAAACACTTGGTTTTGGTGTCACTTTAAATCCAAATATCCGTTTTACCTCCGTCTCTCTGTTGAATCAGGAGCTGTGCTATCTTTAAAGCATGTGAGCGTGCCAAAAACAAGAAGAAGAAGAAGAAGAAGAAGAGCATGAACCAAGAACACGACAAGACAATTACAGTCATTTTTTAACTTCCTGTCACTTTATTTCTGCTTCCTTTCATCAGCTTGTCATGGTGGCAGAGTTTGAGATCGGCCTTGTGTGAACATGTGTAAGGGACTTTATCTTGTGTTTCCTGCCTCATATGTAAAAAAAAAGTGGTAATATTACTCTTAAGATTACTAGAGGTAACGTCATGTAAAGAAAAACATAAGTGACATCCAGCTATATGTCATTTGTTAAATCAGATGGTATTAGTTTTATTTTCTCATTATGCCAAGTATAAGTAACCCTAACCCTAACCTTAATTTAGACACTTGCAGCTGAAGTCTACTTTTTACTGCTCTGTTCATGTATAGCTGTCCTTGTTAGTTATCTACCCTTATCCTTTCAACACTCCCTACATTTTGTCGTTCTGATTTCTTTGTATGTTGTATAAAGCATAACATATCTACTTATTTACTTACTGCTGCGGTGTGTTGAGAAGACTGAAGTCATTGTTCTTGGACCTAAACACCTCAGAGAGGATTTCTCTAACCAGATAACCACCTTGGATGGCATCAGCCTGGCATCCGGCACCACTGTCAGGAACCTGGGAGTTTTGGATCAGGACCTGTCCTTTAACTCGCACATCCAACAGGTCTCCAGGACGCCGTTTTTCATCTTCATAATATATAAAAAAAAAGACATTTGGTCTCAGAGTGATGCAGATGAATTGGTCCATGCTTTCGTTTCTTCCAGGTTAGATTACTGTAACTCTCTTTTATCCAGCTGTACTAACAAGTCTATTAGGATTCTTCAGCTGGTTTAGAACTCAGCAACTCAGGTTCTGACTGGGACCATAGGAGGGAGCATATCTCCCCAGTGTTGGCATCTCTGAACTGGCTACCAATAAAGTCTAGAACAGAATTTAAAATTCTTCTTCTGACTTACAAAGCTCTTAATGGCATCGGGCCATCTTATCTGAAAGAGCTTATCACGTCGTATTATCCGTCTAGATCGCTGTGTTCCCAGCATGCAGGCCTGCTCGTCGTACCTAGGGTCTCTAAAAGTAGTCTGGGGGGTCGAGCCTTTAGTTATCAGGCTCCCGGCCTCTGGAATCATTTACTGGTTGAGGTTCGGGGAGCAGACACCCTCTCTTCTTTTAGGAGTAGATTTAAAACTTTCCTTTATGATAAAGCTTATAGTTAGAGCTGGATCAGGTCTGAACCAGCTCTTAGTTATGCTGCTATAGGTTTAGACTGTCCGGGGGGAACTGACACACAAGGCTCCTGTTTCCCTCTCTTCTCTATCTGTCAGTCTAACTTCTAATCTTAATGTTGCATTAAAGTTATTAACCATGGATCTCTCTGGGAGTCTCTGAGTTTGTCTGTTAGGTTCTTTGGATTGTTCCTCTTGGCGGCCTGCTGCCATGGACCTGCTGGACACCAGCTGCTACAGCTTCTTACAGTTTCTCCATCATCATCACTACAACACAGAACAACAGACTCTGTCTGTCTGTCTGTCTGTCTGTCTGTCTGTCTGTCTGTCTGTCTGTCTGTCTGTCTGTCTGTCTGTCTGTCTGTCTCTCTCTCTCTCTCTCTTTGACCCCCCTCCTTCTCTCTTTTTCTAATCCCATTATAACTTGCTAAATGTTGCGAGGTCTGTACTCATGGTGGGTTAAGATTGTCTTAATGTTGACTCTCTGTTAATGAAATAATCTTTTATTATTGTTGTTGTTGTTACTACTACTACAAACTTACTGGCCTCCCTTATCCAACAATAGTATCTCTTCCTCTCTGAGCAGATGACATCAGCCTCTTCCCAGGTAATGATGTTGTCTTCTCTGTGGCAGTAGTCTGAAATGGCTGATTTGGTTTTGGGATTTCAAGCCACATCGTGTGACATCAACATTCATAGCGAAACATCAAATATAAAACAATAAAACCACACTGGTTTGGATACAATTTCCAGTAACTGGATGAATTTGAATTTAAATACACAGTTCAGTAAGGGTTCCTGTGTGCTCTATTAGAAGGCAGGAACCAGGTACCTCTGTGAATGCTGGGTTTAATTTTAGCGATGCCTCTGTTTTTAAATACAAAATTGGCAGGTGTACTATGCAAACATGTTCTGTCATCTTTTGAGGCACATTACCTGCACCTCTCATACCTTGACTTTAATTCAGGCTATAAATAAATAAGTAAAAGTAGTGCTGTGTGTATATTTAGACACTCTGGGCTGTCAGAGACTGTTCCTGTGTGATGGGTGGGCTGCAAGCTCCACTTTACATAAAAGCCCTGAGAATCCAGTGACTGGCATGTTGCTGCACAAGAACCATTTTTAATAATCAAATTCCCCAGTGGCCTGAGTAAGAAACGTGTATGTGTGTGTGTGTGTGTGTGTGTGTGTGTGTGTGTGTGTGTGTGTGTGTGTGTGTGTGTGTGTGTGTGTGTGTGTGTGTGTGTGTGCATGTGTGTGTGTGTGTGTGTGTGTGTGTGTGTTCCTGCTCTCATTAGGAGCAGCACCCAGCTTCTGTGTTGTTTCCTGTATAGCCCATTACTGCTACCTGCCCTGGGGTTGGAAGTTGAAGCCTGAGACAAACAGCGAGCCGTGTGCGGTAAAATGCACCCGGGAGATTAGCGTGGCGAGGAAATCAGGGTGTGTAAGAGGGGTGAACTTAAGGTTGAGTCAACCTGAGGCCACAATGGGCTGTTGTGGAAAGACGATTTCCAGCAGAGCTGCTAGAGCTGAGGGCAGGAGACAAAGAGGAGGGGGGGGGGGGGGCAATTTATGTAATCCAATTCAGAAAATAAGAAAATTTGGTACTTTGGAAAAGACTGCACAGTTAAATATTAACCTTAGATGCACTCTGTCTCAGAGAGAGAAAAAAAGGGCCACTGGACATTGGTTTTAAAAATAAAATGACGTTTTCACTGTAGATAACTCAAGCCGAGCTGAAGGTGTCTCTATCTTATTTACCTCAACTTAAACATGCACATAATAACCTGGATGGTGGAGCAGCAGTAATGAAGTCTTAATGTCATCACTCCCTCAGAGTCTAGTCCTCAGAGTCTTGAGTGGGTTTGCATCAGACACTTATGGTTTGGAAAGTTGATGACTTCTCTAGTGTTTGTTAAGCTTCCTCTCATTGTTCCTCCTCTAATCTGGTAACCTGGTGCACACCGCACTTCTGGAGCCTCATTGGTCAACACAGCTGTGAATCATGACATCACATCCCCACATTTTTTTTTTTTTTTAATCGAAATGTGAAAACTTGGGCATAAATCAGCATGATGACAGATTACTTTAATGACTGAAATTATGTCCAAGAAAATTTGACTGATCCATCTGCTAACACTGAGGCAGCCTTGTGACCTATACTGCAGCCTGTCAGTAGGGGGAGCTCTGAATTTTATTGGCTTCAGAGTTGCACAGCAGACAATAAATAAATAAATAAACATACTAATATTTTTAGTTGCTCTCAACAGTGCTTTATTGCTTTGACTGGCCTTTGACTGCTATATGCATTTTGTGTGCATGTATAATATTTTTGTGTATTAGTTCTTCTTCCTTGATGTGCAAATGCAGTAACCGTGTAAAAATCAAAAAATTGTGCAAAAAAAGAAAAACAGATGCAACAGCAGAAATAAGCTGAAAGAGAAAATAGGCTTAAAAAGTCCAGTAGAAATGCGTGAAAACGTTATAAACATACTGCAAATACAAAAAAAAAAGATGCAACATCAAAACACAGAAACTGATAAACTCTAAAAGATGAACACTGCATATCTACAAGGTACAAGGTGCACCTTCAATAAGTGTAACACATACAGAGGACAGAAATTATGATACCCGGGGGCCCATAGTGCTACAGTAAATGGAAAACATTTTGTAGAAATAGTAAACATCACCATAAAAAAAAAAAAAAGGAAAAGTTTTAAAAGTATTAAAGAATATATTGAATGTAAAAATATTAAAGGAGAAGAAAGGAAATTTAACTAAAGGCTGCTCCGGACCTGTTGGGGGCGCTAATCAGAACAGCTTTTAATGAAAAAACGAAAAGCTTAATTTCATTTTCTCAATTTCATTTTTGGATCATTGGGTCTCATATTGCATTTTACAGCACAATACCTCATCATGGAGATGGCCTAATGCTGCAATCAGCTGCCCTGAAGGTGATCAGAATGTGAAGAAAGCAAAATGAGGTTTTCATGTCACAGTACAAACTCCGACTATCACTGCTGTCCCCTGCTCTTGTACCTTTTTGTCACCGCGTCTTGTAATTTCCTGGTTTCTTCCTGAATCTGCACCGATGTCACTCAGACTAATTAGATTTACGAGGAAGAAAGAGAAACTTGTGAGAGAAAGGCAGAAACTCAGCATGTTTCCGCACTGACTCATGATATTAAGATCTGAAAAAGATCCAATCTGCCTCATACGCTGCA
Source organism: Labroides dimidiatus (assembly GCA_030710495.1). Classification (NCBI taxonomy): domain Eukaryota; kingdom Metazoa; phylum Chordata; class Actinopteri; order Labriformes; family Labridae; genus Labroides; species Labroides dimidiatus. The sequence continues at coordinate 18,430,708 of CM061161.1, read as the reverse complement.
CGTCCGGTGACAGAGCAGCGTCCTCCCTCCATGTGACCACGAAAAGGCTGGTCCGTCTGCTATCGCGTGACTCGGCTGGTTCCGCGTCTGTGTGGTGCCAGTCGTGATGTAGCAGGTGTGCGTAGGAACGTCTCACACTGATACTGTCACTCACCATGTTTTCCAATTACCATAGCCAGCACACCAACATGATTGCCTGATTGGCAGTGTTATTTCCGTGGCAATTATTATGATTCTGATTATGTCAATCATTTCACGCTCTGCTCCGTGTGGCATCAAATAGCAGCCGCTCTCTTTGTATTTTTCACCTCCTGTGTCTGATGCTTGTTTGAGGTATATTCTCTCTTTTTTTTTTACAGTAGAAACACTTTTTAAAAATTCATGCTCTGCTCCCCTCCAGTGCTATTACCTTTGAGCTCCGTAGCTCATTCTAAATTACTAACGGCCTGTATATGGTCCCCATAATGATCATTTTCACTCTCTGTCAGTAATAATTGCGAGGTTAGTTCTATTTTAGTGCAAGCTCAGGGCTTCTGGCTTTATCTTGCTACTTCTTGTATTATTCATGTCATGCTCGTGTCTTTGACTTTTCCTACAGCCCCCTCCATTTAAACCGCAATTACTTCTATTACCACCACTATACTCCTCGGGTAAAGAAAAAAAAAAAGTCATTTTCTTCATTATCATCGTCACAGCCACCATCATCATCATCTATTTACAACATGATTCAATTAGTGAGCCATCAGATGAAAGGTCACAGCTGTAATCAGTCCTTTGAGAACAAGTTTTTTTTTTTTTTTTCATGGTCGCACCTTTCCTCTGTGTCGGCTGCTGCGTCTAAAGGTGGATAATAATCCTGCTTTCACATATTCTGACCAGGACGCCTCTGACACTTTCACATCTGCTCTCTGAGCATATCCACAGCAACACGTGCACCCTAAAGCTGCACAACCCTCGAGTGAAGAGGCTGGTTTTAGTTTGAATTTACTCCCTGCTATTACAAAGACATTAAACTGAAGCCTGCTGCAGATTATATGCAACATTCAGGCTCCTGTCAGCACTCCAGGCTGCAGCACATGCTAATGCGCACCGTGTTTTATCTCATGTCCTGTATCTGCTGAAGCCCGCTGCAGTCTGAGCCGGATCAAACACCATTGGAGCTGTCTGAAGACGTCTACGTGCTCAGGTGTGGTCACAGTGTCTTTGCAGTCACAGCACAAACTTCAAAGAATACAGTACAGTGACATGGCAACCCTGCTGAAATAAAGTGTGGTTTTAACCTCCTCATGATACTGTGAGAGCTATGTGGTTGTTAGAACTGTGCCCTCACAGCAAGAAAAGCCCTGGTTTGAATCCCTTGCCTTTCTGTATGGAGTCTGCATGTTCGGCCCGTGCATGCATGGGCTCCCATTGTGTGCTCCAGCTCCCCTAAAGAGCCCAAAATATTCTCCTTTGGTCAGTCACTCTCAAAAGGAGTAAGCGTGAGCATGGGCACTGCACTGTAGGGTTTAATATTTTTACAAAAAAAATTAGATGGATCTGATCCCAGGAAAAGACAACCGATTTTCCAAGAATCCCAGGAAATTGTTTCTTTGTTTTGTTGTTTGTTTTTCTTTGTTTTATTTATTGATTTGTTTTTATTTTTTTGCAGCTAAGTCAATAAGTCTGTGTTCCTGAATCCTCAACTGACATTTCTTTTGATATTTTTGTAATTTGAGGGCAAAACAACAGATAATGTCCATTAACACATTAGTTTCAATGATCAAGCATTCTGCAGGATCAAGTGCTGCGTGGGTGAAATCTGCTGCCATGTTTATTATGAAATGCAGAACAGCTTGTCTGAGCAGCATATAGCAACTCTTGTAAAACCAGTATCATACAGAACTCCATTATATGAACTGAAAAAATGTAATAAAGTAAACCATTTAAAGATTCCTTAAACCATTATGTTAAACTAAAGTCCATCCTGTGGCTTTTGAGCTTTAGGCTGCAAATGGGAACAATTAAGTATTTTAATTAGTAGTACTTTTTTAGAGCAGGGCTGGATTATTTCTCTAACACTACCTTGATTTAAAAGTGTCCCAACGAATGAGTTTTTTAGAGATACCAGCCGTCTCTCAGCCAACTATTACTGCAACGCTGGTGCAGCGAACGCCTCAATGCCGCAACCTCCGCCCAGCATCTCGTGTCTCACTCGTCCACTGTTATTTTGCAAAACTTTCAGGGTGTTTCTTTTGGAACCACAACTGAACATGCGACATTCTAAAAGAGAGGATGAAACAGACTTTATTGGACAGGTTTTAATTGAAAACACCTGCAGCTGCAGATGAAAGTGAAGAACGTGACGAGAAAACGGCAAAAAATCAGCCAATAAGATTCAGGTATTCAGTTCAGCCTTCCTCCTCCACCTCCGTCAGCATCTTCAAGTCGTCTGATCACCAAGGTAAACGCTGAACATTATATATAAAAGTTACATCACCTGACAAACATCCCGCTCTCCTGCAGCAATGGAAGAAGTTTCTCATGATTTAAGTCAAGTCAAAGGCTGAATGGAGACACAGTTCATCCATAAAGATCCACTTTGACTTTACACTCTACTCAAGTTGTCTGTGAATTAACTTAGCATGTGCAAGCATGTTTGGACAAGGTTTTCACATTGAAAATAATGAGCAAAAGTGAAGTCATCTATAATCCAAGTCTAACAATTGACACATGAATGGTTGTCCAGGGGCGCTACACGACCGCAACAATTGGGGCACCAGCTTTTTGTACAGCCAGCAGTCTCTATTATTACAATGATTTTCACTGAATTTCAATAAAAAAACAGTTTCTTTAAACAAAGTAAATTTAGGTTATCAGAGTCATTTTCTAAAGATTGATGCTGAAAATAGGAGGATCATCTTATAATCAGAGTCGTCCTACATTCGGGTCAATACGGTAAATGGCCTACAAATACAAACATGACCATAAAGCCACAAGGTTTATAGTGCTTTAAATTATATTTTAGATTTCTGTAAGATCAGAAAATGATAGGTTTGCAAGGACAGATGACTTTGAGTGTGAACATTTTACTGCTAAAAAACAAACAAACAAACTGAACTGTCTGAAAAGTTACTGCTTTGTCCACAGGAGGCGCCAAAGCCAACCCAGGTCGAAAACAGAACCTCACCTGCATACAACTACAGGGTTCAGGTGTTTGAATATTATCTCATCTTTGTCACTTGTGAATTGATCATAAAGTTTACGGTCAAAACAGTAAAGCTAAAGTAGCTTTTTCCTTAACCTGCATTCTTTCTAGTTCCCAGTAGGGGGTGACCCCCCTGGTGAACAAACCTTTACTTGTATGAAGTCTGCAACGAAATGAACCACTTTTCCTCCAAAAATTAGCTGAAGTTCTATCGTTGTGTTTTAAGGTGAGGATGATCAGCTGATACAGAGATCAGTCCCTCCAGGAAGATCACAACAATTAACACAAATTCAATCAAACCCCATTAATTCTAGGTGACCTTGCAATTTTGTCCAATCACTGCAACTTACTTACAGCTTCGACCAATCATAATAGTTTCAACCGCCCCCTCAAGTTTCTTCAAACATACCAGTCAGTCCCCTGTGAAACTTGTTTTTTTGTTTATGAAGTTTCAGACATATCAGACAAAAATGCCTCTGATTTACCAACAAATATTGCAGCTAAGGACCGTGCAAAGCAATAATGTTCTGCACAAAACTGTTTTGCAATATTGTGGTGGAACACAGAAAAAAATCATCTACTGATGGAAACTTTCTACCCCAAAACACGTGAAAACACACGAGGAGAATGACCGTGTGTGAAAAAATGAAGGTTTTGAGGGTTGACTTTTTTTTAGGTTTTTTAAAAGCTTCATACAAAATATACTTTTGAATGTGTAATCATGTTAGATAAAAAGCTTGTGTGTGTGTGTGTGTGTGTGAGAGAGAGAGAGAGAGAGAGAGAGACAGAGAGAGAGAGACAGAGAGAGAGAGAGAGAGAGACAGAGAGAGAGAGAGAGAGAGAGAGAGAGAGAGAGAGAGAGAGAGAGAGAGAGAGACGTCACTGAGTGACAATAAACTCAGAGCACCCAGTGCTGTTTTAGTCTCATTGGATCAAGTTGCCTTTGATTTCAAATAAATTGTGTATCTATTAACATAAAATTTTAACTAGTTTTGCAATTTTAGCTAATTGGCACAATTTTACTGCAAATAACATTTTAAAATGCAACATGCATTGCTATTTTATCAAAGAGCTGCTGCAAAATCAGCGGTTTTAGCCTGCAACGATCCCAAACAACGATCCCCAAAAAAATTGTACAAAATCCTGGAGGGACTGAGATATTTAAAGTGTAACACACCTGACACACTCACTGACAGTGACCTACATCTGAATGAAGCCAACAGACTGCTCTCACTCTCTCAGACACACAGACACACACACACAAACACACACACACACACACACACACACACACCTAATCACCTTAAACATCAACTTCTTAACTCTCCTGAACTCACAAACTAAACGCCTGCCTGATCAAAGCAAAAGACTTCAGTGTGTGTGTGTGTGTGTGTGTGTGTGTGTGTGTGTGTGTGTGTGTGTGTGTGTGTGTGTGTGTGTGGGTCCATCTCAGCAGCTGCTCTGTCAGCATACTCTCAGTCCAGGAGGAGAAGGGGGGTCCACACAGCATGGCTAAAGAACTCATCAACAACCCCAGGCGCTGTGCTCGGTGTGTGGGATGATGTGCTGCAGACTCAGCCTCTCAACTCCACATACACACACACAGACACACACACACACTCACCCCTTTCACACACTTACACGTACACAAGCAACACATCTATAGACACATAAACATGCTTACTGTCTGCATTCATCCAGTAAATACCGGCTGCCCATGAGGATGTCGGGTGTTTTTTTCGGGGGGTAAGGATCAGGAGCTTGTTATTAGAAACTGGAATTTGATTTGTTATGAATGCAGAGCACACTCTAAAAAGCTCTCAGGGTATTTAGTCTGCAGCTATAGGCTCTAATGAGTTTGTGTGTGCACGCCGTATGAGCTACATTAAAGTGTGTGATGCATCAGCATTTGTGCATGTGTGTTTGTTTTGCACTTGTCAGAGAGGAGAGCACTGATACACTCATGACGGCTGGAGGCTGGACTGATTCACTCGTAGAGGCTAATTCCATGCTAACAAGTCAGTGATGCCACATGTTTGTCCTTGCCCACAGCCCACTGGGCCAGTCTCAAAGCAAACCAATTAGCCGGGCTCGCTCTGGGTCTGTCAACCCCCCCTGAAAAGTCATCCTCAACTTCTTCCCTCCTTCTCCTCAGAGGCTTCTGAATGAAGGAGGTCCGCGAGGAGTGCAAAGAGGCTGCGCATTAATAAGTCTGTATCTCTGACATGAAAGCTGTTGAGCGGGAAACATCAAATATACAACGCTAAGCTGCCGTGCCAATTAGCTAAAATAGCTGTTTAGTGACAAATCTCCTAACATGCGAGTGAAAGCACATACGAGGGGATGAATACAGCTTTAATGGACGTGTTAACACGCTTTGTGCAAACTTTCCCAGAGAGTTTGAAGACGGCGGAGAACATGAAGGTGTCAGGACTTGCTAAGTGGACTGACTTGACACTGTAGCAGCGGCGGCTCCACTGTGGGAGAAGCTAATTGGATGGTAATTAATGAAACGGGGGCCGATAAATACCTTTGTGAGCAGGCTTGTCAAGGACACGGAGGTGATGTGAGGGAGTCTGAGAGAGAGAAAGCTTCAGGACAGACACCTTTTCTTCATTCTGACAGCTAATCCTCATTCCTTCATCCCCTCCCCTTCATTCCTAAATGAAACCCCCCGCCCCTTCCCTCATCAGTCCTCCCCCCTCTCTCCCCCATCTCCACTGGTTCCCATAGAAACACAGGATAAAAGGAGTTTTTTTCTAGATTAAATCAAACAATCTGAAGTGCTGAAAATATTACAAGCTTCTTTGAATCGTGTTCCTCGAGTTCAGGATGATACTCTATTTTCTCCTTGCAGATAAAGTGTGTTTCTTTCTTCACAGAGCAGCACACACTCTATTCACTCACTACACACACACACACACACTGTTGGATCCGGCTGTCTCTGTGGGACCAATGAATGGCTCGTGAGTTGACAGTCCTTCTTTCTTCCTGTGTTTTTTCTGTATTTCATGGCTTTGTAGGCGTCCCACAAATCTGCTTAACCAATCTGTCAGCCGCCGTGGAGGTCCAGAGGAGAAATTTGTGCATAACTGAATATCTGGGTTAGACAAAGAAGAGAAACCTGAAGAGGGTTCTTGTGATGAGTGTGTGTGTGTGTGTGTGTGTATGTGTGTGTGTAGGATACTGCAGGTAAAGTCTGGAGAGCTTGCTGTCTCCTCACACCCTGAAAGTTACTGTAAACTCTGTTATCTTAAACCTTCATCTCTTTGATCCTCATCACCACTTCACTGCTCTGGAGCCTGAGCGCTCTGCTTCAGCAAACACTGCTCTAACTCTGGAGTTTAACAGCCTGCAGACAAATGACAAAACTTACAAGATGACATCAACGTATGTGTCTGAGAGCTTTACGAGCATGTACATTTCACAAAGAGGCAATGAATGCATAAGTGCTGATACACTCCCATATGCAGCACTGACTCTTGTTAAGTTAACCCTGTGGTGTTTTTTAAGCACGAAAAGACTTCTTACCAAATAAAGTACTGGAACATTCTACCACCAAGCAACAACCTCAAGCCACGGGGGATGAAACTGATACAAAAGTGCTAAAACTGCATTTCCTCAAGTGTCCACTTGAGGCCAGCTGCAGAGGTAGCAGAAACCACGTACACACTTTCAAGACGCTGAATTTTACAGCAGAAAGCAACATATTTAAAGCCTGGCTTTCCAAAAACTCAGTGATTTTGAAGATTTAAAGTTTGCTCAATCAGAGACATCGCTCACTTGACTGACAAGCAGCCACACTGTAACCGTTACCGCCTCAACTCCACCGCTTGTATTTGAAAGAAGTTAGATCCAGTTCAGGTTTTTCAATATGGCAGCCACTGACTTTGAAGCTTCAAAACTTTGGATCAGAAACAAATGAGTGATGTCATCGATGTTCATGGACGCCATATCCATGAATTTAAGTGCAAAATTGAAACACGCTACTTGTTTCATTGCTTACTAGATTTAAAAATCTGATCTTCAGGACTGACCAATGGAGATTTATCCATCTGGAAGCCGTCTGTGTGAGGTTACCCCTAACTTTATGACACCATGTACTTTTATTTTATTTTATTCTATTTTTAATCAGAAAGAGGATTGAAAAAGAACTCTCTTCTAGAAAAGGGAGTAAATAGGTCAGATTATCTAAAAGTAAATTAGTTATTTTTTAGGCTTTTTATGCTTTCAGTGTGAGAGGACAGGACAGTGGAAGGAGGAGGACACAGGGTGAGAGTGGGGATTGACACGTGGGAAAGCCACCACATGCTGGATTTGAACCCAGGCTGCACACTCAAGGGCTTTTTGCCATATGGAGCGCAACATCCAAAAGCAAAAGCAAAGTTTCTTGATTCCAGCAATCAATTACACGAGCAAGACAGCTCTTCCTCACGAAGCACAACCTGCTTGTAGTCTTTGGATCTTTGCGTTGTTGAACTGTTTGAGAATAAATCAAGCATCGTTTTATTTGTGTCTGGTGAGATCACAGCATAACAGTTTCTTTCAGGGTTTCATAATAGAAAATAAAACATGTTAAAGATGGCACACTTTGTCCACATGATGCTTTCCTCCTCCTGCAGGCGATACTCAAGGCTCACTTCTTACGACCGCCAGGAAGCAATATGGCGTTTATCCCAAGATGCAAGTCTCTACAGTGAGCCTTCGTACCCCACATCTGGTCTTTTTGTGTCGCCTGCTTTACCAGGTTTCCCCTCAGTCTGAGCACTTTAAAAATTCATGTTTTAAAAGATATAAATGAATAAGATTATTTTCACAATAATCTGTATGAAAAAAAATCTTTAATGTCTGGTTTCCGGGCAAAAGCAGATTTTAGTCCAATGACAAACTTATATCAAATCTGTTAGAGACGACAGAGCTCTAAAATTAGACCCACAACCCCAGCTGTTGTCTGCAGGAGCTGACCTCCAACATGCCATCAGGAGAGCGCTTTAGCACGTCAGTTCAAACATCTCCATGGAAACGACTGTCTGATGTCCACTTTGCCCTGTGCAGATGAGTGACAAGAGATCCACAGTGACACGGGCAGCACGTAAAGCTTTTAACCGGCTGGAGCAGACCGAGCGTGTCCCTCCTTCACACATGGCCGAGTCCTGAAGGAGATGAGAGTGCCAGTTTTACCTGACTGCAGGGCAGACATGGACACATGTACAAGGACACACATGTGCACGGCAGAGACAGACAGACACGCAGGAAGTGGTGTCTCAATCCCAGGAGGGAGTCTGGACATCAGTCTGTGCAGCAGAGAGCACGCTCCATCAGTCCATGGGGGATCATTTGAGGAGAAGCAGTCCACCTTAGTCTGCGTCAAACCTGTCAGACTGTCCTGGTGGAATATCTCTGCACAATAACTTTAATGGATTTTTCTTTGCAGCAAGCGTAGAATTTATGGCAAGTTTTCAGTAAGTGTGCGATTAAATGCTGCAGGAGTTTTTACATTTTTTAATGCTTACATTTTCTATGCATGTTAACGGGGTTGTATAACTTTGCAGTTCTTTTGTACTCAGAGAAATTGGAGCTTCAGGGAGAGAGAGGGCTTTTGCAGATGTTTTGCAAACTGTACAGCAGGGCAGGGTCTGATTTATGGAGCACACACCCTCCAAATTACACCTAATGAATTTTGTTACTGACTGGATTTAACACCCTGCTTCATTTTCCCTGCCTTTGTTAAACACGGGTTAACTGTCACAGGAATCACAATCAATGCTGAAATGGTTAATGAGGGAACCAGAATATGAAAGATTGATTTGCTCTCGGCCTAAGTGGGATTTATCTCATGTGTTCTCACGCAGGGTCTTAAGATTAAGCCTGTGAGCTTCATGTTATTGTGTCCATATGTTTGGTTTAAGATCCACACATCTGTCTGCATGTCTCAGAGCTCCCCTCTGACTCATCATCGGGTAGAAATGTGAGGATGACTTTAGCACACACACCTGCATCACGCAGACACAATTCAGCAGCTCCAGGGGTCAGAATTCCCCAAATATCCTCTTTTTCTTGTTAACGTGTCACGGCTTTTAAATGGATCGACAAACAGCCCACCTGGGACTCATGGGAAAGGGAAAGGGGAGCAGTGGGTGGGAGGGGGTAGGGGAAAAAAATGAAAACACGGTCGTCCGCTGCTCCTGTCGTTATTTTTACAAGTCTTTACGACTCAATTTAGCGGATGGGAAATAAAACAGGCAGGGTGTCTGAGCCCGGGGGGCTGAGATGAGTTACAGGGGCTCCCTGAGCTGTCAGGAAGCGAGCCACAGCAGTGGTGGTGGCGGCGGTGTGAGGCGGGGGATCAGAGGGAGGAGAGGGAGGGGAGGCGGAGCGTCCTAATCAAGCAACTTTATTCAGATCAACGTCAAGTCTTTAACTTCGCTTCACATCTCTGCAACTAAAGTGTGAGCTCTCGGCAGAGGATACTCCTCAGAGACACAAAGGCCGACTGAACTTTCAGGGTTAGTTAGCATAAGCGCTGCGTGTCAGTTTAGTACATTTGGTGCATTTTTCATTTAGTCTCCACAGAACAAGACCAGCCTCAGCCCTTTAGAGTCAAGTTATCCAAAACATTCAAGTCACATGCACTGAAATTTTAATCACAACCGGAAAGTGACGAAATGCTCCAACATTAAAAAAATAACGTGAAAGAGAAAACAGGGGTTGTTTGGATTTTGATCAAATCAAATCAGTGAACGGCTGACCTGCACCGAAACCCACCCATGTCTGTTTTTTTTGTTTTTTGTTTTTTTTTACACAGAGAGCATGAAAAGTTTCCAGCAAGCCAAAATGAGCCAGCGTGGCGTGCAGGCGTTCCTCAGCCAGACCTCCTGAGAATAAGACCTTGATAAGCTGCGTCTCTTGGAAGTTGTTCCAACAGTAAATGTGCTTTTCAGGAAACACTGAAGTCACTATCAGCAGAATGTGTAAGTGTCATGAAAAATACAACCAGATACCATGTTTTGACAACATTTACTAGAATAACTGCTTAAGATTGTCACACAAGTAAAAAAAAAGAACCTCTGTATCTTCATGCTCAGATCTTACTTTCCATCAGGTTTAATTCATTCGCTTTGGATACTTTGTGTCATAGCAGCTTCCTCAGGTGAAAACAGACAAAAGAAGAACAGGACAGATTCTTTGCAAACAGTAAGAGGTGCGCCAAAGCCATACCGGTTCACTTATTCAGCACATTCTACCTAAGAAACATTTTAAAATACTGACTGATTGGAAATAGCAGTAACAGTATGCAGTCACCAAGAGGTAACGTTAAAGGATTATTCTTGAGCAATGACGTAAAAATCTGAAGGTTGCCCGTCATTTCGATGGATTACAAACAATCCAGTCCACTTTCATCGTCACTCATCCATTGATTGATCAAATATCTCACCTGCAGCAGACCCCCTGTGGAGTTGGTGGATATCCTGCATAATTAATGAGGTATTGTGTTGTCCTCTTTATGATCTCATATTCTCTGATGTGATGGCTTGTCTTATCTCTTTAAACGCTGGCACTGATTGGCTCTGCTACGACACACGAGACTGAGGCCGGTTCTCTCATACAGTAGGGCCACATGCTCCAGGAATTCCTCCAGGTTAAGTGGGTTCTGGTAGGATCAGGAAACCCGTCTTTTAAAGCGTCATGCCAACTGCTCATTACTTCACTGGGTGAAATGTTTACAGACTTTCAAACGCTTGCTGATGTAGCGCCGGTCATTCTAGTATCTATTGTAGCAGAACGGGGCTTTAGCCGCGAGAAGTCGGCTGACTGAGGCAAAGACGCAAAACCTGATGCTGATCTTCTCTGCCGCTCTCTTGTGGCAGAGATCTCCACTGGAATACAAAACAGTGAAAAAAAAAGTTCAATTCTAACGAAATAAAAAAAAAATTCTCAGTTTAATTAAAAAAAAAGTGTGTTCCGCTTTCTGTGAGATTGATTTTTGTCTTTAAAAAGTTGTTGACAGCAGGGTCGATACTATTATTTTTATTTTTTATTATTTGTCTATCATTTATCCATTATTTTGTCTTTCTGCTCAATAACAAATATGCCCTGTTTGAGTGATATTAGAAGCTGTATACATTTTTGCAATGAAATGCTAAAATACATAATTAATAATTAATAGGTCTCAATATCATTTTTTTTTTTAAATTGGGGATCTTTTTTCATTATGGTGGAATTTTTATGACCCTGTCTGTCAAAATGACAGACAAGTAAAACATCTAGTGCAATGTCTGCAGTCACCAGTCAATTAATTAGGCACACCTGTTCAACTGCTCATTAACGGAAACATCAGCCAATCACATGGCAGAAGCTCAGCGCATTTAGTCAGGTAGGCATGATAAAGATGAGCTGCTGAAGTTCAAAGCAGCAGAATACAGAAGAAAGGTGATTTAAGAGACTTTGAACATGGCATGGAAACTTCTGACTCGGCTAAGAACAGGAAGCTGTGGCTACAATTCCCACAGGATCACAACAACTGGACTGATTTGGTCCTGTTTGGTCTGATGAGTCTGGATTTCTGCTCCACATTCAGAATTTGGAGTAAACAATAAGCATGGATCCATCCTGCCTCGTATCAGCAGTTCAGGCTCTTGCTCCTGCTGTAATGGCGTGGGGGGGGGGGGGGGGTTTCTTGGCCCACTTTGGACCCCTTAGTATCAACTGAGCCTGGTTTAAAGTCCACACCCTACCTGAGTCTTGTTGCTGATCATGTCCATCCCTTTATGAGCACAGTGGACCATCATCTGATGGAGTCTTCCAGCAGGATAACGCTCCAGGTGGTCACAAATCATCTCAAACTGGTTTCCTGAGTTCCCTGGACTCCAGTGGTCTCCACAGTCACCAGATCTCAGTCCTACAGAGCTCCTTTGGGATGTGGTGGAACAGGAGATTCTCATTGTGGATGTTCAGACCAAAGATCTGCAGCAATTCTTTGATGCTGTCACCTTGTTGAGTCAATGACACCAAGAATTAAGACAGTTCTGAGGGAAAACAGGGGGTCCAACCAGGTGGTGGACTTCATTAACTGTTTTTATTGCTGCTTCTTTAAAGAATAAAATAAAAATTAAACTCCTGGGTTGTGCACATGTGGCCAGACATACTCACACAAAGTTTCTTTGAGACCATTTTTTCTGTTAATGTAAGTCTCCAGTTTTCCTTCGTCAGATCCCAATAAGTCCTCTCCCCATCTTTAGAGGAACGACTGACAGGTTTTTACTCCGTGCACTCAGGTGGCTGAATTGTTCCACATGCTGTTCACATTATGCTCTAATGTTGTATTGTTCCAGCAGCAGCAGCAGCTCTGATAGAAGCATGTTAATGGAACCTTCCAGCACTCAGAAGAGCCTCTGCTTCCTTTTTTTTTTTTTTTACCCCGTCGTTATTTCAGACCAGTTGTAAGCATGAACACACACACACACACACATGCGTGCGCAGAGGGGAGGAGAGGATCGGTAATTAAAATTCTGTTCAGCATGACAACGCTGTTTCATGCCTCATTTTTTGTCACACGTGGGATGAATACAGGATAAGAGACTTTAAATAGGTGAGCAGACGGTGTGTAACGCAGCACACACGTGGAAAACAGACATAAACACTCAGTGATCTCAGCAGCTCTGTGCACATGCTCAAACATATGTGGTGCGTGGTAACTGAGGAGGCTTTGTGTTCGACCCATCCCACAAAACTTGCGTGTTTTCAAGCATTTGTGTGTGGAGCACTCCCTGCCTGCATGTGCCGATTCTGTGATGTGTTTACTCATTGGAAGGAGGAGGGGAGGAGGGCAACACTGAGCCTCCTGGGATGCCGTCCACAGGGCTTGTCAACTACTGTCACTCAGCCATCACCCGCCCCCCTCCACCATCCTCCTATCCCAAACTCCCTTGCTCCAAAACAAAGAGCGGCAGCCGCAGCGGCTGCATCCAAAGGGAGCGTCACTCCGCCAGTGTTTAACCTCTGCTGCAGCTTCTCTCCGTCTCTTCCCTCCTCCTCCTCCTCCTCCTCCTCCTCTTCTCCTTCATCAAAGCATTTCTGGCTATTTTGTTTCCTGGCTCTACAGAGAGTTATTGCTCATGACAACGATCACGGTCGTTTATTTTCTCTCGGCAGCCCGGCCTCTGTATGCACGCCGGGCTAGTATTACCCTATGATATTCAAGCGCTCTCTATTAAATATGCATGAACCCTGGAGATGAAAATTAATTTTGGGAATGTTCTCTCCCTCTTTCTCCCCTCGCTCTCTCTTTGAATGTTCAAATATGCCTTCATCTGCCTTTGTGTCAAGCAGTGAATTCATTATTTCATTTACTCCGTGATGGTGTTTCACAACACAACATGCGAGGGGAGCGGCGGCGTGGAGATACTGATCTTGTTCTAGAAAGGGGCAACAAGGAAAAAACATCTCTGGACAAAAACACACGGCGCAGGCAGCAAGTTTCCAGAGAAGTTTTTGCACAAGTTGGCCTTGAGCTCTTTATCATTCATGAATATTTAGAGCCGTAAAATGGGAAAATATTAAATTGAATTATGCATGTATGAAGCGATGGAAATCTGCAGTAGGACATTGCAGTTTCTCTTCTGTCTTCTGCGTGCTACATGATCGTCTCTCTTCTCTGCTCCTGCTGCCCAGACGACCTTCAGACTGCACACTGGAGCATGTATGTGGGTGCTGAAACATCGCCGTCCGTCCTGCTGCTCGGTAAATTACAGTTTTCCTCGGCAAAGACTGAGAGCATCAAAAAGACTGCAGACACAGACGGGCTGTTTGAGCAGGTTGTGTGGGAGGTGAAGCCAACACAAGTTGACGGATGAAACAAGAGCTGCTTTAAGAAACACAACGCAGCAGAGGAAGATGTTTTCTCTCAGGTGTCTTTCCAAGATGTTCTCGAACACGAACGCAGATTTACTGACACAGTGACTTCCTCCGTACTCTGCAGGTTCTGATTCCCGCAAGAGTCAGGAGACGGTGCAAGTGTGAGTCATATAACACAAAAACACTCAACACTGAAGTTCATCAGGTTAAAAAAAATAATAATAATGGTACTTTAATCCTGATTCAGTATCAGTGAATAAGTAGGTAGAAAACGTTTCAAACTTCAGTAGATTTTAGCTGAGAAAGAATAAACTACGGAAATAAGTCAAACAGAAGGCACAGCTCTGCAGTCTGAAAAATGCTGCTAAAACCTTTAAAGCAATAGTTTTTCTTCCAACCTGCTTCATTTCTGAACATACTGAATGACAACAATCAGTACGTTTACATTCAGCTTCAGAAATCAGACTATGAGCTTAGTCAGTGCGTGATTGGACTATTAAGATGCATGTAAACAGCTTAACCGAACTGAATACAGACTCTGTGTAGCTCGATTAACACACCGAGATAATGCGGTTGCTATCGGGCTGCGGCTGGATTCAGCAGGACTCAGCAGGTCCCGGTATGCTGCTGCATTCAGCCAGAAGAAGAAGTAGATGACCGTGATAGACAGGGTCGCTGCACAACACAACACAAAAAACAAACACTGTGTCTCATACATAAATAAAAACATGAAGAGCTACAGCTGCATCAGTCTCAGCCATCGTTGTTAGACTGTTGTTTTCTCTTCAGGTGAACTGAAACTAGTTGATTCGCTCGTAGCTTTGAAAAGGACACAGCGCCACCTATCGAAGTGGAGTGAGACGCTCTCAGTGGGATAAAGAACATGGGGGGTTATTTAACTCTGGATCCTGTCCTGCAATCCAGCCAACAGCATCAAGAACTGGTGAGAACATCTCTAAGCTGATAATCTCCTCAAAGCAGCTTCAACTGTAAGAGGTAGGGAGAATAGTCATAACATTTGCTTCATTCATGTTGAAAAGTGTGCGTTATCAGCGCCCTGCTCACCCTGTTGGGATTCTAATTCTCATAACCCCGTAAGATGCTATTCAGCAAAATTTTAGGAGCAGGACCATGCTTAAACAACACCTATTTCCAGCACCCTCATGAATTCAAACCTATACCTCTCCTCCCTCTTTCCATCTTCTTTTTTTCCTCCTAGAGAAAGAAAGGCCCTACAGGCTTGTTCATGGTGCCCAGGAGCTCCGGCAGATCTCCTTTATAAGCTTCCCTAAACCAACTGCAGTGAGAGGTTCAACATCAAATTCAGAACCACCACCTATACAAAGTAAATGAATGAATTATTGTCAAAGTGTTTCCTGTTGACCATAAATTAACCCTTATTTGATGGGTTTAATCTGTTGTTGTCCAAGACAGACAGCTACAAATGAAGCACGTAGATTTCTCTGGGCTAAGGGTTGTACTGTGCATGTTTTTGGTCAAATAAATTCACAAATTTAACAGAAAATAGTGCAGGAGACTAGTGACCCCCTGCTGTGGTTATACGCGTATTTATAGGCCAAACCAAAAACGAACCAAAAAAGGCCAAAGATGCTTAATATTGCTTTGTTTCCTAAATAAACCTGCCTACACTGATACCTTTGTTATCCTGGATCGGTCACCTCAGGTGTCTCCATCAAAGAAAAGTGAAAAACAGATCCAACATTTTCTGTTTGCATGGTTTCACATCACATTTAACCACTGTTTTTGCTTATATTTTTACAATAATGAATAAAATTTGCAGCTAAAAATATTTCTGAATTTCAGAACTCACTAAAAATCATTGCAGAAACATCATTTATTTCAACTCACTCGAGGATGAATGCTACTTTTTATGTTGTGGACCCTGTAATGATGCAAACTTTGAAGATCATTTTTTACTCTTGTGGATAAATTAGCCTCATGGGTTTGATGTGGTAATAATTTTAACACTAAACAGAAGTATAACTGTTTTTCTGATGCTTTTTGCTCACACACCTGATAATCCTGAAATGAGATGGTAGTCAGGCTCATCTGTCTCTCTGCATTGATCAGCGTTATCTCTATTAATATGAGGAGGGCGGTGTTTTCACCGTTTCGTGGTTGATATCTGCAGAGGGAAGCACTTCTTGTGAAACTCGGTTTGTTTCATTGTGCTGCATGGTCTTTAAAATTTGGGAACCTCTGCATTATTGTATTTTAGTGACACTACAAGGTTTGTGTCGCCTGCAGGAGCTGAGTGTTCAGCAGAGGGGAGGGGGCTTTTGGCTGCTTCACACCAGCCCCCCCTTTGGCCTGCATTCACTCACACTGAGTCAATCTGCATAACTGCATCTTTCATGAGGTCTGCTCGATGCCCGATCCATACTGTACTCTGCTCCATGTGAGTGTGTGTGTGTGTGTGTGTGTGTGTGTGTTACTCTGAATCAGTGTTCTGCAGCTGTGTTAATGTCTCACACAGTTTTATGTGAACTCTGTGTTCTGCGTGATCTGATCCACAACAGTCTTAACATCCAGGTCAGAATGGATCGGGCCCTGCTTTGAATTAACCCTCTCACCTGGATCTCTTCATCACCTCCATGCCTCCTGTTAGTGGCACCTTGTTTAAGCCGGGTCAATATTTGCAAAGAGGGATGATGGTGGCTGTAGTATGTGGATGGCCTCTGCAGTTCTTATCAGGTAAAGTGGTTTTTGATTAGTGTTAATGGCTGCCACTAAATAGCCTTTAGCTTTCCCACCAGCTACACCTCTGACTCTCTATATATGTGTACACTGGATAAGTGTGTGTGTGGGTGCGCAGCTCTGCTCAAGGGCATGCTCGCCATTCATCAAGTTGAGAAAGATGTATCCTCTGTGCAGTGTGAACAGGTTTTATGTCTAAATGTGCTCCCTAAACTGTAACCTCCACAGTCTGGCTCCTCTTAGTTATGTGCAGAATGCTGCTGGAGGAGCTGCAGAGGAGTTTCTGTGTGTCAGCAGCGCTGCAATACACAGACGTGAGGAATGAGGCTTTTCCGGTCGTGCATATTAAGAAATCTGGCGGTGTCGGGTCCTATAGTGCAAAGAGTGAGTTATACAGTTAGAAGAAGAGTACGATGGATTCGACAAACACTTTCACTTTGACGGAAACAGGTTAGCATGTTTTCTTTCATTTAAAAGCCTGAAAGTCAGTTTGTGGTCTCAGGAGACATATTGGAGCTTTTTATTTCTCTTCTGGTATTTTAATCCTTGTCTTTATGCTTCTCATTTTCAAAACATTAAACACAATTCAAGTATAACAGTTTAAGTCATCTCTTCTTTAGTCAGCAGTCAAAGCCCGGTTTCGTGAATCACTGAAATCTCCCCAAAACCCCAGACTGAATTAATCCACAGCAGCTCAGCTCACAGTCCCCAGAGAGCATCAGAGACACATACTTGGACTGAAACTTCTATTTGATGTTTATTCTGTTTTTATTGTCAAATAAGTTGGGTTTTTTTTTAGAAGAGGCCGACATCTGTGGATAATTCAGCTCCTGCTAAAAAATAAAACCCGCTTGAGCACCAACAGGTAGGAAGCAGATTAATCAGTGTTTCAGGAGCCTGGCTCTCGGTGGGATGTTGAAACATTTACAGCAGACTACTCTCCGTGTTTCAAATCACGCTAACATTGTTTTGGATTTATTTATCAAATATTATGGGTCAATTTAGGAATAAAAAATGAGCTCAGAGTAAAATGGATGCTGCTTAGCTTGCAGCCCCAGGTGTGGAGACGAGCTGACACTCATCTCGTGTCTGAGATCTGCTGATTTTTTACAGTCAAGCTTCGCGAAATCATGCAAATCATTTTCATTAGCATCCCTGTTCAAGTGGAAATTGTGCAAATTTCCTGACAAGCCGAGATGAATCAGAAAGAAGACCTTAGATTATTAAACGGATATTGTGAATGTCAGGTTGTTCTTTGTTTATTTTTCAGACTTTTGCCTTTAACAGTCTAAAACATCATATCTTCCTTTCAGCATCCTTACTTCATATATATATATACATATATATATATATATATATATATATATATATATATATATACACACACACACACACATATATATATATATATATATATATATATATATATATATATATATATATATATATATATATATATATATACAGATGCTTCATACTAGTAGTTGGTGTCCTTCAGTGAAATCCTGGTGCTGACAGGTTATCAAACTGGGCTCTGGTCAAGCAGCCGGGAGCAGCAGCAGTGCATGGAGCACATCCAGACCACAGACTGTATATTAAATAGACGTGGTCTCTGTGACGTCAGCCGTCTGTTTCTGAAACAGTGTTGGAACATATCGTCAGCAGGAGCCATATTGGAAAGTGGGCGGGCTTTGAGCTGCCACGCTTACAGTTACAGGGTGCCCACCTGTCAGTTAGCTGAGCTGTGCCTCTGATTGGACGAACTCTCAATCTTAATATCTTCTAAACTGCAGAGGAAGAGAAAAATTCACTTCCGCATTGTCTCATATTTTTAGACCAGACGTTGCTTCTTGATCCAGACAGATTTCATGGAGATTGAGTGATGACTGACCAATTATTAGTGCTTCTACATGGTCATGATGGTTGTTTTCAAACATTTCTGCAAATATCTGTTGGATGTGAGTACCTAAAACTTGCCCAAATTAGTTTGAAATCGCTGCCTGAAGCCATCTTCAGAATTGTGCATTAATGTTTACATGCACTGTCTGCAAATTTAAAGGGGAAGTCTACTGAAATACACGTTTCTGCATGGCTGACATGTAGCTCGCTTGTTTGGATCTGTTTGTGCTAGCAATTGAATGATTTAAAGCATTGATGACTTTAATTCATCTCTTTAGATCATAGACTTTATAAAACATGGACGTAGTCTGTGCAACGTGGGCGACTGTGGCTCAGTGGTAGAGTTGTCGCCTCTCAATTGGAAGGTCGAGGGTTCGATACCCAGTCACATGTCGAAGTGTCCTTGAGCAAGACACTGAACCCCAAATTGCTCCCACTGTTGTTCAGTGGTGTGTGAATGAGTATGAATGTGTTAGATAAAAACTGATGGCTTTCAATACTAGATCATTCTGCCATGAATGTGGTGTGGATGGGTCAATGACACCAGCAGTGTAAAGCGCTTTGAGTAGTCGGTAAGACTAGAAAAGCGCTATATAAGTACTGGTCATTCATTCATTCAACGTCTGCCATTTGTTCCTGATAGAGTCAAATGAAGCAAGTCATGGACGGAGCCATCTTGGATCTGACCCAGACTTTGAGCTTCCTTTGTAACAGCTATAGGTCGCCCGTGAGTCATGTGAACTGAGCTGAGCCTCTGATTGGACAAACTCGTAATCCTAATATCTTCTAAACCCTCGAGTTAGAAAAAAATCTGTTTTTTGAACCAGGCTGTAAATATGCTTTTTAATGCCATAAAAGTCTGTTTTGTTGTTTTTTTGGTTTTGTTTTATTTTGTTTTGTTTTGTTGGCTTGATGTGTATGTGACTTTCTGCAGTCAGCCTCTAGCTGATTCTCTATGAACAGCAACTTTTAGCACTTCTGCATAGGCTTCATTTTTCTCAGCAGGATGTTGCCCCTCGTGCGAGATGCGCCATTTTTAAGACCTCTCCTTGAATATAATTTGCATGTTTTTGTTGTGATATTAGCTTAGCTCTCATTTTGTCTCTACAGGGAAGTGTGAGGTGCATGTGCTCCCTTCTAAAGATCTGCTGATTGGAGAAATAAATGCAGAAACAGATTGTGTAAAGTGTGTCTTTTAGGTTTAAGACTGCACAACGTGCACTCAGACTTCCTACACAGACTGTATCCACGCTCCACTCGTGGCCCACAAAGACAGACTGCAGCAGCACCCGCTCTGTGAAAAAACCCTCTCAGCATCTGGTGCAACAGACAGCCTTGCATGTTAATGCCAAGTTAATATTATTATTATGAACTGCGAGTGACTTCGCATGTTAGTGAGCGCTCTGTCAAATTAATGTCACTTCCATTAATGCCGCCGTCTATTTCGTGTCACAAGTACGCTCGCTGCTCGCTCAGGCTCACTGGGCCAGCACACACACACACACTCAGAGAGAGAGAGAGAAAGAGAGAGAGAGAAAGAAGGAGAAAGAGAGATGCAGAGTCTGCTCCATGAAAAGATTCACACCCCTGCATCTCAACAGTAGATACATATTTACACACACACACACACACACACACACACCCTGTCGGTGTAGCAGCCAGAGACGAGAGGAGGAAAATGAATGTCCTGACTCATTTATCACACAGCCCCAAAAGTACAGATGAATCCAGTGATGAAAATCTGTCCTGAGAAATGTCAGGAAGATATTAACTCCAATACATCAAAGCAGAGCTGCAGTCTCTGAGCTGACTGCTCACAGCCTTTATAGTTAAATAGAGGTGTGTGTGTGTGTGTGGGGGGGGGGGGGTGCAGTGTGGGTATAATTTCAGCCAGCTCTGACCGTTTGTCACACAGAAACGAGTAAATAAAGACACGAGTCACTTCCAGCAGAAGAATAACAGCCGAAATGATGCAGAGCGGATTTCATTAGCACGCCGATGCCATTCTTTAGATCTGTCTGATGTCAGTGAAGTGTGAGGCAGGGCGAGAGCAGAGAAAAGAAATTGCCTTTTCATGTAGATTCCACTAATCGCTTCCCCAACAAAATGTGGAGGGACTTGTACTAATAAGTAAGTAAAGGCTCAGTGGACAGAGAGAGGGAAACAGCACAGAGGCTAATGGAATCCAGAGCTTTCCACGCCTCCATGGGTGTCTTAATTGTCAAAAGGAGATTCTCACAGGAGTATTTCGCACACTCGCCTGCGCTGGATTGTGGGAAGCCTAAATTGGAGTGCGACTCGCTGGGTTTGTTTTAAGCCCAAGCTTCTCCTGTGTGTGTGCCAAGTGGATCAAATCCCTTATCCGATGTCTGGAAAGGGGTCCTGTGATTCAGTCTGGTTTGTTTGCAGAGTGTACGTTCTCCAGCAGCCATCGGGGACCACAGTCGACTCATATCTGAAATCTATAACTTCTGCTGTTCTGTGCTCTTTCATCTCTCCTGCAATGTATTATGTGCTCATTTTTTCTGCATGGATTTATTTATTCATAAATATTCATTCTGAATGTCACATGTGTGATTCATTTAGAAAATATATATAGACATTTCTTTTCCATCTCACGCAGCCAGGATTTATTGGCTCTCAATGCTGCTGTTATCACAATACTCAACTCAGAATACTCTGTCCAATCAGATTTGTAGCCTCAACTTTTTTTTTTTTTTTTTATAAGTTCAGCACCATAATGCTCATATATCCTCCTACATGTCTCATATTTTACCTTGAGGATAAACATTTGTTACAGTTTTATGGAATAAAACATTCCAATCACATGATTTCTTGGAGTTTTAAATCATGTTTCTGTCACTTCAACCTGCTGGTTGGACTGTGAGCTAAAGTGAGGAGGAGCTCAGCTCACAGCCCCAAAAAAAGATCTGAAAACAGGGGTTTTATTTCTCTAATGGCACACACTGTACAGGGGAGAATATTTTTCCAACTCGACAGTTTAGAAGTTATTAAGGTTGCGAGTTCGTCCAATCAGAGGCAGAGCCCAGATGACTGACAGGCCGGCCCCCTATAGCTGTTGGTGTGGAGGCTCAAAGCCTGCCACAGTTCCAATATGGCCCCTGCCAACGACTTGCTTCAAAACTCTTGCTGTGTAACAAATCACATACTTCTGCACTTACACTAATTATTATGAGCACATCAGTGTGTTCATACCATAGACTGTACAAAACGTGGACGTAACCTCCACGATGTCCCCCGTCTGTTTCTGATACAGTCAAAAAAAAGGCCAATCCTTGAACAGGACCATCTTGGTTATGACGCAGACTTTGAGCTTCTTTTCTAACAGCTATAAGGCGCCCGTCAGTCACATGAGCTGTGCTGAGCCTCTGATTGGACAAACTTGTGATCCAAATATCTTCTAAAACGCTGAGTTAGAAAAAAATTCACCCCCTGTACAGTGTATGCTGATAGCAAAATTAGCATTTCAGACCCAAGCTGGTTTTTGAACCAGGCTGTAAAATATGCTTTTTAATGCCGTAAAAGTCTTGGTTTGTACGTGACTTCCAGTCTTTCTGCAGCCAGCCTCTAGCAGATTCCCGATGAACAGCAACTTTTAGCACTTCCTCATTGGCTTCATTTTTCTCAACAGGATGTTGCCCCTTGGGGAAAAACGCAGCACACTTTGATTTCTCAGCTGGCGCACTCAAATCAGGCAAAAAGTTGAGTGTGGAACAGAGGACACCTCTCACACTCAACAGTCTCCATAGTGGCTACCTAGAGGAAGGGGAGGGAACAGCTTAAACAATGGATGATGGATGTCATCAATGAATAACAGAAGAACAACTGTGAGCAGTTGTGAAATGCAATTGTAGTTTCTGGTTAGTATAGGGAAGCAGTATTTGATTTAGGACAACATGACCCTGTAAGATTTAGTGCACTGTTTTAGTGAGTGCAGAGTGTACAGAGTGCATTTCATGTGAGTGCACCAACGAAATTACGCAATTTGGGACACAGCATCTGTTTCAGAAACAGACGAGTGACGTCACGGAGACTACGCCCATTTATTATCAATCTGTGGTTGTCATGTGACTCTTCTTTGTATTGCTTTGAGAGAAAAAAATGTGAGTGAACTGCATATTATTTTTATGTAAAACTCATCTGTTTCGATTTATCTTTACTTTTTTCTTAAAACCAGGTTTGATTTTTATCTATACAACAAATATTCTAAAATATTGTTGATGACTAACAACATCATTAAAAAATCTTTTTTTTTTTCATGTAATGTATAAAAAAAGTAAGACAAATCCTCTTAATTCATGCACAAGTTTTACAGCCAGCAGGGGGCGACTCCTCTGGCTGCGGAAGAAACCACTGTGACAGGAAATGTTTTGAAAAATCAGTCCATTTCATTATATGTAGAGCTGACTGGGCTAATAAAGACTAGTTTCAAGTCTTTGTTGATATATAAACTGATTTCATACAGTGTGTTGATAAAAACTTTAAGACTCAACCACATGACTTAATAAGCGAGAGAAACTTCTGCTCACATTTGGTTCATCAAGCGAGACGAGTCTTTTAAAACAGATGAACTTCAAGTCTTTGAGACACAAACTGATGGGGTTTTTTGGGTTGGTTCTTTTCATTTCCTTTCCAAAGGTCAACAACCTGAACTCAAAAAAACAAATTGAGGAGCTACATAAAAGCAACCAGCAGCTCAGCTCGCAGCCCCTGATGTCCTGTTTACGCTGGAAGAGGCTGAATGAAGGAAAACTGCAGCTACTCTGCTGCTCATTTTCAGTGTTTACCTTCACATTGCTCCGTGAAAAACAATGCTGTTAAAAAAAAAGAGGTGCAGAGATTTCACTGACAAGATGTAAGTTGACTCTGGTTCTTCTCTAGTTAATACAGCGAGGAGAAATCCCAACCACTGTGGTTCATTAGTGAGGAAAATTGGACTGTATAGGAGAGCACGGGAGAGAAAGAGAGAATGTGCTTTTAATCTAGAAAGGTCAATGTACGTCGGCTATTTTGGAGATTCACTGCAGGCTTATAATTGGGGCCTTGTCTGAAGACAATGTAGAATTAAATGAAGACAAAGTTACCGAGTGTGCGGCTGGCCTTTGATGAGAATCAGGGAGTGAGGACCCTTCATTTGCAACCTTTAATCAGTCCAATGAGATCAGTTTCGCATGTGATTGTAGAAGTAAAGGAGGTGGGGGGAGAAATGAAATGGTAATTAGTATTGATTATCTATGACCATGTGACCCTGTCGTCTCCCCTTGCATTCTTAAATCAACCCAAATTATTGGATTTACTAATTCATGCTCAGAGCAGAAGGAGCCACTAACATGAAAGCGCCTCCACGGTGACCAGGAGCCAAATAAGGTCTGAGGAAAAGATAGCAGGGGGAGGAGAGTGGAGGCATCTCTGCGTGGGTGTGCGGCTGAATTAAGCACACTGCTTTAAGTTAAGGATGATAATTATTCCAGGAGGCTCTGTGGGGAGGAAAGGTGATTCAGGTAGCTTTTCCTCCAAATTACATTTCACGTCACTGCGCTGCAGCTCAGCCATGTCTCAGCCTGGTCGTATACGCATGTAATTACTCGCAGTAAAGAAAGAAAAAAGGCCCATTTAAGCAGGAAAAAGTGTGCCAATTACATGTACACACAATTAATACACCCATGGGAAATTGAAATTTTCTTTCAAATGATAAGATTAATTCCTAATTATGGCTGCAAACACACACACACACACACACACACACACACACACACACACACAAGCTCACTGAAGGCCTCACACAGTTAATCTACTTTGGAGATTTAAGCCAGCATATAGAGTTACTGTGAGGAGCAGAGTGGACAGAGCTGATGGAGGGAATCGTGTCATAATGCACCCGATGAACCCGGGCAGCAGGAAGCAGACGGTGCTCTGCCGCCATCTGCTGGACACGACTCAGAACACAAGGACAACAGGCATCTATGGAGCATGTGGGAGGCTGTCAGACTCTGTTTATTAACATTAGACATGAATAGTTTTCCAGTTTAGTCGTCTAAACTCAGTCTGTCAGTGGCCTGTTTCACACCAGTGGTTTTCTAAGTGAGGGTCAGGTCCCCCTGGGGGGTTACGAAACAGACAAAAGAGTTCTGATTTCACATTTCTTTGTTAAAGAATTTGGAGATTTGATTTTTGTTTCAGTGTTCAAAGCCTGATCTGGTATCTCAGATGGATGAAACAGCTCGTGTACTTCCTGAACTCAACCATCTTCTTTATTGCTTCCAAACATTTTCCAACTATAATACAATAAAATTGAATAACATGTCACTGTTTGTGTTTCTTTTCTGTATTTCGAGTTAACCGATCTGCTTTGCTACAAACATTTCAACCTTTGGGGCAATAATGAACAAAATAAGTCAAAATTTACAGCTGTTTGGTTTGTCTTTGTGTCCAACATGAGTGTCTTTATCTCGTTTTATTTGTCCTATGTTGCCCATTTCAGTCTGTTAATTCTTTTTCTCTTTGTTTATTAGTGATCTCTGTCACATGTTGTTTCGTTTTGCAGTTCTTGTTCTCGTGTATGCTTCAGTTTCACCTCCTGCCCTTCTGTTTCCCTCCTCATTTGTTTCACCTGTCTTGTCTCTGACCTGTTATTTTTTCTTTTAGTCTGTTTTTCCCTCCTTCTGTCCAACCCAACTGCAGAAAAATAAATTTATCAAAACCAAAAAATCTCAAAACTTACTGGGAAGGAAAATAGAGCCTTAATGACAAAAAAAGAGGAATGAAAAGGTGACATTAGGTAAATGACGAGACTCAGGGAGAAAACAGGTACTGATACACACAAGGTAAACAAACAGGTGTGACAGAGACAGGTGGAACTGATGCAATCAAAGATGAGGGAAACACAAGTGTAGGAGGTAAAATTGAACCAGACACACAGCAAGCACTACAAAATAAAACAGGAAACACGAGTGAAAACAAGACGGATCACTGAGAATAAGACATGAATGATAACTTGAGATAAGAAAAACACTTTACATCCACAAAGAGAAAAAGAACATCAAAGACATTTTGATTCTTTGAAATTCTAGGGTTCTGGGTTCGTCTCTGTACATGCACTTAATGTTCAGTATCACTTGTTTATCTTTTGGTTGTGGGTTTGTGTCTCTTTACAGCCTCTTTGTCTCATTACATGTTCTACAGCTGCTACAGACAGAGGCTGTCAGTGGCCCCCTGACCCTTAGGGGCTCCTGGTAGCTTGTTCTTGTTTTCTATTTCCTCTTCCTAAAGTTTATCTTTAAAAAAACCTTTGTTACAGTTTTTCTCAGTTGTTCACACAAAAATACTGGTACTAGAGACACAAAGACCACAACATGTAACCCATGCACCAGCCTCCTGAACCAGTTCTGTTAAACTACAACCATAATTCCTGCTTTACACTCTAACTGCAGCTCTAAAACACTTTTTCTAAACACACCACACAGTTCTCTGCATTTGGCACAATTTTCATAAAGAAAATCTCTTATTTTCACAAGGAACACACTGTCACTCAAAATACTAAAGTTTATTTCCCCACTATGCTCACTGACTCATCACATGGACTAACACCTGTCACACTTAGCAATCAGAGCGTTAGCATCAAAGGGCAACAGGTGAGCGTTTTTGTTTGGGAGCAATGGATGCCAACACTCGAGACAGAGGCAGAGCCCGAGGAGTGAGAGGACGAGGACGAGGATCTGAGCCACTTTGGTTTGACCATGTGGTCAAAACTTCAACAATTAGTGTCCTCAGTTCACAAACCCTTATTGAGTGTTGTTAAAAGGTAAGTTGATGGAACACAGTGAGAAACATGACCCTGTCCCAGCTTTTTAGGAACATGAGGCAGGCATCAAATTTAAAATGAGTGAATATTTAAAAAAAAAACAATGAAGTTTATCAGTTTGAACAATAAATATCTTGTATTTGTAGTGTATTCATATTGAATAAAGGTTAAACAGGATTTGTAAATCATTGTATTCTGTTTTTATTTACATTTTACACAACGTCCCAACTTCATTGGAATTGGGGTTGTGATCAAGTTATGATCTTGAGCCCTTGGGTAATCTTTGGTAAAAAAAAAAAGTTTCTTGTGTGTCACTGAAGTTAATATCTTGTGTGTTCAAGTTTTTGTCTTGTTCCTGTGATAGACATTTCACCTCTGAGTGTTCCTAGGTTGGTGTAAAAGAAGCAAAATGTCACAATGTAGCTCGTTCAGTGGTGACTCTTTGATGCCAAAGACATCAAAAGAGATCAATAACATGTAAAGGTGCTGCTCATACTTGAATACTTCACCACATCCAGCTTAAATTAAGAGTGTAAACATTTAGATTAAAACACAAACTTTCAGACCAGACAAGGTGGAATTAATGATTTTATCGACTTTAAAGTGAAAATAAAGGGTTAAATAATTCAGGCGACACTCATCAGTTGGGTCCACTGTTTAAGTCTTGCTTTATTCTGTGGGAAACTTTAGTCTCTTTAACATCTAACGTGTTGGTGCAATAAGACAGACAGCTACCCCTTACAGCAGCGTCTACAGTTAATAATATATATTATCAATGTTTACAAGCAAAATAAAACAAAGTTAAAAAGATAAATATTAGTCTCAGTGTAAAGCACAGCACACAGTCCTCTTATCTCACAGCTGTAGAACTGTACTGCATCAGTCTCACATAAATACGCTGGACCTCACACGTCTTCTAGGCAGATACACACACACACAGACACACACACACACTGGGTGTACAGCAGATGCAGTGTCTGTCTATTCTGTCCTGGTGCAGCTCTGTGCTCAGAGCCTGCCTAAGCAACCGCAGACAGAGAAAAGTGCAATTTTAACAAGAACAGTGACACTAAAACATTCAGGGCGACAGCACACACAGACAGAGTGTGTGAGGGATTACGAGAGTGTGTTCGAGATTAGAAACACAGCAGAGGCTAGGTTACAGGTCATGATGTCGTAACAAAGAGAAAAAAAAAGACACAAACAGGAAATGAACACAGATTGTGACGTTGTTACTGGAGCTCCGATTGACGCCTCACAGGCTGACGCTGACACACAGGCTGGACTTCACAGGCCACCGTACGCAGAGGCGCTCACATGGCTACTGAGGCATCAGACTCTTTGGGCCGGTTGCGTACGACGTGCTCCAGCTGCCCGGAGTCTGACACGTCGTAGCTCGTCTTGTACTTGGCGAGGATCTTCATCAGAGGACGCAGCTTCAGCCACCACTGCTCCTTCGGGATCCTGTGACTGCAGAGAGACGGGGAAGCACGTCGAGTGATAAAATCACTTTTTTTTTTTTAAACACTCCAGTAAATGTTTTTGAAGGAGAACTCAAGTGTTACTCTGAATTACAGGAGTTTAGCGTTTTTCAGTTTTGTGATACATACACAAAGTCAGTTTGCTCCTTGAGTTGTACGACAGGCTGGAAGACCAGAGCCCTGCGTCTCATCCCCAGCAGACAGCAGGAGTCCTCAGTGTTCGCAAACACGCGACCTGCAGGGAAACAAGGCCGCAGTCAGAGGACGAAACACACAATCTTACTTTAGTCGTCCTGTTTTCTGGATGCAAACATAAAGTCGCACAGGACAGAGACTTTGCAGTGGGAGAAAGAGGATTATGATGATGATGATGACCTTTCTCTTTGCAGATTGTTAAGAAAACTATTTCTGACGACTATACAGGAGGGTGGTGCAACAGATTTGAAGAACAAAAGAGAAATGATGATGAAACAGAACTTAAAGGCAACACGGAGCGCCAGAGACAGACAGAGAAATGTGGGGCAAGCAGGAAACAGAATGTGTGGGTTATTAATTCAGCCAATGCTCAAATATTTCCAATCCAACCTGCATGAGGACGCAGAAATATTGAAGCATGATGGCTGATGAAGAATTTTCAAAATAAAAGTGTGATTGTTTTACCCTAAAGGTGCCTAAACAGGCTGCGTGTCAATAAAAAAATGTCAGAACAGTGGCGACGAAAGACAGGGACATGAAACTAAACAGGACGACTGAGATGGTCATGGAGCCAGCGTGGAAAAGAGGATTTACCTTCGTCTTATGTCATCCATGTGTTTGGGAAATAGACACAAAAACAAAGAGGAGTTTTTACTGTAATGCTCGTGTTTATACACATGCAGTGTGTTTTCACAGACTCAAAATTTTCACACAGTTGTTAGTTAATCTGTCAAGTACACTCAGGTCGATTTCCAGTTTAATGTCACGTTGTTTTATGTAAATACCAACAAATCATTTCCTCTGTTAGGATTAAAACACGTCAGAGTGTGAGTGACTCCATGACAGATCGGGGTAAAGGTCTGCTTCACACTCACACCTCTGCAGGGGGCGAGTTCACTACCTCAGGCTGTTATTTCAAAGCTGTGTGAAAAAAAAAAAAAAGCTCACCCTGTCTGAACGTCTCCGTCAGCTTCTTGGTCACCCACTGCATCGCTTTGGCAGAAATCTTAGTCCCAAAGTTACGGTCAAATGGAGATGGTGCTCCTCCCTTTGAAAACAATCAAATGCTTCATCATCAAGAATGAGGCTCACTCAGCCTGTTTATTCCCACAGACTGCAGGAAACACAGGCGTAGTCTCAGAGACAGCACACTGATTTTTAGGAGAGGTGTTATGAAGCCTGGATATGATCGATGCCATGTTGGAAGCACCAATCATCTTTTAAAGTTATTTTTCTGGCTTTTTATGTCTTTAATGTGAGAGGACTGGTCAGTGGATAGAGAAGGAAACGGTGTGAGAGAGGGGAGTGATAGGTGGGAAAGTCACCACAGGCTGGATTTGTACCCAGGCAACGTGCTCAAGGGCTTTTGGCCATATGGAGCGTGACCTAGACCAGTGGTTTTCAAAGTGGGGGCCGGGGCCCCCTGGGGGGCCTCAGAAAATTGGAGGAAAGGGGAAAAAATAGAATCAAATTATTTTTATTATTCGATTTTTTAACTCTTTTTATATAACCATTTGTCCTGAATGTTCAACACATAAACTGCCGTAATCGAAAGATTCTCAAGTTTCTGATTGTTCCTAACCACACCTTGTGTGACAGCTCAAACTTGGGCATGATGATCATCTTTGTTGACCTGGCTGTTAGCGCCTGTTATCAAGCGTGCTTGTAGCTAGCTAGCACAAGGTTTTGACAGGAAAATTTGAAAATATGAGGCCACCAAGCCCATCCCTCCCACTGGTGTAATTTGTCACATGCACGTCTTATCTGTTAACAGTTTATTGAAAAGTTTATTATTCTTTGGGAATATACAGTGCTAAAAACACATTTTTTGATTATTTTCTGT
The DNA here is from genome assembly GCA_030710495.1 of Labroides dimidiatus. Classification (NCBI taxonomy): domain Eukaryota; kingdom Metazoa; phylum Chordata; class Actinopteri; order Labriformes; family Labridae; genus Labroides; species Labroides dimidiatus. The sequence continues at coordinate 18,400,709 of CM061161.1, read as the reverse complement.
TTTAAATAAATCTAATAGTTATTGAAAAGTGAGTAAAAGTAAGAAAAAACATTTCAAAAGTTGTGTTTCTATCATATTTTGAAGCACTGTCTGTCGGTTTGCAAAGGGGGTCCCCAGCCAGAAGCTCATGCTGTTTGGGGGGCCTTGGCATGGTAAAGTTTGGGAACCCCTGACTTAGACCACTAAGCCATCTAGGTTCCAGAAACGCCATTTTAAACTAACTTCCTGCTAATCTGGAAAGCAGCTACAAGCCTCCACCTGTCTGTCAAATTAGCCTTACACCTAATTATTCTGGATAATATATACTACTCTTAACCTTACTTTAAACAGATGTTTTACAACAAAGTAAAAGTGCAGACCTTTGCTTGGACTACAAAAATTGTTGGTACCAGGCTTCCAACATGACTTTGTTTGATAAAGTCTAAGTGTCTTGTGTGGCTTTTGTCTCTATCAACACACACTAAGAGGTTAGAGGTCTGCCTCTCTATGATGAGGTTGACTCCGCTTTTTTAATATGACACCCTCAGAAACAAACAGGTGACATCGTGGAAACCACGTCCGTTTATCAGACAGTCCATGATCCAAACATGCCTCGAGTGGACCTTTGAGGAACTGCAGTTTTTGCTCTTCTGCACTGGCTCGATTTATCAACACCAAATGTTCCAGTTTTTTGCAAGTGTTGCATTAAAATTTGTGTGATTTAATCGTCGTTTAACCCTTTTTCACATTGTTTGTGGATGCATTCTATAAAATCTCAGCGTGTCTGTTTGTCTCTTCTTTGCTTTATTCCTTGCCTTTTTATTAAGGTGTACAGTGTTTTCCTCACTGTGGCTGCATCCTGAGGTTGCAATTCACCAAGTTGCAGCTGTTTAGCACCACATGTTTATCTATCGGCCCCGTTTCAAGGTCCAATTCATATGGTTTCTCAGCTCAGTAAAATTTGCTGTTTGACTAAAAAAGAAGGAACTTGAGGAGCTGGGAGCAGAAAAGAAGCTCAGTAAGTTTAATGTCATGATACCCAGACACCTTTGATTTTATACCAGTTTAAATTCTCACCACACAGTTTATTGTTGTTGTAACAAATAAGAGCAGCTCAACTCAAAAGAACAAAAAACTCATCCTTTTTTTTCCTCACATCTGGAGAAATATGAAAAACTAAAACTGATTGAATCCTTGATTGTGTTTGTGAATTAGTGATTTAAAGCAATGAGTCCATTTTCAAAATAAAGAGGTACATTCTGCTGGATATCTTTCATCTAAAATTTAAAAAAGGGTAACAAAGAAACCGTCTATTAAGAGAAGCTAAGAGAAGCGTTTGCTGCATTCAGGATTTGCAGTTGCTTCAAAATTTCAACATTTTCTTTTCATCTGCAGAGGTTTCACAGCTGCAATCCTTCAGTGAATTTCAACTCAGTCTGGTGGAAACGTCTTCTGTTCTTTGTTTCCTTTTAGAAACCCTGCATCAATTGTCAAAAGCAGGAAACCGTAGGATGGTTTTACTTAAGATTTAAACCAAGAGCCACTGGGACAACCAACCATCTTCACTTCTTTTCATTCATTTTTAAAAACCATGTGTTCTCGACGCTTTTAAAGCAGCTGTGCTAAGTTTAGAAATCTTAAAATAACAAAACTTTTCTTAATGTTTTTTGTTTCCCATTTCTTTCTGCATCACAACCAACTTCCCCTCTGGGATCATCAAAGCTGTGTTTGATCTGGTTTTATCAGCGATAACCTCAAGACGCACAGAAACAAAATACAACAAAGCCTCTCATGTGAACAGAGGTTATGCATATTAATGATACAAATGTAGAAAATAGAGTGTTAAACCTCCTCAGTCTGGACCAATTGTTATCTCTGATAACGCTGCAGAGGGAAAAGCTTCCTCTGTAAGATGAGGAGGCAGCGTTTACCTGCTGCATGTGTCCCAGAACATTCTTCCTGGAGTCAAACACACCCTTCCCCTCCTCAGAGTACAGCTGGTAGATGAAGTCTGTGGTGTAGTTCTCATTACAGTTCTCATTCCTGCACACAAACACACACACACACACACAGAGGAAAAGCTTAAGGTGACATAAAGATGAGGGCGGTGTTAAACTCACAACGTCAGTCCTGGATCAGTTTCCTATGAAGCATCTTTAAATCAGATACTGAGAGCTGGAAATACCAGATCATCAGTGCTTTTAAAATACAGCAGCAGCACAAAAGCCATGATACACGTACCTCGTAAGGTAGAGCCTATACTTTGAAGCATGGGTCCCATTTTTTCAAATCATGGGGCCCTAAAGGCTAACTGTGTCTTTGGATGATTTACAATTTCTCATGGACTGTCATTGTTTGTGTGCAAGAGGGTACAGAGTCCTTAATTGTTTAAGCTGTAGGAACCATCAAGTATGTATGTATGTATAAAGTTGCTGAACCGGTCCAAGATCATAAACCTGCTCCTCAAATTACCCGATTCTTCCACCACCTTGACAGACAGGATCACCTCATTTTTACTCACCGATGTTTAATTTCATTTCTTTACTGTTGGTATTAACCACTGGTTGATCTTATTTCTCTCCTTACTTGGTTTAATTGATGTCTTATTTCTTGTTCTTTCATGAGTTTTCTCTTAGTCCTGAGCACTTTGTCACTTTTGTTTGTTATGTCTTGTCTTGTGCTGATTGTAAGTTGATGTTGATTTCAGGGTTGACTCATTCACTGCAAACCAAATCTGCCCACAGGAACAAACAGTCATTTGGATTCTTGATGAATTCTTTTCAACTTTCTGTGAATAAAATAATTAAACATATTCCAGACTTTCGGTCTGAACCCTGTCAAAGCCTTATTTTATTTAACTTTCACCACTCACTCACAGTTACTTCAGCTGCTAAACAACTTTACAAAGGCTGACTGAAACATTTCCAGTTTCTTAAAACTTCCAGTCAGAACTTTCAACCATCATTGCTGAAAATTATAATTGAAACAGTCAATGAACGGTTTACTTCTTTGACACTTTTTAACACTAAGAACAAGTGGGATGACTTTCAGTCAAATGTTGGACAGCCATGAGTCTGTAACACTGTAATTCCTGTTACTGTGCTGACTTGGGGTGACTGTGTTACCTGAGGACCAATCCTCTTTGAATGCTGGTCTTCATTTTCTCCGTCAAATGCTCCACATTGGCCTGTAGGAGCAAACCAAACATGTTCCATTACCTACACCTGCAGATATGAGCATGAATGCCCCCTGCTGGATGAAGAGGGGAACTACAGGCTCAGACTTTGATCCTCACAGGTGACTTTAGACTTTACCTGCAGGTCTCTGATGTCAAACGGCTCCTCGTAGATGTAAGCAGCATCGGCTCCGGCGGCGAGACCGCCCACGCTGGCCAGATATCCACAGTAGCCTCCCATCGTCTCGATGATGAACACGCGTCTCTTTGTGCCGCTGGCCGACTGCTTGATGCGGTCGCAAGTCTGACACATACAAGCTCATGAGGTCAGTGCACATCAGGCAGAAGAGTTATGACACAAACTATCACAGAATAAAGAATACATGTGTCAATTAAAAAATAAAATATTCATAATTTGTAAAAAACAGAAGAAAGGAATAAAAATAATAAATAAAAGATTAAAATATATTGTTAAGCTTAAAGATTCACCAAAAATTAGTTCTAACGTGTGTTTACCCTTGAAGAAACTGCTAAAAGAATGCAGGTAAACTTTCAGATACATTTCGCTTTAAAAGTCAAATGTCATACTTCTAGCAAACTCTTCTCTGTAGTGTAAAAGTCAAAGTTTCTTCTGAAAGTCTGTGGTATGAGTTCATCAAGTGTTGGAAGATAAAACCTGTGTTAAAGGGACAATCCAGTTATTTAGCATTGTAACACAAAGTCAGGAGGATTTACACGAGCAGATTTATGAGAGAGTAATTAAAACCAAGGATGAAGGAGCTGCAGTATTTTATATTTTCAGTCCCTTCTTTAGATCAAGTTTACAGACGAAGTGGGTGCAGCTTTAAAGCCTTGAGCTCGTTTTTGGTGTCGTCATCTGATGTTATTGAGCCTAACATGAGCAGAAAGCGATAAGTTTGCCTACGCTAAATAATCAACCTCAACTGTTTTGGTTAACAAGTTTTATTGTTTAGTCCAGTGCTTGTAATTTGGATGCTTATTTTAGCGTGTGACAAACAGGCTTTATTTAACAGCTAAGAAAGAAAAAGCAAACCATTTTTTAAATTTTTATTAAAACATTATTTAACCAGGTACAACAGATTGAGATTAAATCTCTTTTCCAATGGTGACCTGGCCAAGAGGCAGTTAACAAGTAAATCCTGTGTCTTCAGTGCAGTGTCCAACCAATCACAGGTAGCCTTGTCCTGAATGACACCCTGCCTCCTGGTCTCTTTGTCTCTAAACAGGACAGTAATTACCTAAATTTACCATTTTGCTGCGATCAAGATGACTTCAAACGAGAGACTGAGACCAAAAAGTCATTTAAAAAAGGTTTAAAAGGGAAATTAAACCAACAGAGAAATAACAATAACATGGGACTACTTTTTTCAGCCAGTGGATTTACCATCTTTGAAAACATTTCTGTTAGACACAGCATTAGCATCCCTTTATTATCTACTGAGCTAATCCAAATCTTATATACAGACTGAATTCAACTTCTTAAACTCTATATCCTCAATTTCCTATCCATAATTTGGTAGGATCTTTGATTAGGTACTGTTTGTCCTGTAAATACCCCTAAAACTACAGGAGTGGACTTTAAATTAGATGTTGAGTGTTTGGGTTTATCTTTTACACGACAAAAAATTAGATCCAAGCAATTGTTTATGTCTCGTTTCTCGTTAAAACATTTTATCAGACTAAATATGAGCCATAATCACCTGACAGATCCAGAAAAAAATGTTTTATATCAAGACATAAAAAGACAAAAATGACGCATCAATGACTTTAAGTAAGTACAAAACACTGCCAACGGGGCGCAGAATATTTAAGTGAAATTTCTTGGTTCAGGAGGTTTTTTTAATTTTGAGAAACTTGACGAGCAAAATTTTCTTACACCAGGCTCTTTTTGGACTTGTCAGGTGAATGAGGCTCTCATAAGACTTTTTTTTTTTTTTTTACCAGAAACACTGGCTCAGATTTCAGTTTCTGCAGTGTGCTCTGGGATAATGTTGAGTGTTGTTGAACTAAAACTTGGGTCATCTTAGAGTTAGGATTTAATTTATGTGAAGATATTGTCAGTGGTCATATTTCAGCAAAAAACCTTACAACATATTTTCTGCACATGTAAATGCAGTTGTTTGGTGTAACCAATGTAATCTTAACTCTCCATCATGTGTGTTTGCATCTTGTTCAAAGCAGTTCAACAAAGCTGTGTGAGCGCCGAGCCGACTGCCTTACCTCCACGATGGCATTGAGGGCCGTGTCGGCCCCGATACTTAGATCTGTGCCCGGCACATTGTTACTTATGGTGGCAGGCAGCATACACATCGGGATGCAAAGCTCCTCATAGGTAGCACGAGCCTCATACAGCTGCAGCAGACTCTCAAACGCCTGAAGCGGCAGTATATGAAAACGCGTTAGAGCCATAGAAGGCAAGGCCGCTGAGAGAGAGAGGTGAGTCTCTCTCAGTTTGAGCGTATCCTGCCATTCCGGCTCTTTCCGTGTGATAGTGACAATGGCTTCCCTTTGGCAGAAAGTACTGGGAGGGGACGAGTGAGTGAAGAGAAACATGAAGACAAAATAACCAAGGAGGAAGAAAGACAACGACAGAGTGGCAGTGCTGAGTCAGGTAACGAAAATAAAGACGAGACAGAAGGAGAACAACCAAAGATGTGAGAGAGACAGGAGAAAGGTTTGAGCGATTTGCCTGAGCAGCAAAATGCAGTGACGCAGCATAGACAACTCATCAGTCTGTCGTATATGCTGTAAAGGTTTTGTGCAAACTCACAAGCACTGACAGAGTCTGAATCCAAAGGAGGAGGATGAGGAGGGACAATGTTATCCTTAATTCCAAAATTAAGGCTCGGTTGTGTTTTACTGTTTGTTAACTTTGGGTTAAAGTTTTGTTTTCTGGACCTGCCCCCCGCCCCCCCTTTTTTTTTAACTTTACACATTTTGGTGTAAATGACTCTGAGGTGCAGAAAGTTTTAATTCCTTTGATTGTTTTCTGTAGCCGGCACACACTAAACAGGCTGCAGCGTAAAAAAAAGCCTGATTATTAAATTAAGTCTACTTCAAGTGCTCGTTTGCCACCCAAAGGCTTGGCTTGTCTTTTAAACTCCTCAACAATCTCATGGAAAGCGTTTCTGCAGTGATGAAGCTTTTCGTCATGGTGCTTTTTAGAGCCAAAAACACTTGTTGTGTTGCTTGCTTTAAAGTCAATCAAGTCCTAAATTTGTCATTTTCTGCAAACCACAGATAAGCTAAGCGCCTCTGCCGTGCCGGGCGAGCCGTTACAGCCAGTTGCTTTACTGCTGGGGCTGAAGAAATCCACATGAGCAATTTTCAAAGTTTTCAAGTCATTTAGACCCAAAATGTGTTGAAAACGAGCCATGCTTAAGAAAATAAGATGAGCTACTTCACTTCACAGCTTTCAACTGCATTATTCAAACACAGAATGCAGGTTTTCTGTGGTGTATTGAGGCACAGTTCGCTCATTAGCAGCTCCATTGTCAGTTTAAGCTGGTAAAGAGCATGTTAGATATACGAAAGAGATTTTTTGTGTGTGTGTGTGTTTTGTAGCAAAAAATGCAGTCTGAGTATACAATATCAAACCTGCATGCGGTCAACAACCCATGTTGATGTTAGTAGAGTGAGCTAATACAAGCACACAGTCAGGGAGAAGTAAGGGCAGGCAGAGCAAACATGGCGGTCACAGCACTCGTGCAGCTCACAGCATGCCTCCATGTTGTCGCTCACTTACCTGGGAGGAAAGGGAGGGATGCTACTCTGTGACATGATTTATCTTTACCACTCTAACCACTACAGACTCATCTAATCTGAATGGATAAATATTTGATCCAGAGTTCACTCCAAACATTTCCTGACCGACTGGTTGACAGACTGAGAGATTTCTCCTTGCTAAAACATGATTGGCTGCTGGTTAGCTGAGCTCAAGCATGTCTGAGTGTTTGTCTGCTTGTGTATGTGCTTTATATCAGTCTGTGTGTTGCTAAGATCATCTACTCTGGTTCCAGCCCCATCACTTACAGTAGTGATGGCGTTCAGAGCCGTGTCAGCGCCAATGCTGAGGTCTGAGCCCGGCACATTGTTGGAGACAGTGGCTGGGACCATGACCATGGGCACACAGAATTCGTCATATTTCCCGCGCGCCGTTAACAATTCCAGCAGTGACAGGAAGGCCTGCAGGGCAGAGCCAAGGGCTTTAGTGTTTGTGAGGGGAGAGCTGTAGGATGCTTGGTTTGGTTGAGAGGTGCTACTTGCCACAAAGGAGGGGAGAGACAAAAGTGAAGGGTGCCAAGGGGAGGAGCCAGGTCTATCACAACGGACAGCAGCGAAACAGACAGGTACCACTCCACATTATACAACATACCCTCACACTCTCTGACTCACACTCACACACACATTAATACATTGTTTACTTGCATACATCACAGGACAATAAAGCCGGTGAGCATCTAATCAGGGTTGCGTGAAATGTCTGGAAAAAAGCAGGTGCTCTGTTTCCGAATAAAACCAAATCATGACATTAACTATCAAAGAGTTACAGCATTTAACTTTTTATTTAAATAATCAGAAAGTTCAAAGTCTTCTGACTTCAGCTTGAGCTCTAATAATTTACTTCAATCATCAAAACCAACAGCTCTTCTTCAATTTATGCTGTTTAAAAATTTGGCAGAGAAATGGCTTAAGCATGATAATGTGAATGACTATGTATGGTGTACGGAAGCCCTGAGAGGACAGTGGAGGAAAATAAGTCGTATATATATGTACAAATTAATACGTCCTGGTTACTCCTGTTATAACTGTGATAAGTGTGGATAAAAAAGTTTAATGATCCTTTTTTTCCACTTAGGAACCTGGTTATCTTTAATAAGTTTTTACATAAATTTGTTTTTGTTTGTTAAAAAGTTTCCCATGATCACTTCCAAAGTCATTTTTTTTCCATATGAATAAGTGTACATGTAAAAACAAGAAAACTTTACATGATGCTTCCTGGTTCCTTTTAAATCTTTTAAAAAATGAAAAGATTATTATTATTATTATTATTATTATTATTATTATTATTATTATTATTATTATTATTATTATTATAATACACAAATTCAGAAAGGTTAAAAAGTGGGTGTTGTACTGTGTTTTAGTATTTGTATTGTTCCCCTGGAGCCCCAAAAACGCTCTGCTGTAGCTTTAAATTATGTAAAGCTGCAGCAGAGCATTTTGATCCGTTCACAAACAGATTCAGGGATTTCTACAACATATGAACATGCAGAGGTTTAAAAAATCTGCACGTTTGGACTTCCAGCTTCGGTACTTCATATTAATGTTTTCTGGTCAGATAACATTCAGGACATGTTAGACTGTAAAAGAGACTTTTTGGTCTCCTCTGCCTCTCGGTGCTTCCGTAACAGAGCCATGTGGCGATGTACTGACATAGAATGAGATGAAGAGGATCCAATGGCAGTGTTCACTGTCATATACTTAACAGTAAAATGGACAGAGCAAATCTGACATTTACCAAATATACAAAGATGTTTTTTTAATATATGAAGCATTAGTCATACTCTGATAAATAAAAAGAGTGTCAGCGTTTACATTAATTTCATTTATAGATGAGTTTGTAGACTTGTTTGCAAATTTAGCCAGAAGGAAGAACAAATAATCAAACGTACCTCAAATCCACCGATAACTAGCAGTGCGTTAATGTTGTGCTCTCTCATCTTCTCTGCAATTTTATCAACGTGCTTTGCAGGAAGTGTTCTGAAGGGAGGCAGGGAAAAGAGTCAATAAATTAACACCAGGTGAAAAAAAGGAACAATGAAACAATACACTCAACTCATAGTACAATATTTTAAGTTCAAGCTCCTGTGAAGAGCATGTGTCATATAACTGATGTCTGTGGTTATTTATTCTGCCTTCAGCAGTCAGTCTCAGGAAGCTCTGTTACACCTTTGATCTTTACCTTTTAGTTCCCAACAGAGAGCCACCTTGTCCCGTCCATCCTCCAACATCAGCCCATTTAATTTCTTTGATCTGAGGAAAAAAACAAAACAAAACTTTACCCTGAATACTTTCTCAAACACTGACGCTGTTCTAAGCTGCTGTGATCTGGTGAATCATTTCTGTCTCAACCTCCAGCTGAGTTAAATTTCAGCCTCTGACACGTCCTCCTTGGGTCAGAGCTTGTTAGCAGGAGAGCTAGTTTTCAGGACACGCTCTCTTACATATAACAAATGAACTGGACCTAAGGAATCCCAGAGGTGAGTCACAGAGAGTCCCAGAGCACTGAAGTATAGAAACCCATTACCCCCGCAGCTCTAATCTTCTCAGGGTCAGCTGGTGCAGCCTGATTTCAGCCTGCTGGGGCACACAGAGCGTTTAACTAACCAGTGATGTTAGAGACATTTTGATGAGGACAAATGGTCCGATCTTTTCTTAAGTGCTTTTCTTCAAATGGGAGGTCTGCTGTGTTCCATTGGGAAGGTCAGATGAGGATAGGACAGGAAACCAGTCTAACCAGTCTGTCACAGGAAAACAGCTCCAGTTAGTGTTCAGAGCAGGTTTCCCTCAGAGACTCAGATATCTGTTGTCTTTTATTTTACGTTGAAAAAGGAAGAACCACTCCCACAGCCTGCTCACACCAAACTTTTCTACTAACTTCTTATGTCCATTTTTTCTGCTCTGCATACTCTGTTTCCCTCTTTGGTTGACAGAAGTACTGTGGTGACTTCAGGTTGGCTGTGCAGACGATAGACTATAGATAGATAGTTTATAAGTACAGGACATCGACCTAAGATAGATGTGTCTTACTTCTTTCCAGCAAACACCAAACTGTTCACAGCACCATATATATGTTGTTACATGATCCAGTTTGCTGATTAAGCTGACGATGTTATGATGAGTTTGTCCAAACAAAGCGCTTCAAAAGGCAGAGCGTGGTTTTCATTGTCAGGAGGATTCAGTCTGACTCTGGTGAGGTTATCATCCCAGATCAGGGTCAGGTGTTTCAGTCTGACTGGCCCTAAATATGAAGCTGGTTTGTGAAGTTTATATGTACCCCTGAAGTCCAGGTTCCTGTGCTGACTCATTAACTCAACATCAGAGGTGGTGAACGTTTTTTTGTGGATTTGCTGTGAAGCGCAAGCAAAACATCCTTATACTGCGACTCTCTCGCGTGTCTAGTTTCTTCTCTAAAGCTCTGTCACTGGGTCTTTTTTCACCTCAGCTCCTTGTGTTTTCCTCACAGCATCCTGTTCAAGTAGTTTCTGTCTGCAGTGGTTTTGTTCTCTGAGCTTCATTATGTTTAAGGAGTCTATTTTACCCCCTTCAAAATCATTTTATCTTCTCTCTGTGCCCTCGACAGTTGCAACAAATAACTTTTAAAACCCCCCTTGGTCTGCAACTGTGTCCCATGTTTTCCCCTTTCTGAAACTCATGGACTCAAACATGAAATTAACTGACTAAAAGGCTGAATATGAGAGACCCTTTCAGGTCTATTCAAAACCTTAAGCTTTCACTTTGAATCAACTGCATAAAGTCAACACTAAGTGAATGTTTTTGACTTATTTCTGGTATAAGACATCTATAAAAGACTTTATTTAAACTAAGAGCGGATGTGTCTCGTTTCAAGATATCAGAAGTAAAAAAAAAAGACTGAAGAGATCTGCCAATGAAGTCATAAAAATGTACCTCTAGAGCTTCTTTAATTGGGACGACATCCTTATTTCAAGAAACTGACGTGTCAATTTTTCTTGTTCCATTGGCAGATTTTCTACATGTCAGGTGAATGTGACATATTGAGTCCAGTATTTTTGCTGGGTTTATTTTTTTTTTGTATTAAACCTTCATGACTATGTTTGGTCAGCATGTTGCTTTCCCAAACAGAATAAGTTTCTGGAATTAACCTTTCATAGAAAAAAATAAATAAATAAATAAAATAAAAAAAAGTCCAAACCCTCGAAGGTCTTTGCATAAAAAGTTTCTCTCCAACAGCTCAACAGACGCTCACCTTTAGTAGGTGGTTCATACAAAGGTTGGGTGTGTGCTCTGCCATGTTATGGTTTCTAATCAGTGACTGCAGGATTGCAACTAAGGGGAAGCGATTTATGAAAGCCCACACGTCAGTATGTATACCTGTAGATCAGCTCTACAGTACTCACCTGCCCTTTGTAGAATCCCTCAAACCCATCGCTGACAGCAAACATCTTGTGCCCCTCAGAGATTCCCACCCTGACAGCTGATCGAACAGCAGCATTCATCCCTGCTGCAGGGGCTCCGACGTTCAACACGGCCACGTTGAAGTTGCTCTGAGGGAATAAACACATGAAAAGAAGTTTTAGGTGTCTAATAATAACACTGTACGGAGAGTATGCTGCAGTTCTTGCCGGACAGTTGACCAAGCTCTGCAGAGTGAATCAATAAATACTATCTGGTCTGCTCTCAGCTTCATGCTGGGCCTGCAGTGGTCATTATCACAGATGCAGAGGGAGCAGAACCCTGCAGTGAGCTCCACAGCATGGAGTCTGCCTGCTGGGCTGCCTGTGCACTTCCCTGGTTTTTAGTCTAAGCTGCTCCAGCAGCAGGCCTGTATCGCACCTACAGGCAAGGTTGAACAAGTCATCCCTCAGCGGGGAGCCAGGTGTCATCTGGTGCGCAGCTGAGCGGTGCACACTGAGCCTCATGTGAAGCCTTTCACTTTAATTAGAGGCTGCACAGCGAATAAAAGGTAACAGCGAGCAGGAAGGAACTGTTCATCACAAGCTGGGAAACATCCTAACATATAACAGCTTGTTATTAGCGTTATGTGGACTTTGAGCAGTTTCATAACCAGGAACCACTTCACATATTTTGAGATCTGAATGGATGAAAAGAACAAATTTCACTTCTGTGAAAAGATGAAAAGAGCTGTATTTACAACAAAAAGGGTTATGAAAGTTATACTAGGAGCAGAAATTATCCTTTAATAAACAGAGTGTTTCATAGGAGAGTAGGGGCCAACTTATCCTATTCAATCCAAGTAGTAATCCAATATTCTCTGTTCCTTTATATGTGGATGAGACTGAGAATTATGTTTGAGAAACATCAAACTTTCTAACTTTGTAAACCAAAATGAAATTAGAATATATTTAAACTAACTGTATTTTTCATGAGTAACAGCAATTTAAACCTCAAACTGTAAAAGGGCCCCATGTTTAAGAAACCATCCTAATGTCAGGAGGAAATTAACAGAACATATACCGAAGAAGCACACCCATTACACTTACAGTACGACCCAAAATACACATTGAACTGAATCATAACTCAGTTAGTGAGCCTCTGAAAAAAGCAGCAGCCTCGTGACTGTTTGCTGGAGCTGAGTCATTATTTGTAGGCAGGTCTGTGGGACAGTGTAATAAAATATTAAACATCTCTGTGGCTTTGGGAGGTCAGTTCAGCCCTCTGCAGCCAGCTTCACTCCAGCCCTGGTGGTGACTGCTACTGTACACAATAAAAGAAGAAATCCTGCCAGAAGAAGAAACAAAAGCCAACATGTAGTGACTCACATGTGGTAGTTCAGATTCTGGTTTACGATGAGCCAGCAGTTTGTACGTCTTCAGGTTGTTTTCAAAACTCCTGCAATAAAAAGCGGGACATGCAGTGCATGTTGCCAAATCAAAAGTACAGTTTTTTTTTCCATTGCAGTGTACAGTTCACAACATATGACTACATTTTTAATTTCCTGCATTATTATAATTTCTAAATGATTACTGTGCCTAGACCAGGTGAAAATAACAGACTGGTTGGTGTGTGTTGTGTTGACTTTGGTCGTACCTGCCCCGAAGCCTCACAGCCTCCTCAAACCGCTTCTCGTCCATGGCTTTCTGGACCTCTTGAGTCTGAGGAAGGGAGAGGGTTCCACCGTTAGATGCAGAACAGTTTAAAGAGAAAAGCAACGACTTGATAATACAATTCATGCACAAATAATTTCAAACATGTAACAAATGTGAAGTAAATGTGAAGTCATTCTAGGATTTCAAGTAATGTATTAACAACAGATTCCTGCTTCGTGATCTCAGGCAGCATGTTTGGCGTAAGAGGAAAACAGCTCAGAATACTGAGGAGACGTCAGATTAGAAGGAGCCAATGATGTGACTGAAACTGGTTTTAAGAGAGAAATAAAGGAAATGAAAAGCAGCTAAAATATGAGTAATATTATCACAATTATCAGACCAGACAGACGTTTAGCTTCTACATCATTTAAAGGCTGGTTTATACTTCTCTGTTTATCCCACATCATGATAGTAAAAGCATCTGTAAGCACTACATACTTGAGCACTGATGCCTCGCGTCACTCTGCAATACTCCACCGAAACACTGGCAAGCAGTGTGGTCTGGATTACAGTAACATTAACAGCTTTCTGCTTGCTTTTTCACACTGACTCTGAGCATACTGTGTTTATTTTGAGCTGATACATGTTGTTTTTTATCATACAGCAATTTTTACAAGGAAAATAGAGAGGACATGAAATGTACAGTGATCCTGGATATTTTGTAAATGCAGGATTGGTCTTCTGCTGACCAGAACACCAATCACAGGGTGACTACATTGATATTTGGTAGTGATATTTTGGAGAAGGTGACGACAGGTGGCAGGACTGCTCAGAGGCACTACGTAGGTTACGATGTTGACAGAAGGCTTAAGAGCCAAAGGGAGGAACAAGACGTGTGTGTGGTGTAGATCGTTTGTGATATTATTAAGAAATCTAGTCCTTATCTATAACTGAAAAATAAAAGTTGTTTTGGAGATGTTCTGATGTTGATCTTTCTTTACATTCAGTGTCTCTGGAACGGAAATTTGATTTGCAAGAGTGGACACAAAAGCACAACACATAAAACAGACACAGGACAGTGCATCACAACCTGATGTAATAGAACCAAGAAATAATAAAAAATTCTTAAAAGCTAAAATTGATAAAAGTTAAACAAACCCTTTTAATGTGTTAAAGTCAAGTGTTAGAATGAGATCGTTAACAGAGTCCTTGAAGCTGGATGCTAGGAGAGAGTTATTAATTTTAGCTCCTCCATTCGGAGTGGGACAGGAAGGAGGAGCTCAGATTTGATTTAAGTGAGTTAAAATGAAAAGTAGTAACTCATCTAACTACTGAAGCAAGAGTTTCATAATAATAACAGCAACAATAATTATCTGCACAGAAAGAAACGTTAACTTTAACAAGAAGGGGAGGAACAACGCAGGACCAAACATGTAATTATGGGTTGCAGTTAACACAGTAATTACTCTGATGACCTTATCTTGACCTACAATAAAAAAAGCTCGTCCAACTTAAACCACTTCCTGAGAGCTGTGAATTAAAGTTAACAGCAGCACAGTTTTCCATTGAGATGTATCCAAACACGTGAGTACAACAATCAGCTTCTGTGGAGAGGAGCCGCCATTACATCACCATGCTGCAGGCAGTCATCGCCAGCGCTGCCAAATGCCTCAGATAATCATTAACCAGTCACAACTGCCTCTCAAACAATACAGCTCTCTTGTGAACATTAGTGCTCTCCAGAAACCAATGGGCTGTTTTGTTTGTCATCATTACTTAAGCTCCCACAGCCGTCCCCACTGACTCCCTGATTCCAGCAGAGTCATGCCACATTTGTTTGTGGTCTGCAGTTTCCTCCTCCCCCCTCTCAGTGTCCACACTTTCATAAATACATGTTTGTGTGTGTGTGTGTGCGATGGATGTGTGTGACCGTTGGCTTGCTTCCAGCCCAGTCCGGGGCTTACCATCTGTACGCACTCCATCAGAGGCAGCCGCACAGATTGGTTACCGCACAGAGAGACCACACAGGCTGGAGTGTTTGCTGTGGTCTCCAGGAGAGCTAAGACAGCCTCCACACCCATACGACTGGCCTGTGTGAGAAAACACAGAAAAAAATGAATCATCTTTACCTGTCAAACCTCTTTTTTACTGTACACACACAATGTGTTCAACATTAAATCACTGTTAAAATCTGCTCACAAAGACAAAAAGGTCAAAAGTTTATACTTGGTTTTTTTTCTTTGTCCATCAACATGGAACAACAGTGTCTTGTTCCTACTCATACACAACAAAGACTCCTTGTTATATGAGACTGAGCGTCATCTACTGCTTTGTGATTCTGATTTTAAAAAAACATATTTGCAAGATTATCTCCTCTCCCCCTTAAACTTTAAGATTGAGTAAATTTAGACAGGACTCCATGTTTTAATGCTAAGAGCGTCTTTGGTGAATTTTGTGCTCTTTGGCCTCAGTTAAGACAACTGCATGAGTGTAAGTTATTAAAGTTAAAGCTCCTGTAAGTTTGTTTTCAACTGGTTATGAAAAAGAGCTAAAATTAAAGTTTGTGTTGGTATGAGCTGCACATGCTAACAAGACCATAAGCAGAAAGAAGAAGTTTCTATAGATTGCTTTAAATGTCGAGAAGATGATTTTACCTAATACTCTGCTGTGTAAGGTGACCTTGAGTGACATGAAATTCAATGTATTATTATTATTATTATTATTATTATTATCATTATTATCATCATCATTATTATTATTATTATTATTATTATTATCATTATTATTATTATTATTATTATTATTATCATTATTATCATTATTATCATTATTATTATTATTATTATTATTATTATTATTATTATAGCTGCTGCCTAAGGGTCAGTGTCTGATAAACAGTTAACCGATTTACTGTGCAATATATGTGATGTCACCTGTCTCTTAGATGTCTTTTTGTTTGTTTTTTTTATCAGTTTTATTTTTTAGATCTTTCAAGAACCTTTTAGAAATATTTCCATGTTTTGTTGTTGGTTTGCATGTTTTAAAGCTCCTGTGAAGATCAGATAAATCACCTTATTTGACAGCTATCCTCGTGCTTATTCTCTTGTGATTGATGAACAATGTTTGCAGGATGGTAAATTCTGGATTCTATTTTTAGTCGGCAGACATGAAGATATTTGTCAAACACCGTCTGTGTTACTGCGCTCCAAACGCTGAGCTTCAAATCTGTTAATGTGCTTAACCTAAAACCCGGGACTGTTTCTCCTCACACACGTACACACACACACACAGGATTAAGCAGGAAGTGCCCTGGACAACTGAACTAGTCCTACCAAAATCCCCCACAAGACCCCCCACACGGACACATGCTGTACTGAAAACACAACTGTAAGTAAAAGATCAAGATAAATTTAAAAAAAGACCAACTGGATCACTGGTAAAAATGTGGTTTTCCTGTCCTGAATGTGTTTCATTGTGTTATATTAAGCACTAATGCAGTTCTTACAGCCGTTTATTGAGGTTTTTAAAACCATCTTCCTGAACTGTAAAGCACATTGTGTAACTTCCTGCTGTTTTTGAATCACCTTTTTAAATAAAGTGACTCTGCATGACAGGAAAAATGACCAGAATGATTCACCAAATATCAAAATGAGTGTTGGACCTACCAGGATGCGATCAAAAGCAGAAGGAGTCCCTCCTCTCTGCACGTGTCCCAGGATTGTCACCCGTGTGTCGAAACCCAAGCATTTGACGACAAGCTTGGAGGATAAAAGTTGACAGTTATTGGAAAAATGAAGGTGATATATTCACCAATTCCTCTGATAGAAATTATAAATGGGCCTACTCTGGCAAGAGTCATGTTGTAGAATACTTAACACAATACATCCTAAAACTGTGACACTGATAGAAAGGCAGTACGTTTTGTTTAAATCAGATGAGAATGGCAGAGTATAAAAATACTTTCAAGTGCAAAAAATGAATGAACAAGTTTTACTTTCATGCTTTTGATGGAAATTTAAAACATAAAATTTGAGGATCAACTTCACACAATGCAGTGGAAGAATCCAAAAGTTTTTGAAAAACCAAGGCTAGAATTGGATACAGTCATCTGTCACCTTACATCTACATAAATTTATAAAGGAAGCAATCTTATCACATCCACACAGAGGAAGATGTATTGCTTTGATATTAAAATAGTGGTGCAACAGATCACAGTTTATCCCTTCAGATCATCCACTGCGTTTCTAATCGCATGTGATCCACAGATTGATGGAAGTTATGTCATCATGGCATGTAATAAATTTTTTTTCCAAACAAATCTCAGAGAAAAGTAAGCCATGTTTGTTTGTTTGTTTTTCATCTTATTTTGTCAGAGTCGCAAAAAGCAGGAGCAGCGAACAGAACATGTTCAACACTATCAAGGCGTTTCTGCTAAATAAAAAGTTCAGGTGTATCTGACCACTGGTATCCACCAAAGTTACAAAATCACTTAAAACACAGTTAATTTTTCATCTTAAAAGCTGCGTCCTACCTGTTAACAACAGGGTGAACACTGAACTATTACAAAATGCTGAGAGAGGCGTCTTCCCCAGAGGTCAGCGCTAAAATCTTGCAAAGTTTTGTTGTGGACAAGGGCTATGCAGTGACTACTAGAGAAGCTGCTATCATCATTTTACACATCGCAAGTGCTGTGCACAGAATGCTGGGACACAAATACACATGAGTCTGCTTCTAGCACCAATCTTTAAACGTTTTCTCCCTCATTTGGTCAAAATCACGTCTAAAGAAAGCGATGGTTTGCTTTTCAGTAAATGAAACATGTGGAGCATTGGCTTGATTTTTACGGACTCCTCAGTTCAGGACAACAGGAAACTGGTAGACATGGGTGGCATGAATCTAGGTGAGCTGTTTTTAGTGTTTTTGTTTTTTAAAATTGATCCTATCCATGATTTGTGATCTGTTACACCCCTAGTACCTGTGGTATTAGAAAACCATGTATAGAAACATCTCTATGAGGACAGATATTGCTGATTCATCTCATCTGTGTTAGTGGGACAATAAATTCTACACCAACACTATTAAACTACATGTTAAAACTGATACATTTGTTGATACATTTAGAAATATAATTCAGTTTTCAGAAAAGGACAGAAACATCGAACACTGAAACACAAACATCACAGAAAAACTGAAGAAAAGGGGAAACAGCATAGCACATGCAAGCCATTCTAAGTTTTCAGTCATGTTAAAGGAAACTGCTTAGACTGAACATCAAAGAAGATCCCAAGCTGGAGAAATAAATAAAGATAGATACCCAAGCACTGTTCAAAGAAATGAAATTCTTTACAGGTTGGCACGTGTTCACAAAGGAACAGTTAGTGCAGGATCAGGGCACAGTGTGGGAGACTGTATGTGAAAATAAACAATGTAAAAAAACATCAAAACAAAGAAAATACACGGTTATGTGAGGCAGTTACCATGTAATGTTTGGGAGTGAGGTTTAGTAAGGGTGTCTGATCAGGAGAGTAGTACAGTGGCAGCATTCTTACCAAACTAGAGGGTGATTCTGACAGAGCACTCCAGAAAAACACAGCGTCAGACAGAGTCAAAGCCACACCAGGGCAGCAGTACAGTAGTAGAGGAGGTCATACAGGAGGCAGTCAGAGCTCAACTGGCCACACTTTACTTTCTGTACTTACATTCTTGATATAGTCAGTGGTTATGACTTTGTTGTTACGATCAATCGCCCCTTCGGCTACAATAATGATATTCAGCCTTTTCATTCCTGCTCGGTTCTACAAGGAGGGGTGGAGAACAACATGACAGAAAAACTGAGACATGGCTGTGACATGGGCGCAGAAGCACGGGGGCCTGACGACGCCAACAGCCCGAGAGCTGCAGACAGACTGGCTCGTAATGAAAGCGGGCGGTGTTTACATTTCATAACAAGCAATTTCCTGCTGACCTTCCTACTTGTCTTCACTGTAATATATCTGTAAAAAGTGGACAGCATTATTATAAAGTAGAGGGAGATCTTTTCTCCAGAAATAATGAATACATGTTTCCTCCTGTATTTTAAAACCAGGACTTTCACATATTTTGAAAGCAACTTTCTCGAAAGTGCTCCAGCAGATTACTGCAGCTGTGATCTGTCAAAGAGGCTGCAACATAATCCTTTGGGGTTCATCCATTAAAAATGCTTGTTTTGATCACACAGTCTAAAGGATCCTTTGGTAACAGTCTTCGTCTCTGTGCTGAAGTAACATGTTTTCTTTTCCTTCAATCATTACACCCCTCTCTTCAAAACCACCAGATTCCACCATATAGATAATCCCAGAAGTTGCTTTTATAAATAAATGTCTTTGCTCTTGTGTGTGCCTCAATTATTATTTTCTACCAAAACTAAACAGGATAAAGTACCATGTTGCACCAAAGCAAAGCAAACCTGCTGATTAAAGCAGCAGAGAACCAGAAAGCTAAATTAAGGTATGTTTTTTCTCAGTTGAGTTTGGTAGCTTTGAAAAAGAACGATGGAAAAAACCTGCGTCCGGTTTCAAACATATTCAAGGTCTCAATAAAAAAGGATTTTTCTGAGGCAACCTTCTCTTTAAGTTTGTTAGACACTAAACACACCACTTGAATATTAAAAACTAAGAATCTATATCAAGTGTAGACTAAATAGACTTAGCTAAGCAAGTTTTCAGTCTTATAATTTTTTTCGGAATTGTCTTTTTAGACTTAATATGAGCCACACTCGCTTGACAAGTCCAGAAAAATATCAACAACTAAAAGTACTTCCAATGAGGTAAGAAAAACTTGAAGTTTCTTGAAATCAGAATAATGTCTCACACAAGAAACTAAAACAAGTTTATTTTTCTTACCCCACTGAATTTTTTTTTCACTCCTTTAATTAAATTCAGGTTTCATTTTTTGTGTTTAAAGTTCTTGAAATAAAACATCGTTCTGGACTCGTCAAGTTGAACGTGGCTCAAATTAAGTCCGATTAGATGTTTTACTAAACTAAGAAAAACCCTTGCCTAGACTTCAGTTTTAGAAGTGTATTCTGTTTGGGCAATGAAACGCGTATTTCACAGCTGTGCGATGGCGAACCTACTGCTGTGTTGGCTTTAGAGGTGGAAACAAAGGCGTGGTAGGGCGTAACTGGACCACAGCGAACCGGCAGAGCAGGCAGGGCGGAGCAGTGATGTATGTTAAAGCATGTCTGTATGTGTGTGATTGTGTGTGTGCGATATAAGATCACACACAGGGGCACCAACAGTACCGTCACCGTGTCAAAATATGAAGATTCAAGGGCGCAACAACGGATCTGCGCTGTCGAGTTGGTGCTCGTAATGTAAAGAGGACTTATGTTGCAGCCATGACAGATGTTCTGGAGCTACCAGCTGAAGCACTCACCTTAAAAGCTGGACTGTGAAACACAGCTCAGGTTTAAAAGTGCTGGATTTAGCCTAATCACTAATCGATGCTGCTATAGAGAACTTTTAGGGCTCCGTCAGGTCTCCATGCTTCTGGCTTCCCCTTTCTTTGCACTCAGGTACTCACATCCTTCACATAATTAGAAGTTATAGGCTTCCCATGCCTGTCATTGGCTCCTTCTGCAACTATGATTATGTTGAGCCTTGTGCCCCTGGAGCGGGTCTGAATCATAGAATAATGTTTCCAAAAACACAGTGAGACAGCAGACAACTGAGGATCAACACTTTCCTTCTTAACATCTCTGATGAAAAAAAGTCAACATCAGACGTTGTTGAAAAACAGAGAACTTGTGCAGAACAATAACATCATTGCTGCTCATTACTTTAGCATTGATACTGGCTCATCAGTATTCATTGGCTCTGCTGTGGAGAACAAATAAGATCAGGTTACCGCAGACAGTTTCTGACACATCTTGTCCTCCCAGCCGTCCTCTGGGGGCATCTCAGGGATCAACACCCAGTCTGCTCCACAAGCCAGGGCGCTCACCAAGGCCAGGTAGCTGAGATAAAACACACAGACAGAGCAATGTTTGTATAAACACAACTGATATGAAACAATCTCTGAGGCAGACACAGAGACTTCCATCAGTTTATCAAAGTTTATCAAAAGCAGTCTTACCCACAGTGTCGGCCCATGACCTCCAACACAAACGTTCTCTGGTGACTAAAAGATCAGAGCAGAAAATATGACTCAACATGTGGAAGTCAAAATTCTGTGACATTAAAAAACTTTTAACATCTCTGGAAGTTAAAAAATATGACAAAGCAGAAAACTGGGCTACAGTCAACACTGTAGCTGGGTTTGAATAAATGGATAAATCAGCACCTTTTAACTTACATAACTTCATTCACACAGATGAACAAAGACTACACAGCTTTCAAACAAATCGATAAAAACAACACCTCTCTACATTTAACTTCCCGTCAACATAAAAAGGAAATCTGGAGACAATTTGATTTTCTTTATGGGTTTTAGAAACACTTTCCTGAAACCGTGGATGCATGAAATCTGTGAGAAATCCATAACCATCCCACCGTTCACCATAACTGTCAGAGGAAACTGCTGAACGCTGCCAGATGACTGATGGCAAGCCTGAGAGCGTTCCTAGAGGGGTCATATTATCTGCCCCAGATTAAATAAACTGTCTCCCCTCCAGATATTCAAAACATTTTTCATTTATCTGTAAGGACCATGTGAGCATAAAACAGCTCTGAACTGATGTAAGACATGGGAAACATGCAGACTTGACAACTTAATCTGTGTTGATATGTTCACAGTGCACGAGTTTGATTTTAACCTCTTTATATCTTTCGAGTGACATCAACCTTCCTATCAGAGAGCGACTCTGATGTGGGGCATGTGTTTTTCTGATATGTCCTCGTCCGTTTCTATTTCAGGCAACTGCAATTGACTTCTGTCTCACAGTAGTTACACAGGACTCTGAATTGGCTTGGATGATGTTTCTGTTTTTATAGATGCAGCCTGTCTCTCTCCCCTCACCTCTGTGCAGTTGTCATAATGGCGTCCACCACCTCGATGATTCTGTGCAGAGCTGAGTCGGTACCGATTGTCATGTCAGTTCCACAGAAGTCATTATCAATGGAGCCGACCATCCCCACGATGTGGAGGGCTGAATACTTCTGAACAGCGTCAGCATCGATCACGCCTGAAAGGATCAGAGAGTAAGAACTGACGTGTTACTGTCACGGCTCCTTGACGTCAACGTCTGACAGGATGAGCAGCGATGGAAATTTTTCAAACTCGGTAAAAAAAAACATCTACATCGCTAATCAACAAGTCTGAAATGGAGATGAGGAGCATCTGCTCGTTGGAGTGAGGGTGGGAAAGACGCCAACATCTGTTCAGAGCAGAATAAAATCCTTTATGACACTTTGAAAGTTTACTTTTTAAACAACGGCACAGCAGAGTTTTCTGTTTGAGCAATCTGAGGATAAAAGATGCAGTTCTATTTCAAAGAATTAGTGACAACAGCCAAGAGATGATGTCCTAAAAAAGACAGAGCATGTGGGATGTGTGAATTCCAAACAAACAAAAAACTGTCAGCTAATGCTGAAAGTTAATCAGTGCAGAAACAAGCTTTGTCTAACTGCACCGCATTCTGCCTCTGCAGGGTTTAGGACACGTACCTTGCTCCACCAGCTCCCCCAGCAGCCCGCTCCACTCCTCCCTGAACAGATTCGCTCCTGTCAGACTGCCGTCTCCACCGATCACACACAGGTTGGTGATGCCTTGCTGCACCAGGTTGTGAGCTGCCTTAAGGCGTCCCTCATGGGTGCGAAACTCTTTACAGCGAGCACTGCCGATCACAGTCCCACCCTAGAGAAGAC
Source organism: Labroides dimidiatus (assembly GCA_030710495.1). NCBI lineage: Eukaryota > Metazoa > Chordata > Actinopteri > Labriformes > Labridae > Labroides > Labroides dimidiatus. The sequence goes on along the minus strand of CM061161.1, from coordinate 18,377,877 downwards.
ATGTGTCAGCATTTCATAGGCCTGATTAGCATTTTGATTTCTGTGTCATTACTTCTGTCTCACGTAATCAGTTAAACTAGAAATCAACGGTTCCAAAGCATCAGAGTTGAGTTCTGTGATTATTCCTGCATGCTGCAGATCTGCCTAACCTGACAAACCAGCTGGTATGAGTAAACACAGTCAGTTTACCTGCACTTGTGTTTGATTTCTTTGATATGAGTGACTCATTTAAAGGTGCAGGGTTTCTAGCCAACATCACACCTCTAGGTGGCAGAATTCTGCTCTGGATGCACCTTTTTCCTTTCATTCAAACTTTCTAAGATATGTATACACCAGATATGTAAGGGCCTCCATGACTGTAAAGAGGGGAAGAGAGGGAGAAGGATATGCCAACACACACATCAGTGCTGTAAGTAATTCTATTAAAACATCTATGGCTTCAGCCTTGAGCAGTTTGCTGTTAAGTTTCTTGCATGGAGGAACTGAGTAAACACGGCTGATACACACACAATGGCACCAAGGCCGGGACCTGACCCCTGAAACCACAAAACATCCTTATCTGGAAGCTGCATGACTTGCATGTTCCTCTTTAAAGTTGTCTACTCTGCTACTATTTGCTTTTCCTCTTTCATTTGGAGAAATTCAATGTGAAACGCTTCAGCACCCAAAGAGAAAACAGAAACAGAGCTGATTTTTACAAGTACAACAGTTGCACAGATGTGCAGGATGCATTATAAGTACTCACCACTTGTAGCATGCTGGAGACACTTTCCCATGTGGCTTCCCTTATGTTGTCTCCACCGTCCACCATACCCTGATATCCCTGATGAAAAAAACAACATGCTTCTTTGTGGGGGAATTTATAGCTTTGACACAATTACAAATATTTCAGCCTAATGCTTTTCAACAAAACAGTTAAAACGTGTATGTGTAAAATTTGTAATGCTTGAAGTCCTTCCTCATCAGGTCATGCAGAAATGTGAAGGAGAAGCCTCTGAGTACCTGAGTCAGAGGAGTGTTTCATACAAACATCTGCCAAAGCATCAAGTCAGTTATGTAACACCACACTGCATCATGGCATGCAAACAGATGTGAACAGATCACAGGCTGAGCATTGCTTCCCTTCTCTCAACATCTGCTGTTTGCTAATAAATGTCCCTGAGTTCAAGATATTTTGCTGTAAATATGAAAAAACCACAGCTGTTCTTCATGATACACATGACAGGTATCAAACTGCTTAAAATATTTCTATATATAAGTGTTTCCTTTCGTAACATTCAATCTGAGTATAGTCTTTTCATTTCTTACCGGTTTCTCCTATTTTTGTTCCCTTTTGCTAAATGTAAGACTTGTGTCTTGATGTTAACTTCACTCTTGGTCTTCTACTCTCACGTCTAATGCAGATCAAATTGTTTGTGTAATGTTTTTGCAGACCAGTTTGATGCTGCAAGCTTACTTCTAACAAAATGAATTGACTTGAAATCTTTTATTTTCTTGTACTTGTTCTTCTGAGTGAATGTTAATCTCATTTTTGATATCAGTGGTTATCAATCTTTCTTTCCCTAATGCAGGTGAAATGCAGAGTGGAGATAGCTCCATAGCTTATGGTGTACCAAAACTACCATACATATTTTGCATGTTAAGTGTTTGCAAAAAGTTCCTGTTCAAATGATTCATTCTCGTTGTGTTCAATGTAACTTTAAGTCCTGATTTCCACTTCGACTCAGACACAAGAAAACACCTTAAAAGCCACCCTCCTATACATAGCAGTGGTTAGAAAACTGATAGCTATGATCCATTTAGCTGCTCTGTGTTAAAACCACTGAATAAGAACGGTTAACACTTTCTGAAACTATGACTTAAATCTTGACCCTTGTGCAGGGCCATGATGTTACATGAAACTGGTGATGAAAAAATCCCTGATTGTTCCAACCTCTGAGTGTCTGCTCACCTCATGAATGAAATAAACTTTCGCTCCCACGTATAAACCCATTCGAACTACAGCACGTACAGCAGCATTCATTCCTGGAAGAGGAGAGAAGAACAAAATTATAGAGTAGTGTAGAGTAGAGTAGAGTAGAGTAGAGTAGAGTAGAGTAGAGTAGAGTAGAGTAGGAGAGGGGAAGGAAGGGGAGAGAAGAGAAGAGAAGAGAAGAGAAGAGAAGAGAAGAGAAGAGAAGAGAAGAGAAGAGAAGAGAAGAGAAGTCTGGCAGATAAAATTATAAAAATCACATAAAAAGAACACAAAAAACATGAAATAAAGTCTGTCGATGTCCAGCCAGCCTTCCTCAAAGTGTGGTACATGTGGTACTCAGGCTCCCATTAGTCTTATGCAGAGGAATCTTGGAATTAAATATAAATAAAATAAATTAAAAGTAAGGTCGCAGTCACACTGGCCATCCAAGCCATACTGAACTCCAGCATGATTGACCCCCTGCAGCGCCGCTCCTCTGCTGGTCAGTACAGCCCGCGGTCACTACTCCGACTTGAACCAGACTTTAGGAACACGCATGGCTCATCAAAATGAAGTGTCTGTTTACATGAAGCGCAGTCTCATCAGAGTCAGCATAATGAGAGAGAACAGGATCACAACTTTAGTGACTTTTTGGCTCATGTTAAGTTGTTTTGGTCTGATGCAGCTCTTTAACTCTGCTGTTATTGTTTAGAAAAACTGTAGAGAGGAGCGGTCGATTGTGTCAGTGTGCTCTTGCATGAAGTGTACCGAGTAATTTTTGTGGTACAGTTTCTTTTAGTGTCTTACATTTAAGCACAGTCTGGTGGTACTTGGTGTAAAAAGTTTGAGAACCACTGCCTTAGAGCCTCACAAGTCTCAAGTGTCCAGCTCCTGACTGTGAGGGTAGCTGCAGGCTGCCTCAGCACACAGGGTCTGTAACAGGTATGCAGGAGGACCAGACCATATCTCCTGATATTATAAGTGCCTCAGGATGTCCAGTCTGTATCCTGGCAACAGTTTCATTGATGACATCACATGGAGCTTCAGCAGTTGTTTTGGGTGGAATGTACATGAGGATTGTTATTACAGGACTGAATTCTTGGAGGGTAGTATGGTCTCACACCAACACCAAAAGTTAGATGTCTGGACAGCACATCTTGTCTTTGACAGTAATATGAGCAGGATCACACCATCCCTGATTTACAAATAAAAAGCCAATCTGGACACACGCCTCCATTGTAATGCGTGAAGATATATAAATAAAGCATAAACAGAGTGATCATTGCGAGCCGCCAGGCTTTGCTGCTTCCAGTAGAAGCCCATCATTAAAAATAAATTGAATAAAAAATGTATGTGTCTGTGAAAGAAAACTTTTATTCTTGTTCTTGATGTGTGGTCATGGTTTGTGCTTTGAATAGAAAACAAACTCTTAAAGTGTATAAAGATATAAAATCCTTTGATGGATGAACATTTATTTGATCTCTCACCCTGAAAAATGGGGCAGTAAAGTTCTTCCTTCCTGTCTCTGAGTGAAAGTGGGTGCTGCTGAATGTGTGTCTGTCTGAGTGTAGCCTGTCTGTGTTCATGCTGCCCGTCTACAGCATGCGAAAATTGTCTCATGCGAGCCCACTGCCTTTTATAGTCAAAAGCTCTCACAGCTCCCTTGCAGCCTCTCCATTACTCTGTTGGTTAAAGTCCCAGTGAACTTGGTAACCAATAATGCACTGCTGTGTGATTTGAATGTAAATGGCAGGTTAGCTTAAGCCCTGACAGTGGGGATAAAAGGTTACGCTTTACACAGGGAGGACAGACAGGAACTTGGCTGAGTGAAGGAGAAACAAACAAGAGAAAGGAATGAGAGCACAAACCGCTCTAAAGGAGACAAGTTGTGCTGCCGTTACTGAGCAAGACGAGCTTGTACGCTACGGTCAGAGTTAAGAAGACAGAAGTTAAAGTAAAAAGAAGAAAATATGTATCAGAAAGTAAAAACGCTTTAGTATTGAGAGTTAATTTGTACATAGAAAGACAAACTGGACCGATCGCTCTTAGAAACTGACCATACATAACATATCTGGTTACATAACTGTTGAAGTGAACAGCGTGGTTCTATCACCATCTGGGACTACGAGGGAAGTTTAGAGACAGAGAAAAGGCAAGCAAGAGATTATCACAGGGATGCATCCTTTAGATAAAATCCAAGTTTCCCCCCTCTTCCTGCAGGACTGACATTTTCTCGTGCAGAGGCAGTGAAAAGGCTAAGCCAAGTCTACACAATGCCTCCTGACATACACATTCAGCTCCTGTCATGCATGCCACAGCCCCATTGGTCTGCTCAGGGGCCAACTTCACATGTGTTTTTTTCCCCTCGTACAAGTGTGGTCATGTGTGCTCAAATAATGAAGCTGTGCAAGTTTAATTAATTTCCCACATGTCATAAAGCTATTATGTGTATAACTGTGCTAGCAGAAACATGCTAACGTTGTATCCAAGCTGCATGTTGACAGGGCAGAGAGTGAGGAGAGCTTGTTAAACATTCCTCCAGGTTGACCTCCTGCTGGATTTACATTTCTAACTTGTTGGTGTGTGATGAAGGGAAAACACAGGTGTCAATGATGAACTTAAAGGTGGCTGAGTGTCATTTAGCTGCTTCCAATTGTATTGATCATGCTGAGTCACTTTCTGCGTAAGAAGAACTAGACATTGGTCAATACCATTAAAAACACATGTGCTTTATGATGCCTCATCTCACTTCCTGCAGTATTTTGGTTTCATGAGTTATCACAGAATAGATACACACATACAACGACTGTACATTTTGTACATGTGCTTTCACATATTTTTTGATGTGTCACAGCGAGGATCAGCAAAGTCTTCCTTCTTCTCAAAGAACATGAACCTCACTAAGGTGGGTGACGTGGGAAAACATGCCAAGATTTGGGTCTTATCTCAATAACAATTCTAAGACTGTTTTTAAGACTACTTTGAGCTGTATTTCATTTCATCTAAATGGATTCTTTGATTTTATTTCTTGTATGGCATTTATCTGATCTCATCTGTGATTTTATGACTAATTTTATTTCTTTTATATCACTACTGCTACTCTCTTGTTTTTCTTTTGTAAAGTTCTCTGGGCTGCATTTTAAAAATATAGAATATGAGATGAGCTGAGTCAAGGTTTCTTTAGTATTTTTCCTCAGGTGGGTTGTATAATTATAGTGCATTCTGTTACAAAAGATGCTACATAAAACATTATATAAGTTATTATATGCTAGGACAACACTTCTTGGTTTAGTTCCTCACATTCTTTTTTCTACAAGATTCCACTGTATCAAAGTGTCTCACTATTTGATATTAAAGTGAATTTCATAGCTGGCGCTACTGTTAAATATCAAATTGTCAAATGCTTCTGCTACTATTTGCTGCTTCTTCTAACATTTATGAGACTTAATATATATTTAGGCTTTAAATGAAAACTATCTATTTTCAGTAAGTTGCATAAGCTCCTCTGTTCATACTGAAGCATCTCTGAGTAATTACAAGCACTTAATGATATTGAAATGATGTCTTTTACATAGTAATAGTGGGTGTGGAGGTTTCAGTCGAATGAAGAGACGCGCAGACAAACACGTGACCAGGGTTTCCTCTGTGACGCATGACCGCCGGGAAGAGACTGAGCAGAGATGAATGCAGTTCATCACGTACACAGGATGCAGCATCCACAGCGAGCCCCCACTCACTACGACTGCTGAGCACAACCACAACACCCAACACCAGAAGATGCTGTGTCGCACATTTTCTCTCCTTCTCAGCTGTGTCACCCTGCACGTCAACGGCCGCAATGCAGTCGCATGCGCTTTAAAAGCTGTCACTTTTACATCGCAACCGAAGTTCTCATTTTTGTATTCAAAGGCTTACTAATATTAGTATTCAAATATAGAAGAGATAACATAGATTATATCTAACATATTCAAGAGGTGGTAAAGTTCGCAGCGACAGAAAATGCCATCAATTGAATGTAACTAACGATGCGGAGCTGCTCGTCTGTCCCTTACAGCGTCCCCAGCGTACTAACTTTGAGTGAATTAAGTACTCTTATTTTTCTAAAAAGCTCATAAAGGAGGATTATCACTTGACCTGATGACGTCTTTTTCTCAAAATGTCTGATTATGACACAGAAAAGGAGAAACGCTGCTGAGAAGAAGCGATGCCGGTTCGGTTTACGCTGCACTCTCTGACCCGCGAACCTGCCGCCTGCAATACACAATAAATGGGAGCGAATATTGCCGCGCGACTGTTCGCTTCAGAGGGTCCATTCGCTCAAGGATGCTGCCGCTAGCAGGTTAGCAAGACATGGTATGTTAGCACCAGTTAGCATGCTAGCTGGCGGGCTTCCTGGACGAATTGTCATCACCTTCCAATTTCACAGAGACATTTCAAAGCTGCTCGTTATTTCTGTTACAGTAACAGTCATTCCGGCAGTGGGTTAAAAATGATATGACAGTGGAAGAGGGGTATTTTCGCCCTCTATGGGCCTCACTGATAACAGATCATGAAGCTGTCACTGTTTACCTTGAGCATCTCCTCCGCTCGTGAGCACCGCGATGGCTTTCCCCGCTCCGGACAGGTTCTCAAAGAAGATCTTCTTACTGTCAGGCTGCGCCATTTTCACAGCGTTTCAAGTGTAACTCCCAGCTCACTACGTTTAAACAATACAACAAAGGCCCTCAAAAGTACAAAATTGTGCTAGAGTGATGAAGGGCAACACTCGACCGCCCCCTCTACCTATGAATGCCCGCTATGCTCTTCCTCTGCTCCCTGTTCCGCATCTATTCGTCGATCTGCATGGACCGACCGCGAGGAGAGTGATTGGCACTAGTGTCAGCCAATCAAATTACGGTTCAGTGGGTTTTTGTCTAATTTTCAACCAATAGAAAGAGGGGTTGAGGAAACATGGGCGGAGCAAGCAGGAGGAGGATGCCAGTACAGTATAGAATTTCAGGAATAATTAAAAAGAATACTTTAAAGCACTTTGTTGGTTAAAATAACATTTAATAATTGCCATCATAATTTGCTCTATCACCACATGAATGAAAGTAACTGCAAATACACTCGGAACACGTAAATTAAAAAAGTATAGAACCACAGAACAAATACAAACACCCCTATATTTTGGAATTTGGAATGTGCCTTCATCAAACAATTTCTGCTAAAACAGATAAAAACCTGTCTTGGCCATCAGCTTTGCAGATATTTTGTGTTTGCACAAAACTCTCAATCAATGTTGAACATTTTTTGCACGTCTGTATTTTGATTTCTGCATCAATCTCCACCTCCTCCTCCTGTCTCCTCTCTTCTCTTTTCGTTCTCATCCTTGCTGGTGGCACAGGCACATGAGAACAAGGTTATGGGCTTGGGTTATGGACTGTCTTTGACACATTAAAAGGGAAATGTACAGCAAAAAGCATTCACTTAGATAACAGTGAGCTACAGAAAGAGAAATAAAGAGAATACATTTTAATAGAACAGCTGCATGTTTTCAGAAAGGTTTTCCTTTAGAGAGTCTTGAAGGGCTAAATATTTTTGATGTGCCAAGATCTGTACACTCCTCCAAAATTAATGAAGGCTGTGGTTGAGTGCCTGATAATAAAATTGTTTTTGGGTATTGATTCCAGCTATTTAAGTCATTTGTTCTGCAGCTTTTTGCTGATGGATGGGGAAATGAGCTCATTGCAGTGATGGCCCTGAAAGCCCCAGTGAATTCAGATCGTTATATTTTCCTAGGAGCTAAAGGATTAACGGGATAACCATTGAACCTTGTTGGTAAACAAACAAAAAAAAAGCTCTGCTGTGCCTTAATGTCTTTTTCTGCTCTGCGTTACATCGGATTTATTGTATACCTCTCTTAATTATCATGAAATATGCATGAACATCATGTACTTTATGAATGTTCTTTATGTTTTTGTCTCACTGTCTCCATCTAGTGTTGTAACAAGAAAATTACAGACACAAGGAAATTAGCTGTATAAACCAAAGGTCTTTATCGGCCCTGACTATACAGAAAGTGTGCAAATTAGTAACTAACAATTTGCAGCATGTAATTTTGTAAACAGTAGGATTGTTTACAGGGCGATGAAATGCTTTACTATTTTGTTTAAGGCTGCATATTTTTCTCTCACTACCCAGATACATTACTTCCATTTTTTTACCTCTTGGCATTGTTGCTGCTGTTAAGATCATTGTTTTGGGATGATTGAATTTTATATTTCTATATTATTCATATATCTTATGTTGTTTTTCTTTTCAAGAATTTGTGTGCCTTTCTTCAGTGACAGGACAGTGGATGAATCGCAAACAGGGAACAGAGCATGGGAGGTAATGGGTTCTTTGAATGTAGAGTGCTATATGAGCTGGAACTGCGGCCCACATCTCAAGGTTTCTGACTGCACCTGAATACATCTCAGTGTAGCTTTTGTCTTTGCTGATTTCTTGTTGTTTAACTAAATGCACTGATTTAAAGAGGGATATCTGTTTTCCTCAAACAAATTCCTCCTGCTTTTGTTAACTTTTGTTTGTGATTAAGGAGATTATTAGATTAGATTATGTCAGAGCAAAATTATTCCTATTCACAGCTGCAAACAATGCCCATTTATAGATGCAAATGAATACATATTTGTACAAATTAGAATTTCAATATTGCAACTAGTAATTCATTTTTATAAGAACGGAAATTGTTATACTGTGATACAAGGTTAGACGTGAGGTTATCCTAATTTTCTTCTCAGTAAAGTCTCATTCAGGATACTTTTTTTTTCTCGTTTTGTTTCGTTTTAAGTTATATTTGTTTTGTTTTTTTTACACCTTTATTTGGAGATTGGAGACACTTGAAAGGCTGTAAATCTGGGAAGATTAGTGGAATGATAAGCAGGAAGGAGCTCTCAGGGCTAAAAATGAACCAAGGCCTGCAAGTATGACTGTTATGGCATGAAACTTACCCAGTAGGCCAAGCCCACGCCTTTGGTTATTATTCTTTTAAAAAAGTGAGTTATTTTTAAACTGTAGCCGTTTTTTGTTGTCGTTGCTGTTATAGTTGTTGTTTTGTAGAAGATCCTGGCAGATTCTCTCTCTGCAAAGTCTCTGAAGTGTAATTTTTGTGACATTTGCCTTAATATAAGGACAGGATGCTTTTAATGTCAAAAGGAGCAAACACTTAAACTAAAATGTTTCTTGTTTTAGTAGTTTTTTGTTTGTTTGTTTGTTTGTTTCCAATTTTAAAATTGTTTGGACAACAATATCACATAAAAAATCAAATAAACTATAAACATTCAGATATTCTGCAAGTTCTACTGATGGAAACCTGGTATAGATCTCTTGAATATCAGGAGGAGGTTAGTGTGGAAAGGGTTGATGCTTAAGATTGAATTTAATATTAGAGCAGTGTTTTGTTGTGTGATATTTGCATTATCACTAAATCTAATGTGTTGGTGGAATTCGTCCATCATTCATTCATTGATTCATCCTCTATACACCTTATCCTGTTCAGAGTCGTGGGTTGCTGGAGCCTATCCAGGCTGGAATTTGTCCATCATTACAGGGAAAAAAAAAAGAAAAGAAAAGAAAAAAAACTGTGATCAAAAGAGTAAAATAAAGAGTTCTTGTAAAGCCAAAAGACCTGCTTTCCTCTTACTTGGGCCTCTTTGTTATCTTTCTCAGCAGGGAGCAGGAATCGTTTTCTTTACATTAGCAAATCTTCCTCCCTTCAGGCACTTGCAGCAATCATATGGCCTCACTCCACGGGGCTGCTGGGAAAACGACTTTGCTTGGAGCTGCAGGAATCACGATGCCAGCTGGAAGCTCCAGTCGAGCCTCTTCATACTGGATTTGATCTGAACTCGTCAATTTTTTGCCTGCAGCTTTTTCCCTTCACTTAAAAGCTTTGTGCTTGTTTGGTTCTGCCATCTGCAGTACAGTATGTCATCTGAGTGCTTGTTTGAGAGAGTATTTATGCAGCAGAAACATAATGCAGGAAAGATCACATGATTACAGCGTACAGTAATTACAGAGTTAAGAGACGGGGGATTTTCAAAGATCACGTCCAACTCATGGAGTAAGAAACAGCAGTAATAGATAGAGACGTGACTGACACTAGTGTCACTTAACATGTACAATACCTGTATGTTTAAATACCTGGCACACACACACACGCACACACACAGACACATAGATGTCTGTGTGACTGTCTCTTTATGTCTGAAACACTCTGAGTGGATGAATAAACTGAAGCTCTGAAGGGAAATCAATGTCAGTCTGGTGTTAAAGGGGATTTAATGGAGTGTTCAAAGGGAGCACATGTGGGTAGCAATGCTGTTAGCCTGCAGGTGAAGGCTAACAGGAAGAGGCGGTGCTTTAAAAGTCAAGTTGAGGGAAAGCTCTTCTCTAATTTCCATAAAGTTTCAAGGTTTTTGTTTGTTTGTTTGTTTGTTTGTTTTGTTTTGTTATGAAGGTTTCATCTCAATATTGGTGCAAAGGCAACAGAGGTGTTAAAGTTTCTGTAAATGAAACTATCACAGCTGCATGATGGTCATCTGGACAGAAAAGAGAAAACTTGATTTATTCCTTGATAATCTGTGTATGATCTCCAGTTTCAATACTTCTTGAGGGATGCAGAATGTGTTATGAGTTACTTCAATTCATGTGTTCTTTGTGTTCTAATTTGTCTTCAATTCCCTGTTTTATTTTGTAGATTTCTCTTGTTTCATGTCTTCTTTCCTGCCTGTCTGTATTCAGCAGTGGTGGACAGTAACGGAGTACATTTACTTGAGTACTGTACTTAAGTACATTTTTTGAGTATCTGTACTTTACTTGAGTATTTATATTTTAGAAAACTTATGACTTTCACTCCATCACATTTCAAAGACAAAAATTGTACTTTCAACTCCACTACATTTATAGGAAGCCTGTCGTTACTTCTTCCGTTTAGGCTCAGCATAGTTTGTCATCAGCTGTTGGTGTTTTTCAAGAGGCAACATCCGGTAGAGAAAAATGAAGCCTATGTGGAAGTGCTAAAAGTTGCTTTTCATTGAGAATCCGCTAGAGTCTGGCAGAAAGACTGGTAGTCACGAACACATCAAGCCAAAAAACAGACTTTAACGGCATCAAAAAGCATATTTACAGCCTGGTTCAAAATCAGCTTGGGTCAGAAACACTAATTTCGCTATTGTCACACAGTGTACAGTGAGTGATTTTTTTTTTTTTTTCAAACTCGGCGGTTAAAACAATATTAGGATTACAAGTGTGTCCAATCAGAGGCTGAGCTCAGTTCATGTGACTGACGGGTGCCCTATAGCTGTTGGAACGGAAGCTAAAAGTCTGTATGTGATTTCACACTTCTGTTGTTTCTTCCTTGTGGCAGAAGTTTAAAGTTGCTGTGGTGTGGGTGTGTATCATCCTTAACTATACTGAAGAAACCTTCCAATCACCACCAATAATGTAAACACCCTGGGTTTGATAGGATGACTGCTTCAGAGATGGATTATGCACTGTTCACTGTTAATGAAACATCTCATCATATTTAATTTGTCTTGACTCAAGCCTCTTCAATCCCCACTTTTATTTCCACTCCTGTTATCAAGACTTTAAAAATGTCCATTCTAATATGAGAGCTGAGTATTCAGATCAGTCTATTAGCATTCATTTGAAATTCCTGCAATTAGCATACATATTTCTACCTTCATAGTCTGTTTTCATTTTATTGTATTTATTTTACATTGTCATTTGCCTCTATTCCACTTTCTTCTTCTTTCTGCATTTCCCTCTCTCTAAACAAAAGACGCTCCCCGCAGCTGTCTGTCTTATATGTGGCTAGTTCTGCTCAAGGTTTCTGCCTGTCAAAAGAAGTTTTTTCTTGTCACTGTAACTCGGTAAATTCTGTAACTTGCTGCGCGCATTGTGGGTTTAGATGAGATAGTCCTGACAGAAAAATTAGAATCAGTCCTGTCTTGTCTTAATGTCTTTTTGAGAAAAGTCTTCTGATTGGTTTCAAGTTTTCTTCTTGTACGTTTAACTTAGAGACCATCAGGTCATGATGTAGGGCATGGCTACCTGTGATTTGTTGTTACCTGAAAGAAAAACATCTTTCTGACTTCAGTTGTACTAAACAGTTTTTTGTGCTTGTTGCTGCAAGAGAGTTTTTTTTTTTTTAAATTGTAATATTTTGAGGCTCGTATTTAGTGTAAGAAGTAAAACATAAACCAGCAGACAGAATGCAGCATTTTCTATGACTGGACAGATAACCTTCTTATCGTGCTGCGTTAAAGGTTATTGATACTAAATGGTTTTATCCTATACAGAAAACCAGCTCAGAATCAGGGGGTTTCGGCCTTCAGTGGAGACCTGTAAGGTGTTCCATACCAGCAGAGGTCAGTCATGACACTGTCTCCTCACTCTCTGTGAAATTACATCTCCTGCTGATAATTTTACACCAAACTCCCTCCCTTATTGCATCTCGGGCTGTGTCTCAGGGGAAATTAGGTCCCACTTTGAGGAGGTTTGGGCAATATCTACTCACACTGATTGTGTGTTTATTGGCTGCAGGCTGATGTTCAGATTGATCATTTCAGCCAGGATGAGGTGTTGTCAAAAAGTCCGTCCTAAAGGGAGAGAGCTAAATCTGTCGATCCCAGGAGAAGATGTGGAACATGGACCAAGATCATGACAAGTAGAGAAGTTTTCAGCATGCTACTGCTGAGGGGACTTCTTGTTTGTGTGGGAAAGGGAACCCAAAATAAATTAATCTGTGGTGCTTTTTTCCCCAAAAAATGATCAGTGTGAGGAGTGTCATGTGGTTCGGAATACAATAATCACACATTTAATGTGGCAGTCAAGAGTCTTCTTCTTCAGCGATGGCAGAGCAGGATTTATTTCCAGTCTGAATTTCATTTCTGCTACAACAGCAAGACAAACTTTTTTTTTTTTTTGACAAGTTCCAGTTTTGAGTTTGAAAGCTTAGTCTCCTGATAGAGCCAGCAGTAACATGTACACCAACAAAAACTTGCTCTCAGAAGCAGATGATTTTGAAAAATAATATGGCCTTTTATTGAACACAGCATTAACATTTACGACATGTGGAGAGCTTCACGGTATGAGAGTCATTCATAAAGCGATCATCAATCAAACTTTATTTATAGAGCACTTTTCATACACAAAATGGTACAAAAAGTGCTTAACAAACAGGAAAATGGTAAATATGAATCCCCCCTCCACCATCACCACCCCCAAACCCACACCTACCTGCACACAATCATCCACCCCCCACCCCCCCCCCCCACACCCCCCCACCCCCCAGTGCATTAAAAGTACACAACATAATTAAAATGTGTGCTGATGAACTGAGGAAACACTATCAGGAGATCTTAATGAGGAAACACTGAAGGTAGAATTAGATGTTAAAACTCAAAAAAGGAAAATAAATTAAACTGTAAGACATAAATAGTACAATGAAATACTACATGAATACTAAATAAATAATATAATACACAGATAATAAAATATATATGTAATAAAAATTGACTTTAGATAAATTAAAATCTGAACTTGTTAAATAAAAATTAGTAAGTCAAACTCAGTTCAAAGCTAGATTAAAAAGTAGGTTTTGAGTTTGCTTTTAAAAATGTTTAAGCTCTGTGCAGGCTCTTTAACAAAGTTTAAAAGCTGCCTCACTGTGAGCCTTCATTTCTAAGTTTGGTAGTGTGCAAGACCATTTAGACATTTAAAAACCAATAAAAGAACCTTAAAATCAATCCTTTAAGATAGTGGCAGCCAATGCAGAGGCTTTAAATTCTGTGTTATGTGGGCTTTTTCTTGTGTGCGTCACAATCTTGCAGTTGAGTTCTAGAGCAGCTGAAGTTGAGAAACTTTCTTTTTTTGGAATACTTGAAAGAAAAACATTACAATAATCGATTCTGATAAAAGCATGGACGAGTGTCGCTGCTTTGGCTTGAGAGAGAAACTGATGTACCTTACCGTACCTTGATGCAAAGTGATTTTAAGAGCTAACAAGGAGTTCAGAGGCTTTATTTTTATCTATATATTATTTTGTTATATTTATCTTTACATTTGGGGTTAGGATGGATTCTTATTTTACCTCCTCCGAGGCCCTCGAGGAGCAGGCTGCTCGGGAGCCAGCTCTCCCTCCATGTTGACCTGGGAGGACAGCGACCATCTTCATCCACTGACTCAAAAAAAAAAAAAAAAAAAAAAAGAAGAGAGGATCTAAGCTGTTCATTCATTGTATGCCTGCAGCTGTTTAGTCACTGGTCCAGTGATCAGGTGAATTAACGTAGCTGTCCTGCAAACTGGACCCTTCAAAGTGAACTCACAGCAGGCTGTGCCTTGATGTAGGGAGCGTCTACAAAGTGCAAAATGAAAACCAACAGGAAACTCCAATATTCAGAAACTGTAACTTTAAATAGTTACAGTAGATTTACAGACTGGTGCTTTTACTTCTACTACAGTAAAATGTCATCAGCCTAACTGTATTTGAGTAGAATATTTTAGTATTCTTCCCCTCCTGCTCATTTGCACAGACATCCATTTCACTGTACATTAACCACTATTACTGACATAAACATAAACAAGATGACAAAAAATATTGATGACTTGACTGATTTAAAGAGATTTTATTTATACAGTGAGAAAAAAAACATTTCTGTCATCATGCAGCTCTGCTTCCTCTCAGCTTTCTCAGCTGTGAACATTTTTGCTTTCATCACTGCCTCTAATGTTGAAGGGACTTTGCAGCGATCAGCAGAGACGAGGACTTGAAGTTTAAGTTGAAAATAAAGCTGTGAAAAAGTTTTCCAGTGCAGCTTCCCTGCAGACCCCATTTTCTTTTGAATGCAGAAACATTGTGCACATACTGTATTTAACCGTGATTAATATCAGAAATAAGCGCTTCCTATTTTTATGTCTTTGTGTCTTTAACAGGCAGTTTCAATTGACAGCTTTGTCACCAAGAGGACAAAAAAAAAAACACCCTCACGGAGGGTTAATGGAGGCCACATTTGGTGGCAGAGACGTTTATTTTCAGCAGCAAATCGGAGCGCAGGAAAGAAAAGATGAGAAAAGTAACAAAAAGAACACAAAGAGCAGGTTTCTAATGTCAGCTAATAGTGAGGAAAGGTTGTGAACTGATTTCTTTTCCTCTCTGATTGCCACGCGGGAACAAATGAGCGAGCTGCCAATCTGCTGAGCTGATTCTGTCAGGGCCTCAGGTTGCTGATTAATGAAATGTGGGAGGACAAAAAGACGGCTGTGAGCACTGCCACAGCCTACCCACAATCCCTCACTGCTTTTTCTGATTGGGCTAATCACCCTATTGTCCCTCAGCACTTTGAGTCTGGGATTTTAAAAAAGAGACGGAAGGAATCGTCCTGAAAAAAGTGAATTTCCCTTTTTATCCTCTCTGCCATCTCTCCTTTTTTCCTCTCCCACATCACACCCTGCACCATTACCTCCAGTTTTTCCATAACGCCTCATGTGTCATCCATCTAGCTCACTTTAATGGCAGCCTCATAATTATTTAGATGATTATGTGTTGCAAGCCATTTAGCATGCTCAATGACACATGTTTAATTTATTTGCTGCTGCAGCTTCTCGTGGAGGAAAGAATTGAAGATGGCGGTGATGTTTTCTGCTGGTAGTGAAGCAAATCAGTGCTAAAAATTGTTTGATAAATTGCAGCTGTTGATATAATATGCTATGCCACATCAAAGAGCTAATGTGATACAAATAAGGTGTGTTTTGTGTAGCATTGCAAGGCGGCGTTTGCTTGGGCTAATGGTGTGTGTCTTGGTTGACCAGTGAACCCGCAGAACTGGACGCACCATTGAGCAAGCTATTAGGACATGATAATGGGAGAAGCTGCAGGATGGTGCATGAATCCTCCACTCCTTCAGGGCTGCTTTTTGTCTCTCCAGCTGAAAAGAATCAGAAAAACATAGATTACTTTTTTTGTTTTAAAAGAAAATCTCAGATGTTGCTCTCCAAGAGCAAGAAAACAGATTTTAGGAAAGGTATTGTAGTTGGCAGAGCTTGAAAACATATTTTGGGCAGCAAAAAAAAAAACAGAAAAGGGGGAATATTTTTAAGATAGTATGTGGGGGGAAAAAAAAACAAAGACCTTACATCCTAAACCCACAGTTGGAATTATGTTACCAATAGAGGGCAGTATAACCTCAGCAAACAGAAACAGGTGTTTTCCATCTACTTCCAAAAGAGAATTTTGTCCCTCAAAAGATACAAATAATCTGTGAAAGACAAAAGTCTTAACAGATATAATGGCTATAAGAATAAGACTAGAAGACTAGAATTCAGTGAGGTTTGAATTTAAGCACATTTAAATATTTTGCTTCAAATTATGATTAAAAGTAAAACTGAAATGTTAATTTATAGGAAGAAAGTAGTTGCAAAAATTTAGGGTTATTTTTCAATCTTTCATCTTTATTGGAGCTTTTAAGCACACAGTTAACTTAAACAGATAGAGTTAATGAAATGATGTGAAAATGAAACAAAATAGAAATTTAATAATATGCCTACAAACTCTGAAACTGCTTTTAACTGAAAGAGAAATGAGCCACAAAAATCTTCTCTGACTTAAAGTCAACTTTCAGATTTTATGTCTAAGTATTTTTCAGTTGTTTTTATGTTGAGGAGTTAGCAGCTTTCACAGGAAAAGAGCCAAATGTCAAATTATAGACCTTCACATATTAAAGTTCACACATACAAAATAAGAATTTAAATCCCCCTTTTTTCAGTCTCCTGAGATTTTGCAGTAAATGGTTCAGCTCTTCAGAATATTTCTGACTTTCTCACAGACTGAAGCACGGTCAGACTTCTGAGGTCATCAGGTGAGAGTCTTTTAACTGAGCTCCATCACAACTGTAAACTGTTTCAACTCAAATCTTTTTTTTTTTTTTTTTTTTAATTCTTAGAGTGAACGAACACTGTGAGCATGTAAATATGATGACTCATGTGGGCGGCTGCATGCGCAGGACTTTACTTTCACCATGTTTTTGTTCGAGTGCTGCCAGTGTGATGTATGTTTGGTGAATCCTTTTTTAAAAAAATGTTTCTGTAAGCAACTGTTATTTTTTAAATGTCTTTAATCTCATTGTAAAGCAGATTGAGAGTACTTGTGATTAAATTTGCTTTATGACTACATCTGCTTTTGTTAAATGCTCATGATTAAATCCCCCCTCACTTACATGTGAATGATTTATTGTGTAGAACCAACACGTGCAGAGTTTAATGGTAAAAAAAAAAAAAAAAAGAAGAAGAAATTGTATCTTCAGGAAGTGCGTATTCTTTCCCATGTAAACACATGCAGTTGGAACCTCGGCTCCTGTTTCTTCTTAAATCTCATGATTTACAAGAATAATATCATCACAGTGCATGTAAACAGGAACAGGGACAGTATTAGGTGCTTGGTTCCTATAAAATATTAATATAAAACACATAAAAACACAATAAATATAAAAAGACCAAAAATATAACTGTTCATTGAGGAGAAGAGGAACAAAAAATGTGGAAAACTAACTACGGTCATGATGTCATCTTTGATGCATAAGTTTGGGGCCGTTGTGTACGTATGTGTGATGTCAGACTTTGACTGACCTCTTTTTGAATGTACTAACTGAAGCAGCAGTGAGGAAAACTTCCAAAAAGTGTTTAATTTTCCTGCAGTAGAAAAATAATGTTGATTTCTGGTTTTCTGGTTTTCAAAATAAAAGAGCAAATAGTATTTTCAAACCAAACCAGGAGTTTATGAAGTTTAGAGGTCTGTTAATGTTTAGTGTGCAGCTCAGTTCACTTCAGAGCCTTTTTTTTTTTCAAATCGCTCTGTATATTCAGTATTATGAGGGGCTGAGTGTATCAAATTGTATGATTTGATTTGATTTGATTTGATTGGTAATAGTCACCAAACTTTCTCTGGAATAAACACATCAGACAGTTTTGTAATAATGTGGATCAACATGACTCTCAGTGTAAAAATAAATCCTCTGTGAGGTCTCAGCAGGGCGGTCAACACAGATCTCTGCTCGCATCTTTCACATCAGCACAGCTTGCAGACGCAGCGTTGGGCACAGTGCGCTGCAGCTGCGTGCTGCTGACGGGAGCTGAAGTCTGTCACTGCGCTCCCTCTCTGCTCTGTCATCTCCAGCATCTGCTCTGACTTCATGTTAGAGAAGCTTCTGGAACAATCACACTTGTGTGTCTGTCAGCACCTGGTGCTCCTGTCTGCTTCACTGGAACATGTCACACACACACACTCACACACACACCTGGATGAACATTTAACCAATTACACAGAAGACACAGCCAAGCAAGAATGTTGTTGTCAGTCATTTCCAATATGTTTTGTTTCTTCCAGAAATATTCTTTATGGTCAACATGCAACATGGACTGAACTGTTGAATTAGATCTACAAAATTTATGATTCTTTAAATCTCGAGTCCTCATCAAACCCTCTGACAAAACAAGAAAAAGGGAATTCCATAAAAAAGTGAAAATAGTTTGCTTTCTATCATATTTCTGTATCGTGCCTTTCTATAATTTCTTAAAAATTCCTCCCAGGGTCAGAATTACCAACAAAAAATGTGCCGCAATTCTTGCATAACACTATATTTAAAAAATTATAAGTTATACTCTCAACAAATGCATAAAATTAACTTTAAAATATCTGCAGGAAGTGTTTTACTGAGCTGGACATGTATCCTATTATTTTATAATCCTTTTCTGTCACTATCACTTTTTGTTAACATGTAATGTTGGAGTTATTTGAACTTCTTTGTCATCTCTGTTTTGTTACCTGACTATACAGCAAAAGTGAAGCATTATGTTGTGGTATAACTTTTTTTTCTGTCATGTGTTGTTTTTGTTTTTGCTCTGAATTTTCCTCAAATTGATAGGCACGGTATCTGTCTTTGATTTCCTGTTTCTTTTTGAGATTTACACTATTTCTTCAATTTTTCTTTATTTACATGTTATCCTTGTGTCTCTCTTTTTGTCTGTTAGTTACCCATATCTTCTCTGTGTTGTATTAATTGTGTATTTCCATGTTTCCTGTTTTATTTTGTAGTTCTTGCTCCCTGTCTGTCTGCTTTCCCATCATTGTTTGCCTCCTCCTTGATTAACCTGTGTCCTGTTACTCACTACCCAGTGTGTGCATGCGCGCGTACGTGTCTGTGTGTCTGTGTATATAATCTGTTTCCTCCTGTCTTGGCCAGTTCATTGAATGCTTTTTCCGTTGTTTTCCTTTGTCTCCCAGTTTTGCCTTGTTTCTCATGACACATGCTCCTCCAAAGTCCATAGAACTACATGTGGTGTGCCCCAGAGTTCCATTTTAGGCCCCTTGCTTTTTAACCTGTACATGCTCCCTCTTGGCATCAGGAGATAGAATAAACTTCTACAGTTATGCTGATGATACACAGCTACATCTCCATGTCTCCTGATGACAACAGGCCGATGGAGGCTTTTTTAGCTGCATTCTGGATGGTAGAGAACTTTCTCCAGCTTAACAAATGCAAAACTGAGGTTGTAGTCATGGGTCCTGATTTCCAGAGAGAAAAACTTTTACCCAAAGTTCAAGCACCATCTTTCAGTCCATCACCACAAGTTAGAAATGCATGCGTCATTTTTGACTCTGAGCTGAATTTTATTCCACACATTAAGAACATAACAATTTTTTTTTGATCATCTGGGGAACATAGTCAGAGTCCACCTCATTCTCTCTCAGGCCAACAGAGTGTAGTCTGCTGTAATGCCCTGCTTCCTGGTTTCCCCAAAAATAATATTTCAGGTTTATAATTACTACAAAATTCAGCAGCACGTGTCCTGACTAAGACCAGGAAGCAGGCCCACATTACTCAGGTTTTGGAATCATTGCACTGTGTGTTTTAGGACTGATTTTACTTGTTTTTAAATGTCTTAATGGCTTTGGGACTTCTTATCTTTCAGAACTGCTTTTACCTTACAAACCTTCACGGACCATGGGCTCCTCTGGCAGCGAGCTTATAGGTTGTGTCTTATTCATAATTAAGTTTTATCTACTTTTATCATTTTTGGGTGAAACTGTGGATGTGATTGTTGACTGTGGTTGTGTGGGGTAAGGGGACAGAAGGACATGTGGGATTGCTTTTAAAGGACTGTGAAGCTCTTTGTGTTACATCTTTTTGTATGAAAAGCCCTTTATAAATAAAGTTTGATTGATTGATGTTTCTTTGGGTTTTATTTTTTCATTTCCATCTTTTGAATATTAATCCTTTTGTTCTTCTGCACTTAAGTCCTCTACTTTTGATTCCACTCTCAAACTGGGCCATTGTCAGTGTTGGTCACAGACTTTTTTAAATATAGGTCCAAATTTGAAGCTGTTTTAGTAAAATGATGAAAATAAAGAGTTAAAAGTCATCTCCAAAATGCAATCTAACGCTGAGGATATTAAAACAGCAGATGAGTCCACCCGTTCTTGAAAACGCACTGACCCTGAAAACATCCATCAGTGGTGTGTTCAGCCTTTTCCAGTTGGTCCTCTAAAGTGTATATGAAAACAGTAAGCCTCTTTTATTTTGATTACATGGACTTTGTGCTGAAGCTATGTGATGATGAAGTCATTCATTTCAGAAATCTGCTTTTTTTAAGAGGACAAAGAACATTCACATGAAACTAAACGTCACAGTAACGAGAATCAAATCCTCATTTCTTCTTACAGCTGTTGTTAATCTCACAGCACCAAAAAACTGATCATTTTAAAGCACCAGATGAAATATTATTGTTTATGTCTACGTTTTCCATCTGAGTCATAAACAGGCTATGTTTTAAATTTGGTCTGTGCATCAAAAATAATGATAAAAAAAAATCTTTCTGGTTGAAGATAGTCAAAAATGAGAAATTATTTTATAAAATTTAAATTTTCTTTGGCAAAAAAAGTATAAATTAACAAACCTTAAAGAATTTAATTTATAGCCTCAGCTTTATCAGATAAAGTCAAACCAGCAGATTTAAATAATTTAGAGGTTCTATGTCAGGTTTAAATTAACATCACTGATCCTGGTGGCATCTGCTCCTTGAAGGACGATTGGAGTCTCAGCATATGCACTGCAACGCAATAACAAGAGCAAAACTGCATCAATTACAGAAACACAAGACATGTTAAAGCAGTATTTAAATAGGGTAAACTAATGAGTGAGATTCCTGTGAGGAAAGGAACATTTTGGTTTTTAATTATCAATTACTTTGACACTTCAGGGGAACAATTGCATCAGCTCACACCTCACTTCCAAAAACCCAGCCTCAAAACATTTCACAGCTGGAATCAAACATTCATTTAAAAAATGATAAATAACAAAATAAAAGATCCGATGAAGGAGACAAGGAGAAAAAGGTCCACAGGCCTCCACACAGCAGTGTGTTGTGTGCAGAGCTTCTTTGGGCTTTACAAAGTGAATTTACGTTTTAAAGCCAATGTAGTTTCTTCATCACTCTGCCTCTTTATTTGAGGAGATGGGTAAAAACACAAGACGGAAGAAAAATCCAGAAAAGTTTGAAAATCTTTCTCCAAAGATTTGCTTCAACGTCTCTGAAAAACTGGACTGAAGAGGCATTTTTAACCGCTTCATCACATCATCCTTAGCTTGTAAAGTAGGATGCTGCAGAGTTTCATCTCATCACTTTTAATTAATGAGTAAATGATGATTGAACGTCCCCTCACCTGACAGCTTAGGATATGTGTTTAGTTTGCTGATTGAAGGTTCTAAATCAGCAGCCAGATCCATAATCAACACCTGATTATATCATCTAAACATACAGTGATCCCTCTGCCCCTTCCCGTCCTAAAAACAGCCCTCCATTTATTCTAATTAACCAATTAATGGAGTTATAGTTGGTATATGTGTCACGTTTCCTCTCCAGCTTTAGTCTGTTCAAACTTTCTTCCAACAACCAAAAACTTGGGCTCATAAATCCTGTCTGTATGCTTCCTCTTTGACTGATGGATGAGTCAGAAAGGGGAGAATCTGCAAAGGTTGAAGCCGAGATATGAGTCCAAATTTTGACCTATTAGTGATCTTTGTTTCTACATCTTCTGAGCAACGAAAATCTGCAACCACTGAGGTACTTTCCAACTCCTGAATCACATGAATACTTGATGCAAAATCAGATTCTGGGACATGCAAATGAAGGTGGATGGAAACAGAAGTGATTCTGGAAAAAGCAGCTGAATTCAGTCAGGAGCTGAGAGCAAGAAGCCTGATTGAAAAGTTTGGAAACAAACAGAAAGTGTCAGTACAAAAACAAATGTGACACCTTTTGTCTGATGCTCACTGAGCTTTTTGATGCTTACAAAAAATATGCTAGGTCTTATAATAGATGTGAGCAGTCGTCGGAAAGAACCGTTTTTAGCAGGAACTCTGAGTATAAAGGCCAAACAAAGCTTTAGTTAAATCCTTAAAAAAGAAAAAGTTTGACATGTTGACACACATACTTTTTCTCTTTCTTGCTGATGGTTTTGATGAGTAGATCAAACCTCCCCTTGGGTCTGTTTGTTGAAAGATATTTCTTTTTATTTCAAACCAAGGCCAACATATTTTGAGGTCTGGATGACTAATAGGTGCTGAAAGTTTTAGATCTTCTCCAGTAAATTTCATAAGTAAGCAGCTTAGAAACAAACTGTGAAGGCTTCTGCTTAATCTCCAAGAGATAACATTTACTTAATTAAAATGAAGTCACTAAAAGTTTCTGTTTTTGTTGGTGACAGGCTCAGACTGTAACTATGTATGACAGCACAACAGCAGATACACCTTTGTGTTCAAGAGAAAGAAGAGCCTTAATAAAAGCACAAATTGTTTTCACTCAGCTCTTCCAAAAAGTTGCATTTAAACTGACCATTTAAGAAACAAATGACCATACCATACCATACCATACCATACCATACCATACCATCTTGAATCCATACCATACCATACCATACCATCTTGAATCCATACCATACCATACCATACCATCTTGAATCCATACCATACCATACCATACCATACCATACCATCTTGAATCCATACCATACCATACCATACCATACCATCTTGAATCCATACATACCATACCATACCATACCATACCATACCATCTTGAATCCATACCATACATCATACATACGATATGAGAAAAAGTAGAACATGGTTCAATAGAATGCAAATGAAAAGTTATGAGAACCCAACACAACACAATACAGTTAAAATATGTATACACACATACATATAGTATATAGTTTATATAGTTTCTTTGACTTGATGCTCTAAAGTACTGAGACAGTTTGTTTGGATGTGATATAATAAGATGATGTAATAATATCACTAAAGTTATACGTTCCCTGTGATTGACTGGTGACCAGTCCAGGGTGTACCCCGCCTCTCGCCATAAGTCACCTGGGATAGGCTCCAGACACCCGCATCCCTAAATAAGATAAGCGGTATAGAAGATGAATGAATGAATGAAGTTACAGCCTACAGATTTATCAGAGCACTGGGTTGCAAAGCACACTAAAATATCCGGCTACTAAACTACAGCACAAATTGACAAAGTTTGCATGTTGTCACATTTTAAACAACAGCGCTGTGTAACCGTTGAGAAATACCTTACCTCATCACGTTGTATCCGGTAAAAAGTTGTCCTAAACAAAGAAAAGTAGTGTTAAAAAATAGATCTGATCTCCATTCATTTCCAAAATAAACACACACCTTAAGAGTCATGTCATCACGACAGTGGGCACGCAATTCCAACGAAAGCGTCTCTGCAATCCACTTCAAGATAGTCTTTACAGTCCTTTTAATTAAAATAGAATGATTTATTTATATTATTGTGGTTTTACAATAATTTAACCAAAACAAACAAACAAGCAAAAATTTGTTTCATTTCAAACAGAGATTCAGAAAAGGAGTACTAGAAAGGTGTAATAAAGAACAGAGGAAAAGAGTAATTATTTGAAGGGATGATTTATTTTTTTTTTTCATCTTGTGGTTTTTCTTTATTTGCTGGGAAAGAGGGTTGTAGAGAGCAAATTAAGTGTGGGTTTTGTCCTTTTTCCATCCTCATTTCAAACTGAGGTGATTTTCTTGTTTGGAGTCTTTGCTTGTTGGTGTATTGTCTTTGTTGTGTCACTTGCTGTGTATACTTGGTCTGTTAGGTTTGAAATAAATAACTGAAACATACTTATGAATATTCCATTTTTATCAAGTCTGTTCTGTTAAAAGCCACATACTGCACCTTTAAAAGCAATTAAAAGCATTCTGATGTTTAATAAATATAAATATAGGGTTTGATACATTTACAGATGAAAAAAAATGTGGGCAGTCCCTTTAAGACCCCACATAGAGTCCTTATAGTTTCTGAATCCAGGTTATTGTCATTTTCAGGGTTTACCCTTAAATGACTGTCTTTACAAAAATCCCTCTTCCAGTCCTGGCTCAGGGAAACCAGGACGGGTCATCGTAATTTCCATCCTGAAAGGGATTATAGTGAAATACTGATTACCTGACAGAGGGAAATGAGAGCATGGCCAGTGTTAGCAGGTTTTTTCCAAATCTGAATTGACAGGGCGGAGGTGGGTGGTTAAGTTCAATCCACTATTGCTGATGAGCGCGCTGATTTCTATTAACCTGCAGCCTGCAGATCAAACAGACTGTTCCATGCTGCTGCTGCTGAGAGAGAGAGAGAGAGAGAGAGAGAGAGAGAGAGAGAGAGAGAGAGAGAGAGAGAGAGAGAGAGACTGGGCCACCAAACTTTTATGACACACACAGAGTCTGCTTAATGGGCTGGAAGATTCTTCCCATTTAGCCCTGCGTGGAAATAAAAGGGAGCCGGTCGGTGCTCAGGAAAAATGGCCACTTCCAGTTAAGTCCCTCAGTGGATTGGAAATTAGGAAATTATAACCAGAGTGATCAATCATGGAGGAGTATGTGCTCGGGTGTGAAACGCCCCAGTGTTCCCGTAGCGACATCAAACTTCATCTGAGCAGTTAAAAAAGGAGCATCACTACCTGTCCCATTAGCTCAGCCATGCCTGTAAGAGCCTGAGCCAAATTTAGCCACAGTTATCAGGTGCACATCCACAGATTTAGGATTCTATACGCACAGTTTCTTCAGAAAAATACAGGAAAAATAGTCTGTATGGAGAGCAAAATGAAGAGGAACACAATCCAAAAAAGGATTATGAAAATCTATTTTATTTTATCCTCATAAATCAATATCCGTAGTGATTTTTCTTCTCCAAAATTAAGAGTTGTTAAGAACGATGAACCAAGAACCAGTTAGTCCTCTAGTTGCTTAGTGGACTGTAAAAAATGTAGCGCATGGGTTACATCCACATGCTGGGTGCAGGTTTAACTGAAATTCATCAGCATTTTCAGACACCGGCACCATTAGTTTTGAGTTTTTCTGCAAACAAACAAAATGCGTGATAGGCTTTAAGTAACCGCTGTGATGTGAGTTGATTTTTATTCACAGGGTTTTGTGTCCATCCAGACATGAAGCCCCGTGGTGGGAACTTCCAAACAGGCCGTGTTAAAAAAGTGCGGTGTTTGTCTCCCAGCATGCCCCTCTCTGACAGCTGCAGCCCGGGCACATGAGCACACCGAGCAGCAGAAACAGCAGCAGCAGGCAAGTCAGGAGGAGGAACGCGAGCAGATTCTGGGCCGACGGGGAGAAACATGTCAGCGTCTGAGCTTTGGGAGAGTTGGAGGGAAGATTACTGATGCAAAGCAATCATGACAAACAAGATGCAAATTGTCATCGTAAACAATCACACATCTCTCGCAGCTGACACTTAGAGATGTCTGATTGATGGTGATAGTGAGTCAGAAGTTTTAAAGCTGTATTATTCGAGTTTAAGGATGAAACTTTTCTGATTGATGCAGGTAAGAGAAAAACAAAGAGAAATACAGGACGGAAAATCAAAACTGAGAAATGAAGCTCAGAGGAAGGTAGACTTTATGTTTCATCTGAGGATGGATAAAATGAAGAGAAACAACAAGAACTCAGCAAAAAAGAAGATTAATAAACAGGTAAAGCTGGAAATACACACAAAGGTAAAACAGAGAGGAAACTTATGAGGGATTTATGTTGTGGATCTTAAAAATATGCATCAGAATGACGCCTACACTTCATCTTTTAGACTTACAGAGCCTTATTTGAGCGATAGCTGTTGGGAGAAGCTGTGATGCTGCACACACAAACTGTGACAAAAATCCAGTTTGACAGAAAGAGACAGCTGTCAGTCTGGCAGGCAGTTATGCTCCAAAAGACGGCCAACATATCCTCTCAAAAACTGTGACTTAAAGACATTATTCAGAAGAATAAGCTCCTCAGGATGTTTTTGTTGTTGTTGTTGGGGTTAAGTTTGAGAGGTTTAAGTCACATTGTGGATTCGAGTTTAAACTTCAGTTCAAAACTCTATGAAGAAATAATTCTTACTTCAAGATACTAAACAATCCCATTTTTCTGAAATACCCCTAATGCATGTTTTTAACTCTCTACAAGTAATTCAAGCGTCATTTTGTCTTTTAATATGTTGAAATAAGACATTTTTCTGGACTTGTCAGATGAATGGGGCTCATATTAAGACTAATAAGACAATTTTTAGTAAAAATAAAATGGAAACAGGGGCTGTACAGTGGCGCACTGGTTAGCCTCAAAGCAAAGCAAGAGTTTCACCTGTTTGAATCCCAGTTTGGGCAACATGTGCCTTCCTGTGGAGTCTGCATGTTCTCCCTGTGCATGGGTTGGTTCTCTCCAGGTACTCCGGCTTCCTCCCACAGTCCAAAAACATGCTCATCAGGTTAAGTGGTGATTCTAAATTGCCCGTAGGTGTGAGTGTGAGCGTGAAATGTTGTCCGTCTCTGTGTGTCATCCCTGCAATTGACTGGAGACCAGTCCAGGGTGTACCCCGCCTCTCACCCTAAGACAGCTGGGATAGGCTCTATACACCCGCCATCCTGAACAGGATAAGCGGTATGGAAGATGAATGAATGAATGAACATTATGAAGGGTTTAAAGCTGAAGAAGCATCAATGAGTGGGTAACCATTGGTTTAAAAAAAAGGCAATCAAATCATAAAAAACAAAAACAATAATAAACAATTAACAAATATTAAATAAATAAATAAATAAATAAATATTATAATGAGTATAAATATGACTTAAATAAAGAATGTCAAAATAAAACAAAAATAAGAAATATTTATGTATTTTTTAAATTAAATAAAAATATGGATAAAGGTTGCCTGTGCTGCTGCAGTGTTGCACATTTTTACTTCACAGACTGCACCTCGCCATTATTTTATTAACGGGTGAAAAGTAGGGGGCGGTCAGTACTAAACCTTGGAGTAAGTTACCCTTTAAGATTCAGAAGTGACACATGGGCTTTTATTTGACATTTATTAATAATATCAATACTTTATCAGAGTGCTCGATGTAGCTTGTGAATATCAATATACTGATTTGTGCACCACTAGCATCGACATCAGATGGTTGAGGTGTTGCAGGCCTCTTCCACACTCAGCTGTGGAATAAATCGGCCTCTGCAGAGGCTCCACGCTCCGCGGCTCCTCCACCCGTGCAAACCTCTCAGCTGATGATTCAAAGAGCGATCAGAGGAACTCACACATTCCCTCTCAGGTGGGTTATCTCAGCTTTGTGGACTTTTAGTTTTCCAGTGATCCATTTTCCTTTCTCGTGCCTCAAGATTTGGTCTGAATAACGGTGAGTTTGGAAGCAGCCGGCTGCTCTTTGTGTTTGTGCGGAAGCTCTCTCCGGATGTGATCAATCACAGCCCTGAAAATGCTTTATGAATTAATGTTTTGATGGTTTTTTTGGTAACAGGGAGAGTATGAATGAGGTGAAATAGGCTCTGTGATGAAAATAGAGGAATAGATGAAAGGTGTGGGCTGGAAGATCTTTTATATAAATGCTTGGTAGGGTGGAGATGAGAGGTGAGGGAGACACCGGGGGAGTAATGGCCAGAGAGCAGAGAGAGGTGGCTGCAGGATTAGTGTGTATGTGTGTGTGAGAGGGAGAGAGAGAGAGAGAGTGTGTGTGCGGTGTGCTGATCATTCATGATGGCACCTCAGAGGCCGTCCTGTAAGGAAGAAAAATGAAAACTATTAAAGGCTCGCTGGGCTGTGTTGGCTTTGGTGTGTCAGCAATTATTAGGCAGGGACAGCGGTCTTTACAGGAGAGAGAGAGAGAGAGAGAGAGAGAGAGAGTGAGAGAGAGAGAGAGAGAAAGAGAGAGAGAGAGAGAGAGAGAGAAAGTGAGGAAGAGGGAAGGACACCATCATCCTCCTCCATCCTCCAAACACTCTGATCTGAACTGCAGAACTTTCTCTATTTCTGAGGGTTTTCTTTCATCAGCGACTCTCTCAGACGTAGTCTTGGAGAAGTAGTACTAAATCCACACTGATCTGTTGCTCTTTGCCTCCGTGTGTGAGTGTGTGCGAGTGTGTGTGAGAGAGAGAGAGAGAGAGATAGAGAGAGAGAGAGTGTAATGTGTGTGTGTGTGTGTGTGTGTGTGTGTGTGTGTGTGTGTGTGTGTGCGTTTCTCTTTCAGCTCTGTTTGGAGTAAATCATTCGGAAACTCTGTGTTCTCCCTGCTCTCAGTTCAGCTGTCAGTCAAACGCTGTAGGAGGCGCTGTGACCTCCTTTTCCTGAACTTTCCAACAGTCACACCAAAGTTTCTCTAAATTGGCACCTTCCTCTTTGTCTGTTCATCAATAATGGTTCCACAGCTCACGCTAAAAACACATCCTTACTATTCATTCCTAAAGTGTTCCCAACTCTTTGCTCCAAGTTTGAATAAACTTTGTTTAAGAGGGGAAATCTACGACAGCAGCAGCTCTGTATGAATGCTTCTTTGATTTCCATACGTTCACTTTCTGCAATTTGTGCTGCATTTATTTCCACATCGAGTGTCGACTTCATAATAGACTTTAACTTTTGATATCCGACCGGTGATAAACCAAGGGCCAGATTCAAAAAAAGGTTTGCCCGGCTTAACACATGCACTGATGTTTGATGAAACTGATGCTGATAATTACTTTAATATTACATTCATATCAAACCAAACGACTGCAGAGACATGTCACATAAATCACACGATGAAGGTCAGCGTGTCCATTAATGCTCAGCCTGCTGGTCACATTCACACCACATTATCAAACCTGCAGGTGAGTTTGGTGTCCTTGCATTTGCAGGCCCCGCTGGAAGACGGATCCCCGACGGACCGACCCTCATTACTCATTACAGTGTTTGAGGACGCGGGGGACCACCTGCGACACTTATAAATGGCTCGCTTGTATAGTTTGCCTCAGGCTGAGCTGTAGCCAGGCCTGACCAGATGGCCTGTGATCCACTCTCATGTGGTGTAACACACATGCAGCGTGCCTTACACCCAGAGGCTCAGTTACATGTGCAGTAAATGGTGCAAAAGAAAAAAAAATCATGATTACATGAACAAGCATTGTTTCATTAATATTAAAGTTTTTTGGTCTTGTGACTTCAGTGGCTGGGAACGGCTACAGGAGAGCAAGAAATAGGAAGAAGAGGAAGACGTGCAACAAATGACAGCAGATGATGACAGAATTGAACCAGCAGCTGGTGTGTTGGAGATCGTTTAGTAAACACGAATAGTTGAATTGTCCAAACCAAATCCCCGCCAAAAAAATGAAGAATTTTACCAAAACTTAAAGGTTCCCAGATTCATTCTGTCTTTTTTTTAACCTCTAAATATTCATATGTTGTATACATCCCAGAATCTGTCTGTAAACTGATCAATAACAATAGCACCAGATCTACTTGATGAAATTATGAATTTATTATATGAGGATTTCCCCAACTGTTTCATGACAGGCTGTAGGAGCAGGCCTCAATCACCAAGGTCTGTCAATGGATCTGTCCAGACAGGCCTCCTGGGGGCTGGCCAATCAGAGGGAAGGGGGTTTGTGAAGCCTTAAAGAGTCAGCAGATACCACAAAGTGTCTAAAACACCAGTGTGAGGAGAAAAAAAGGGATTTTTTTTGTTAAATCCATGAGAATTGTGTCACTGACTGGAACATACTCATATGTGTTGGGACTACTGCAGAAACAGTCATCACAGACCACTCCTCCTCCTCCTCCTCCTCCTCCTGCATGCTCTACCCAAAGACCCACTGACTCAAATTATACAAAGTATAATGCATCGCAGCATAGCAGAGAAAACCCTTCACGATAAAGTGCATCAATGTCTTGAAATAACCTAAAAGTTTTCAGGAGTTCATGAGTGGAAGAGGCTTCATGTTTCTCTTCCTGTGATCGACCATGCCTCTCATTTTTCCCAAACAAAGGTCTGACTGAATCTCTCTTATTTGGACGATTTGTATCTCTGTTTGGAAAACAAAGTGAGACAAAGAAACAGGAGGTCCATGTTTGTGACAGTAATCCATGCCATAGCGGGAAGGTGGTGCAGGAGGTCAGTGAATGTAAACGCCGCTGTTATTCGGCTGGTGTTAATCCCTCAGGCACGGCGACGGAGCATGCATCAATCACAGTTGTGTGTGTCCAGAGGTGAGCCAACAGGCATTAACCTTGAACCAAAAGTCAAAGTCTGGCTGCTCTCCCCCCACGGCCACAAGACAGACCACCGTCAAGTCTGCTCGCTGAAATACAAGCTGGAGCTCAGCCAGAGTTAAAGAGGAGCGCGGTGAAGCTAAAACAGAGCTGTGATGTCAGTCGATAACTAGATGAGTCTGTTTTGACATCTTGTCACAGGAAAATCACAGTGGAGCTGCTGGATGGGAGGGAGAATGCCTGCTGTATCATCATTATTGTGACTCTTCCTTTTCTGAACAGATGATAAAGGCTAATCATGGCACAGTAGCGTTTGAATTGAAACTAATTTTTGCTTATTTGTTTGTTTTGTTTAAACTAGTGTAAAACTACCTAAATGTAGATAAATCGTTCTGTTTTTGTTGAAAGGATTGTAAAGACTATCTGTTTGAAGTGGATTGCAGAGACACTGTCATGATGACATGACACGTACCTGTAGGCTAACATGTAATGTTAGCACATCTTTATGTCCTGCTCATCTACCAAGCAGAGCTAACGTAACCTCACTACAGAATAACTGCTGCATGTGGGTTGGAATGAGCATTATCACAAACAGATTAGCCCGTGTTTTAGCCTTTTGCTTGTGGTTTAGCCTTCAGCCCGTGCTCTATCGCTCTCTCGTTTAGCTTTCTTCTGCTCTGACGTCCTTTTTCTGTCTGACAGTTCAGCTCCAGTGTCCACCATCACTACGAAATAAATCACAGACATCGTTTGCAGTGGAGAAAAACACAGATCTCTCTTTTTACGAGTACAGTCTTGACCTGCTCTGTTTGGTGAGTGTCTTTAGATGACATTTATTATAATTTGCTTTAAATTTAAGTATTTCATATTTAGGTAAAGCGGTGAAAGGGTCACAGAAAGATTTTTTGCTGCAGAAAATAAGAGGATTAGTCCTGTTTTACCTCTGAACAGAGCAGGTCTGATTCTCCTTTGATTTCTGTGTCTGATGGTTTTTACACAATCATTTGATAATTGGTCCTTTTCAAGTAACAGAAGCTTTCGAACATAAATCAGCAGGTTTCAGAGACCCTGGAGCGCTGAACAATGTATAGACGGCTGTTTGACCGTTTTGTCCTATAGATTACATTTTTTGACGCTGAGAACTTTTTGCCTTGCGGCTATTTTAGAAAGACTAAAGTGACTTTACAGCTTAGATGTAATCATGCTTCCTCAGCAGGCAGCATCAGATAGGCTCCCTCACCTTATCAGCACAGGCAGGCGGAGGAATCAGTCCTGCATCTACGGCCAGAAGGAAGGAAAAGGGGTAATTCATGGCTGTAATAGCACTGGTTCAACAATTAGAGAAAAAGTGTAAGACACAGAACGAACAAAAGCATGCCCTCAAGGCTTGTGTGATTGGAAAAAAAAAAGAAGGAAGAGGAAATGAAGAAACAGCCACTTTTATAAAATATCAAGAGCAGATGAGGAGGATAAGCCTGTGTAGCTCTGTTTGATTCCTCAGATTGTCAAACGGGTTTTTGTTTCCTGTTAACTTTCATAAACGCTGCTCATAAAGAGAACATCAAAATTCAACAAATCTCTTTGAGATTAATGTTATTAGATTTTTGTACGAGCAGAGGTTTCTTTCATCTGGCATAAACGCAATAAGCTCATAAAATGTGTTTAAATTTCAATCACATCAATTAGTCTTTTTTTTTTCTGATGAATGGAATAATGCCTCTAATGCCAGCTGATATATTTATAGGATTCACAGCTTAAAGAGGGAGTATTGTGTTTTTATTAGGCTTAAATACTGTCTCAGTGGTTCCCACATGGTCGCTATACATGATTTAAAGCTGAAGACAACTGTGTGTAATTTATAGGAACTTAAAAATAATGTTTTGAAAGAAATCCTGAAATAATAATCCACAGGGTGTCCTGGAGACATTTTAGTATGTTTGTGTTTGCTTCCACATTAAAAACCGACATCTGGACGTTACGTCACAAAGAGGAGTCCCTCTGATTCTGCCTCTATTTAACTTTAATAAACATGGATCAGACTGTCACTCCTGCCAATGAAGAGGAAGAAAATGTATATCCCTATACATATGATGGTCCTCAGGCTCATAATTATGAACCATAGACTGTGAAAAAAAAAATGGACATCATCTCGCTCACCTCAACTGAGGACGCCACAAAAACTGCTCCCTCTAGTGACTGGCTGCAGTATAGGTCAAAAACTCTGCCCCTCCATTCATTCTAGATGGGTTGTGCTGTGGTGATATTTAGATATAATTCGGCTGCATTGATTTCAAGTTCAAATAATAAATTATCAATATGCTCTTTAAAGCTCCCCACTCCTCAAACCACCTTCTGTCTGATTGGTCAGCCCTCTAGAGGCCTGGTAGGCCAGAGCTATGGGCAGACTTTGGTGGTTGAGACACGCCCCTCTAATGGGTCATGAACCAGTCAGGAGATCCTTATGAAATGACCTCAACATTTCTGCAAGTCTCATAAAGATCTCATGATTTTCTTTAGAACAGACCAATTTGGTCTGCTTAAGGGAGGTACATGTAAGGATTTAAATCTTAGATTTCTTTTATCTGTTAGAGAGCCCACACATGAAGATAAAAAATCAGGCATTGAACAGTTTTGATCGTACTGTGTGTGGTGTGTTCCGATAATCTCAACACAGCTCAACACACACATAACGATTCTGTCTCTCACACAGATTCTAGTCCTCCAAGACAGAAATCTCACACGACCAAACAAAACCATAGGAGAAGAAACAAAGCAACAGATAGCAGCATGTCAGCAACATGGAAGAGGACATAGAAGAGGGATTGATGGTGGTCTTGGAACTATTTTTTACGGAAAATTCCTGAACCAAAAAAAAAAGAAAAGACTGTGGAGAAACCCCTGGAGATGGCGGGAACACAGACTTTCTTCACAAACTTTCGGTGTCAGGTCAGCCATGCTTGATTTGTTTACATCTGCTTCC
Source organism: Labroides dimidiatus (assembly GCA_030710495.1). Classification (NCBI taxonomy): domain Eukaryota; kingdom Metazoa; phylum Chordata; class Actinopteri; order Labriformes; family Labridae; genus Labroides; species Labroides dimidiatus. The sequence continues at coordinate 18,344,302 of CM061161.1, read as the reverse complement.
TCGTTTCTCAGTCAGCTCGCCTCCTGATTGGCTTCATTCCGTTCTGCCTCATAATTCACAGAGTCTTGGCTTGGCGACTTGGGAGTCGTCGGCTTTCCCCACACACATGAAGATTTTTGGTCGTAAATATTGAACAAGTTTAATATTTACGATTGTTGGCCCCGACCTGTTTTGAAGCCGATTATAAGGACAAATTCACTCTTAACACACTTCAGACCACAGGATAATCTGGTAGGATAATCTTATAAGACATAACATAATCAGGCGTTGTCCATCCTTGGTCGGGAAGGAGGAAAATCGAGACAAAAATAGCCAATAATACTTATGTGTCTCTCCCTTTACAGACAGATTCAGGCATTTCAACAACATATGAATATGTAGAGGTTTGAAAATCTGAACATCCAGCATTGTTACTTTATATACATGTTTATGATATGGTAAAGCAGAATACCTCATCTTTAAATGTAATTCAGAACACATCATATGTACATACTGTATGTAAAACAGCAACTCAGGCTGATGAATCTTAAAATTAAAAGCAATGCAGTGTTTGTTCAAATCTGCTGTTCTGTCACTGTAACTCTGGCATTTTATCTTCACCCTATCTTGTGATTCACAGTCAGTACTGACAATATTTGGAAGAGCGAGGACAGGAGGAGAGGAGGAAACAAAGTCATGTCTGATAATGTGTGCTCATCTGATGTTTGAGGACTGATGTCCTTTGTCTAAACTCTTAAAGTCCTGAACAGTGCAGTTACGTTTTCATGTCTTTGTTCTTCTCTCGTTGTGACAGAAGCTGTCAGTTTCCAAACAAATCTTTTAAACTCACAAATACAAGCCTTTCTCTCCCAACATGTCTGATTTCATTTTTCTATTTCCATCATGCAGGCTTATTAATAAATGTAGGAATCAACACAAGGACCCACATGTTGTGAAAAAGCTCTCACATCTTTAATTTAACCATGTTTCCATCTCTCTGATCTTCTTCATGTCAAGTCTGTAACATAAAGTCAGACTGTTAGGTTTTATCATCTCTCCTGAGTTTTTATTCCTCATAATGTACATTTAACTGTGTCGTGGTTGATTCCAGTTCAGTTTATTTTCTAGAGGCATGCTTTGTCCCTCAGACAGGTGTATCAAACTGTTGTCCAGCTCTGCTTCTGATTGGTTCAGCTTGAGAGCAGGTTAAGTCGCAGTGATACAGATTACAGTCACCTGTGTGATGAATGAGCTCATGTCTGTACTTCTGTCAGTCTCTTGATGTAGATTTGACGATAACTGAAGAAGATCTAAGAGCTCTTTGGAGCTTCATGCACAAACATGCAGGTCCTTTATTATTATTATTATTATTATTATTATTATTATTATTATTATTATTATTATAATTATTATTATTATTATTATTATTATTATTATTATTATTATTCCTGCCTTCAGCACCTGTAAATAGTCTTTATGTTGGTGCATATTCTTCACCTTTTTCTGAATAAAACGTACAGCTGACACCTCAGTCTGTCTTTTAGCTCAGCTAAACATTGAACCAGACATTCATGAGCCTTTCTGGGAGTGACATGTGGAGCTGGGTAGCCAAGACTTAAAATGTACCCTAATGTACTTTGATTTTTACTGAAAAGTTAAAAAATAATGTGGAAAATAAGCTGCAAAAAATGAAACCTAAGAAAAAGTTTATTAATATGAGCTCCTTTCATCCAACAAGTCCAGAAAAACAATCTTCCAAACAGTGAAAGACCAAACTGATGCCTGAACTTCTTGTAAAGAGAAAAAGAATCGAGGCAAGACAGAATTTATTGTCAAGTTGTTTCTTGAAATATAACTAATGTCTTAATTCAAAACATTGAAGATTTACATATTTTATACGCCATTGGCAGATTTGTTTAATTCTTTACAAAATTTTAAAATTTAGTTATTTTTGTCTTTTAAAAGCTTGAAATAAAACATTTTTCTAGACTTATCAGGTGAATCTGGCTCATATTGGGTCTAGTATAACAACTTTTACTAAAATAGGACGGTTACTTAGGTTTCAGTTTTTGCAGTGATGTGAGTGGAAACAGGAAAGAAGGAATAAAAATCAGCTTAATTTCTTTAAGGCTTTAATACAGACTCCTTTTTGTAGCCTTTTTTTTTTGCCCCCCTGTAGGTTGTAACAAAAAGCAGGTTTAATAAACTTTCTTCCATTCAAAAGTTTGTTTGTTTGTTTGTTTGTTTGTTTGTTTGTTTGTTTGTTTGTTTGTTTTCTTTTTTACAGTAATTAAAACATTTTAAATATTTTTTATTTCTTTTTATAATTCTGATTCTTATCAGTTCCATCTTTGCACCATGTTGTTAAAAAGACAACAGTCCATTAATCTAATCCTTTGCTTATTACATGTGGATTTCAGTAAGAGACAGATTGATGTCCACCCATGTTTCCTGCTTGCGTCACCTTTATTTCCATGTGCATAAATCTGATATTTTGTTTCCACCATTTTTCTAGAATTCATTTTTATTGACGTGGCTGAGGCTGCAGAGAATATTACAAGGAGAATTGGAGGTGGCTAATAAGGTTCTGAGAATGATTATCCACTTTGAAATGCTAAACGGGACGGAGGTACAAATTAGCCTGGAAATGCCTGGTGCATGTAATTAAAGGCCCCAATGAATTCCAATAATCAAATGGGCCATCTTCTGAGAAAACTATTCCAGGGGGATTATCAGTGTCGCAGGTTTCACTAATCACTCACTGACAGACAGACTGGTGTTACTGTCTCACACACACACACACACAGGCCACAGAGATATACACTCATGTGTAGTCAGAGTCACGCACACCCTCCAACATGCATGTATGCTTGTAGACAGACTGGTACACACACGAGCAGAGACAGTCAGTCAGTCCTATTGATGTCAACCTTTGGCTCTCAGTTATCATCTGCACACAGGCAGGCTTCATATTGGATCAGAGCGACAGGGTTAAATAAAACTGGAAGGCTTTCGCTTTCAATCTCATCCAGCCTCAAAGTTACATGCCTCGACTGAGAGATTCAGGAGATAGAGGGACGCTGGATGTCGACACACATGCAGCACTTCTTCTGTTTCTGCGTTTGTAGGAATAGAGCCTGCAGAGCACCGACACAGCAAAGACTGTTCTCATTCACAGGTTGTGTTTTTTTACCAAAGGACAACAAAGGACTCTAATTTTTATTAAACTAATGTAATCAGCATGCAGCACAGGAAACATCTTTATTCAGACATTATCGTCTAACATGATCGCTTAAAGAAACGTTTACCAGTTTCAAAGGGTACCTTTAAAATGACTGTATCATGTGTTGAGATGAAACAGATGCTTCAGAGTTAATTAAACTAACTCGACCACAACAGTGTACCCTAAAATTGACCCCATATGCACTTAATAGGAAACAAAGATGGTTGAAGGAAACTAAAGACAGACCCAGTCATTCATAAAAATGGTAAATGCTTCATGGTACGTCCATTCAAACTCAATTGCCTGTTAGAAAGGATAGATAATTATTAAAAAATGTGGAACACATTGAAACACATGTCAAATAGTGTCCAGAAAGTACCTTAAAACAGCTTTCTATTTAAAAATGAACAGGAGTGAATGCACATAGGTGTTGATTCATTCAGATCTTACAGTGTGGAAGGAGGGGAGGAAAACAGATGCACAAGACATCCTTAAAACAAACCCAATGATAAATTAAATAATTAAATTGGCGATGAAAGAAGCTAAACTGTACCTGATCACAGAGCTCAACGCAAAGAAAAACCATCCTATTCCAGACCAAAAAAACTTAAAGCTATTCATCAAAAGTTTCTCAAAACTAGACCGAGATGTTTTTAAACCCCCTGAGGTTGCATCTTTGAGAGTTGAAGGGTAGCTTAAAAACAAACCTTAATCTGAAAGAGTTGCATGTCCATTTCTGCTTCTTAGGTCATTGTTGTCTGTCACTCCAATGTCTTTGTGCATTTCCTGTTGATATTTATCTCTCCTCTTGTTTTAGACGTTTCTCTTCCAGTCCTCATGTGTTTCCTCACCATGACTGTCTGCAGCTGTGTCACATTTCCACCCTTCTCTATTGCCAGTTTGTTTTTGTCTATTTGGCTAATTTAACACTGCAGGCTGCTCAAATCCATTTTTTGGTTGGTTGTTCGGAATATATTTTTAAATGTGGCCTGTCTGCTGACCATATTGTGAAGCTCACAAGCGGTCGTACCAGTAATCTCATTTATGGTGTTATGTGTGGCGGCAGCTGGCAAATTTGTGAGTGGGTTATGGTTAAAAAGGGGGAAGAATCTTCCATGTTTGTTTTCTCTGAGCATGACTCCCGCCTCTGTTTTTGTCTGTGGCGCAGGACTGTGATGTCACTGTCACTCCAGAATGATGTCACAGTCAATAAAATGAAACCTGACTGTTCAGACCGCGGTTGCCTTCGAAAAAATCTGATATCTATCTGATTCAGTACGATATTTGAAAGTGGCCTGAACCTGACTCAAAACTGTCAGATTAATTTGACTTGTGCTGTTCAGACTGTTAGATAAAAGCAGATATGGGTCACATTTGAGCCAAAAATCAGATTCGGGTCACTTTTGACTGCAGTGTGAACACAGCCTTCGTCAAGTGGTCCAGGTTTATCCCTAAAATTAAACTTGAACATTTTCATTGCTTTAGACAACATTCAGAAAGTTTAAAGGGTTAATAATAACCCTTCACTCGGATATTGACATGTACAGGAAATGAAATCTTGAGGATACCTTCTAACATCATCAACAAAGGTACCTTGAAAATAAATTCAAAATGTGGGCCTCGGCAGAAAGTTGTATTTGTAGGTCTTTGTTTAAGAAGCTGTGTGAACACGCTGCAGTGCGAGCTTGTCTTGCTTACTGTGCACACATTTTGATTGAAAATGATCACTGTATTTATGATGTGATAGAAAAGCAGATAATGTGCTGCCCGTTCTCATCCTCGTTCTTTACAGCGCTGAAGTATTTACTACATCAGTAACAACCACACACACGCCTGCACACAATTTGTTAGCTGTCAGCTCCTCTGCAGCTCTGAAGGACCCTGGGAAAATTAATCAGTGACATTAAAACACAGACCAAAATGCGTCACGCTTTGATGCAACCCAATGTGTTTATTGATTAATAAACGGTCAGAGGATTCCATTTCCCAGATATACTGTCTTTGCACGCCGCTGCTCCTTTTTGCTGCCGAAGAAGCTTTTTCCCGCAGGACAAATGTGTTTCAGCTGAGCTGATCCAATCCCTTCTCCATTGTTTTTATGTACTTGTGTTTAGCGCTCCCTGGGCTCCACTGACTACCTGTCTGTTTAGAAGCCTATAAACATAAATCAGACTTGTTAGAGAGTCTTTCATAAATTCTACAGTACACAAGAAAAGCTGCTTCAACAGATGGAAGAAACAGCATCAGGCCTTTTTTTTTTTATTCCTCTCTTTTTTTTAAATGAATTTCTGTCCTCGCAGCATTCAGAACATTATTGGTATCATTAAAGTGCTGATGAAAATCTGTGGCAGTCAGCCAACACTCAGAGCACAATGCTCCTGTTTTATGCCCACATCACAGAGAGCAGATTGAAATAATCGGATCAGAGCAGAACCACGGCTTTCTTCAGCCAGTATTTGACTCAAAGGTGAGAAGTTAAAAAATAATTTATGAAACAGAGTCCAGGAGGTCATCTCTCTACACTACTGTTTTCTGCTCACATAGGAGAAAACGTTCAAAGTCTGTTACAGGTAAAATAAGAGCGCTCATGTTGATGGATTAAATCTTTAAAACAAAAACATGATGCTCAAATTTGATTTGTGATGATTTATGTAAATCATTTAAAATCTATTAGCCATGTGTGGTCTGCTTCTTTCTTTCTTAAAAAAAATGGATGTGATGACACTTACCCAAAATGGAAACCAACATTTTAAGAGCTCCCTCTACAGGCTGGTTTCTGCATAGGTCAAAAGAACACCACAGTCTGAAGGATTACCATGGAGCACAGATGGACAAAGATCTGGTGGAACTTTGCTGTAAAAGTGCCAACAATGGAACCATGAGCATCAGAACTGGACCACAGAGCAAAGACAGATGTGGACTGAACTCACCAGATCTCAATCCAATCCAGCAACAGTGGGATGAGGCCAATCCACTGAGGCCAATCCACTGAGGCCTCCATCCACAACGTCCAAGAATCATCTGCTAACGTCCTTGGGCCAGAAACCACAGAACACGTTCAGAGGCCAAAATTTTCCAGAGAGTCAGTGGTGGCTTGTTGTCCAGTGTGGTGAATAGTGGTGCGTGTGCATTTGTGTGCATATGTTTGTGTGTCGGTCCGTCCTCATAGAGCAGAAACAGGAAAGAGAGGCTGACTAATTTACACTTCAAATTTATATTCATGACACAAAATTTATCCACATCTGATGCCTGCATAGGGTTAATCTTGGACACCACGTATTTTTGTTTTTTAATATTGTTTATGATTTTTATTTTTGATTTTTTTTTCTTTTCTACTTACCAAAAACATCAGACTTGAGCTATGAATAAAAAGGTGAACTTAACTGCCGACACCTCAGACAAAACTCTGCATCATCAAACTATCATTCAGTCATCGTTTGGTACCCTATTTCTACCCTGAACAGTGAACACAGCTGTTCCAAACAATCAAATCTTTGCCACATGACCTGCAGAGGCCAATCACACAGATTCAAATAAAACACCTGAAGTGGCCTGACCCCGATCTTTTCACTTTGCCACGAGCATTCATCAGTATTTCCATCTGGCAGACAGAACACGATGTAAGTGATGAGAAGTCTCTATTTTCCCCTTGCTGGTCTTTTAGCTGCAAGGTTTGACCTTTTTAGTCCACCAGTAGAGAATCTATGTCACCTCCTGCGCTCCCATTTGTCCCCTCGCTGCACTTCACTGGGAAAGATAATTAGGCTTCAAATGAAGCTCTGATCATTGTGTCGGCTAATGTTTCACACTTCCCTCCCTCCTTCTCTCTTTGTGTGTGTGACTCTCTCTGTCTCTCTCTCTCTCTCCCTCTCTCTCTGAGCACAATGCAGAGGGTCAATGGATCCACACTCACCTCTTATTTACAAGATTCATGTTTATCTAATGCAAAATCAATAGTTCAGCACCAGGGAGAAGTTAGGGCTCGACTAACAATCGTTGAGAGCTACTTAACTGCACATCTGCCACTTCTTTAGTGGGCCGTAAAGCAGAGGGATCGGCACAGACCGGCCTTTAAACAGCACCCAGTCTGCTGGCTGAAATCACTGACACATGAGCCGCATTCATCCCTTTATTGACTCCCATGCCTGACAATACTTTAATATGGGGATACTGATTTTGTTAGCCACCTGGGGGCAGCAGACATACGAAGGAAAGAGGATATTTTAAGATGTAATCAACTTTCAGGTTGATGTGTTTGATTTAACAAGTAAGAAGGCAACAGGTAACAACCCTGAGGCTCAGGAGCTGTGTTTTATGGGGTATTAGCCTGCAGCCTGTGCAGCAACATGTGGACAAAAACATATCTGAATGTGTTAAAAACTGAGATTTAACATCAAAAAGCATAACGATAGCTGCACTTGAACACAAATATTTGTTGTCAGAGATCACTTGGTTTGTAGTCTGGATTTTGTAGTTCCAGCCTCCAAAACAAGCCTAGCTCTTCTTTGCTTCACTTGAATTTGCTCAATCTATTTTCCTTCACTTATATTTTCTTGCCTGCTCAGATTTCCAGCTCCAGTTTTCCCCCTTTGAGGGTGTGTTCAAAATAGATAACTCAAAAAACATACAAGTGTTATGTTATGTAGCCAGTATCTTGACATTGTACCTAAGCAGAGGCAATAGAAGCAGTTTAAGTGAGTTTATTAATCCTGGTGAGGTGCAGAAGGGAGGGAGTGAATGCAGGTGGGAATCCAGAGTGAGAGTGTGGCAGCGTGGCAGAGTTGGGCAGTGGCAGAAAACTGGAAGGAGCCTAGAATTCAGGAGTTGGCTGATGTACCGCTGGAGCAGCAGGAAAACTCTGGCGTCTGTATTCAGTTGCAGCAGAGCTTAAATACAGCCTTCACCATCCTCCCAACAAGTGTGATGGGAAACAGGTGTGCAGGTGCAGGAGCCCTCAGTGCAGGGGAGAGAGAGTGTGACTGCGCACTGCCCAAGCTCTGCAGGGGAGACTGGGTAAACTCCAGACAGGTGAAACACAGATCACCACAACACGTTTGCAACACTGACACAAAGTTCACAAGAATGAAGTGAATGTCTTGGGGATGTGCCAAACGCATCAGCTTGAGTAAAAAGCTTGATTGACAATTTGTGTGGGAACCAATCAGAGTTTAGATTTTTAGATTTCTTAACAAATATGTTTTCAACAGTTTTCCCTTTTTTTGAGACATGACCTGACAAACTTGAATTCTCCCTTTGTAAAAATCATTTACCTTTCACTTATACTAAGTCACTTTCTCCTTTTTATCTGTTATTTCTTTTTATTGTTACTCCTCGCCCTGACCATCTTTGGGGAAGGTGACAGGGATCACCACCCAACAGTCTCCCGCTACAGATAGTAACATAGTAACAGCAGAAAACATCTTTGCTCTGTAAGGTATCCTCAGCATTTTTTTATGCACTGTCACTTTTAAGAAGAAAAAGTTATGGCTCCCTCTAAAAAAGCATAAAACATCTGAATACATTGCATTGGTCTTGTTCAAACACATAATAACATCAAGAATTGTAATCATTATGTTGATCTCCGCAAACTTTAACATACACAGGAAGTTCTGCATGCTCTTACACAGTGATAAGGACTTTTTGCCACCATGATTAAAGTTTTGAAGACTTAGTGAGGGACTCTGATGATACTTAAATTGCATCTCTTCATCATGCAAAAACTCTCCCCTGGCACGGTGCTGTAATATCCTCTGGACCTGTAGAGACACCTCCACCTTATTTCCTGCTTCCTTGCACTTTGAATAGATCAGCACTTACAAATCTGCCTCAGCGGCTCTGCTCGGGGGCGTGTATCATTTGGCCCCAAAATTCACTTTTCCCCACCAGTAAGCACTATCTGCCTGCACCCTGCTGAACCCCGACAAAGACCTCGCCATCTGTCAGTGTCGCTCTCTGCAAAGTGGCTGCGATTAATTGAAAAACAATGGCGGGGCCAAGTGGGAGGGTCAAAGCAATATGCATCGTGGCCTCGCCGGGTCACCTCCTCATTTCCTCGTTGTCGGAACGCCTCCTCCTGACATTAGCAGCCGGGATGTCTGAACACATCCAGCCTGTTCGGTCTCAAGTCCTCCCTCTTTTTTCTGAAAGTGGATTTTACCAGGCGGACAGATCCAGGAGACTCTATCTGTCTCTGCCTGTGTCAGAAACACAGAGCTAATCAATGCTGAGGGGGAGAATGTGGAGCTGATCCCAGAGGACAGGAGGCTGCTCCTGTGACAAAACTCTGCATGAGTTATGAGCTAACAAGACAGAGTGATGGACAGGGAGAAGGAGAGAATCACAGGAGGTTAATAGAGAATGTGAGCGCTCCACACGATACCTCTCTGCTGTAGAAATGTTATTTTTAATCCTGACCAAGTTTCAAGCTCCTCCATCTCAAACTCTCCAGCCTGTGCAGCGAATTCTTCCTGCATGTGATAGGTTTTCCTCTGGCTGCAGCCTCAGCAGATCGAATCATGCTGCACACATGCTTTCAGGGTTGGCTGAGCAGCTCTTCTTTCTCAGTAACCAGGTGGACTGACCCTGTCTATATGCAGACTTACAGCCCGTTTACAGCCTACGGTCCATTCTGCTGACACCAGACTGCAGAGGCAACGTATCAAAGTAACATCGAGTCTCCATCACTGCCAAGCAGGAGCTGGTCATCTTTATGCCACCAGCAGACACCCCCATCCATCTTCCACGGATTGATCACAGAGCCTGCTGTAGCCGAGAGACAGAAGATTATAAAACCCCAGAATATGAAAGCAACACCAGTCTTTGCACATATAACAAGGTGTTTCATCTGAGGAATTCTTAATCCACTTTTATGATCAAAGAAATCAAACTTTAGTCTTTTAATTCAGTATTTTTCTTGTTACTTGTGACTGAAAACTGGCTAACCTTTTATGTCTAAAAATCTGCTTTTTAATGTCCAGTAGTTTGAAATGCCTTTTTGTGCAACAAACAAACTAAGACTGGTGACAATTTTGAGCCTGATTTGAATCCCCCAGAGGTGGTCAGAGGCGTGGCCTGATTAAAGGCAAATCACAACAGATTATTTGTACAAATAATCCTCAAGTGTGCAAAGTCAATACAACTGTTTTACTGTTTCAGACTTTGTAAGAGCCTTAAATGTGGAGGTTACATCTCACGAGCATGGCAGAGAACTTAAGCGGTCTGTGCGGTCGATGCTGTCTGTTGGCTTTGAGAAGACTTGGGGAAATTTGTGTATCTTATGGCTGAAATACACTAAAACCATTTCCATTCAGTCACTGCACTGGACCAGACAGGTTTTCATTCAAGTCAGATCACACTGGATCCGTTCTGTTGCCAACCAGCGGTGTAACAGGTCACAGCTAATACGCAGCCATCCTATTTTTTGCTGTATGCCGGAACTGTGACGCGTCGAGTAGAAAAGAACAAGCAGGACAGGAAGTAGTGTATAGTGTTTTTTTGGATCCATCCAGGTCGATTCAAGGGTTGTTTGACTATTCGGAGATGCTGTAGGCCACTTGTTAAGTCATCGTTTAATTTTTTCAATGGCAAAACTGTCCGTTGAGATGGGTCGACACACTTTCTGTCATTTATGTTTTCGGGCTTTTCATGCCTTTAATGTGAGAGGACAGGACAGTGGATAGAGCAGGAAACAGGAAGAAAGTGGGGAGTGACATGTGGGAAAGTTGCCACAGGCTGGACTTGAATCCAGGCTGCTCACTCAAGGGCTTTTTGCCATATGGAGCAGGACCTAGATCACTAGGCCATCTACGCTCCATGTCAGGCAGTGTTTGCATGATGAATGAAGACTTGTGTTTGTGTCTATGTGGGTGTGGCTGCGTATGTGTGTGTGTGTGTGTGTATGCACCTACCTCAAATATACTGATAGTTGCTGCTCAGGATCCATTGCTTGATCACTGCTCAATGATTCCATTTTTATCACACTGCAAAACTTCGCCATTAATAGAGAGACAAACGCATCAGATTCAGTGGGCAAGGTGTCTCTGCGTGACTTTTTTTTTGGTTTGTTTTTTTGGATTACACATCTAGAAAAACGCATCCAAAAAATAATGGAATCAGTGTGCAAAGACTCTTAGTCCTTGCTTGTTATGTACCTACTCTCAGACACAAGTCACTTTGGATTAGGGTTGCCAACTATCACGTATTAGCCGGGACATCCTGTATATTGGGCTAAATTGGTGTACAGGGCTGCAATTGTCCTGTATATTGACTATTAACTCTTGTAAATATAGTAGAATGCACTCAACAGATCCTAGACCTAGGTTGTAAATCATGTGCCAATCACACCGCCTGTCATCCAATCACAGGCCTCCTCAAGCGCATCAGTTATATACTGCGCAAATGTGCCAAGTCCTGCCAAAACAAGAAAAGAAAAAATCAAGTTCAGGTAATGTGGTCGGTTTGGCAAAAGGCAAACATGGATCAACCTGCGAAAGTCACTCTCCTCTTTTGCATTTAATTTTTCTTTTGCCTTTTTTAAGTAAAGAGACAAATTGTGGTTTCTTTGAGGTTTACTCATTTGAAGTTACAAAATGATACAGCAAGGATTAAAGAGAATATACGCACTTTTCTTTCCAGTTGAATCAGCATATGAATAAACGCCGAATTCACGTATCATGCTCACACCACCTAGGCACCATGCACCTGTCCCTTATTTAGTAGTGGGAAAGCTGGCAACCCTACTTTGGATAAGAATGCTTAGTACGGGACAATGTATGGTGAGCGGGTAGTTATGGGGAGTACAATCCCAACAGGGTGTGACAAGACTGCAACACTTCTTTCTTTGACCTGTTGCCCAGAAATGCTTGACAAGATCCAGTATGTAAATATCCATGATGTTTAGCCTGCTGAATTAGCGTGCAACCCGAGGCTAATGTTTATGTCACATTGTTTAATCATACAAAGCTACCTCATCGTCTGTGGTGTCACCAAGCAGAAGCTAAACTCTCCAAACTCTTTTCTACAGATTGAGTTAATGAGACGTGATCAGTCTGCCTCTGGCGTTTCTCATGTTCTAGAGGTTCTGACCAATCAGAATCAAGCATCTGAAGAAAGCCAGCTAATAAATGAAATTGTAACGAATTGATCGACTCCATCCAAAGTGAGGAAATTCATGAGACAGGAACTTGTCTGAACTGATCTCCTATCACTCCTTATCAACATTGAAGTAAGGTTGGTTGAAAAGAAGTAAATTAATTTCTGAATAATACAAGTCAGTGGCTCGGAGCACTTTTCACGTGTGCTTTAATCACATCTGTGCAATCATATCCAACTATAACGTGGCAGCAAAGACCGCCTGTTTCACTGCTGTAGGATGAAGCCATTGTATTCAATATTTACACCTTTCAGAAACAAATGAATGTAAACTAAATTCACACAGGGGTCATCTTTTCAAACATGGCTCATGTGCACATATAATTAAAGTCATATTAGCAAAAAGGATTGCGTTCTTGTCCAAATAAAATACTTTCATACTAAACCTCCCTGTGCCTCTGTGAGCACAAAAGTCGTACAGATGTTGAACATTATACATTAAAACATATTGTGTTTCTTGTGTCATTTAAATCCTCCAAAATAAAGAAAAAACAGAACAAAACCTGTGAAGAAATGTTCCTGAAATGTAATGACATCCTTAAAATCAATCTTTCATCGCATTTCACGTCTCAGTGTTTAAAATCAGATCATCAGCTGTTATGTTGATGTTTGGAGGAGATCTCTGCAGGAAGATTAGCCGATCGATAACTTATATTCTGCTACTTATAAGCGAATCATACCCATGAAAAACAGTAAAAGACTCTCAGCATTATTTCTGCCTCTCAAATGTATTTCTGCACATTAGGAAACAATGAAAAACAACAAACAGATTTCACGAACGTATAGTCTTTTTCTTTTTTCTCCCTGCAGACCTTCAGGGTTAAATTTCAAACTTTACACCCAAGAAACTGAAAAGAAAGTTGAGTTTAACCTCTGCCCGCAACCCTTACAAACATAACACAACCATCCGCTCTTCACGTCCTCGCTCTTTAAAAATATCCTGCTGTAAACGACATCTTTAACTTCCCTCTTCGCCCGTCATGAAAGGATTTTGTAAAGTATTTCTGCTGCTATGTAATTAACATTAAAATTATTCATCTGATACTCGTCAGACTGCCGACAACCCGTGGTTATGTCAGGCACTGTGCTAAAAAAGATGGCAGAGGGGCTCAATTACCTCCGACAGAACAAAACCACTGTCTGCAGAGCTCCATGCGTGGCCTCATACCGCATGATTTGATTATTCTGCACAAGCAAACACATGCAAATTACATTTCAGTTTGAAGTTGATAATTTCTAAGTGTGCTGATTAAGTGTAAGAGTCTGTCAGAGATATCCTGCCAGGTATTGATGTGAATTTAAAATTATAAAGATGGAAGAAAACCTCAACATTTTTCTCATCTACAGGAGAGATCAGGCCAAAAAAAATTCACCTTAACTTGCTTTCTTTGTAAAATTCCCTTTCAGTAAAACCAAAGCAAGCCGACCGGGGCTTACCTTGGAGGCCATTTTACAAAGTGATGGGAGATAAAACATGGGCCGACCTGGTTGTTCACTCTGCCATTCCAGCCTTTGTTTTTCTCACCGTGTGGATGGCCATCTGTCAGCCTTACCTGGAGAGAGGCAATGATTTCTGCTCGCCTGACTGAACACCCAGCAAAGCAATATTTCAAATGTTAGTGCTGAAAAAAGACCCATCTCAGGGGATTTTGCTTAGTGGAGTGATGTGGTGGTGAACATAAAGACTGATAGTGTGGAGACTCAGTGATGGAGCACGAGCAGTAAGGTGTGGTTAACCAGCGGCACCAAACTACAGCCTGGAGGATGCAGAATGTCTGTTTGGTGGAGAAGAATGCTAAAAGTGTTCGAACAGAAAATACGGTTAAAGTTGTATCAACAGTTTCCACTCACCACCCTCCTGCAAAGGCTCTACACTAACATTCTGTGCATAAACAAAGGAGCGATAATGGTAGAGTGAAGATGTTCCCCAGCTAAAACTGTCCTTAAATCTGTATTGTTTTTCTGGGATAAGACTCAGTTTCCCATGAGCACCATCACCCACTGTCAAAAGGCCATGACGCTTACCAAGGCATGTGTTTGTTTTGATGCAAATGAATGGAGAGCAGATCTTCTTTTCAACACTACTTTTCTTTGTTGAAGACAACTTTTCCCTGGATGCAAAGCAACAATGTAATTATTATTTATTAACAGTTGCGTTGCACTATTATTTTAAACAACAATCAAACTTTGTGAACTCAGTTTGTAGTTTGGTTTCCAGAAGGTGAGCAGACTATCTGTTAAGTGTTCCTCACAGCCCAGTGTTCTGAGACATGTCTGTAACATGTAACATTAATAAATCCTGGTTATGTCTGCCAGTGCTCATCTACCAACTCCAACCTCACCAAGCAAAGGAAACTTAACCTCGCTCTTCATTTTATTGACTCTCAAGTTTGATCAGATCACTGCAGAATTACTGCTGCATGTGGTTTGGAATGAACATTATCACAAACAGTTTAGCTTCTGTTTTAGCCCGTGCTCTATCATCCTCCTGTTTAACTTTCTTCTGCTCTAACGTCCTTTTTCTTTTTGACAGTCCTGCTCCAGTGTCCACCATTATTACAAAATAATTATTTTGAGGCTTCAGTTTCCAGCTCTAAAGTCACTATACATTTCTGTTGACTCATTTGTTTCCTTTGAGAACTTTCTGCCATGACCAGCGAGAAGTCTCAAGACTGGGCCTTACTAACAATGATGCAAAAATAAAACTTTATCACACATGGATTTCCTACACAGTCTTTAATGTAAAATATTTTTAGCAAAGTTCTTACTTTTGTGTTTGTTTTGAGTTAGCCATGACTCTCCATTGACCATCCAGCCAGTGGTACTGATGGCTGACTTCCAGCTGTCAGCCTGTGTTAGCTGCAAAGCTAAATTAGCCCTGCAGCTTCTGATATTTTAACAACACTCTGTGGTTGAATTCTATAACACTTACTAATGAACAATACATATCATCAGGTTGAACTCAAGTTTAACTGGAAAAGTAAATAATAAATTGTATGCATCCCATGAATTTGAAGCATTTCTGTGGACATGTTTCATTTCATGTGAGTGTTTGGATTTCCAACACGTATGCATTTGCACTTTTTCTGCTTGTGTAGTAGTTTTGTCCTTTTGCAGCACATCCACGCCACTGCATGGCATCTGGACTTTGGTGTATTTATTGTGCATCTTTTTCTAAATTTACAGCATGTTTCTCCGAGAGAAGCCTAGCCCCGCCATGTACATCTGCATCTCAATCATTTTGAAAGCATAATGTTGATCAATCAGCTGCGAATAGTTGACCTGAGAGGACTTGGATTTTAGAGAAGCAGCTCAAAACAGGGTAAAGGAAATAAATAAAGCTTGTAAAAATACAGTTTTTAGGTTACAAACACTCAAAATCATGAGACTGCCTCAGTACAAAACGTTTTCCCAGATACTCTTAACTCAACAAAAAACAAATTTGAGCAGTATTTGTTGTATTTTTAAGTATTTGGAGATGAGTGAACTTTTATCATCTTTGTCATCAGTTCAGAAATGGAGAGCGACTCTTCAGAAACACCTTTCAACCTGGAGAGGCTGCAGAGATTTTTAATATCCCACACCACTGTGCATGAAACCAAAATCAGACCAACTTCATCTTTTCCTTCTCCTGTTTATGAATAAAAGTAAACCTGAGACTTTTTCATGGTTCACTTTCTTTAGCAAGCTTCACATGTGGCTCAAATGTGGCCGCACAGACACACGACCTCTCTCTTCTTTCAGCCGTTATCAGCTTTCAAGACTTCAGCTCCATTCATCAGCTCTCAACTTCTTTTCAAGGACACAGTCTACACTGCGGCTATAACTCAACTATCATCTAATTAAGGAGGCCAATGATCATTTGAAAGGAGTAATGAAGTATAGAAAATGCCGACGTCAGACCTTATTAGTGGCAGTCAGGACACTTTGAGAAGAGACGAGCCATTAGCCGAAAGGATACAACTAAATGAACAACTAATTAGCATCTCAAAGGAAACAGAAAGTGCAAATTGGTTCATAATTATTGTAATATCGCTGAAAATAAATATTGTCACCCATTCAGTCATGCAACAAACTGATCCGAGGAAAAAGACACATTTTAGTTATTAAGTTTCGTAATCAATCCTGCTAATGTGCATGGAGATGAGCTACAATTAGGATGCATTTTGTAAATAAATGCTAATGAAGCACATTTTTAATTGGCAAATATTTTAACACACATAAAGAAAGCCAGCTTATTGATGTTTGCTTGTGTTGCAGGGAGTAAAAGTTGATGGAAATACAAACTCCCAGTTGTTGAAGCTTGTCAAATTGCCTCCATTTAGCAGCGGTTTCTTCCACAGGCATGTAATTGTGTTGCCGTCGTCCTCTCCCTCTCCTCCGTATGAAGCTCCAGATTCTGCGTCGTTATCTAATTTATGCATCTCGTGAAAGTACAAGTCTGAATTTACTGGCGCTGGGCTAATGGCATTCATTAACCTTCGCAACAGTGAAATGTTTGATTGGAATATGGCATTTCCTCCCTCAAAGGGCCGTTTCATCCCCTTTGCAATTCAAATACTTCAAATAAGTCATTAAATGCTATTTTACTTCAAACATCCAGTTTATGTATGGTAATAACTATACCTCATCACGTTTAATGTGCACACACACACACACGCTCAGATAGACAAGCACACACACTCAGGCAGAGTAGGACAGAGGCTCCATGCTGACAGACAGTTTACATTTGACTCTGTCTGCTGTGTTTGAACGTTAAAGCTTGATTAGAAACAATGTATCTGCAGACATAATT
Organism: Labroides dimidiatus; assembly: GCA_030710495.1. Taxonomy (NCBI): domain Eukaryota; kingdom Metazoa; phylum Chordata; class Actinopteri; order Labriformes; family Labridae; genus Labroides; species Labroides dimidiatus. Next base: position 18,327,155 of record CM061161.1, on the reverse strand, counting down.
GTGTCTTATCATTAGGCTGATCTCTGACTAATTATGGAACATAATTATTGAGCTGTGATTATGAGACTCATTATGAATTCTGAGTTAAAGTTTGTGTGATGTTTGAACATAAAGAAAATAAATTAAAGGAGCCGACTTTGATGACTTTTAAAGAAACCGAACATCGTCTGTTTCTGTCGGTTGGTGAGAAATCAAACAACCTGACTCTCTGTATCTGTGCAGAAAGTAAACATTTAAATATGAATAAATAGAAAAGAAAGTGGTCACTTGACATATTGTAAATATTTATCATCAAATTTCTCATAACACAGTATAAAACCAGAACAACCAAGGGTTGATTCAAATCAGTGAGATAAAAACACAGAAGCAGTGCCTTTTCTAACAGTAGGGGGCTGTCTGTCATCGACTTCCTTTGTTGGATGTTATAAGCCCCCTCTCAGTTTGTAAACAGTTATGACTGGACTATAAATCAGGCATCTGAAGTGCTAAAAGTACAATATTTTGTCAAGCTACACAAGTAGGTTAATCGTCAAAATGTTAAACAACCCCCAGCTTCCTGTGGGCAGATGTTTTTTGGTGGATAAATCAAGAGCACATAAGTCACTGGATGCTTATGACTACATTATGTGTAAAAATGTACTGACTGTGAAATATCAAAACATAAAATTGTGTCAATAAACCAGAAACCCTTCCAAACCTAAAAGAAGCACATAGACCGCTGAGTATGAGACCTGAGTCATGATAAAGGAGTCAGAAAACTAAGTCCAGACAGAGCACTTCACCAAATATATCAGAATAATGACGACTTTTGTATTTGGTCATAACCTCAGCCCGAAACCAACTTTTTCATTAATCCCACAAAGTGGAAACTGGGGTCAGAATTCAGCAGCACTTACTATTTGTTAGTGGTCAAACCTGGTTGGCTGAGGTTGATTAGAAATCTCAATTATTAGCTGTTTGCAATGGGGTCAGCCCTATGTCCCAACATTTCAAGGACATTTCCAAAATCAGGTCTTGTTTTCTTACATTTCCCTTCAAGCTAAGGTCAAACCCCTCCGCAAGTTTTTTTTTTTTTTTTTTTTTGGAAGCACTTTATCGTAAAGGAATGAAATAAAGAATAAGTACGTTTATTTCGATCAGCAGCAGCAGAAATTGTCACAATCATTAAAAGAAAAAAAATTAAATGGGCTGATCTGAAGCAGAGCGTAAAGATGCCAAACTCTTGATTTCATTTCCTTAAAGACCCTGTGAGGACTCTCTAACTGATCTTGAAAATGTCTTACTTCTAGATATGCCTCAGCCTAATCCCCAATTTAAAATGAGATTATCAGATTCTTCAGTCTTCTTCTATCAGTTTTGTAGCTACCTGAGCGGGTTGGACGGAACCGGATCGATTCAAGGCACACTGAAGTCTCTATGACAACACCACACCAGCTGATGTAGTTTAGTAGTTAGAAGAGGGATCTGTGGTTTTTCTCTGCTGAAAACGATTTCTGGGAATATTTTAGAGGTGATGGTGGACACTGGAGCTGAACTGTCAGACAGACAAGCAAAAGAAAGCTAAACAGGAGAGAGACAGAACAAGCTAAAGGCTAAAACATGGCCTAATCTGTTTGTGATAATGTTCATTTCAACCCACATGCTGCAGTTATTCTGCAGTGATCTGATCAAACTTGAGAGTCTGTCAATAAAATGAAGAGTGAGGTTACGTTAGCTCTGATTGGTAGATGAGTAGGACATAATGATTCGCTAACATTACATGTTAGCCTACGGATATGTCTCTGAGCGTCTGCTGTTAAAAAGGAGATCTGATCTCCATTTCAAAAACAAACACGCCTTTTTAAGAGTCATGTCATTCCATCAGTGTGCGCGTGACTTCAGCCAAAAGGTGTCAGAAAGTCCTCACAACACCTTTAAGTTAGACAAACAAAAGGTTTTTTAAAAAACGTCTTTTTTTAAAAAGTGGGATCTGTATGGGGCTTACAATATATATTACTGTATGCAGGGGACTCGTCATACATTTATTGTTCATTTAGTTTATTAATGGTTTTACTGTATTTGTGAAACATTGAGCCAGCCACTTATTCATTGATCTGTGTTTCTGGCTCAAAATTATTACAGTACTGGCAGTGATCTTTATGTTGTTCTTGTTGAATGCAGTTAAACTCGACTGCTGTTTTTTTCATACAAACAGGTACTGAGCAGCCTTGAATATCCGTGATGTTTTATTGGAAGTCATAATCATGTCTTGGCCTCTTTCCTAAAAGTTGTCGGCACTCGATGATTTTCCTGACCAGTATGAGTAAGTGTTTGATTCAAGGACGATTTGGTCACGCTCAGATCCACGCTGCATCCCCAGCGACCGATTGCCTCTGAAGTTCTCCAAAATGTCTGACTCCCTCTCTCTCTCTCTCTGTAATGATTTTTCAGACAGCTGAGCGGCCCGGCTCGCTCACGTCACTCCACAGATTCACCTGATAATACGCTTAGACACAGTGGCTGATCACATTCACCTGACCTTGCTGCTAACTGGAGAGCAGAGAGGAAGAAAACGTTCCAGCTTATCTCCTCCTTTAAGCGGGAGAGGAGAGGCCCTCCAGCGCTCACATCCAGGGCCGCTCCCGTTGACTTTGAACCGTTTGTTTTCATTCACAACACCTGAGAGGAACTCGGGGGTGCAGGAATCGTGCACACAGCCTCTCTGAATACAATCAGGTGCTGTGAATGGAAAATCGTGAAACCTCTGAAGGATGTGACACATTCATCCGCCTTGTTTGGCACGATGTTGTCACATTTTGCTGTTTTGTCACGCTAATTGTATTTGTCATTGACGGCTGACTGAATCAGGCTGTTGCAGCATCTAATGAGATTCTGATTAGAGATTCTGAAATTCACTCAGTGCTGATTTGATGTTATTTTAGCAGAAAAATGAGGATGATTTCCTCTAATGCCACTTGTTAAGGTAATTACTGCATAATTGCCTTATCAAGGTGTCATAAAAGAGCCAATGCAAAAAATATTACCGGCCCTCAGGACACTTTGTCACTCTCCATTTATCTTTTATTCTGTTAAACGCAGTCCCCTCACACCGACCCTGCTCTCATAGACTGAAGGAGTAAAAGAGTCTGTGTGGCATCTGTTAACATGATTTTCACTCAATGCAACAGGCGGCACACAGGCGGCACACATGCTGATGCAAAAACAGGACCTGCTGCATGTAAATAGAACAATAACAACCAACATGTTAAAAAGAGAGTTGAATGCAACATTCCTGGTCTAAAAAATGAAACCCTGAGTGATACCACCTTTAGTTCGTTGTAAAGAGTTCCATATGCACCCAACAATGGTCCATGACGATGGACCATCATGATGGACCATAGTGATGTGCTGGTTCAAGCAAATAGATAAGATAAGGAAAACTTTTTCCCCTCAGTGATATTTGTGGGCAGCATATCCTTCTCAATCAAACTGCATATAACTTGTGTAATTTCCTCCACCTTTCATCCATACTGCATTGCAGTGTTTATGTTGAGCAGGGTCACTCTCTAAACTGAAATTTCAGGCAGATATGTCACCTTTATTAGGTACACCTTGCTTGTACCGGGTTGGACCCCCTTTTGCCTTCAGAGCTGCCTTAATCCTTCATGGTATAGATTCATCAAAGTACTGGAAGCATTCCTCAGAGAGTTTGGTCCATATTGACATGATAGCATCACGCAGTTACTGCAGATCTGTCGGCTGCACATCCATGATGCGAATCTCCCGATCCACCACATCCCAAAGGTGCTCTACTGGATTGAGACCTGGTGACTGTGGAGGCTACTTGAGCACAGTGAACTCAGTGAAGGAGTGTCCTCAAACACCAAGCTCTACCTGTAGCACTGCCCCCAACAGGCCTCCAGAGGGCTGGCCAATCAGAGGGAAAGGGGTTTGTGGAGCGGGGAGCCTAAAAGAGACAGGTGCTACAACGAAGTGTTTCAGACAGAGGCTGAAAAGGGGTTTTCTAAAAGACCAGTAACAGGAAAAAAAGTTATTATTTCAGCGAATCTAGTGAAGATCTGGTGCTATTTTTAGAACAGCCAGTTTTGATCAGTTCACAGTCAATTTCAGGGATTTCTACAACATATGAATATGGAGAGGTTTGAAAATTTGCACACGTTTTTATCTTCATGTTTGACATATCTCCTAATGTTTTGTTCATCCCCAACTAAATTAAGTAAGATTATTGGCAAATTTCCTCACTCTTCTGTAATATAGCTTTTTAACATGATCAGATGTTTTCCTGTCCATAGAAAGCAACATATCAGCCAGTACATAAATAATCTTTTTGTCTTACACATTTAAAGTCCTCACTCCCTCCTGGCAGGACAGATAGTTTGAAAAAAGAATAAAATTAGCAACAAAAATTAACAAGTATAAAAAATAAAGACTTGTCTCATAATGATGCCAAAGAAGAGGGGTGAAAGTTTGTACATTGCTTAATTTGTGCTTTAATTGTCTTGCAAATATCTCACATATTTCACCTAATCTTAGTAATTTAAACAGTGTCTTGGCCCCTGCCAGCCACCATAGAAAATAAACAGCAGAGGTGATGCAGGTGTAAGATGAGGCACCTGAAATGCATGCAGGCTGGTGAGAGTCGAGAAGCTTCTGTCAGGATTTTGAGGTGCTGTTAAAGCGACACCTCTGCAGGACTCCACCTCTGACTTGAGTGAGAGCAGCAGGCTTTGACACCACAGCAGCAGAAAACTCTGAATGCAGCCTCATCAGCAATCACTCCAGAACATTCTTCCACCATAAAACACATTTCAAAGGCGTCCATGAGGCTGAAATATTTCTGCAGATGCAGAAAAGACCTTCGACCTACAATGTGATGATTAGAGAGTACAATGACTGGCTGATTGTGTCCGTGGCTGCTTGCTCACCAGGCTGTGAACGCGGCTTTCTTCTACAGAAAGTTTTTCCTTTTGTAATGCTATATAAGGCATCACAGCGTTTTGTCTATTATACATTATACTCCATGCATAGCTGCAGGATGTGTGAACTGATTGGTAATAACTCAGGACTGTGCACAAAAATAATCAGTCACCCTGTAATCTAAACGCTTACATGTATATTTTTAAATTACTATGAGCTCTGGTGTTCTTGAATTACACGCTATTATTTTACATGTTCTCATTTACTCTATTTTTTCATTTTTATCAGCGCTGCAGAAAGGTTTGATGACATTCTGCAGGTAGAAGAAGACCACTACATGCCGCTGCAAAAAAATAAAAATAAATAAATAATAAAAAAATTATGTTACAGTAAATTTCTTGAAACAATTCATTAGCCTTTTTTGACTGTATAAAAACTGAATAATTTAGGTAACTCTTTGGGGTTTTTTTTTTTTATTTACTGGTGTAGAGGAGGCTGATGTGCTCACAAACCTTGAGTGGGGAAACTAAAATGTAAGTCTGATCATAGATGGAGTGTTGAGCCACACCTCGTGACACAAATCGGTGACATGTGAAAGCACATGTCATGAATGTCAACAGCAGCCAATATGTCTGAATAAAAAAACAAAACAAAACAGAAACACATGCAAAAATAATGTCTCTTGTAGTGTGAGGTACGTTTCCAGTGCTTTTAACTTTCCACTGGAAGCAAGCTTACTGAGGAAAGTCTGATTAATTGCTCCACTTAGTGCCCCAGTAGGCCTGGGTCACTCCTGTTGTTTTATCTTCATTTGAAATATTTTTTTTGCAGGTAGTTTCTGTGTTGGTATTTTTGAAGGGATTATTTAATTTTATGTATTTGCAGTGAATTACTGTTTTTTTTTCCTTTTGAACAGTGTATTTTTAAATTTGCAGCATTTGTTTGGGACTTCAGAATGTGTCTATGAAAACTTTTAGCTGTTTCAGCTAAGGCCAAACCAGACTTACATGGTCTTAATAACGCTTTGTCCAGACATTAAAGCTCATGCCATTAATGAGATGTTACGTTTCAATGTGGAGTTTTAATTTAAAGGCACTGTTTCAGTTTGCGATTTTAAAGATTATAATGAACTCTGACACTGAGCCCAACATTAAGCAATGTTTCAGACAGCCGTGACCTGTTTATGTCTCTGTCTGCTTTTACTAAACTCACTTTTTCTGCTTGCTTCTCCACAGAAGACAGCATCTCCTCTGATATGCAGCAAAGTCACAGTTTGTTGTGACTGACCCGTCCAGCTGGTGTGGACACTAACAATAACTCCAACAGAACCGCCTGTCACCGCTGCCGTCAGGCGGCATTTTGCCCCTCGGTCCTGTCCAGCCTACTTTCACAAGAGCAAAGTCTGTCTGTCATAATGTGTTACAGTGAAGGACGGCTTTTCTGTTTTTATGTTGTTATATTGGAGGAATGTTTTTCTGTTTCATGAGATGAGGCGACCACAAGGAGCTTTTCATGTGACATGAAAACACTCCAGATCTGTTAAAAGGGTGATCTGGTATAGGTACTTCTTTTTTGCACATTTTGAATCTTCATTATTGAAAAATACAAAACAATTTGGGAATATTTTTTTTTAGATTGCATCAGTCGATAAAAACTCACCAAACGCTTTTTAACCTCTTCAAGAGATCTTTACTGTGACGTCTTGCCACAATTTAAAAATAATCTGAAGCTGTCAGTGACGATAACTTTAACAGTTAAAGTCCATGTAAGCAGCAATACATTTGTATATATATATATATATATATATATATATATATATATATATATATATATATATATATATATATATATATATATATCCTTAATGGCTCCTTAATGGCTTTACATGTTTTAAGGAAATACATTTGTGAACTATTTAATGAGTTTAGAAGAAAATAAATAATTTTGCTTTACACAGACAAACTTCATGCTTCCAGCTGAAAAAATCCAAAGAGTAAGCTTAATTTTTCTCAGACTTTCAATGTAACCAGGCCCCTCTTTATGTGAAAACAAGGCCTAGGTTAAATGCTGTCCATGCTGCCCCATGCAGACCCTAATCTGTGGTCATCATAGCAGTCTGTCCTCTTTTTTCTCAACAATAAATAACAAAAACTCTCCCTAATGGAGTAATTTACGCTCTCCCTGCCACAGTCATTGACAGGACTCTCTCCTATGGCAAATGGTTGGCATTTAGCAAATCAATGACATGAGTTATGAAGAGGAGCGGGGCCCTTCGCTGCCTCTCCATTCTTCTCTATAACAAAAGAGGAAGTGCATTAAAAACTAGCATTGATGGGTTGTTGGGATTTGCAGCCAATGAGCTCTGAGAGTTTAAAATTAAATGGCTCTTAGGGTGAAAATTGTTTTCTCTGGTCATCCGTCATGTGGTGAAGGCTCTTTTTCACAGTGATTAATTACAAGGTAAGGGGTAAAAGGAGAAGGGGGGCCAGAAATCAGTTGTTATAAAACGCTGGTGTACTTATCCTGCCCAGCTGTGAGTTAATGACAGCAGCTTGACTAAGTGTTATTGCTGCAGTCCATAATTTCATCTGGAAAATGGGCGAGGGAGTGGATCTTCCTGATAGTAATTGAGTATTGATTTGAAAATAAACAGCAGAGAGACTCCCACCCGACTGACAGACCCATCTTTCGGATGGAATCGACAATAAATGGGTCCCTGGTTGGAGGGAAAGTTATGGATCAGGATGATACAGTCAAGCATGCCTCTCCCCCCTGCGATCCCTCTTCCAGTATATATTGGATTTTAGATAACCCATTTACGAGCCCTGTCATCTAAAACCTATAGTTTTGAGCAGAGGACCATAAGTTAGGAGTGGGACTTTGCACAGATCTGGGGTCCCTCCATTTATCTGTGAGGACATGGATCCTCCTTTTTCTCAGAAATTTTGGTAAGAGTTGATTTTACTGCGGTTTATTTTACAAAAAAAAGTATAATTTAATTCCTTGTGATGACAATTGAATCCCCCCCCTCCCCTTCAAAGTTTATTTGTGGAGCCTTTATTTAGAGGATAGGACAGCAGATAAAGTAAGAAGCTCAGCAAATGGTCACAGACCATTGTTTTGGTGTTGTATCGGATGCACTTAGTTTGCTATGTTTCTTTACTTTTCACTCCTCAGTCACTATGCTGCACAAACAACTACCAAAGATGGTAAAGATACCAGATGACTTCTGAATGAATGACTCGTCCTCGGCAACTCAGCTCTAGAGAGCAATGTTGTGTCTTTTCACAGAAAAAGAAAACATGACTTTGAATTTGAATTCATCAGAACCTAGATCTATCATTGATTTATGTTGGTTAGTCATGACCAAGAAAAATATATGACATGTATCATTTTGTCCACAGAAGGCTCAAAAGTGGACAAAAACCAACCACTGTAGCTCTAAACCGAGGACTTGGACCTCTCAGTAGAGCTCTAGTTAACCATCAGTTGCATTTATTCTTCTGTTTTGGAAGTACTCGATCACTGAATAGCTTCTTGTATCTGTTCGTTCTGCTGTGGTGAGAGTTTGTTGGTAATCTCAAAATCTGTGGAGAGGAACAGAGTGGGGAATTCACTAAGAATGAGTTGTGTCCTGTAAAAGCACCAAGACCAAACTGCTTTAGTGATATTCAAGCCCAAAAATGCCATCTGTGTTCTGCAGCTCTGCACAGTTTGCTCCGGTTTTGCACCTGATTGTGGCTTCGATGAGCTGTTGGCATCTCTAAAGTTGATTTGTCCTCTGGTTGTGACGTCACAGCACAGTTTCATTAAGATAAAGATGTTTGTAAATTTCTGCCTGAGTTTACGTGTTTGTATTTTGGACTTTGGTGCATATTCCTCACTGTCACAGGACTGAGCTGTTTTAAGAGTTTGACCTACACTTTATGCCTTTTTTCACTGTCTGTTCCATTTTCCAGTGACTGACACAACACCTCTGTTTTTGGGATACATTTTTCTGTGTTAACATGCTTATTTTGCCTGTTAAAGAGCGAGACGAGAAAACACTTAATAGTGTATTCTGCAGAAGCAACTTGGTGGAAAACAAACCTTGAGTCGTCTCTTTTCATGCTCATCCGTTCCAGAGGTGTGTAACCTTGAGGTGTTTAAATATCTGTAGTACAGAGAGAATCTCCTACATGAAAACTGGGACCTGATGACTGAAATGAGATTCCTCTGCAGTGTTAAGCAAATGTTTGATATCAAACATAATGTATGCTCTCATAAATGCAAAGTACATCTGTCTCGCTGTGGGCAAACACCTTTATCTGAGCCAGTGTGTGTGTGTCTGTGTGTGATATGTGTGTGTGAGGGGTAATGGTTCAACAGCTCAGTGAATCCACATAATACGAGGAGTCGCACACTTATGTCAGAGCGGCCATTAACCTCTGCGTAATCACTGCTCGACTGTTCACACGCCCCGCACTTCCCTCTCTGGGCTAACGACGTACAAATGTGCTATTCGTTTTCATTAGCTGACTTCACTCCTGATTCGCGGGGCTCTGATGTGAGGGGGGAAGAACATGCTGCTCTGTAGAATGACCTCTGGGTTCCTATCAGGTTGCAGGACAGATTAACAGAGCTATCGACTGCCCTTAGAGCGAGCAGGTGATGCGTCGTGTTGTCATTCACACCTGCTAATGACTCCTGATTAGCATTCTCATACGAATGCTTCATTTGTTATCAGAGTGACCCATATCAAGGGGGGGGCTTTATGAACTGTTATCTATATTTATCTTGTCAATTATTGATCGTCTCTTCCCCGCTGCACGTCATTATTAATTTGACGCTCTGTGTCAAACTCACTGTTAATCATATTTAAACAGATATGAGGAGATAAAAATCAATTTTCCATTATCCTTCAGGGTTTTTGTTCATAATCATGCAGTCCTGCGGAGGGGACTGGAGAGATTGGCGATGCATGACTGAGCAGATTCAGAGTAAATAATCATCTCATTTGAGTTTAATGGGAGAGCTAAAAGATGGAAGTGCCGCCTCGAGTTTTTCATAAGAAAGAAATACGAGCTGCTGCCAGTTTTTTTCCTTTACCCACAACAGAAAGAAGTAGCTGTGAAACAGTCATATCGTAACAGTGTTTTAAAAGCACTTGGATCTTTATCAGGTTAAATATTTCTAACCACAACAGACCAGAGTAACAATACCGTAAGATTTTACACACTTATGGGTGGAAGGTCTTAAAACCATGAAAACAATGATGAAGAATTTTACACATAAAAGACGTTTTGTTGTTGTTGTTGTTTTTATTTGTTTAGTTTTGTTTTTTAAGAGAGAGGAATGAAATAAAAAAGTTGAAATTCAATCCAAGCTGTGAGCCCTGGTGTTGAAAAATGGACAAAAGTACAAAAACTGCAGTTCCCTGAGTGTCCACTTGAGGCTGTCTCCAGAGGTGATGAAGACCTGATTAGGCCCCACGTTAAAAAGCCTGTTCAACATGTTCACAGCCAGGTATAAAGTATGGTTTGAGTCTTAAAAGAAGATTTCTCTCTGTTTTAGTCAGACCAGTCTGGCTGTTTGGTGAAACAGTTCATCTTTGCAGGAGAACATTGTGTTTGGTGTTCAGTCTCTGAATCCCATCAGTTTTCATGGATTTCACCTCACACGCAGAAACTATTAAGTGATGAGATAATATCTTAAACCCTTTCAGTAGGAGCCTGCAGGTGGAAGCATAGGGTAGTTGAGAACAAAGGGAGAGACCAGAAATCTTGCAGGCTCAAATAGACCGCCAGATTAAGAGGAAGTGTTGGTCTTCTGGTTGAAAGAGACACGTCACTTAGAATCAGTGGAGCTCAAGATTCCTGTCAGAACTGGCTTGCAGGTGTTGCTCTTTTCACAACAATTTTCAGGGGATGAATTCTCTCAATGTATCTGTTTTAATAACATAAATAATAATTATAGTAGTAATTTATCAAAGAGCGCTTTGAATCAAAGTCCTTTACAAAAATACAAAGAGTAATATTAGAACTTAACAGAAAATTAACACAATAGTTTGCCAGTAGATTCAAGACCCAACCCAGCTCCACCACAGCTTCAACTTTTTACAGGCATTTGGTTAAATCCTTAGTTTTGACGAGTCAACATTTCCATGCTTTGTATTAGGCATGAAAGTGCATTCTCTTAATTATCTTTGTAAGCTTTTCTACCTTAAATATGCAACCCCAATTCCAATGAAGTTGGGACGTTGTGTGAAACGTAAATAAAAACAGAACACAATGCTTTACAAATCCTGTTTAATCTATATTCCATTAAATTCACTACAAAGACAATATATTTATTCATCAAACTGATAGTTTTGTGTTTGTTTGTTTTTTTCCACTAATATTTACGCATTTTGTGTTTGACTGCAGCACGTTCCAAAAAATTTGGGACAAGGGCAACATAAGACTAGAAAAGTTGAGGAATGGTCAAAAAACACCTGTTTGGAACATTCCACAGGTGAACAGGTTTATTGGAAACAGGTGAGTGTCATGATTGGGTATAAAAGGAGCATCCCTGAAAGGCTCAGACGTTCACAAGCAAGGATGGGGTGAGGTTCACCACTTTGTGAACAACTGTGTGAGCAAAAACGTTCAACAGTTTAAGAACAATGTTTCTCAATGTACGATTGCAAAGAGTTGATGGATTTGATCATCTACAGTCCATGATATCATCAAAAGATTCAGAGAATCTGGAGAGATCTCTGCACGTAAGCAGCAAGGCTGAAAACCAACATTGAATGCCCGTGACCTTTGACCCCTCAGGCAGCACTGCATTAAAAACCAACATCACTGTGTAAAGGATATTACCACGTGGGCTCAGGAAGAATTCAGAAAACCATTGTCAGTTAACACAGTTCATCACTACATCTACAAGTGCAAGTTCAAACTCTACCATGCAAAGACAAAGACATATATCAACAACACCCAGAAACACCGCCAGCTTCTCTGGACCCGAGCTCATCTGAGATGGACTGACGCAAAGTGGAAAAGTGTGCTGTGGTCTGATGAGTCCACATTTCAAATTGTTTTTGGAAATCATGGACGTGGTGTCTTCCAGGCCAAAGAGGAAAAGAACAATCTGGATTGTTATCAGGTCAAAGTTGAAAAGCCAGCATCTGTGATGGTATGGGGGTGTGTTAGTGCCCATGGCATGGCTAACTCGACCATCTGTGAAGGCTCCATTAATGCTGAAAGGTACATACAGGTTGAGCAGCAACATATGCTGCCATCCAAGCCACGTCTTTTTCAGGGACGTCCCTGCTTATTTCAGCAAGACAATGAGTGAATATTTGCAAAAAACAATAAATTTTATCAGTTTGAACAATAAATATCTTGTCTTTGTAGTGCATTCATATTGAATATAGATTAAACAGGATTTGCAAATCATTGCATTCTGTTTTTATTTACGTTTTACACAACATCCTGTCTTCATTGGAATTGGAGTTGTAAGTTACAGTAAATAAATGTTTGTATACTTTCCAAAAAAAAAAAAAGTTGTATTTTTCCTCTAGTGTCTGCAGGTTTTGTGGTTGTTAATCAAGTCATACTTCAACAATTTTCATTGAAGTTTTTTGTGATGAGGCTTTCAGCTCAGCTGTAGTGTTATCTTGCCTTACATAAAAGATCCATTTATTCCTCTATTTCATGGTATGTATTTCGCCAATCTTATTTTTGCAATTTATGAAAGTTTTAATGTTAAGTTATCTTCTGTATTTAGTCAGGCTGCAGTTATGTCTGCTATCAGGCTTTAAAATGCAAAACTTCTACCTTCTACTGCAGCAGTATTACCACCACTAAAGAGTTTTATTTTCGGAAAAGAAACAACAGAAGTTTAGTTCTTTCTTCTACCAACAGCAGCAGGAAGACAGGAAGCCTAAAGAGCTATTACCCGGTGGAAGGTAATGGCGCGCGGTGTGGGAGAATACAAATAGCTGAGGAAGGGCACTTCACCCGGATAATGGGGTTGAAGGATCCTGGCAGGACGAGATTCATGTACAGACAAGGCTTCTTTGATGCAGTGACATTGGAGAAGCTATAAAAGCCGTGGTATAAAACACAGAGGCGTTACTGCTGGCTAATAGGATCCCAGCTTTTTGGAGGCAGATTTAGCATAGCCTGACATCGGAGACACAGAAACACTAATTGGATACACCTACCTGAGTTCAATAAATGAACAGGAGGGGATCCATCAGAGAGGAGAGAGTTCAGACTGAGGAAGGAGTGAAGAAACTAAGGGAGCGGTGGGCGGGACACTCAAAAGATTGCAAGACAGCAAAGCCTTGTACTGAAAAAGCTTGTGTAATGTTTGCAATTTGTACTTTAAATCATGTAAATTAATTATACAGCAGCTATTTCACATCTGTCGCGAAAGACCAAACGATTTTAAATCATACAGTTTCAACTAGAGCCCGACTTTGTAGCATGCATAACACAGAGATCTCCAAGTCATCACAGTTTATTGTAAATACCTTGAATTTTAAGCTTTTGCAGGAGCCATCATGCCATCATTGAGGCATTTTATTTTAAACAAAAATGTCAACGTTATGGCACAGGAGAACAGCTGACATTAAAAGATTCTTCGTAGGGAGGAAAACTCCAAATCAGAGTAACAAACAACCAAAACCTACAACCTCTTTTTTGTCCATTTTGCAATAGACATGTACTGTAGGGTTTTAAATATACTCGGCCTAAATTGTAAATGTATTCTTCACTTATATAAGAACTCAAAGCATACCGAGGATTAAGGCAAGTGGACTTTTAATTTATGGTTGATTTTATAACGCTGGGCTCTTTGATGTCAAGAGTTTGACTAACTGACCCTGATTTATCCTTTCATAGGTCTGTTAGCATCCATTTTTCACACCAGGCTCTTAGAAAATCTAAGGCCAGGCATGAAGTGTTTGACAATGATATTTTGATAGGATATCCACTCACACTGTGCTGACAGAGAAATGAGCTACTGAGCAAAACCAGGCTGCAAACATGTTTATTTCTGCAGTAAAGATCTTTGGTTTGTTTGTTTTGTTTTTCTTTTTGTTATAAAGTGTATATGTGGTTTACAATTTCAGATGCAGAGAATCAAAGCCCCAAAATAAACTGTTATCACTAGTTACCAGTTAAACCAGTTATTGACCAAGCTTATTTTTCAACCTGTTCATAATGTTCATTAAGTTGTTTGTTTCTTTTGTCACAAATAGTTCAGAGATCCAAGCTTCTCCTGCATAGATAGTTTCAGGTGTTTATATTTTTTTGTGACATCAATGTGCTTTTTAACAAATAATTTTTTACTTCTTTCTACAAAAATTACATATGCGTCCACACTCGCATTCAAACCCTTTAGGTTGAAAAATCTTTGGCCCGCTGTCAGCTGTGTCCTCTCTGAACACAGATTTCCTCCTCCTCTGGCTCGGATCAATACCCGCCTGATAAGCCAGGACACCTTCGAGGACCTGCAGGGCCTGAGGACTCTGCTGTATCACTGTGGGGGCTTTAATTACTTGGCACGTGCAGCTCACTCTAATGCATGTTCAAATGTGTGTGTGTTTGTGTCAGTGTGAACATTTAAGGATGTGTGTACCTGAAGGGAAATTATTACTATGATGGACTAACACACACACACACACACACACACACACACACACACACACACACACACACACACACACACACACACACACACACACACACACACACACACACACACAGTTCCCAAGCTTAAACTTTCTTCCACAAGTCACATTTACACACCCAGACACTATTACACACACTTTGGTTTTGTTTGTGAGCTTAACAGGAAATATAAATGTCCACATTATTAAGAGCATGATTCATTTCATGGTCAAAGAAAATCCAATTTATATTTATAAAGACAATATCACTTTATATTCTCTTAATATCACAACGAACAGGGAGTAAAGCATGACTTTGGACACAGCCTGTATCCCAACACTGAACTCACGATCGCTGTCCATGGTGCTGATCAGCCAAGAAGCTGCAGTTACTGATCGCCAACAACAAACTGACAGGTGTATTTGATGGAAAACAAGTGACCATTTTGTTCTTATTGTAATTTTCAAATGAGCAAGCATAGACATACAATAAAATGTAGACAGGTGTTGACTTCTTTTGGGTGTAAAATAAAAGCCCTGTTTCAAAGAGTCCTTGGAATTCTTGAGATCATATTATTTTACATTGGAAGATGTACACAAACTGAAGGAATATTTGGTTTCACCCTTTTGCTAAATGTCCCATAGACATGCTTTAACAGGTCTTATGCTGACTTTTGGATTGTACTTCTGATGGTCTGAGAGAGGGCTCAGCGTGTCCTCCTGATCCTCCTCAGCAGACACATATTTAATTTGTTATCTCTCAGCACGCTGCAGGCCTCTGGCTAACATGGCAGAGTGGGAAATAAATGACACAGAGAGGAGTGGGCCCGACACTCTGGCAGCCCACAGGCCTGCACGTAAATAGCTTTTAACATGGAGATCAATAATGTTAAGTTGTGATTAAATAGATTATTACATTGAAAATTAGCCTCCTCAGGGGCTTTTAACACATGTTAGTGAAATAACCAAAGAGGGGCTTTGACACTCTCTTTGTCTTCAGTGGAGAGCTGACAGATTTTGTCCTGAGGTTTGGAATATTTCATACTTAAACTGATTTTACCAGCAGTATGGAAAGAAAAATTCAGGTTACATTAAAGAAGCCTTCTTTGTGCCTTTGATGCATCATTACTGGTGAAAAATACAGTGTTGCCTACTCCTGCAGAAGTTAAAAACTAGGCGATTGTCTTCCCCTGAGCCAATTATTTTAAGATTGAGGGAAAAAAAGGGTTTTGTCAAGGAGAAGTAGGTTCTGTGTTATTAAGCACATTTACGTATTACAGGGTTGAAATAAAGTGTGTATTTAATGCTTATCTGTTGTCATAGAATTTTCCACATGATTCAGGTACTTTTCTCTGAAATCTCACTTCTTGGTTTTGCAGATGGATGTGTAGAAAAACACTACATTGATTTTTTCATAAATTCAAACTAAATTTGATAAAGTTAATCCATGTTTAACAGCTCTGCTTATTCTTCACATTTGGCTGTCCCTTTCTTTTCTTTCCCTTTCTTTTCTTGTGTGTGCATGTGTGTGTGTGTGAGAGAGGTTATATCTGCAGCCTTTGCCAAATGTGTTCCAGCTCCCACAGAAGTTCATTTATTAAATCTTTAATAGGCCCCTTTTATTATGAGCGTGCTTCTAAAGATCCTAACAGAGATGTGAGGTAATGAAATTGTGCTTTCTTTTAAAGCTCATGAATCTTCATTACTTTACTTTTTCAAAGAAAACCTGTTCCCATTGAGTCCGCTGTTTTATTTACATGAATATGTTAATCCACTTAAATATGATTCATTCAGCTTCCCTCATCTTCTAACACACTCATTATGAAGATACAGGACTGTTTGGGAGCAGAATTACTGAAGAAAGGAATTTAACAATATTAAAGTTTGAAATTTTGAATAAACGGATGAAAGGCTGTCAGAGATTAAAGACGTAGTGAACACAGTAACAAACACTTTGAAAAGACAGAATTCTACTTGTGGATATTGTTATATGTTAATTCAACTCAAAAATATCTTTTTAAAAGAAAATTTTTAAGCTTATAATCAAATCAAAACTAGAGAAACTCAGAAACAGGAGCACCAAACTTTTTAATGTCATTTATTTTTCTTTGTGCAATGGTTTATACTTCTGTGTTGATGTATCCACGTCCCTGTACTCCTCTGAAACTCACAAGGTCAGGGTTGTCTGTATTATTGTAAGATCACCTGTTTCTGTTCCTGATCCGTTTTCTGCTTTTTCACAGAGGCTGTTTTAGAAATTCTGTGAAATAAAAAGAGGAAAATCTTCAGTGTGTCAAAAATACACGAATGTCCCACTGATTCAGGAAGAATTTTCAGCATGCCATGTTTCCCACAATGCACTGTGCTAATGTTGTTCATTTTCTCTGTGATATGCTAGTAGTACAACTGCAATACAACAACATTAAAGTTTGACATTTACAGTGAAGTAATCTGAAAGAAACACCATGTGATATACCTCTTTCACAGGTAACTGTTCATTTATCACTTCATAACTGTGAAAATTGCAAGTTGGTGCTACAGAAGCAGTTTTGCTATCCGCTTTACTTCCTCTTTCAAAAACTAGATGGACTGCATTTAAAAGCAGCGTGCAGTATTCAGTACATACTACTTACGTTCATTTAAAGTGTGTAGTAGGTGGTTCAAAAACAGCAAGTGATTTCAAATTTATTCTGTTATATTGAAGCTTGTAGATATTGCCGTTTATCGTACGACAACTATTTCAGAGACAGTTAGAGAGGAGACATCGCAGGAGACGTATGGACAACATACAGCAACTCCAGGAATGTTGTAAACACAAGAAGAATTAAAGCCACAAGCAGCGATAAGCTGCTGTGGCTGCTGCATGTGCAGCAAGATCTTCACGCTAATGTGTATATGAGTCAAGAGAGGGACTGTAATCGTTTGAGTTATACCTGACACAACCATGCATTTCCATAGGGTGACGCTATTGTAGTAGTACAAAGAATTGAGCAGATGGATGTGTTGGGATGTGGACCTTGATTATGTGTGTGAAAATTGAATCAGACTGGAGGTTAAACGAAGAAGCAACAATGACTTGGTTGTTAATGGCAAGATATCAGAGTTTGATGCATTGCAATGGACAACTACAGGACATGACCTGATCAGTGATGCTTTATGAAGGCCTGAAAGGCATTACAGAGCAGAGAAGAAAGAAATATAGAATATAATGAAAAATAGCATATGGATGCATTCAGGCTGTGACACTGAACGTTTGTGTGCATTTTGGTCCAGATCCAACACTTTACATGCAATCAATGAAGGTTTTAATTTTTCCGAAAAAAATTGTCAACTTTGACGACCACCTGTGGCCACACTGATTGAGTTGCGAAAAATCCTTTGAAAACCTTTTATTGTCAGTGCATGTAGTATGGCCAAAATTTTTTTGAATATGATTAAAAATCACAAAAATGGCATGATAGTTATGCTCACAGGAAATTAGACCAGTAGCTCAAAGTAGCCCAAGGTACTGCAGTTTTAACTCACTAGGAGGCGCTGTGGAACATGTATTTTCACTCAAACACTGGAATCATAAATTTTCAGGAATGACTGAATTTTGCAGCTAGGTGCATTTGCATTGTTCTGAAGTGAAAGGCACGCAATTTTGGGTTAAAGCTCCAGAAAGAAAGAATAATAATAACAATCACTGAAGTTTCAAGAGGGCCTTCGCCACACCTGTGGTTGGCGGGCCCTGGCCCTAATGATCCTGCTCGGCAGACCGATCACATGGCCTGTAGTCCAGGTCAATTTGAATTATGGTTACATTGAGGCACATCAGCCTATGTGTTGGGGAAAAGGGGCTTGGAGGGATTTCTGTGGGGTCCAACAGCAGGTGTCCATTTTTTAGTATTGTTTTTCCCAACTGAGGTAAGCCATGTTACAGATGTTTCACCACTCATCTTGCCTGCAAGTGATGACATTGTGTACTTTCTTGAGTTCATCCTCATTCCTTAGGTATTATTATAATTAGTAGTAGTGGTTCCATAATTATTAGCGAGTATCTTTTTTACTTCGACCATTTATATTTTTATATCTCTTTAATCATCGATAATTGTACTATTTATTTTTAATTGTTGCGTTGTCCTTGTTTTTTTATTTTGATGTCTCCTTTCATTGCACATCATGTGACGTTGCAACTCTAGTTTTGTTGTTCTGCTACAAAGACAACAATTCTTTAGATTGAATAATAAAAAAGTTTCCTTAATGAGGCTTTCTGCAGCAGGCACTTCACTAACAGATCAAACTGTGTATCCTCCGGCCACACAGCTCAGATATCATGTGTGAATGAGGTGGAGGTGAAGTGGTGTGGCATGATGGGAAGTTTTTGGTGGAAAGGAGTTGTTGTGCTGATAAGTGGCAGATAGAGGTTTTACACTTGGCCGGAGCATATCGGTAATAGCTCCAGGAGCAGCAGAGTATTGACTCCGGTGGAGGAGGTGGAGGAGGAAGAGGAGAGGTTTCTGTCTGCAGTCTGAAGAGGAAGACGCCCCGCTCTGGAAGAGTGCAGGTCTACAGGGACGAGTATCTGCTGTGAACAGATGTCCCAGTCACACAGGCTGAGGGTGCAATCACACCACACAGTTCCTGTTCTTTTTTTGGGCAGGTGGAGGAGGCTGTGTAGGTGGAGATAGTAGTTTGGTGCATTAGCAGACTTATTAAAGTTTACAAGTTCAGTTAAAAGTAGAACAACATAAGAGCTCCGAGAACAGTTGGTAAAAGTGACAGGATGGATCTCAATGTGCTTGCAGGAAGGAGGGAAGGATTTACAGAACATGGCTTCAAAAAGTTTTTTTATGATCTCAGTCAGGACAAAGATTTTCAAAATGACCTTTCAACCCCTGAAAGAGTCTGAAATATGAAGTGTTGCACTCAGGACTCATGATATGAGTCAGAGTTATTCAGAAATATTGGCCCCTGGTGACTGTGTTAATAAAATGTGTTTTGCAATTGGGGTATATTTCTTTGTTCACTCCTGAAGCTAAAATTGCCATCAGATAACGTGCTATTTCATGTGTCTGCATTACTCAAGTCATTTCTAACACTTATGGCTCCTTTTAACAAAACTTACCAAGGCCTATAAATATAATCCACAAATAATCAATTTTTGCAACACTTAAGTTGTATAAACAAAAACAAAAAAATTCCAAAGTATTACAAAACAGCACATTATTATTTCACCAACTAGCAAAACTAGTTTTTGCTGTTAGGATGTTAACTCACAGCTTCTAAAACAAACTCCCAGGTGCTAATTAATCACTTCTTAAGGCTGCATGGATGTTAATAGACATAAATAGATGGTCTTTAGTATCTCTGTCATACAAACCTTCAGTTTGTCGGATTTCTGGGTGCAGGAGGCGGAAGACGTAGGAAGATGTAGGAAGATAGCTCCGCCCCTGGCCTTGATTTCATTTGAGCTCTTGATTTCTAAACACAGTGTGTGAATCACATGATGACTAATGTTACATAACAGCATTGTGATCCAGTTTTACTGTCTTCTGGACAAAGCCTAATTCTCTCCCTCTTGTCTATGAAGTGGATCACGTCAGTGCTGCAGACTCTTCAGTACAGGAGATTCCGGTAATCCCTCTTCAAGTTTTTAGACATCTGAAATGCATAAATTACCCCATCAAACTTTTTTCCTCCTACCAAACTGCAAACATGACAGTCAGCACTTCATCTCAAGGCCTTAAGCACACCGTCCAGAAGTGCAGCCATTTGCACTTTTTATAAGCTTTATCCCCACCTAGTTATTCTAAGATCTGCTGCTAAATTTGTCCCTCATTCCCTCTCCCTAAGCTTAAGCCGTCAGCCCAGTAATACAGCTTCAAGAGCACATCTCCCTGCAACTTATTTATTTATATTTGTGTCTGCCTTTAGTTAAGGCCGCCATATTGCCGGGGTGCTGCACAGTGTGAGACATGAGGGCAGGAATGTTGTGTTACTTCACACTGCTTAAGTCCGTGTGGTTGAGCTTATCTGTGAAGCAGCATGTTAGATGTCATGCAAGGCCGTTTCGATATTTATTTGGAAGACTTTTATGGATTTGTGAGCAACTTTTACTTATTTTACAGAACTGAATCTTGGGAATTGCAGTCTTTATTTTGCAAAAATGCATACATTTCTGTGCTGGGTAATAAATCTTTTCTGACTTGTGATGTTCTTGAATTTACTGAGCTCTGTAGACGTTTCCATCCGTCTGACGTTTTATTTTTTATTTCCCTCTTTGTGAAAGACCTTTCACTCTGATGTTTTAAGCTGTTCCCTTTTTGGAAAAGTAATGGATCCGTGCTGCACAACGGACTTGAATTT
The DNA here is from genome assembly GCA_030710495.1 of Labroides dimidiatus. Taxonomy (NCBI): domain Eukaryota; kingdom Metazoa; phylum Chordata; class Actinopteri; order Labriformes; family Labridae; genus Labroides; species Labroides dimidiatus. The sequence goes on along the minus strand of CM061161.1, from coordinate 18,306,247 downwards.
CACTTTTATTTATTTATTTTTTGTAGCATCATATTTTACAATGTATGAAATTTGACTCATACTTTCTGCACACTTCAACCAAAGCTCTGTATTTCCTAGCCTGCAGAGGCAGAGGCCTGCAGACCTTTGTCTTTGTGTGCTTCACATCTCATGCTGTTCTTCCCTCTGTCATAAACACGGTGAGGTGATATTTGTGTATCTGCAGGCTGTGAGGTGGAGCACCAGACTCTACCACAGAGCCGCGAGTCAGCAGAGGGGGAGGGACGTCATGAAGTGTCAGCCTGCATCACATCACGTTTTGGCTCGCAGCGAGGCGAAGGTCTCCGGACAAATCAGTTTATATAATAGACAGGATGAAAAACAGCAACCTCAGTCACATGCAGTATGTATGCTAAGACACAATGAGGGCCGTGTGTGCGTGATGTTTTCACCAAAGATCAAGCTGTTTCAATGTGCAACAAAAATCTACTTGGAGGCATGTTTAACTTGCAAAATTTGTCAAAGTTTGCATATTTTTTACACAAATTCTAAGAGTTCATTGGGAGGTGAAACATAATCCTGCCCTGTGGGATGATGATAGTATTATTAATGAGGGAATTAAATCAGTGATCACTTACTCAGGATTATCAATGTGGATTTAATTTTGTTTATTATTTTGAGATTGGCTTTTTCCTATTCAGGGACAAACAATCAAATAATAACTATTTAAACAAGGCTACTGATCTTTTCTAGCTTTAAATTATCTCTTAAATGGTCAGTGTGATGAAAAGGATATGCCCAAATAGTACAGCTTTGGTTATGTTCGGGTCAGTTTTGTATTTGTGCAAATATAAGGAAACCTTAATTACATCCTCCCACTTCTGAGACTTTTTGCTTTTCTAGAAAAAGTATATGAGAATTTTGCTCTGTTATTCTGTTATAACCTACTTTAGTGAAGTGAGGCCTGTTTAATGTCTCTGCTGCATCAATAACCAGTATCTTAAAATCAGCATCATAAGACTTGACCTACTGAATATTAGCATTCACAGGGTGGTTTGTGGGTTCCAAATACAAGAAGATACCACTTTTTTAGATGTACTTACAGGAAGATGAAACCCGCTAATAGTTAAGCAGTTTTGCTAATGCCACTTTTTTTTTTTTCAACCAGTGAATTTTCAGGAAACATATAAGATTTAGTGAAATGCAAAGATTTAACGTTATTAAGCAATGAGCCCATGGCTGATTAATCAGCCTGTAAATAAAATATCTTATATGCAGTCCCTCTTTCCTCTCTCTTAGCAATTTTCCAAAAATAAAGAAAAAAAAAAAAAAATGAAGGGAGTGCTGGGGACGGTTAAAACACTTCACACATTAAGATGAGCGGGCCATGGGCTTATTTGGACTGGATTAACCTACATCATGTCCTCTATTACTCACTCCATTTAAAGATGGAACATATCAAACACTGTTGCAAATAGTTATTTAAACAAAATAATTAGCTGTGGCATCAGACCACAACCCATGGGCACTGTGGTGAAATTAGAAACAAGTATGTCATTGTACAAATTAATTGATGTTTTAATGTCTTTATCAGATTAATATTTATTATTATAAAGCATTTTGTTATTTTATGAATGCAAGAAACTTGTTGAACTGGCAACTTGCAACTTACAACCCCTGTTTCCCCTACTATTATTAAAATGTAATCCACAATGTTAGCATTGCTAAAAAGAAACAAAAACAACTCTAGAGGGAATGGGGACAGTTCTAACAGGAATGTTGTTACTAGATGTTGCTTCTTTCTTTCTTTCCCTAAAAGTGTTTATTTTGTGACAGAAGTCATCAGAAAACATCTATGTAGGGCTTACCAATGAACCAGCTGTTCCTTAGGTGCAAGAAAATAAAAGCTAATGCTGGTTTAAAGTGAAAGGACATGCTAGTCAAGTGAACGAATCTGCAGGGTAACTGATTTTGTCACAACACCCGTGCGCACAGTCTCTTCTCTGCTCACGGACAAACCACGAGGGATCGTCTGGGACTTTTCAAACGTGTTTCCTCCGCAGAGTCGTCACAAAAGGCTGTTCACCTCACCAGGTAAACTTGCTTTAAGCTTACTATATGTTCATTTCTTGTGTGCTGCTATAAAGTTGTTACTTCCGCTTCTGTTAGGCGCGTGACGATGTGGAGTTTTTAAGTGCTAACTGCTACTTTTAGTTTGGCTAGTTTCTGCACTGCTTGGCTCCTAGTTATCAATGAGGTGTTTTATGACATCTTTTTGACTTGTGTCTTATAGAGATCATTTATATTGATGATCTGTTGTGGGTTTTTTTTTTTTTCCTGTTAGGACTTATTTTTGGTCAGAGATGTGGAGTTTGATTTGTAGCTGTGTTGAATGATGCTTGGAGGTTGTAAGCCTGACTCTTGTCTTGCTCACTTTGCTGCAAAGTTATACAGCTTTTATTGAACAGTATTAAATGAGCTCCTTTTTGCATAATTTTAGTCATGAAGTTTTAAAGTAGTGCTACATTAACAGGTATTTAATTGTACAGTGATTGTGTGCAGACATAACTAGTGCAGTATCCCAAATCGTGTATTTCTGCACTGACACAGTATCCTGAATGCACAAGTGCGTTCACACTGACAGTGTGCACTTTGATTCTCATCTGGTGCACTCAAAACAGGCAAAAAGTTGAGCGTGAAACTGTGGACACTTCTCGCGCTCAATGGTCGCCATATTGGCTGTGTAGAGGAAGGGACAGGACTGAATCAAACAATAGTTGATGGATGTAATCAATAATTAGCAGAGGAACACCTGTGAACAGTTGTGAAATGTGACTGTAGTTTCTGGTTTGGGTTGGGTAAACATTACCCTAAAAGAGTTAATGCACTGCTTCAGTAAATGCAGAGAGTACGCAGTGCACTTCATGTGAGTGCACATATGAAAGTACAATTTGGGACACAGCATAAATCCCCCACTATGACTTGACAATCAAGCTATGACCTTAGCCGGACTGCTGCATGCATGGAAACGTACTGACTGTACTTGAACTCTGACATATAAGAGTGTTTTTACATGACATTATCTCAGAAGTCGGCCATATTGGAGGTACTGTCACATCACAGAATTGAGCTTGCATCTACATAATGTATAGGATTATTGTCGAACAAAATGTTAAATTATTGGCTGCACTAGTATTGGTCGGACTGGAAAAAACATCTCAAATACATTTGACTATCAAAGTTAATCTCAAATTGGGTTGAGGAGTGCAGTCAATTGTCCTAAGAATGAAGATTGTGGCTAGCCAAGCTCCAACCAGGATTTCCAAGGCAAGAATCTGGACAACATTTGGGTCAGTTCACAGCATTTCTTGACCCAGACACTCATGCTGACATTGATGCAACTGAGGCTTAATGTTTCAGCAACCTTCCTGTCTGATGCATCCAAAGTATCAAAAGCTTCAGCTTCTAGGGTGTTCACTGATGTCATCAATGTCATGTTTAATCCAATGAAGCCACTTGAAAAAAAACATGTCAATGCAGCTCAGAAAACATTTTGGTAAGAGCCGTGCTGTTATTATTGATTGTTTTGAGGTTTTTTCAGACCATTCCTCTAATCTTAGAGTCAGAGTAGAAAAATGGTCTTCATACAAACACCATAACACTGTCCAAATTCTGATGGGTATTACACCAGCTGACACAGTCTTGTACATTTCAAGGGCATTGGGAGGAAGAGTTAGTCATGGGTTAGGAGTAAAAACGAGGTAGTTAACAAGATCCAGATGGGATATGGAAGGCAGAACCGTAGGTTCATCATGAGTCCATTAAGTTGATGTCAACTCATATGGGTCTCTCCCGCCTATTAGCCGTAGTTTCTCACAATATCTCTTTCTTGCTAGCCAAGTCCTTCACTGTAAGCTGTAGTATGCATTTTAGATATTTGTTGGTGGATTAGATATCTTAAAATCATACTTGACTGTGCACTTCTATCTCCGTCCAAACCATGACGTCAGTGCAAACACCATATAGTGGCACCTAAAGCTTTGCAGTGAACATTATTTCATAAGCAGAGTCAATCCAAAAGCATGGGAAGGTTATAGATTTCATTTGCAGGAAAGCTGACATAATAGGACATTGTTCAGCTGAACAAGTACTTTCAGTGGGTTTGACACTACATCTATATCTTAGCTTATAAGAAGTAAACATCCACATTTGCATTCCTTAGTTGGGGAGATAAAAAAGCAATAAATTGTTCACATCTCTGTCCGTGATGAAAACTTCTCTCTGCTGTGTTTTCTTCTTTGTTGTGGCACATTTCTGACATCACTCTCTGTGATGTTTACATCGTATAAAACTTCAAATACCACTGCCTCAAAATCAGTATCAAATGATAATGCACAATTACGCTGAACGTTTTGCATAGATAGATGAATAAAATGAAACAGACAAAACACGCCGTGTGCTGTTAGAGCTGGTATTTCTGTGAGACAAAGAGAGAAAAATCATTACCTGAACACTTTCAAACAAAAGTGACCTTTAGACTCATTTGCATGGAAATGTTAGCTTTCATTTTATATTTAAACCATAATTAAAATGTTTACTCATCAAGCCGTTCTTCATTTTGATCTCACTGCTCTGCTTTGCCTTTTGTTCCTCATTTGTCTCCAGAACAAAAGCAGCTAATTAAAGATCTTCTGATATAGCAATCATCAATAGAGAACGGCCTATAAACAGAAAGCAACACGAATGAATGATGATAGGTCTTTCTGGGGATCTTGCTCTCACATGACATGAATCAATCAGCAGACAAAAACAGACTTGCAGGCCTGACAACAATGAATCCAATTGAGCTGAGCTGTGATTATGATTCAGTGAACAGCGTGATTCAAAGAAAAGCAGCGCTTCGCTCTCCTCAGAGGGAGTTTTTAGCCTCTCGCGGCCCAGAATCAGCCAGTTGTGTGTCTGATGACGGTAAAAGTGGCACTCAGTGGGATAACTCTCGAGTGATTGAGGGGAGCAATGAGATTTTTGTTTATTCGAGAGCCAGGTGCAGATAACAGGGCCATTAATGATTGGAAGTTGATTAGAAGTCACTTCTGCAGAGCGCAGCGTGATGCTTCACAGTTTAATCAGGAACAAAAAGTTAATGGGTGCAAACTCTCATTTGTTTAGGACTTAATATCTGGGTTACAGTTTATCATCAGCTTGTTGTTAAATATCTGACTACAGATCATCTTTCACTTTGATATGGAGGCAAACGACAGCCATAAAAAATTTAATCTAACGCTGAAGTGTGACATTAAATCATAATCAACGACTTGTTTCTACCTTCAGATTGGAGCACCAGGTAATTTAATTTAAGAAACGTAGTAGTCCATGTTTTGTTTTCTTGATTCCAGCTAAAAGAAGAACAGACAAGACAGTTTTTGGATGATTTCACCACTCTGAAATGTGGAAAGAAAGAAGACATAATCTGAGTTTCTGAGGTCAGAATTCTCTTCAAAAGAAAGTTTTACATAGTCAATTTGTTTCACATTTAAAAATAAAAGCTTATTAAGTAATTATACATCAAACTGAAAGGGCTGGTAGTTTGACTTTGGAAAACAAAAGAAAAGAAATAAAGTGGCTTTTGTTCATTTTGATTTTTCAAACCAAATTCCAATGAAATTGGGATGTTGTGATAAAAACGTAAATAAAAACAGAACACAATGATTTGCAAATCCTTTTAATCCTATGTTCAATTGAAAAAAGATTAAAATTCAACTCAAGATTTGTGAGTTTGTTTAATTTGAATAAAGTTTTGACCACTGACTACTTGAACTAGAGTTTCAAATTAAATTGCCTCATCGCTGCACATCCAGCTGTGATTTAATTCAACAATTAATGTTCCGGTTGTCTGTTAAATTTATTTTTGTTTGCATGAATACGTTAGTGTCAGAATAAACACTTTGCAGAGAGGCAGAGGAGTTCTGTTGCAGAGTTTGTTTGGAGGTTTTAATGAGCACTTTTCTTACAGCTGAGAGTCAGACGGCTGCTCTCAGAGCTGAATGCAATCATTCTGCACCAGTATGAAATAATGAAGTATGAAGGGTAATTGTTAAACAAGTGGCCTCCTGGGAAGTCTTACAAGATTGTACCTGACATGTGTGATGTGTACGAAGCGTCCGTGTTAGCGCGGATGCCCACACACACTGGCAAACACTTGCAGATTAAAACCTATTAATGCAAACTCAAAGCCCAAGTGACATCTCCAGCAGCGTAATGAGAAATTTAGCAGGAATCTGAGGCTGATTATCAGCTGCAAATTTGCTGTAATGCCAGTAATCAGAGAAGATGGTACAGAGAGGAAAGAAGGGAAGCCAACAGCCAGTCAGAGCACTAATTAAACCATACCTGCAACTAGTTTCCTGACATCCTCTGATCACGACAAAGCTTCCAAGACCCTGAGGAGAGTTCATTTCTATGCCACAGAAAGGGCTCTTGATTTAATGGATCCTTTTTATTGTCAAGTCCAACCTACTTACCTTGCTTAAATGACTTATGAATAAACATCACAGCATGTTTTTGATTTTAAAAACTGCCATGTTTAAATTTGGCAGAGTGTGAATCTTTGACGTGCACTCAGCTGATGTCAGAGAGCGAGTCTGGCAGGAGAAACAAACTGGTATGATAATCTGCTCGAGATATTCTTGTCTGCTCAGGTGTCAGAGGGTTAATCACAAAATTAACTTATCATCTTCCTGGATGAAGTAATTAAGTGGCGCAGGACAAACTCTTGATATAATTGAGGGTGAATAATGAGGAAGAGGCATGCAGGCTTGTGTTAGGGAGGGAGAGGGATGGAGGAAAGATCACAGATTGGTAATTAGGAGACGCTTGATGGAAGCTGCAGGAGAAATGTTGCGGTGCCACGTATGGCACAGTTTCTGTGGCTGTAATATAAGAGCAGCAGTTTCCACACCTTGCTCTTAATAAACTACCTTTGTGTGACTAAACCAGGCCAGCGTAGATTTATTTAACACAGAAATAGTTCAGAAAGTAAGCAGGCAGCATATTGTTTGTTGTGTATTTACATAAAGTTTTGGATCCACATTCTGTGTCCTGCTTAAGTTTAAATGTCACTTCTCTCCGTGTTTCGCAGAGAAAGCTTTTTGTGCTTCAGAAACTGCTGCTCTGTTGAATGGAAGTAACCAGAAGTTTCTGTGTGTGTTGAAAACAGGGCTGCCAAGATTAGTCGACTAGTCACGATGACGTTGACGATCAAATTCGTCAGCGACTTATTTAATGATCGACGTCTTCGTTTTAATATTTTTTTAAACTGTATGTTTCCCTCTAAACTGCTGCTGTACTTTCACCTGTCTCGTCTGCCGTTCTGTCCTTGACGCATACGCGCAGAAGTGGTAACCGGGGTAACCCATGATGTCACAGGAAAAGTTATGCTCAATAGTGTCATGGCTAGCCGACAACAGAGCTCGAAAGTTTGGGAGCCTTTTTCCAAAATAAAGGAGAAAAGTGTGCAATGCAAAATCTGCAAAGCAGAAATGATCTTCCATGACAGTACGACCACGATGCACGAGCATCTGAAAAGACAGCACGCCGTGGCTGATTTATTTTCTGATGAAGAATGACAATCTCGGTAAGCTAACTGGCTAGTTGGCTGCTAACAATAACGTCAACCTACTTAATAGCGATGTCATGTTTGAATAGAAAATTGGTACATTGAAATAAAAAGTCAGAAATGCTGCTACAAGCTGCAAAGTTCATTAAAGTTGAATGAACTTTCATATTAACTGTCTTCATTTTTAGTTAGCACATACCTTTAACACTTGAAGCTGGAAACCAATGATGTTAGCTGTATGCTGGTGCAATAAGCTGCAATTTATGTATGATCCAAATAGTCGACTAATCACAAAAAATAATCGGTGACTAGTCGATTATCAAAATAATCGTATGTGGCAGCCCTAGTTGAAAACCATTCAGACAGATGTTGGTCTTTGTTGAGGCTGAAACCTCAGGATGAAATAATCCCAGACTTTAGAAGCTTGAGGACCGAAACGGTCTAGTCTAAGTACGTGTACCGTTACACCTCTAGCTTTTCTTCATTCCTCTGGTAGCCATATCAAATTTTTGACTTCTGTTGTTTGTCAAATTTGTGTGTCTCTGCATCGCTGTAAATGAGGGTCACCCTCAATGATTTCTACAAGAACTTTAAATGAAGGTCGATGATGATATCACCTTTTTTTTTTTTTAAAACCTGTGACGAGTTTGCACCCCTGAGTATTACATCATCTCTTAGACGAATCAGGCACATCCAGTTTGTTTGACATGTTGTGGAGACATTTTAAGAGCAGGGGCGACAGGCAGCTATTAAAATACAAATGCAAACATTGTTTTGGTGCTTTCTATTATGACTAGTTCACCAAAATTGCAGCCGTAAAGGTAGAATTTGTTTTCATGCATGCTTCGCGGTGCAGATGTTGACTCTGAGAATCAATCAACCTGAATGTCAGTAAGACAACAGTGACCTTTCTGTGTTTTTCAGAGTTTCTAACATGCTGGAGGCTCTTTGAGTACTTTGTAAACTTCAACAGGAATGTGCAAACTGTCATTTAGACAAATTCCGTCTCCTGAACGTAGAATAAAGTGGCCGAGTAATGTTCAGAGAATCCAGCAGGGCTTTACATTTACTTCTGTTTCTCTGCAGCACATTCTCAGATGATGATTGTTTCATCCTTCTTTGTACTGTTGAAAAGCATTTTTTTATTTTTCTCTTATAAATGTCAGCAGTGGTGTTCTTGGGTTTTACTTTGAATAATTTTTTTACGGTTCAGTATAAGCACATTGCTTACCATATTTTGTATAATCACATTATAAAATAATTCAAACATGCACATTGGTAAAAAAAAAACAAAAACTGGTAACCTTCTCAAGATTTATCTTATCAGAGAAAGCAAGTGAAATGAACTTATCTCAAGGAAACAGAGAAAACAAGTTGTGTAAAATCATGGCCTTTAGGGCTTCTGTACTTTTCTGCACCATTTCGTAGCTTTTACCCGGTCTTGTGTCCTCTTATGTGTTTCATGAAGCACATTTTCACATCATGATCAATTCATTCATTGAAGCACGTCAGCTGGAAGAGTTGTTGAGTTTCTGCAGAATGCACAGAGCTTTAGCTTTATACAAGCAGCCTATGCACAGTCCAAATGTAGTTAAGTGAGCGTTGCTCGAATCAGAATCTTTTTTATTCACTATGTATCTTTAAAAGAATAAAAGGAATTTTTTTTTAACTCTTCTCTCTGTAGAAACATAAATACACCAACACTAAAAACCACAGCTGAAACAGAGTTTAAAGTCATAAAAAAAACAGAAATTTGCACAAAAAATAAAAATAAAAACCTCTGAGTTAAACATTTCAATGAACGAACAAAAACGTTCAAAGGAGAAAAACAGACAACAGGCTGAAGTTGTGTATGAAGCAGAGTTACAGTCTGATGGCAGCTTGTGACGGCCTGTGGGAAGAAGCTGTTCCTGTGTCTTGATGTCTTGATGTCTTGACGTACAGCGCTCTGTAACGCCGGTTAAAGGGGAGGAGTTTATGTGTCCAAGGTTTCATCTCTTATCAAAGTGTAATGATTGTGTGATGAACTATCATTTCAGTGTGTGTTGATTTGATAGTCTTAAGTACAGAGCAGGTGTAAGGCCTGTTTTCTGTCAGTATGAGACCCTCACCGCTCGGTTCAGATCTGTAAAAGTCTGTGTAACAGGAAGTCGATGTCCGCTGCAGCCTTCAGCGCTAATGTTGCTTTAATGTGCAGGCCTGTATCACCAGAGGTATTATTAGGACCATTATGTCTCCCAAAAAGACAGCATCCGTCTCCTCTACATTTTCTGCATGGTGAGCACATGAATACAGCAAATCAATACGGAGAATAGCAATCATGGGAAACTGCTAGAGCGTTGGTGAAAAGTGCGACACGCCAAGCGGCGCTCGCTGTTTAACGGGAACATACACCGCCTGCTCAGGCTCTGCTCAATTTATTGACCGCTGCAAGAAATCAACAGTGGCAAGCAGCTTAGCGTCTCTCCTCCTATAATAGACTCCATTCATACGGGCTTTTTATTCTGCACGCCGCGAGGTGACAAATGGACATCATGTCTGCCGGCGTGCCTCTGAATTTATTTGATTTTTCTCTTCCTCTTTCCCCTCCCATCCTCCCTTCACTTGTGATCTGACTGATATATCCTGACGCTCTGAAGTATCCAGAGTAAATTCACTCTGCTGCTATTGCTGTTTTTAACCGTCAGACTGCCTGGAACAATCTGTGTGCTCACACCACAAACACACGCTGTCATCCTCCAATAACTTGAGAACGCAGAAGAGATGTGAAAGAGGCTTAAAGTACGAAGAACAGTGACAGGTTTCATAACAAATACTAAAGTTACTGGAAACTCAAAGTCACAGCAGCCTATAAACTGCATCACTCAGCGCCTCGTATAAGTCGAATCTATCCTTGATGTTCAAACTTTTCCTCATAACAAGTTTTGTTTGACACTTTTATCTCCTTATGAAGTGAATTGTGACTCTATAAACATACTTCATTTGTATCACTGTACTGCACTGCATCAAACCTAAACAAGATTTAGGTTGCACAAAGTTTGCATACCCATGTTGTCTGTTGCACTGTTGCTGTGCAGATGAGCCAAACAGATGCTGAAACATGTAAAAGGCTGCCTGTCCAAAATCCTGAGAAAAGTTCTTAACAGTAAAATGACTGGCTGCTAAAAGTATTTCTAAATTTGAACAAATATCAGCAATTTCACCATTAAAATCCTGATAATAATAACAATTTCTTGACAGTTAAAGAGTATTCGTTTAAAACTTTAGGGGATTAAAGCCATCCATGCAGGAAATCATAATTTCCAGAGCCACAGATGGCAAACAGAAATTAAATTGTTAATATAAATCAGATTGTAATTTGTTTGTTGCGACGCCATCGAGTAAATGTATCTTCTCAAAGTGACATGATCTTATTATGTAGAAACAAATATGTTTACTGCTTCTCAAAAGTTTAGCAAAACACCATCAGGTTTTTTTTTTAACTCATTAAAAAGAGGGAATAAACAGGAAACGATCATAATTCCACATGAAGAAGCTGAGCAGTAATAATGAGAGTGTTTTACTACGGGTGTAAATAAATATTTCAAGCTCAGAAGCTTTGTGGCGGTGATCCATCACCTCGCTCCCAAAGATGAGATGCTCCCTGTGGGAAGATAACTCACCAGTTGTGGATCCTGAGCAGCAGATGATCTATACAGTCCTAGAAAAGGTTATTTATCGCTCTCATAATTAAATTTGGTATCTTGGTGGAGGGGCTGTCATGGCATGATTAATCAAGTCCTACTGGCCTGAGCTGGAGAGGGCCGAGCAGCAGGTGTTGCTCACTCTGGCCTCAAACGCTGCTGCAGACGCGGCACTGAGGCTTCTGCAGGTTTGAAGGAAGAAAAACACGACAGCAGGGGTCAGATACATAAAAATCTGTCATTGTCAGAGCAAAAAAAAAAAAAAAACGACGTATGCTGCATGATAGATGGAGATCCACACATTCTGTGAGGCAGATTTACAAAAGCAGAATTTATTCTTCACACATCTTGTAGATTCAAAAATTAATCAAGGAACTGAAAGCACATTTTTAAGACACTCAGACTCAGTGTTTGGTGCACTTGTAGGTCTTGAGGGCAAGTCTTTAAAAAGCTGCAATACTCAGAGAAGGAATAATATATTTTAAAAAATCCAAGATCTGATAGGGCTTAAAAACAACACACTAAATTTTGGTCTCAATTTTACGTCAGCAACATTCATAGGGAGTGAATCAGATCACTAAGATAGCAACATGTCTGTGTAAACATATAAACAAGAAAAAGTGCCAAACAGGTAGTTGTTTAAAGATTTTTCCCTTCTGTGTGTTGAAAAAGAGGATTGAGAAAAAAGAACCAACCTGATGGGAAGAATTAAGGTTGTAGTAGCACAGGATGAATGCAGGGTGAAACATAAGGAGAATGCAACCTGCAGCAAGATACTTGATTATATGTGAGCAATTTTATTCTCATTCAGTTTGTGTGGAGTTTACCTGTTACCCCTGTTGGGTAAAAATTATGTTATATAAGTTTGTGTCCTCATTTACTTCTTTTGGCTCCACAGACGTTTGCTGTGAATTTGAAAATATGTTTATTGATATTGTCCACAGTCCCTCATGACATGTAAGAGTACCAAAGCTTAACGCTTCTTTACTGCACGATGGATAATTTTTGCCACATTCAGTATAAACAAAACAGGCTCTTGAAATCATAAATTCAGGTAAATAGACATTTAAATTCAGTAGAATAAAGTCACAAGTTAAGGCAAGTGATGTAGCAATATAATGAGAAAGATATAAATACAAGCCAAGGTTAATCTATGAAGGCACGCAATTATTTATACATTTTAAATTTAAGAAGCTCCATGATCCTCATTTTAGTTCAGAAAATTGGCTCCTCTTCTGATCTTCCCTTCAAAAATTTTTTAGACATTAAAGTCGTAAAATTAATACCGTACACTTTTAAACGTCTATCAGTTGGCTCATGATTGCACTTGTTGACATTTGATCCCAGGTTGTGTGACAACATGTGAAACCTTTAAATAATGTCCATACTTTACACCTCTTACATGTTAATGATACGATATGATACGATATGGTACGGTACAGTATGGTACGGTACAGTATGGTACGGTACAGTATGGTACGGTTCAGTATGGTACAGTATGGTACGGTACAGTATGGTACAGTATGGTACAGTATGGTACGGTACAGTATGGTACGGTACGGTACGGTACAGTATGGTACGGTACAATAGGATATGATATGGTACGATTATATTATATTATATTATATTATATTATATTATATTATATTATATTATATTATATTATATTATATTATATTAGTTTTTTACTATGGCTAATATGCATATGCAGCTTTATAAAAGTGAGCTGCCTGGTTAAAATATATAGTTTTTTTTCCCAACATGTAACCATGCATTTAGTCTTGCAGAATTTCATATTTTCTTGTATTGCTCACCAGTATCAAATTGTCCACCCTTAAGCTAACAGAAAGATTAAATTAATCATGACATTAAACAAAAATCTAGGAGTTGGTACGAGCAAACATTTGGCATACTGCTGAAGAAATGACATCTGATGACTGAAATGTCCGTAATAGATTCCTGTTGATTGATCAGATAATAAACCTTTATTATCCCTCAGAACAAAGAAAATTGCCTGACCCTCCAGGATCTTTAAAGTACCCGACAAGCACCTTTGATGGATGAGTGTGAGAATAACAGACATTTCCATTTATTGATTAGATGTTACAGACACAACAATACCAGACGCAGAGTGAAGGATGATGGCATTCTTGTCGTCATCAAGGACTCTTTCAGCACAATAATGCAGCTAATGAATATGAATAGGAGCAGGCGGTGAATTAAGTAATTAGACTGGTGCCTCTGCGCTGCATTAGCATTGCTGTGAAGCCTAAAGGTCTCTGAAGGAGCAGTGTGGAGAGAAGGTGAGCAGAGTATTGGACAACAAAAAGTCAATATCTGTGTAGAGCTCAAAATGAACATGGTGTTTAATCCTATGTCCACAACAATTGTCAGCTCCATCACATTGCTTCACCTGAGCCGCTCTGCAGTTTACCTTCCCCTGTAGCCCGGAGGCACAGGCAGGAGGTGTGAGCAGTTTTATTACACTCATAAGCTTTGTGATCAGGAGCTGTATGGATTACGCTCTGCTGCAGAAGCCGTTCCTAGACTTGTTTTGAAAGGGCTGGAATTGGCAGGAGAAGTGGAAAATGTGACAGCTCTGGTGATGAGTCGTCCTGATGATCGGCGTCTCACTTCCCTGACAAATGCGATTAAAGAGCAGCCGTTATGTAAAGTCTGGATTAGAGAGGTTTGACAAGTGCACGAAAAAAAAACAGGACAAATTGAGTCCTACAGCTATATCCTGAGTGTTCATGCTAATCGAGGGTGGTACAGTATGAGACCTGAGCTAAACGGGGTACTTTGAGGTCTTTCATCCTCAGCTGCAGTCAGCAACCAGTGTTCAAAGAGGGCATAAGAAAAGATCAGATTTCTGCAATGCTCAGGTTCAGCAGCACGGAGTACAGCAGGGTGGTAATTACCTGTCATCTCATCTGCATCATGAGAAGTTGTTAGATTTTACTTTGAGCTAATAACTGGAATTCAGAGGAAAAATTAGTCTTAAGTGCTAAGTTGTGTTGTAGATTTCTGATATGCACAGTTTACAGCAGAACACTTAGTGGTATATAAATGTTCTGTAAAATCATGCAATTTACAGTCTATCTTCAACAAGTGAAAAAGCAACAGGGTTGATTTGCAATGAGGCACTAAGAGGAGCTTCTTTCAAAGATTTATACAGAATCTTGTCTCGCATTTCTTATTTGATCCAATGTAGAAGGTACCATGATACAGTGTTTCCTCATACAGTAGATTCCTTCAATTTTCTTTGTTTTTAAACTAATTTTTGCATGCAAATCATGTGGTTGATCTGTAAAAAAAGGTTATCTGTAACTTAAAATGTTGTAAAATAAAAGGTGAAATATTGAGTACATCAACTTGCAAACAATACCACAATCCATCAAGTAAATTTAAACCTTAATTTGTGTTTCACAATCTTAGCATTATACACTTATTATACTGAAATTTCACAGTTTTGTGGTGCAAAATTAATATCTCACATTGCATCATGACTCCAGCTGGTGTGGAGGGATCATTAAAGAAGGAGTATTGTGCTCTTTTTCATGCTTTATACAGTCTCTCTGGTGCTGCTGTAGGGGCTGTATGTGATTTACAGCTAAAAAAACATCCCCGTCTTTCTTATTTTGGTGTTTTAGAAAACCCTTATTTCAGCCTCAGTCTGAAACGCTCCTTTTAGTTGCTGTCTCTTTAAGGCTCCCGGCTCCACAGACCCCCTTCCCTCTGATTGACCAGCTCTCTGGAGACCTCTCAGAGAGAAAAGCTATGAACAGGCCTTGGTGTTTGAGGTCCGCCCTTCCAATGTGTCACAAAATGTAGGAGATCCTTATGTGGTGACCTCATCATTTGAACAAGTCTGAGGTCAAAATGTAGAGGTCAAAATCTTCACAGGTTTAGTTTAAACATCCAGCATTGTTGCTTTATATCCATGTTTAAAATATGGAAAAGCAGAACACTCCTTCTTGTGATTCAAACACTTTATTTGCAGAAACTTGTTACTGGAGATTTATTTATTTATTTAGATCTCTTAAACCTTTTGAGGTTAATATTATATTATTAGGTTACATAGAAAAAACAAATAATAACCACAACAGAAATTTGAACTTTGATTTGAATAAAAATGTAATGACATCCATCTGTTTTTTTATAACCATGACACAAAAATCAAAACCATCAGTACTAAAAATTGGTTGGTTATAAACTAGTGTAAAACAGATGCCAGTGACTACAGAGTTTTATTTTAGCTTAAAATCCCTTCAATGCAAAGCTGTTATATCTTTCAAGAAAAAGATAAATACCCCTGGACACTGAAATAAAGTCAGTTAAATTAGAGTACAGTCCTCAGTGAATTCTAACACAATGCATACAAAAATATATATATATATTTTTTTTGCTGTAGGGCTAAATATTTTTGTCAGGACACAGGTAAAATGACAATATATCATACAGAAAATAACTGCTGTGACAACTTTACCGTGTGGTTAAATTTACAGTAGGTTATTGACTAATCCTGTTGTCCTCAGTGTTGTACTGACACTAAAATGATCCCAGTGTAAATTTAGTCTGCTGTCTTTATTTCCAGCTGCAGCTCAGTTTCCCCTCAGGCCTCATTACAGTAACATCCATATTATCGTGTTAACTGTCTGAACAGTCACTCTCTATCCCAGCCTGACGTCTGCCGACTGCCCGCTTGCTGTTTGTACACCAGAGGGCTGCTTTCCTCTCCGTGTTGTCCTGTGGTTTTTATCCCTCTCACCTCCTCACCTGGCCGCCGGCCTGTGGGCTGCCAGCCTCAGATGGTTAATTATCTCTTGTCTGAGCTGTGATCACCTCCCCTGGGGCCCTGCAGCAGAGCGCTAACGTATCAGAGAGGCAGCCTATTGAACTTCTTCCCAGCCCACCGGGGTGTCAGACCACCTGGCTAATAACGATTCATGCAGCTGCCAATCCGGCTGAGCCTCACCATCAATATTCCTGTCTGCAACGTTACATCAATTAAGAGACAGGGATCTAAACATTGAGACGCAGAACAAATATCAGTCCCTGGTATCATATCCTGAACAGAACAGAAGAGCTGAGCGCGGAGGTTTTCTCAAGTGAAGAGGAGAAGACAGGAAAACACCACTGCTGTAAAACATCTGTAAATCATTTCTTTTACATGATGCCTGCTCCAAAACCATTACTATGATTTCAGTGACATCACCCACAGGTTTCTGAAGAGGCTTTTTAAAGCCAAGAGATGGTGGTTGCCATATTGGAAATGCTCATCTAGAAGCAGATAAAGAGGTGGAGATGAGGCCCTGCCGCATGGCAAACAACTACCATGCACCTACATGTCAGTCTGTACAACCATGTCTGAGGTTGTACATTAGCCTTAATGATGTTTGACTGGTAAGAATCCCACTCTGCATTGTCACAAATAAATAGACCAAAATGTTTTTCGGTACCAAGCTGTAGACAGTTCAATGCAGGCAGTATTGAAGTAATGAGGGTTTTTTGTTTTGTTTTTTTGGGGGGGGTGAAATGTGCCAGAATGAAGAGAATTTTATGTGCAAATCGCAAAAAGTTGTGTTGATTTTAGCCATAGTCTGTGTTAGGGATGCACCGAATATTCGGTAACTGAATATGTTCGGCCGAATATTGCAAAAAAAGCTACATTTGGCCTTCAGTGGAGTGAGTTAAAAGCAAGGCCGAATAGTAGCGTGTGACGCAATGACGAAATCAAACAGCAAAGGCTACTGGAATATTTAAAAAATGTCAGAGTATTCAATAAAAATTACTTTCTTTTAAAACATGTCTAATAAATTTATTCTAGGCTATTTATGCACTATTAAAAAAAAGTGAAAAACTTAACAACTGCATTCGGTATTCGGCCAAGCGCTAGTCTGTATAATACATGGATTTATTCACGGTGACATCACCCATTTGTTTTTGATACAAAGTTCTTAAGGCCATTGCCAGCTGATGCCATATTGAAAAGGTTATTTCAACCTAGCTTTTAGTTAGGATGAGATAGAGAGGCGGGACTAGCCTCTACACAGACAGCTAGACAGCTTTTGGTTTGTGTACACCAATATGCACTACAAAGATTTACTCCTGTTATCACAGATTAATTCAAAGTGGTAATAACGTGGTGTAATAGACTGAACCTGGTCTTCTTCCTGTTCTTCACAATCACTTCAGAGCAACGTTTGGCTTCCTCTTCATACCCCTGCAGCAGAGTTAACCCAAAGCACCCCCCCCCCACACACACACACACACACACACTTTAAGGCTTAATAACATCTAAAAAAGTGAGTTATATAAAACTGTCATTGTCATAAGTAGAGAAATGAGCTTTACAGACCTACACTGTGGTTGCTACTGGACTCTGAACATTAATTGTACTGTCAGAACTGGTCTTTTTAATATTAGGCGTAATGGAAATGTGGGACTTCAGGGATGGCCTTTTGCCTTCCTGCACGGTCTTCATTCTTAAACAGCAGAGGTTGCTGCTGGCTAGAATTACCTGTAAGCTAGCTGATGTTTACAAAAGGAAACAACTCTGTGGAGCTGCTCATGATCAGGGAACAATGCTCCAACATTCACTAATCTACACATTCACTCATGGAAATAAATGTTAGTGATCATAAATGAGCTTTTCATCATAAAATCATAATTAGGAGAGAAATAAAAACATAATTGCGTCTGAACTGAAGGAAAGTAATTAGCATCTTGCTGCATTTTTCTAATAAAAGCATAATGCATCGGTGGCAACAACTTCTGGCTGTCAGCCTACAAGTACAAATTTCTCTCATAACCTTTGCAAGTTTAATGTCTATCTTGGGTTGCTTTGCATTGCCAACAGCAGTTTTAGTATGCAAGCTGGAAAAAAGAGCAAACTCTGGCTAATTTGTTACTTTGCTTAGATTTACATTCCCGGCCCAGGGAACAGCCGCTCGCCTGCTCCGGCCCATTTGTTCAGCACTTAATAAATTGCATAGCAGGTTCAGAGAGGTGAGATGATTGATCACTAGATACGCTGCTCCCTAGCAGCAATATTTGTCTACGGACGCAGGGAGAATTAGCAATAACTATGTATTTGGGAATATGACTTTCACAGATGGCATAACTAGGGCGATGAAAGTGCTTTTATTAAATGCAATGAGGCTTTGCTGAGGTTTAGGAAAATAGTTTTACAAGCACACAGAGATGCAGAGAGGACTTAATACTTAGTCATCAAATAGAGTTAAACAAATTACTTGAGCTTTATGATCAAATTTATACTGTTAGGTGTTTCTTTACAGACTACATTTCCTTCTTCCCTCACAGAGTTTGGAAGTGATGCCGGGGATAAATGAATTTCACCTTACTCATTCAAATGAAGGGCTCAGTAATCAGGGTAATTGCAGATAATAACCCCGGCCTGCACTGTAGGGCCTGGTGTGTTCAGCCTGCACATCCTCTGTTGTCTCTGCTGCTGCCATTAACAGAGAGCAGCTCTGAGGCATTCCCTACTGTTAGACATGATTAAGACGGCTCTGACTCCTCACATACCACCCAGAGAGGCATGTTCAGAGTCAGAGGGTATCCAAGCCATGAATTTTTAACATGAACTCACATTATTCAGATATGATTATTTTTTCTCCTCTAAAAGTAACAACAGACGAGAAAAAGGTTTTAAAGAGTCAAATGTTTCAAAGTATTTCATCATAGAGTTCAGTGAAAGGATTCTTAACAACTTTTTGTCTGACCTCTCCACCTTCGTCTCCACCCTGTCAGACAAACTCAAGTAGCTCCATCTCTCCATACAGCACTGCATGTTAAACTTTAAAACTGCTCTATTTTTTTTACTTTTTGTGTTATTTATTTATATATGAATGAGAAAATGGTGTCAATCATCCCATTTACTTTACAGGACCTACAGAGTAGGTGTTCTGCTTCCCTATATTTTAATCATGGATGGTGCATGTTTATAGTAAACGTGAAGATTATTAAACTCCAACATATTCACATTTTGTAAAAATCTCTGAATCTCTCTGTAAACTGATCAAAAAGGTCTGTTTTAAAAGTTAGATTGAGATTTTCATGATATCTTGCTGAATTGATGAGGTCATCACATATGGATCTGCTAACTGGTTCAGAATCAGAAAACTTTATTGTCTGCTGTGACAGAAAATTGTTTTAGACATGGCTCTATGCACATAAAATACAAAACCTTACATCCATACATACAACATGTTTTCCTAAAAAAGACAAAGTATAGTCTATGACATTTTGGGGTGGAGGGCCTAAAACGCTAAAGTCTGTCAATAACTGTTTTGTTTGATTTTTTTTTTTTGGCTGTAAATTATGTAAAGCTGTTACAAGAGCACAAACTAAAATAAAACAATACACCATCTTTAAGTCTGACAGCGGCTCTGAAACCCAGATAAAAATGTCCTCAGAAAAAAAGAGGAAGACAGATTAAGTAGAGCCACACATTTCTCCACAAGCTTCATAAGTAGACTTTTGCTTTGCACTATTATTACTTACAACCCCAATTCAACTGAAGTTGGGATGTTGTGTAAAATGTAAATAAACACAGAATGCAATGATTCACAAATCCTGTTTAACCTATATTCAGCTGAATTCATTGCAAAGACAAGATATTAATCGTTCAAACTGATAAACTTTGGGTTTTTTTTTGTAAATATTCACTCATGTTGAATTTGATGCCTGCAACATGTTGCAAAAAGTTGGGACAGGGTCAACGTGAGACTGGGAAAGTTGAGGAATGCTCAAAAAAAAAAACACCTGTTTGGAACATTCCACAGGTGAACAGGTTTATTGGAAACAGGTGAGTGTCATAAAGTGGTTATAAAAGGAGCATCCCTGAAAGGCTCAGTCGTTCACGAACAAGGATGGAGCGAGGTTCACCAATTTGTGAAAAGTCCAACAGTTTAAGAATAATGTTTTTCTTAGTAGCATTGTAGAGAATTGATGAATTTCATCATCTACAGTCCATAATATCATCAAAAGATTCAGAGAATCTGGAGAAATCTCTGCACTTAAGCAGCAAGACTGAAAACCAACACTGAATGCCTGTGACCTTTGACCCCTCAGGCAGCACTGCATTAAAAACCAACATCATTGTGTAAAGGATAGTACCACGAGGGCTCAGGAACACTTCAGAAAACCGCTGTCAGTTAACACAGTTCATCACTACATCTACAAGTGCAAGTTCAAACTCTACCATGCAAAGACAAAGACATATATCAACAACATCCAGAAACACCGCTGGCTTCTCTGGGTTCTTACTTGGAAACCAGAACCAAAATGCCCCCATTACTCGCTAAAATATCAGACTGGTGATTTTGCCAGACAGTGCACTGACCAAATTTGTTTACTTGTTTGTCCAGAAATCTATTCTTCAATCGGTTTTCAGTAAAAGCAGATGTTTTCATATTTCACTCGAATTTCTCTTGCTGCTATCATTTCTTCAATCCAGCTTTAAGTCTACAAACTTGGATTTATCTGTTCCACAGACAGCACAGCTAGTCAAGCTAGTGAAGCTTTTTGTCAACTTATTGTACATGCTAAGTGTGGAAGCTGGACACAAGCAGTTCATGGATCAAGTAAGTTCATGGAAAAATGATCGAGGGTAACACACTGGGTTAGAGTAAAGTGGAATTAATACTGACTGAGCTGTATTATTCCTGGGAAACATAATCACCACGTTTCACAAATTTAAATTTAAGCAAACAATTTAAATCAACTTTATCAACTCAGACACATTACACCGAGTAAAATTGGTGTGATTATTTTCTTGGGTTCTGGTTTCAGATTTAATTCAAGAAGAAAGTCTGAGACGTAAATTATGGGAAGTCTGAGGTGACTCGTGTTGCAAACTGGAAGAGCAGCAGCTCATCAGTATTTTCTTCCTCCCAGTTCTGCTCGTGGATAGAAACAGCATCACAAGTCTCTTTCAACATGAATACCAGCCTCATGCCGATGCTCTGACCGGGTCGTGAACTTCCCGGTATCTTCTCCAAACAGACGTCCCCGTAAATGGCAAAATGTTTGAAATCCCTCTGCTTGGTTTCCTCTGTGCCATATGAGAAGAGCACCCCCCCCCCCCCCCCCCCCCCTTCAGCGCCACCACTCCCCAAACCTCACCTTTTATCTGGTCATTTAAAATTCATAAAATGTGACTGGATGATTACTTTAACACATTCTGACTTTGACCTCCTGTCGCTTAATTATCATAAAGCGGCACTGAGGAGAACGAGCCTTCGCCTCCGTCTTTGTGCCACTGTAATTGCATCCTTAATTTTTTTGGAGGTGAGGAACACTGATACAGCAGCTCCA
Organism: Labroides dimidiatus; assembly: GCA_030710495.1. Lineage (NCBI taxonomy): Eukaryota > Metazoa > Chordata > Actinopteri > Labriformes > Labridae > Labroides > Labroides dimidiatus. Next base: position 18,284,626 of record CM061161.1, on the reverse strand, counting down.
GCCTGATATCTACATATTGTTGTTAGTGGGGGAGGGAGGAGCACCACTGTAAGAAACAAGCAGCAGCCCACCATAATTCAGGAAGTTGAACCCAAAATAAAAAAAAAAGTTTCCTAAAGACAAAAGTGCAGCCTTGCAGGGAAATAGGTATGATTGTGAGAAAAAGCCAAGTAACCTCTAAAATTAATTAGAATTGCAGGAAAAAAGGCCAAGCATAAAAATTTAAGTTACTGAATCAAAACATTTATAGCTTTATGAAAGACCAAAGATTGTTTTTACAAAGGAAACAATTTTATCTTACCTGTTAATCCAATTTTACTCGTATGGTAACTCAAATGGTCATTTTTAAGTTTACTTTCACTGTTGTCTCAGATTTCCCAGCATTCCCTTGGCCTCTCCAACAGTTGAGCTGTTAGAACCCTGGAGTAAATCCCATATAACCTTGTCAAGGTTGAGCTTTTGAAGATAACAAGATTCTGTAGCGATAGTAACCACATAGATAAGAAATATACATTTTATAATCAAATATTGATTTTTGTTTCTATCTTGTTTTCATGTGTGACATCAAATTGACTTTTGCGGGACAGAAAATAATCATATTTTCAGGTGGAGAAAGGGAAACAGCAGGGTGTCTGGGTTTGGAGGGAAATATGAGATTAATGAACATATTTGATGAATGATGAGAAACTAATCATTCTTACTCATCACATTTGAACTTTGCCTCTTAGCAGGGGGCGGTGTTTTGTTTCCTCACTGAATCAATCTGCGAGATGCATATTGATCGAGCAGGACATTACTTGAATGTCAGAGTATTTGGTAAAGGTCTTTGGAAGATTTTAACTAATATAAACAGAAGACAGTGTTCAACTGAAACTTATCACCCATGATCACTGAATATTTCTTGATTATCAGCTGTCTTGTTTGGTCCGTAGCTTATTTCTAATCATAGAGTTGATGGTTTTGGCAGTTTGATTGTTATAAATGTGTTTGGAAACCATTAATCTGGATTAATCACTGCTCAGTCAGCCAATACCAGCCAACAACAAACTCTTAACTCTACTTGCAAATCTTTATTACTTCCTCTCCTCGTATGTCTACAGCAATTCATACACAAATGATCTTTTAAATTTTCTGATGATGGTGAGTCTGTTATCTTGATGGTTAGCTGTAAAGTAGTGTTGCACAATTTGGAAAAAATGTGGGAATGCAATTATCATGTACAATATCGGGATTTGTGATTTTAATGTAGAGTAATGAGTCTACATGCTTTACTATAAAGAGATAACTGGTAGTTATGAAATATGTATTTCTCAATTTAGAACACCCACTTTTTATTTTATGCTTTTTGATATTTAAAATACAACTAGAAAAGCTTCTACGGTATTATTTTCACTACACTACAGTATGATGTTTAGTGTAGTTTTGCAACCCCATGTGACAGTTCTGAAGAACCACTTTGTTTTTAGATGACCCAGAAGCAGGCGGAGGCAAAGAAGGCAGTTTTGAAGAGTTTTTATTGACAGTTTGCAGATGAGTGAATGAATCTGAGTCCAGAGGAAGAGAGTTGTGGCTGCATGGATGTTTGTTGGGCTACTGCAGGTTGACGAGGAGGCACTGGAAAAGGAGGGGGGCAAAAACAGGCATTAGAGGCATGAAGACATGAATTTAGCATGAGATGATCACTTGCAATAATTAGCACTAGAGTGAGAGCGCTGGTACCGCTGTCAAAGCTTCAATACACTGGCACCGGTTCTTCCACAAGCTGGAACTCCTAACTGCTCATGAGATTCAGGGGAGTGGGGAGAGCACACAGCACAGGAATCACCATACCCCAATTTCAATGAAGTTTAGACATGGTTTAAAACATAAATAAAAAACAGAATACAATGATTTGTAAATCCTATTTAGCCTTTATTCAATATGAATACAAGACAAGACAAGATATTCATTGTTCAAACCGATAAACGCTAGTATTTTTCAAATATTCACTCATTTTGAATTTGATGTCTGCAACATGTTCCTAAAAAGCTGGGTCAGGGTCATGTTTCCTCTGTGTTCCATCATCTTTCCTTTTAACAACACTCAATAAGTGTTTGTGAACTGAGGACACTAATTGTTGAAGCTTTGGAGGTGGAATTCTTTACCATTCTTGATTGATGAGCAACTTCAGCTGCTCAACAGTTCAGGGTCTCTGTTGTTGTATTTTGCGCTTCATAATGAGAGACAGGTCTGGACTGCAGGGTGCCAGTCTAGTACCTGCACTCTTTTACGATGAAGCCACGCTGTGGTAACATGTACAGAATGTGTCTTGGCATTGTCTTGCTGAAATAAGCAGGGATGTCCCTTAGAGTTTCTGTATAAACAAGGATTTTTTTCTCTACGTTTTTTGCATTTTTGAGTGAAACTCTGTGAAGCCTTGTCGTATAACCAGGGGCCTAACTCTCTGATTCGTCTTCCCAGATGATGAGTGGATTCAGAAGTTCTGTTCTTATTTCAAATACAGACTGGTTGCATCTGATGTCTGATATAACAGTGGTGTATGTGTCCTGTTTTGGAAATGCCCTGCGTACCATTCTGGGACAGCCAGTTGCTACTTTTCTATAGTAAAGACAAGCAGTCAAGGAATAAGACTCAATTTACCATTTGAAAGTGTTGTATTTAGTAACTGTTAACTTTAAAGTGTTTCACACCAGTGCAAAATAAAGAGATAATTAAAGGGGGAAAAAAAGTTGTTCTCTGTACGCACAAAATACTTACCAAAACCTCGGCCCAAAAACCAAGGTACGGACCAAACCATGGGTTACCTGTACTGTTGCACCCCTAGTATGTTAAGCAAACTGATGGTGCAAGCAAACTGGCGTTGAGCACAAATGTTGACAATGATAAAGGAGTATTTATCTGCCCTTCAGAGCACTGAGGAAATAATTCTCAGTGTGCTTCTTAAACAGAACCAGGCAGCCTGAGGTCGAGGTTTGTAGCCTCCAGACAAACAAGGTTTATGTCGAAACAAGTCTGTAATCAAGACCAGGACAGGGTCTAATTATTCATCTCCCTCTGTCTGTCAAGGATCACAGCTCTGCTGGAGAATTACAGGCTTCATGGTGACCCAACACTATCAGGGCCAATTCTCACTGACAGCTCCTGGCTGAAACACACACACACATATACACACACACAATGCATAGGCTGCATTTAGAGACACACTGCAGTCATATTAAGTGTACATGCAGGAATGAAGCAGGAAAACTTCAGGCTGCTCAGCTTGATGCTCAGTGGAGGGTAAACTGTGAAAGTTCAGTACCACCGTATGAGATCTAAGTTTGCCACGCTAGACTTTATCTTTGTGAACAACGAAACAGGAAACAGAACCCTTCTCATGCTCAAATCCAAACACTAAGTATATTTACATTCTTTAAATGGTAATTATAGATCAGTCTTACAGTTCACATCCTTGTTTTCTTGCAGGGTTTTCTCTTTGTTTTCTTTTTTAATAACATATTAATAACACTGTGTATTGTTAGTGTGGAGTTTCTGGATGGTTATCTAGCCATCTGCAGATGTTGGATTTGACACATGTTGTCACAAACCTTACAGCTGCTGAAATAAATAAACACACTTTAAAACACACAGTTACCCCCCTCCCCCCTCCTTCCCATGCTGAGATTGATTTACCTTTGTGTCCCAGGCCTGTCGTTATCACAGGCCTTTCAGACAGGCCGCCTGTGATAGCTCAGGGAAAGTGGGACAGGGTGGCAGCAGGCGCATGATGGAGAAGAGCTGCTTATCACCGATGGAGAGATCAATCATTCGCATGCTGAAAGAATGAGAGGGAGAGAGAGCGGCTTCACTTCTGCTCACTGTAACATGGTTTATGTTACAGTGTTTAAAAAGATCAGTGGAATACACTTGAAGTGGATCAGACTTTACTAATTACTCCAATGGAACTGTGAGCTTTCCTGGAAATACTTTTTGTATACCAGGTGGGAATTAACAAAGGGAGTGATAAAAAAAGACATGAGTGCACACCTGCAGACATCCAGGGGTTGATAAATGAGCCTCTGCAGCAAAAAAGGCACTTCAGCAAGAGAAGTACACAGTAAATTTATTATTATAACAATAAATAAAGTAAACTTTAAAGGCCCTGAGAGAACTTTATAAGTTATCCTAAAATAGTTTCACTTTAATATATTTGTCTGTCAATAATCCACAGAACTGAAATTTGTTATTTCTAAGTGATATTTTTTAGTATCCATGATTGGGTCAAATTTTCCAGGCAGAACATGAATCCATTTACATCACATAGGCAAAAAGTCCCTTTGATGACACTACACCAGGATTTTCTTTCTTTTTTTTTGTAGCAATGATGTAAACTGGAGCTGGACAGTCAAAAAGAAAAAGGACCAAAGGACAGAAGAAAGTTAAACAGGAGAGTGATAGAGCACGGGCTAAAACATGAGCTAAACTGTTTGTGATGATGTTCATTCCAACCCACATGCAGCAGTTATTCTGCACTGATCTGATCAAACTTGAGTCTGTCAATAAAATGAAGAGCCGAGTTAAGTTTGCTCTGCTTGGTGAGGTTGGAGTTGGTAGATGAGCTCTGGTAGGACATAAACAGGATTCACGAGTGTTACATGTTATGGACACAGCTCAGAGCACCAGGCTGTGAGGAACATGAAGCAGAAAGTCTGCTCACCATTACCAACACTAAACCATGCTACAAACTGAGTTTACAAAGTTTGATTGTTGTCACATTTTAAACAATACGTAACTACAAATAAATATACTACCTCATCACTTTGCATCCTGAAAAAAGTTGTGTTAAAAAGAACTGCTCTCAATTTATTTGCTTAATTACAAATATACTTTTGGCTAAAGTCACATCCTGGGTGGTGGTGTTCATGGGGAATAATAAAAATTCAGGTAGAAGACAAGTAAGAGAAATGTCACACTCCAGAAATGTCAATATGTTATATTTGCTTAAATTCACTGATTATTCTCTTTCCACACATACCTGGGAAAAATAAAGGTTTTTTTTTATTTTTTGTAAAACAGAGCAGGAGTGTTCCAGAAAATGCAATGTATGTAAATAAAGTGAGCAGTTTATTTTTTTACATACAGAAGACTGTGTGTAAAAAATTAAAGAAAACTTTGTTAATTTCCCAAAGAATTCTCCTGATGTAACCTGAACAGTGTTTGCACTCAGGTTGTGCCAAAGCTGCAGAGCCAAAATGGAAATTAAACTTTGGTCTGCTTTGGTCAGAGTTCTTCATTAATATGTATTTTGAAAATTTACAGGAGGCCAAACTTTAAATGAAGAAATCCCTTCAAGTTTCTGCTGTTGTTAAGTGTCGTCTCCTCTTCACCTGATTTAGTCACAGGTGTCCCGAGTTTAATCTGTGTGCAGAATGCAAAACTGTGGCATGCTCATGTTTTTTGTCAGCATCTAAACCATGAATGTCCTCCACCTTTATCCAAACACTTTTGCTGCTGTCTGTGACTCTAACCATCTACATGCAGAATGCATGGATGATTTGCTGTGCGACAAGTGCCAGGGCCAAAACCGGGTGGTGAAACTTTGCTGAGGATGAGTGAAGTCGGAGCAGTCGAGGATGAGGAACACACTTTAAATCCAGTAAAAATTGTTGACTTTCTGTGTGTGTGTGTGTGTGTGTGTGTGTGTGTGTGTGTGTGTGTGTGTGTGTGTGTGTGTGTGTGTGTGTGTGTGTGTGTGTGTGTGTGTGTGTGTGAAGTGAGGACACAGCTCTCCTTCTTCTTTTGAAAAGGGTCGTAAAGTTTCAGGCTGTAGCTGTGTGTCAGGTTGATTTCTCTCCAGGACAACCCACTTCTCACTTCACTTAAACCATCTCCCAACACGTACCTATAAGGACGTAAATATTACAAGCAGCCTCTTTAAGTTCTTCTTTCTTACTGTACTGCAGCGCACTAGGATTGCGATCACATGTCTTTGCGCTCTTACCTGTCATGAGCAGCGCTCCTCTCAGCCTGAAGCGTGGCTGTCAGATACAGTACAGAGTTTAAGAGCAGGTCATTATATCAGAGGCCACTTTCTGTTTGAAATAACTGTGATCTGAGAGCTGTTACAGCTTTGACAGTGCAGCAGCAGACACAGACATAAGTGCCCTCATTCAGTGTAATGACCATTTCATCTTTCTCAAACACAACCAGCTATTTGACTGATTCACCCTGTCATATCAGAGTGTGCCGCATGAAACCCACACCCTGCCGTCTGCAGTTGTTTGAGGTGAAAGTGTTATTGATCCTGTAATTTCTGGACATTATATGTAGCAGATGGATTCGCATTTGACTGTAATTATGAGTCTAAATTGCAGGGAGGAAAGTTGGAGTTCATTGACGTAGCCTCATATCTGAGCAGTGATATTGAGTGATGCTCAGAGTTTTAATGTCTGTTTGTTCGTGGGTCTGAAATGATGTATTTCTCTCTGAATGTTAGAATAATGTCGAAGTGCTTTGTTTTCTGTGTGCTAGTTTGCTGCAGTTGACTCACTTCCACCTACCTAAAGCTGGAAAACTGTGAAAGCCCACTAGTGACACATTTGTGGATTCATAACGAAGAGGCAGATGGCCTCTGCTGATGACCGTGATGTTTGTGATATCTCCTCCTCAGACTTTTTTTTAAACTGTGTAAGACTTCATCGAGGAATGTCCCAGAAACTTAAATATCTCAGAGTTTTATCAAGCTGTATCGCAAACTGGCTCAGACTTTGAAGCGCTGATCATAATGAAAACCAGCAGATTCCTGTTGTAATGACATTCTATTGTTTATGATGAAATCTTGCTGCTCCAACCAACTGTTGGTCCATTAGTGAAAAAAAGTCTATTTTCTGTCATAAAAAAAAATACTGGACCCTCTGCTTTGAGCAAACGTCTTGCTCACCCTGTCAGGATTCTAACTTGCATGATCACCTGTTCACCATACATACAACTACAGTAAGAAACAAGTTAACTCAACATATTTAAGTATGGAAGTCCAAAGAAATCTCAACGATTCCTCTGAAGAGTTGCTTTCATGGCAGCGTTCTTGTAAGACAAATTGACATTAAACTGAATATTTTAATTCCGGGTCAGTTAAAACCTGATCCCACTTATTTAGTCACATCTAAGTGAACATGTCCGTTGACGGTAGCAACAGACAAGGTGAGCAGGAAAAGGATCCAAGCTCAAAGAGATGAATTATCCGAGCAGTGCACCAACACAAGGTGGCTAGGTCAAAGGTGAAGCAGAAGGTCAGCTGGTCAACTGATAAACGTTGAAGCCCTTTCAAATACTGATGCTTTTTCCCTTCATCCTGTCAGTCAAATAAATGTTTCTGTATTTGTCTTTGAATGTCTTACTGAGGGGCTGCAGTGAGGCTGGTGCAGTCTGCAAACACAGTGAAACAAAGACAAAAAGGACAAAAAAGATGGAAAGATTAGACCTCTCCAAAGACATGGATTTAACCCTTTAACGCTCATGTCTATGAGGTCATCTATGAAACAACTATATGCCTCTCTTGTTGCCTCCTCACACCTCCCTGCACATGAATAAGACCAGCGTATTGTCTGATATTGTTTCTCCGTTTCTGTGCCGCCCCGCTGTTTATGCAGTCCACAAACATTACCGCGCTTTGAGAGTTGGAGCCAAATGTGGAAGGACACAACGCCCAAGGGTGATTTGTTTAACTTTGGAAGGTTCTTTGGTTTGTGTTAGATTTGCTGGGAGCCACGCAGAAGCAGTGGATCATCTAGCACGTTCTCCCAAGTGGGAAGCAGCCAGCAGAGTCTTTGCGCTACGCGTGGGTAGAGAGGAAAAAGATAACCCCACCAGGGACCAAACGACAGTCCTCATTTAGACAGCGCCAGGCAGGCCAGCCATTTAACAACACAGAAACAAGAAACTGCATTAGATAATCTTTCTTTCCCCGACTCTCTCGGGAGAGTAATGTTGTTCTCTAACCAGCTGAGAATGAGTTAGATGTATCTCATGAATCATATTATGGCGCCTTTAATCCTCTAAAGTGAGCATCTCTGGAGGGTGAGGTTGCAGATGAGGATGCACAAACTAAAGAGGTGGATGACAGAGGAAACAGATGGGGGAGAAAAGCTGCACACAAACAGGTAGAAGACAAGATAAATCTGCAGTGCTGGGGTGCTGTCCTTCCAGCTGTCAGTCTGCACAGCTGGATGCCGCCTTTTCCATACGGGGTTATGGGTAAAAAGAGCGTAGATAGGGCTGCTACCTGCCTTTCTCATCCATCCCTCCTAATCCAGCCTAAGCACTTAACCAAAGAGGTGCGGTGCAGATCACCTGGGTCTGCAGGGGATCAAAGCCGCTTCAGCGAAAATAAGAGAAGTCGTGAGGAGGGAAAAGCTGATGTAACAAGAAGAGGTAGATTAGCATTAAAGACTTGACAGATTCAAAAAAAAAAAAAAAAAAAAAAGAGAGAGAAGTTTCCTGGGCTGTGAATCACTGTGCTCCTGGATTGCTGTTAATGTCAGGTATACCAGCATAAGTACCCATCAAAAACTGAATCATTTCCCCAAATGAAAAGAGCGGTTATTGCATTTACCTCTCTGAAAAGAAAGCTGGGATGCAGCTGAAAGGATTCAGAGTAACATTAAAAGAAACATGAGAGATGTAGTATTTCCAGTGCCTCTATTAAAATTGTAGTCTGCTATCCATAATCTGTTCCCCACTCGCACCGAGCCACAGCTCCCCAAGTCATATTTCAAACCACACACTGTAATGTATTTTGACAAGTAAATTGCTTGCCTCTTTGCTGATAGCCACTTACTTAAATAATGAATTTTCAGTAATAGCTGCAGAAATAATGCATTCCCCAGGCTGAGGTGGATAGAGGAATTATTCCTGAAAGAGAACTCACATCATGGATCTTTCCAGAAACAGGGGTGGATCCAGTCTAAGCCAATGACCACACTGTGGGTAGAGGAAAAGGACCGGTCTACACTCATGGTGGGCTGTTTTTAAATTAAAGAGGGGATATCAAACAAAATGTGATGATTTTCAGACTAGTTCATATTCATATGATATTCTCAAAATGGTCCGTTCTGAAAAATAACACAAGAACTCCACGAGACTTGCTGAAATGATGTTAGTAGATAAGGATCTCTTAACTGGTTCATGACACAATAGACGGGTGAGCCTTAAGCACCACCAAACCTGGAATTATGGGATGAGAGTTCACCCTCTAAAGAAGATTCTTAGTATTTTAAATAAAATGAAATAAAATGAAACATTTTTTAAACCATTTTGCTGAATGCACAACTGCAAATAATTGGCCAGTCAACTATTTGCACCATGAAAGCGAGGCAGGTGCAGAATGTCCTATGTCGGGGTAACCTCCGGGAAAACGCCTAACCAACAAATTTGAATCGCGTGTGTGCACGATGCATAAACAGCAATAAACATGGCGGGCGGTAATGGTGTGACAGGCAAGATCAAGAAAAAAAAAATTCAGCAGAAGTAACTGACATTTTATTACAAGATTCCTCAATGAAAAAACAGCTTGTACCAGCGAGTCAACCGTCAAAGATATCAAACAGAGAAAGAGAACGTTTGTTTAAGATCTTGAACAGGGCGGTGCGTGTTTCTGAGCGCACAGTAGAGGAGCTCAAAAATGAAACGAAAGCTGCTTTGCGGAACAAACACCGAAGCAATGCTCGAGTAACTCAATGAGTAACTCTACAAGCAGCTGTTTGATGAACTCCAACATTTCAAAACACACCCAGACGCTTAAAGGTGAAGAGCCAAGCAAACTTGCCAAACTGGCGTCAGCGAGCCATGACGGTTTGAGACTTTGATTGCCTCCTGTTCTCATCTGTTAATTGAAAAATGTTGTGTCTCCTAAATCTTAATTTGCTGTATAGCATCATCATCTTTTTCTAAAAAAATTGTTTGATCCCTAAATATCCGTTCTCTTTGCACATCTTGTCTTGACAGGAACGCATGAGCACGACCTCCACCTTCCTTTAAAGCCAAACAGATGTGTTAGTCCTGCTGTTAGCACCTGTAATTGCGGGGTCAACCTCCATTAAATGTAACACTCTGTTGGGGCGTTAACCTTTTTTTTCCATCATTAGCAAAAATGTTCCGTTTTCATCGCTAATGGCTGGATGTGCGTACAGGCCCTGATATTCAGTTACTTGTTAAAGCTAACAGCTGCAGCAGATCACCATCAGTAATTTATTCAGACATCCATCTGATTAAACGTACACAAGTACGAATTTTGTTGAAAAAACACCAGACCACAGGGACACAGAAGGACATTCATTCACAAGTGTTTGTGTGTCAAGCAGAGCAGCGTCTGAGTGGACAGCCTCAGGTGAGAGGAGCTCTGATAGGGAAGGGCGTACTGATAATGCAGCTGATTAGCCGCTGATCATTATCTACAGTACGGCTTATGATGCTCAAAATCAATGGCAGGAAAGAGGGGAGCGCGCCCTGTGACAGATTAAATGTCTCACAGCATACGATAAAGTCTGCCTCATCACACTCTGCTTTCTAACTCCGAGGGATGCTTTTTGATGGATGAAAACAAAAATTTCCTTCTTAAAAAAAAAGGAGTCTCATTGTTTTAAGAGCTGATAAAACATACAAACTCGGATTACCGTAATCCTCCATCATTTCCTCTGCAGCGAATGGCTGCAGCCAATTTCAGCGCCTCAGTCTTCATCTATGAACACTTTGATGCTGTGTCAAATGTCGTCTCTCTTCAAAGACTCCTCAGAAACAGGGAGGAAGGAGTGAGGGGGCAAATTGCTGTCTATTAGCCAACATGAAACAAAAGGGCAGATCCTGCATCACATTATGTGGATGATGATGCTGTTTGTGACACCTTAGAAAGTCACCTCGTGCCTAAAGAACACACTCGAGCCATTTTTGGTTTCTTTGATCTTCTTTCTGCAGAGTAAAGGGTTCACAACCCGAGCTTTTAATGTAATGTGACTTTAAAAGGACTTGTAACTGTTTCAAGCCTTTTATACACCGTGGAAATGTATCTGAAGTGTGTGTGGTATGTTTAGGTCTGTTATCCTCTCTGAACCAACATTTGCATTATTAATGTCTAATTGAATAAAATGAAGGAAAAACAAACACTGGAAAACAGCTAAAACTGAGAGCATATTAATGAAAACATCGCCTCGCTTTAGGTGAGGTGATGACTTAAAGGCAGGCAAACATAAGAAAAAGGATTTATGTGATGTATTATGAATCAAAGTGGCATGTTATTAACCAAGACCTCATTACTGGTGCAAAGAATCAGCAAATTAAATCAGATTGTGACAATCATCAAATTTCCAAACCAGTGTCAAAATTTCAGTGATGGTTTCTGTTGCATAACTAAAACAATGACAACTTTCCATTAACAATTAATCAGAAGAATACCATATTGACCTGAATATGAGACAAGTTTTTTTTCATTGCCTCCAAAAAGACTAAATGAAAAATATTAAGTGTAAAAGAAAAACTGACCGTGGTCCTCAAAGCATCCGTTTTCAAGAGACTGATGAGAGGATGTGTGAGTTTGTTATTGAGAAACATGACGAAAGGCATCATAACCAGAGCTCTCATCAGTATTACATTTGAAGTACGGAGCTTGTGATGTATTTACAGCCAAAAACAAAAACAGTCTCTTTTAGTTCAATGATTTTCTCAGAACTTCAATAAAAAATAGTTTGTTGAAAAAGTGAATTTTTGGTTGTCAGAGACTTTTTCTGAAGGTGTTCTCTTATAATCAGTGTCGTCATATATTCAGGTCAATAAGACAAGTAAAAATCAAAACTTTGATAAGAATATGTGAACATGTCCTGATATGGACATCCTAAAAGAAAGCCAACTTCCAGTGATGAAGCAAGAAGGTCACAAGATCAAATCAAAGTTCACTGGTGGTCTTTCTGTGTGGAGTTTGCATGTTCTCCCTGTGCATGCGTGGGTTCTCTCTGAGCACTCCGGCTTCCTCCCACAGTCCAAAAACATGCTCATCAGGTCAGTTGGTGATTCTATATTGCCCGTAGGTGTGAGTGTGAGCGTGAAGGGTTGTCTGTCTCTGTGTGTCAGCCCTGTGATTGGCTGGAGACCAGTCCAGGGTGTACCCCGCCTCTCACCCTAAGACAGCTGGGATAGACTCCAGACACCTGTGACCCAGAACAGGATAAGCAGCATAAAAAATGAATAAATTCAGAATGTTCTCAGCAATGAAAACAATGAGTCTATACATTTATTATATTATCAAAAATATTTTTAAGGTCAGGCAAAAAATAAAAAAGAAATTATTTATTTATGTATTTATGTATTTATTTATTTAATTTCTTTCTTTCTTTTTCTTTCTTTCTTTCTTTCTTTCTTTCTTTCTTTCTTTCTTTCTTTCTTTCTTTCTTTCTTTCTTTCTTTCTTTCTTTCATGGCAGTTTAAGGATGAAAATATACAAATGTCCAAAACAGGCTAAACAGTCCAGATTCAGAGAAAGTCCTGGAAATGAACAATGAAATCTTTTTCATTTTTACTTTTTTTCATTCTAATTTTATTTTTCCCCTCGCTTCATTTCTGTCAAATTTAGTTGTACTTGATAAAATGACAATTCAGGTCTGTTAAATGTCTGTTTTTCCTTTTTTTTCTTAAATATAATCAAAATGTTAACAGGTGAACTGAAATGTCAACTAAATAAGCTAAAATGCAAACTGTTAAGTACACTTTGCATGCTTCGGAGAAAGTTAATTTTTTCTGGGAAGAACTTAGACAGACTTTAAAATATCAAGTGGGAAAGCTGAAATTAAGTTTAAAAGGGGTGAATACTTAATAGATTTTTTCCAACTGTTTGTAAAATCTAGTTAAAATTGAAATATTGAGAGTAGAGGCAACATATCAAAAACAGACCTGAAGTCTAAATATTAAACTTAAGTCTTTGTGTTAATAAAGGAAAAACTCAAGAATCACATCAGATGGAACAAATTAGGATTTTTAGGATAATTCAGGATTGTTTTTTGTGTTTTGAAAATAAATATTATATTGAGATAAAAGTACAAGTCGGGCCAATGTCTCTTAACATCAATATTAAGATTTCAGATTGCATTTGGCAATAAATATGAAACCCCCCCTCATCTGATTGTGATTTTCAATACTTGAGACTGATTCTGTTACGCCATCTTTAATCTCACGTCGTTGCCTCTGTTTTTATGACACACATACACAAACATCTCCTGAGTTTTCTCTTTTAATTTCCTCAGAAAGTGCATTTTTGGGTAAGAATTGTTGGTTTGGATAGAAAATCTCTCCACCTCATGTCAGATTTAGGACACTGTGGAGTCAAACGGGTTGAAGGCTTAAGAGAATGAATTTTTTTCTGTACAGTGTTTAATATCATCAGCTGGCGCAGTGGGTCCACTTGTTCCATTTCCCTGTGTAAGCATTACAGCAGGGGCTGAGAGGCTCACAGATCTGCAGCATGCTGACTCCATAAATTCTGTTGGTAAGATTCTTAGTGGGAGAGCGGAAATGGGAATGAACCAGGGCACGGCTTGTGGCGGGGGAAGATTTATCTGTTTCCAAAGTGACAACACAAAGGAGCTGTGAGTAACTTACAGTCTGTGGGAAAAAAAAAAAACAAGCCGACTTGGAGAATCTCTCCGAGGTCTGGTTGAAGAATGAGGAGGTTTTTTTGTTGAATAAGAGTTCTGAAATGATGCTCGTCCTCTCCGGGTGCAGAGTACTCCTGCTGCACTCGCCTCTGGATAAAAGTTGTAGCTGCAGTGAACCTCAGCTGCTCCTAGCAGAGTGAACGTCAGCCTTCATCCCAGCGGACGGTGTTCAGGTGGAGCTGCCTGTTTGGTGGGAACAGAGAGGAGGCTCATTAAAAGTGATCCTCTTGTCCGGAGCAGCCTGATGACTTTCAGCCCTGATATCCTCCAGAGTTTGTTTGAAGACGAGGATCTGATCTCAGGTCTGTAACTCTGTCATGGTCAACCTCGGTTACCTGCTAACGAGGGAGAGGCAACACGAAGGTTTCTCATCTCTGAGCCAGGAAAAGTCGTACTGCTTCCCGAGACGCCTCACAGCCTCTGTAGAGAAAGAGCCTGGGGAGGTTATTCATTACAAAAACATGAATTCAAGAGTTTCAAGTGAACAAATAACATTCTTTCAAAAAGGAAACAAATTCATGAAGACTTAACACATCTGTGAGAACAAAATCAACAAGTTTAACAGAATAACATCCATGAAATGATCAGCAAAAGATCCTCCAACATTATGTTCATAAATTCACTAAAATGACAGAGAAATTCTCTGAGATGAAAGTTGCAAAGTTTTGGGAAAGAAACATCTCAAATTTTCCAACCCTGACGGTAAAATATTTGAATTATTATGGTAAGTATGGTTTGGTTTCTGTTTGAAACAGGCTTTGGTGTCTGTCCAAAAATGAAAGCAAAAGCAGGAGGAACACAATCCATCGTAATGACATCCCAGCTCCCACGGCTGGTGATCAGAGGAGGATTTATTTCCCTCTATAAACAGATATCTGCATGATGAGCAGCTGACAATCTGTTCTACATCAAACATTTACAATCAGACACAAAGCTGCTTGATGCGTTTAGATGTCCTGACTTCCTGGAATGCACCAGAAATGATGGATCCACCTCCATTCAACAAACGAAACAAATGAACATCGTAAAAGTATTTTTCTTCTCTTCTTGAGGACGGACCTGAAACTGAGACTTGCCACAAACAGATAGATGGGTGCTCCTCTGTGGGGTGTAAAATGAACGGAGAAATGGCACCTTTGGCAACACCAAATTTTCTACTCTCTTATTTTCCCAAGAAGCTTTGAAATACAGTTGCAGACATCTCTTGAAGTAAAATAGAGTCATTGTTGCCTAAGGTAAAGGCTCACTGATATCGGTAAGTGGGAAAGAAAATCACTCACTTCCTAATTGACAATATGTGCTGCACAGATTGAAATAGAAACTAATCCAAAGCGATTTGTAACTGAATCTTTCACACTCATTAATTTCCACATCAGATCTCAGGAGTGTTTCTCCTGCAGCTGCTGCCTACGCTCACTCATGTTGCACAATAATCCATATTTACCTTTCTCTCTGCAGTTTGGTACCTGTGAGACAGCTTCAGGGTTTCTCTTTGTTTCTCCTACAGACACACACACACACACACATGTGCACACACTGCCTTCTGTCCTCGGTGTTACCCAAGCTGTGCGCACAAAGAGGCAGAAGTCACATCCCTGGAGGAAAAAGAGGGGAACCGACGAGGAGGGATTAAAGCAGGGTGTAATGATGTGGGGGTGAGGAGTATGATAGGAAGTGAAAACACACGCAGAGAGCAGAAACATGCATAAATACACTGCATTCATGGTTCCCCAGAACAAGCCTACACAAACCTTTCTATATGGAGATCACACACACATTGGCAGCGCTGCAGGATAACAAGGCAGTGTCAAAAGCACTTAAAACAACCAACGGCAAACCAGGCAGAAGATGCAGGTGGAGATGATCAGATGTGAGGAGTCTCACCTCCATTTAAATACGAAAGCTGCTCAGAGGAAGCAGAACGAAGAGAGTGAAGGTGCGCTGGAGGGAAAACAGAAAGAAGTTAGAGTGAACAAAGTCGATCCGAGGGAGGTGTTTTCATCACTTAGGCAAAAGTATGGAAGTAATTACTCACCAGTCTGATTCAACCCAACTCCTTCCTCTGTTAAATGTCTAACAGGGACAGCAGCAGCAGCAGCAGCCTGCGCAGCTTTGCACTTTGATTAAAGCTAAGTGAGCGCTCGCTGTAATCCCTGAATCCTTTTTAGTCTCGCTGGGATTTAGGTGAGAATGATTTCCTCTCAGAGCTGAGATTTGTGGCTTGCTGGCTCTTTGTTTGGGATGACATCTCAGTGTGTATTCAATCATTCTTCACATGCTCTGCAGCTGGCATTTCGGGGGTATATCAAAGTGCCTGAAAATCTGCCCAATCACCCGGAGTTAAATACCCAGCTAACACCCGTGTGGAGATGCAGCGCGGCGTGATACAGTTGTCTCAACACATGTCGAGAATTTAAAAAGCAAAGTGAAAGCTGCACTGTGTTGTTTGAACCCTTGTTGACTCACTCTCCATGGTGGTACACTCTGAAGTGTGTATTAGTGGCACTTTTTCCTCCCTGAAGACACAGCTTGTTAATTACTCCATGGCGCTAACATGACAGGAGGGCTAACAGTGTCTGTGGAAGGTTCGGAGATGGTCGAGCAGAACTGTTTATTGACTCAGAAGGATGATTTATGGAGCCTCACTGGGGGGACTAAATCATCTGTGTTCCTGTGTCTGTGTGTGGCCATGAGGGAGCAGAGAGGGAGGTTTCAAGTCTGGAAATGTTGGGTAGTAGTTAAAATGCTTGACTCGTTTTTTTGTCACTCATTATCTGAATTTAAAAAGTGTACTCTGGATTTCTGGATTTAGTCTGGATTTGGGTATGAGACCTGATCTGGTTTAAATGCTATAGTGTTCCAAGTGGTCTGTTCCAGCAGGTTTTAGTGTGTGCAGGAAAAAACAGTCAGTTTGGAGAGAAAACAAGAAGCAACCTCAAGAGCTAAAATATGAAGCTAAATCGGAAAGGACAAAAAACTGAAGTTCCTGAAGTGTCCACTTGAAGCTGGCTGCAAAAGCAAATAGTCCCCTGCTGATAATCATGTTAAAATTCATATTTCTACTGCTAAATTAAACCTGTTTACTTTATTCTTTTTCATACACACTTTTTATGACTCATCCGTTTTGAAGGTATTCAGATTGAGAGTTAAGCATCAATTTACATAAACAGGGGCCTTGCAGAGTGGACTGAACGAAGACAGAGTTAAGCCTTTGTGAAACTTTCTGTCTACAGTGAAACTGAGACTCTCCACAAAAAGATGAACAGGCGCTCCTCTAGTGGATGTAAAAAGGACCAAAAAATTATGGTATTTACTTAGCAGTAAGGGTACATTTTTTCTGAACCTTTCATCTGAACATATAATTGCCTCTTAAGCTGCTAATTGGACTGTAAACAATGCATCACACCGAAAAGAAAGTCTTAGTTACCGTACCAATAAAAAGTTTAATTGCAAACCACTTTAAAGGCAGGGTTTGTAGTCACAGAAAACCATCATGAATTTGAATGTAGCATCTCCTCAGGACTCCATTTAGCCCCCACCCTCCCACACTCGGAGCTCCTCCAAAACGACGCCCCGCTACAAGCACGAGTGCCACTGATTCACGATCATATGGTCAGGACTGATTCAAAACCACAGACTCAAATCTTCAGCACGTAGCTTTTGTTTGCACGACATTACCAGTAACCAGGGTATCGGTAGTTTTTCTGTCATTCTCCAGCGTAATGGAGATCTCTCTTGGTTATGTGCATTGAATCAGAGCTAGTGCAGGCTGGGGAAATGTACATGCAGCAGGTAGGCCAGGATTTGATTGGTTCAACAAATTGGATCCTAAACACTAGGATTGGTTGGTGTTTTCCCAGGTTTACTCCTTCTGTAGACAACAGATATTTTTTGTTCTATTTTAAGAACACATCATGCATTGATTGCCTTCAGGACATAAAGATCATTTTAACTAGAATAACAAAAAATGAATCGAAATCTGATTACCAACCCTGCCTTTAAGGCACGCAGTTCCCTAAAAGCTGGGCACCATTTCCAGACCACATGTATTTTTTCAGAAGAAAGTCAGTGTTTACAAGACCAAATTTAAATATTTAACCAAACTCTGAGAGGTCCCTCATTAGTCTGACTATGTGCAGCTAACAAACAAGAGCATAATTCCCCAGAAGATTTCACAGTGTGTGTGGGTGAATTGATCTGTCATGTCTTTTCCCCAGTGCACAAACCCTGCAGTCTCCCACTGGTCCCCTCTGAAGAACAGGACAATAATGAGAGATCTGCTCCTGTAAAAACATCAGGCAGAACAGGGTGACTGCATTTGTTGACTTTAAGTTGCATCCCCTATGGACGCATGCATGGAGAGAACATGAAGTAGATGAAAATAAGAGATGGGTGACATCCTGGTTGGTATGAATTAAGATTCCTGTCTGCCTCCTCTGAGTTTCTCTGTGTTTTTCATGTGTGTGAGCCTTGAATCACCTTGTGTATTTTTGATAATAGCGTAAACTTGCTAAACAGCCGAGGGGAGCTGCTCTGAAGCGGCTGAGGTGAGCGGGTGAAACCTCTGCCAGGAAGCCTCTGGCTGTGTCACAAAAGGCCGTTTTTCATGGCAAAATTATGGAATTACACTGAGTCGAAGACAGTTTCTTCAAGATTGGATAAGGGATGAATAATTTAGAACCTAATGATTAATCCAGTGGCAAAACGCCCTGCTGAAATATAGCACCTGTGAAGGTGACGTTAGCCCTCAAGAAAGATGGATGTGGAGGTTTGTCATTCGCTTTTCTAAAGAAAATTTCATCTCAGGCTCGTCATAAATCTTCCTGGCAGAGGAAAGTACAATAAGTCCATCGTGAATACCTCCACATCACGCATCATTATAGCTCAATTGTGCATGCAACATGTAAACGCAGTGCAAATCACTTCCTGAAGTTGGGATTGGTCTGATGTTTAATCCTGTTGTTGATGCAGACTTTGAAGCTACTTTGAGGATGAGCTTACAGGGTTTGCTGTGAGTTAAAGACTCTCATGCTGTCACTTATACGTTTAGCTTACCGAGAAACTTCCCAAACATTTCGAGCAGTTGTGGGATTACGGCATTAAACGCTCTGAACTGTCTATGTGTCGCAGGAGTTAGAAAGAGCAAGACAGGCAGTGAGTGCAAGCTGCTTTCCTTCCTCTGATAAATATAGATAGCACTGAGGGCAACACTTTATTGCTTCACACTGAGAAAAACACAACCTGAATCAATTTTACAATTAGCCAGTTCAGTGTTTTAATTAAAAAACAACAGTAGCCTTTGAAGAAATCAATTCCAACTAAAGAGGCAAAAGAGAGAATTCCCCCGACGGTCCAGCGTCCCTCAGCTCTGCCGATTCAAAGACGCGCAGGGAGACGCTTCTGGGTCTTTCTTTCATGCACAACAGCCTGAAACAGGAACTGTCTCAGCAGTGTTAGAAGTTATACTTCTTTAATTTCAAAACTTACACTGTCAAGGAGAAAAGACAGGAGGAGAGAAAGAAGGTGTGACACACAACAAGTGCTGAAGGGTGACCCAGCAAAATTCAGGATGAAATATTTTATGGTTTATTACATAATAAATTTACATAGAAACAACAAAATTCCAACTCTGGCTGCAACCCTCTGGACACCTCTCCATTTCTTGTTGAACATCAATCTCTTGATCCTTCCGGTTTTAAGTCCTCCCGCTGTTTACAAATGTCTTTCTGCTGAAGTCAGTGAAGCTCCACAGAGTCTTGATTTAAGAGAGGTCATACTCCTCTCTGCCATCCAGCAGAAACTTACAGAGACTGCCAGTTCAGACAAAGGCTTCTATGCGAAAAGAAATGTTTGTTTTTTTGCATGATAATTTGGGCCATTAAGATGTTAAGTCTGACGTAAAAAGTAAGAAGATGTCACTCAATGAGAGCAGATGAAAAATCAGCATAAAATTCAGAATATAAGTGGGATTAGAAGAGGAAATGCAGCATGTTTTGGGGTTACCAGAAGTAAAAATGCATATACTGTTTCTACATGAAGACTTGTATTGCATTCTGAAATGTGCAGTTTCTGTGCAGATGTGTAGCTTCTTTCTAGTAGCGACTTTTATCCCTGTGCTGCCAACTTCTACATTAAATAATAAATCAGTTCATCTCATTGCATTACAATGTTGCTTTTCCTTCAATCCAGTACCAATCATAGAATCAGTTGTTTCTGTTGTAGAAGCCCCATGCTTCTGATACTCCAAATTTAACAGAACTTGGAACAAAAGATTTTTTTCTGAGACCCAAAAGGTGACGTACTGTTTGCTGCTCACAAACATACGTAAAAAGAAATACACATTTATAAGAAGGGATGCCTAAAATGGGCTTTATATGAAAAAGATGGACAACGTGTCAGCTCCCATAAAAAGAAGCCAAAACATCAAGAACTCTGACTGGCTGCAGTATAGGTTTGAACTTTTCAAAGAATAATGAATAATGATGTAGAACAACAAGGTTTTCTTTCTGAATGTGATCAAACAGAGCCAGACAGACATAAACCAACCAGCATCCCGCCATCTTGGTGCATCTGAAATACATTTGAACAACTGCTGCCATATGCAGATACATGAATTCACACTCCAGAATAATTTATTTTAAACAAACCCACATTTAGAAGTGTTCTTGACCAACAAAACCAGAGTCCTGAAGCTTCCTTCAGATGATACACCAGCTCTTAGACAGTCAGTCTCTACAGGGATCCTTTCTGTTTCTTTGTCAGACACTGATCATAACAACCTGAGCCTGTCAGGGACAAAAACAAGAAGTTTGATCTGTCATATTTCCCCTTCAAGGATGATGTTTGAGTCACGACATTCTGTTTCACTGCTGCAGGCTGAAGACATCGACAGGATTTTGTCCCTCAAAGTCATTGAAACCCTGAAATGTTTAAAATCAGCCCAGGTTAGGACTGCAGGAATAAAAGTGGCTTTAAAATGAGACAGGATGTAAAAGGTGGTCTGGCACTTCAGGTCTTAATATACAGGAGATGGTTGTAGAAGAATAAACAGGACTCTGTGTTGTTAATAATTCTCAGTACTAGATCTAAATTGAATATGTTTCATTTTCAGTGTGGATTACATCCAGAGTCTGGTATTTGTTCAGTATTTCCTCTGACAGCTCCAAGGTTCCCACAGTTATTGATCTGCCAGCTTTCATTTCCATCCACTGAGCTTTATCCCCCGCTAACCAGAAACAACATACTCTCTCTGTAACCGCTGTATGACCGTGCATCCAGTCAGCCCACTTTTCTGACAGAGGAAAACAAACCCCACCCATGTTTAAGCATGTCTGCCATCAAACCAAAGCTGAGCTGGATTCTCAGCCGGCTGTCCGTGTTGACGATGATCGAGTCTCTCTCTCTCTCTGCTCACCTGATGTGTGGTTTGGTGAGAAGGAAAAAGGCTGAAACTTCAAACAGCGCCTTTCTCTGACGCAGTGATAAACCCGCCTGATGAAAGAGAGGAGCTTCAGAGGAGAGGAGGTGATGAGCTTAACTTGGGGGATTTAGCAGCTCTGTGTTTCTCTTCCTGCATTTTGTCAAACACCGTGTAGCCTTCGTGAGTCTGAGTTACAGGACAAAATGAAGCCTGTTGGGGAAATGTTCATTCAGGGTGCAAAAAGCTTTCCTGTCTGAGCAGGTGCATGCACGGAGGAAGCATACTTTTATCATATGGTTGTATATGTTCCATAACCACATTAGAGTCACGAGATTTTCAAAGCAAAACTTTTGAAAATCCATTAAATGTTAAGTTTAAGAGAGCTTGGAGTCCCCCTCACACCAGGATGTAAAATGTTTACTACCGCCATCTACTGTTCACTTGGAGGAAATCACTTTTACAGAAAGAAAAACCTGTTTCTCCTCTTATAACTTTTTATTATAAAGATAGTCATAAAAAAACTGAGACATTAAAAAAAATATGGAATAAAGTTGTGATTTCTCTGAGTGCATTTATTTCCTACAGCTTGTGTTTAGAGAGCAGCTCTGCTCTGATGTGGACACTTTGGTGTTTTCTGTCTCTTCCAGACTTACAGTATTTCTCCCTCTGTTGTTGATGCTGATGTTTGCAGTGTTCACAAAGAATCAGAGAAATGTGTTTATTCCCTTTCAGTCTGGAATGTTGGGTTTTTTTTGTTCATTCAGAGGTGCTCAAGGTCTCTGAAATGTTTACGCCAAGCTGCATCAGTGTTCATCTCGTCCATTAAGGCATTGTGACACACTGAGCCCAGAAATAGTTTGAAAAGCTCAGATGAATGCACACACACTTGTACACTTTATTTCCACAGCTTTGCTTTTAATGCAGAGTGCTTTGACAGTCTTTAACCCATGCTCCCGGAGCAGTAAGTCTACCACTTATACACTGTGTAGCATCACATTCTTCAGTTCTGCTGTAAACAAAGGATGTGAAGTGTTCAGGTGAATGTCTCTAATGCACATCTATGACAGAGCATTTGGACCCGATTTTAAACAGCGTGTTTACACCTGATTTTATTTGGAATATGAGTTTAAAAATACAGTGTTGGGATGTGATGTTTTGATTGAAATGAATGAAGTCCATGTATATGAAAATAAAAACAGTTCATTTAAGACACCTGTGTAGGAAAAACTGCTTCCAGTGCTGCTATACTGACCTTTTATGATGCTGATGTGTAAATATTGTGATATATTTAACAATCAAACACTCATGTCTGCCATTTTACTGGCTTATTTGTGTTGTCAGATTTAGATTCTCACTCAGACCTGGAAACCCACACGACATTAGCAGCAGATCCTTTAAGGCTGTGAGGACGGTCACTGTGTCAGATTAACTGATCACAGAGCTGGACGTAGTGTACGTGACGCTGATGTTGATGATGGGAGGAAAAATGGATGGAAAAGATCACGCTGGACACCAAATACTCATGATAGTTATTGGCCAGGTTACAGAAGTGTGTCTGCTGTTTCTCGCCATCGTGGTCGACCCTGGATGACACAATCTAAAAGGCAGGATGTTGTTGCCAGAGCTCTACAAACTTTTTCCCTGTTGTTTTTCCATCTCACAGCTACAGCTTTACCATTCTTCTCTTAACTTGTGCCATTTTGTTTGTAGACAGTTTTAATTTATTATTATTGTTGTTGTTGTTATTATTCTAAAAGTTATATTTTCAGAGAGGACAGGACAGTGGATAGAGCAGGGAAGAGAGTGAGAGTGGAGCTGCTTAAGCGCCCCACACTGCTCAAAGTTTTATTTACTGCTTTTGACTCCAGAGTGTTGCCGTTCAAGTCTCACGAGAGCTTTGATATGCGAGTCATTTGTGGTTCAGGTTGTAATCGTCATTATGACTCCCAGTTAATGAAACTGCATTTACCCAAACGACTTCCATGCCTGCAGAGTGCTCTGTGCAGCGTTGGTCGACTTCATGTGACAAAATAAATCATAAAAAGCAAAAAGAAATAATTTAACAGGCACAAGTTTTTTAGGAGCGTTCAAGGCGTGCAGATGTGGCCTTAATTGTCGATCACTTTGAGACACTGTAAAGAATAAATGATAGATATTCAGAGTTGACACTCAACATCTGTCAGCTCAGCTACTTAGGTTTAAAAATCATTAATAAAGACACAGAATGACAACACTGAATCCCAGCACAGGGAGGTAAACCTGCTCAAAAACATGGATGAACAGAGGAGAAAAATTTGGAAGTTTAGTGAACGTTAAAAGTTTGATAAATTCATTTGTCTCATAATTTTTGATTATCTTGCATAATTTGTTTTTGCAAACAGAGTTCCAACCTCTTTCACTGGATTATGCACGAGAAGAAAACAGATTAAACTGTGGTAAGATTTGTGCAAGATGTGACAGGAAGCAACTTCGTCATTTATAAACTTTTTGCAAGGATGCAGACAAAAAACATACATTGTGTGAGTCTGTTTATTTTACCTTGATCGTCATTAACTTGTGTAATTTTTAAGTGTCACTCAGTGGCTTCTGGTTGGTATCAGAAAACCAGATGTAAAACGAGTGCAGAGCAAAGTATCCTCGCTAGTGTGCAGAATAAAAATGTCACGCAACACCGAAGAGTAAAATATAGAAGACCTGGTACTGTGAGCTCTGTTTTTAACATAAACAAATGACTCTTTGCTGCCTCATTGGCCTCTCTGCTGTGTGCCTTTACTGTTTGGTAAATTTAGAAAGCTGCTGAGCTGCACAAAAAGATGCCAAGTTCTGTTCTTTAAGTGCAAGCTGAGGAGGCAACAACTCTGCAGCAGGAGGTGTGAAAAACTACAATTACTGTACCTCACACATGCTCTTTGTTAATTATTTTGTGGTAGTTTAAGAATTACTGTACAGAGTAAAGATTAATAAATGTAACACTCTGACATCAGCTGCAAACACGACTCGTCTAATGTCCCTCCATGGCGACCTCTGACCCTACTGAGTGATGACCAGAGAGGTGAGATAAAGTGCTCATTTTATCCTTCTCAGAGTCGTTCAGAGCGTCTCTTTTCACAGCCTCTGGTCCCCTGGGAGCCCTTTAACTCCGGCCTCATAAGAGCCCCACAGAGTCCTCTATGTCAGTCACTCAGACACCTGCCGCTGATTGGATCAGAGATTGATTACACCCTATTCACACGGCGTCATCACTGGAGGACAGACGCATGCACCGCTGGT
Organism: Labroides dimidiatus; assembly: GCA_030710495.1. Classification (NCBI taxonomy): domain Eukaryota; kingdom Metazoa; phylum Chordata; class Actinopteri; order Labriformes; family Labridae; genus Labroides; species Labroides dimidiatus. The sequence continues at coordinate 18,260,263 of CM061161.1, read as the reverse complement.
CAATGGGGCCTTGTAATCAGAGCCGGTGCAGCGGTGACACGGCGGCGTGGTGTTAGGAAAATCACTCAGCTGATTTCTGCAGACACATGGAGAGTTTCAGAATCAGGGGCTGCTGTTCCTCAAAGTTAGATTCAAAGCAACCAATGGATTCAGACAGCAACCAATCATCTTTATCCTCTTTAATCCTGTGACACTTTTTGTTTGTTTCATGTGCGAACGTCAGGCTGGATGCTCATTTGGTAAATCACATAATTTAACACCTGAGATTTTTCTTTCCGTGGAAGCAGAAATCCAGCGATGACATTTGATTGACGTCACACATGACATCATGTCAATATGAAAACCTTAATAATATGAAGAAGATTGAGCAGGAGGATGTTTTAATGATAAAATCCCTGCAGCCATCTGTTGGTGTAATGAAACACCGGCTCTGGCAGAGAATCTGGATGACCTCTCACTATCCGTGTGGAGCATATGCCGCACCGCAGAGTGGAAGCCACAACCTTTTTCCTGTGCCGACGACCATCAGCAGCCTCATAATCATCAAAACCTCATCTGCTACATTCATAAATCCCCACTCCACTCTGGATTTCTTGAGGATTTGCAAAACAGGGACGCGCCATATGCTGCCGTTCTGCACGCGCTCGGTTTTGTGTGCAGAGACAGAGAAATTAATTAAAAGCATGGTGTGCTGGTTTTGATTTTTAAGACCTGTAAATATCACAGGAAACAACACATGTAGCCTTTCTCGTCTGTTTTATTCCAGGAGGTATTAGAGTTAGAGAGGAAGCAGCAGCAATCCACAAGTGCAAAGACTCACTGTGTTAGCGATCCTCCTCGTATTTTGAGATTAAGAACATGAGCAAAGCATCATTGTTACTCTCCATGACTCCGTAAGACTTCAAACGCCGGCAAGACTTAGAGTCAGTAAAGATGCTGCTTTTAAGTGCTAATGTGCTGGATATTAGTAGTAAAATGTGTGTGCGTGTGTGTGGCTTGTTTGCCTTCATGTGGTGGTGTATCCTCGCAGTGTGTGAGAGATGCTGCTGCACCAAGCTGAGGCAGTTTCAAGGATTACTGTCGGGGCGGAAAAGAGGCAATTAATCTCTGCCTTCAAACCGGGAAACAGCTGAGCTTCAAGGCCTTTGGGATCTTTTGCAACATGATAATCTTCTGTTTACTAAATTCCCCATGTGGTCATGTTGACGGCGTGTGTGTGGTGTGTAAACATGTATGTATGTTTTATTCTGAGCTATTTAAAGCAGAATTTAGTGATGAAACCCATCAGACATGCAGGAGAGGAGCACAGTTTGTTTGATTTTGTTTTTGCTCAGTTTTCAATTACAGCCAGATCCCGGGTGGCTCCGGCGTCCGGGGTGCTATCAGTTAGAACAGGATGTTTGATCAGAACTAAGCTCTGCTGACATTTGAGTTTGTGTCCTTGTTCCTGGCTTTGTTGTCAGGTCACAACCAGAACAGCACATAATGTCTGCATGAGGTGTGCCAGGGAAGCTTTTTTAACTCATGAAATATCTGAAATGTGCCGTCAGGGAGGTCAGGTCCAGGATGAGGGAAGGGGGGATGGTTTGGAGCTCTCTACCTGCCTGACACCGATGAGCAAAAACAAAATGCAGCCGTACATCTCTCCCCCCTCCAGCTGCAGGATTCAGTCTGATCAGACCTGGCATCCTTACCTCCAGGACCTCCACAATTCTTTTCTCCATCTGTCTGTGCAGATATAACTCTCCATCCAGTCTGAAAATAAACTACAACAGGAACAAACAGGAAAATATGAAGCTCCTCTCCCACTCGTCTGTCTTTGGTCTCACTGACCATAAAACCAAGAATAACCAGAAAGCTCTTTGATGCACCAACTATCCATATTTACCTGAGATAGTATGAGGTCATACTTTTACTTGGAAATTAAACTTTTAGATTATAATTGTCTTATCTTCTTTTAGGTGCTTGGTTATCTTGCTCTTTACAGACAATAATGTTTTGAGTCTTAAAATGATCAACCGTTGTCTTTTTCCATTTGTTGGTTTTCAGTTCATGCTGCAGTATTTTACAGCCACAGTGTCAGAGAGCTGTCATTGTATCATTAAGTCACAGCCTCATTTCCTCTCTGCATAGATAAACAGACGCCATTTATACACATCACAGACTCCAGCACACAAACTTACATTACAGATGAGTTTATTTATCAAATGTTGAACGCCTGATCTTTGTCCTGTTCACATCTTCTCCATCACAATACTGGAGCTGAAAGGTTTAATTTAAGCAGTTTTAGCATTTACTTCCACAGGCTCCGCTCCGTTGAGTTTCAGATCCAGCAGGTTGGAGCCCGACTGAGCTGATACTCAAGACCAATGTTGTGATTGAGTCACCAAACCTCACGTCCAAGTCAAACGCCGAAACCTTAGCATTCAAGTCCAAGGTGAACCAGAGACACCATAGAATACTTTGAGTCAAGTCCTCATTGTTATTATTTAGTACAAGGAGGGAAGCTGTTTATAGGTCAGGACTCGGACTCGGGTCCTGAACTTGAGTCCATAGAACAGAAGAGATCGAGTAAGACTGGAAGTGAGGCACGAAAACAACATTGAATCTTCCAGTTCATCTTCAGAATAAAATTCTCTGTGGTGACAACAGATTTTATTTGTGAACCATAACACAAACCAACACAGTGATCAGGGCAAAGCCTGGAGTTACCAAGCCAGAGTTATTAGAAGATGAAAAGGATGAGCAGAGGCTCACCATTGGGGTGGGAGGTGGGGAATCCTCGGTTACAGCAGTGTTGCCAACTTAGCGACTTTTCAGACCCCTTGAGCCACTCTTTTACAAAAAAGAGACTAGCGACAAATCTAGCAACTTTTCTGGAGTTTGGAGACTGACTGAAAGCACATATAGATCTGCCATGGGCCCCTCCTCCTTCCAAATCACTTACAGGTGGACAAGTCCTCCTTGCTGCCAGAGCAGATGTGTTTGCCTCTTTTTAGTCCCAAGCCCAGATTAGAGGAGGGTTGATATTTTGACATCAAAAATAAAACTAGAATGGACAAAAGAAAGTTCATTTACAGTTATAAGCATTTTTTACTCACTTTCTGTCTCTCCCACAATGTTATTTCTCTCCTACAGCGTCCATGACACTAACACGCAAATGACTTGTTATGTAAATGAGGCAATGACATCATCTAGCAACCTAGGGGAAATCCAATAACTACTGTCCTTCCTGAGGAGTTGGGAACTCAGGTCACATGACTTCAGCTGTCCTGCAGTCCAGGCAACACAGCCTCCTGATGTTGATCAGCTATTAGCTATGGCCATTTCTCCAATGGAGGTGATGCAGACCGGTGCACCCTGATCTTTAACCATCAGGGTTAGTAAGTCCATGTCAGTGTCCATACTCTATGTACAGGTATTAATATTGACCACTCTTGTGAATTCAGTAAATACAAACTTGAAGATTAACAAAGAGAAGGAGAAAAAAAAAATCATTTTCTGACAAAAATAGGAACTTCTTTGACAGCCAGTTTGAGTAAACATTCTTCACCTTAGCAGATACGACCCTGAAAACACTCAAGCTTGAATAAAAACTAAAGATTTCAAACTGAGTTCTCTGTAAAAGCTGATATTAATTTCAGTTGAACAAAGTGAGGAACTATTTTGAGAAATCTCTCCTTTGCTTAACAGAGATCGAATTAACTTTTATTCTATTCATTTTCTCCTTTCCTTTCTCCTTCCCTGTCTCTTACCGATAAGCCCCCCTCCCCACTCCACACAATGGCTCCTTTGTACCAAAGCACAGAGCTGATAATGTTACGTGACATTAAGGGCAACGATGTTAGCTCCTATTCACACAGACATTTTGATTGGAATTTAGACCCACAAAGAGCAGCATAATATTCATTGCTTTCACAAATTAAGGAATCCAATATTAGACACAATCACCAATGATCTACACAATAATGAAGTATTTTATTAGGCTGAATGCTTCAGCTGCTTTCTTTCCAAACAGGCAGAAGGCTAACTTAAATGGCAGTAAAATTAGGCAGATGGACTCTAATGATGATCTTTTTTCACTTCTACATTTACAGCTACACCGAGCCTTAAGATACCAATATGTTAATTTGAAACCTACCCGGGCAATCTATCTACAGCAGAGAATCCCCAAAGTCACCAGCTCCTCTCCAGTAAGAACTCAATTGTTTTCTCTTCTTTTTATGAGTAATAATATTCATATTCCCCTGAACGCTGACCTGCAAAAAAGCGTCTCTTTACGAGCTGTCAGTGCAACGGCTTTATCTTCTCCCTCCAAACGTCGGGGTCAGCCAAGACTCGACGCTCAGCAGACAATTCTCCCAAAGACCGAATGTGATTAATGGGTGTCACTTAAGAAGGGTGGGGTGAGGTGAGGAAAGAAAAAAGGAAAAAAGAGTCATCCAAAGGAGATTGTGGCTGAAGAAAAAGGTGCATTCACGGCACTTCATCAGCAAGAATTTGGCCCCCCTGGTTGTGGTTACGTGTTGTAAAACGAAACGTTCAATGTCACTTTCAGAGTTTAAAAACATTTGAGGAACGTAACCTTGAAATGAAGTGTGGGCAGCTAGTAATTAGTTTGCTTTGTGTTGGCAATAATGAAAGTACATTCAGGCAGAGTTTGCTTGAATTCTTGACATTGCTCATAAAAAAGAAAATCGTTTCCCATAATTTCAGCTTTGCTTCATCTGGTCGGAAGGCCACCCTGGTATTTTAAAAGCCAAGTAGTGAGTTTCGTGTCACAGGCGTCCTTGTTCATCCTTCTTGCTCTCTGTCGATCATCTTTGCTAGAGAAGTTTCTGCAGACTGGAATAACACGAGGACAGCAGCCAAACTCTAGCCTCACACCTGCTGTTAAACATTTCTGTTTCTTCTTCCTTGTCGCCGTCAGAATCTGTTCACAGCTGGACCTACATTTCTTTTCATATGCAGAGAAAGCTTCACAAACATTCACAAATGTCACTTCCTCTCCTCATGTTGACACCAGTTGAAACATGTTTGGGGTTTTTTTTTCATCCTCACAGCCCTGTTCTGAAGCGTGCCTCCTGTTTGGTGAATTTGTTCCTTGGTGGAATCTAAAGGCAGGAGATTATCTTTATTTACCTGGATTTGACTGTGGAAACTGAAAATAAAAAAATGTGCGTTGTTGATATAAATCTTGAAACATAACAGGAGCATCAGTGCATGCTGGATTATTTGACGAGTATTTTCACATTTGCTCATCTTGGTCTCAGTTGACTGAATAATTAGAAGTCATCATTTTTACCAGTCAGCACCAGAATTACCAGCCTGTTTGACAAATCATAAATTATTTTTATTGTTGCCAGCTCAAAGGTGCCGAGCATGTATTATCTTTGAGCTTTAGTGCAGCCACGCTGTAGCTCTGGTTCATGTCTGCTGCTGTAATCCTCTAAATCTCTACTACCTGGATATAAAGAGTCACAGGTGACAGATATCATCTGGTTTCTATTTCTAATTTCTGATTAAGCAGTCTTCAGTATCTCCACCAGCGTGTTGAAATAGAGACTACTGTTCAGTCCACTTCAGTCAACAGGTCGCATGTTGGTCAATATCCAGTGACTGAATCATCTCTGCTAAGCTGGTGTGTAGCAGGTGTAGGAAGATTCCTCTAACCCTATAATGAAAATGTCATCAAACAAAGGTCCATAGAGACATGTTAAACATGAGAAGAACTGGTCATATAACAGCTGTAGTTATTGGTCCTTTTAAAGTCTCTATGAGGAGTTTTCATGTTGTGTTGATTCTAGCGCCCCCTCTGGAGGACATCAGTGGCGTCTTTCCAGACTGCATTTCCCATGTGCATCATCACCCAAACTTGTTGAAGTAAATATAAAGATACAGGTAATTTTCTTTCTCTTCTTTGGTCAGACGATGTTTTTCAGGATGCAGAGTGATGAGTGATGTATTGATCTGTAGTTTTGTCATATTATTAACTGTTTATGAACCGAGCAGCTGTACCGGTTTAAAGTTACCTGTCACAGCCCTGATGATGGCTCAGTTTAACCCCTTACTCCTCAAACTCTTAAATCCTTTATCAGCAAATTATTATCCAGATCCCTGAAGTGTTTGCTTCCAGTTAAACTCGTCCTTTCTTACGTGTTTGAATGTGATGAGTGAGCTCAGTTTGTGCCGCACTCTATTTCAGATAAAAGTCCTACTCTGACTTTATGCATCCGTAACTTTTTCACAGAAAGAAACACGGCAAACCTGCAGAATGTTTGTGCAACATGTCTCTACGTTTTATAGTATTATTAAAATTGTTAGATCCTTAAAGTTTTGAATGAGAGGAGATTGTAGTGCTGAATCAGTGGTCTTGATCTCTTTGGATGTCAGATATAGAGGCCTAAAAATACCTGAAAATGACCAAACAGGACAAAAAACACATTCTCCAGCCACTCCTATGGAGTCCATGAATAAGCTTTAGACTTCTCCAGAGGCCAGACAGCTTTTCATTTAGGTGTCCTTAAAAGATGTCTCAAGGCTGAAACTCCTTCTCGTCTGCAAGGGAAGGAAAAATGAGAATCTGTATAATCAGTTTATAAGTGCAAACAAGATGTGTCCCCATAGAATTAAGTGGACACGGAAATTTTTATTAATTATTCCAATTACAAAAACAGCAGGAAATATACTCAAAACAGCTTTTAGATTAGCTTAAAATATGAATAAAAAAACAGTGAGTGTGAGACCTGTGTGTTTGCAGCATGCTGATTGGCCTCCTTATCTTAGATTGCAGGTGTCTGATTTGATGATGGAAAAATAGTTGTGTTTGCTGTAATCTGTATTTAAATCTGACTCTTTAATCCACAGATATGACATCAAACCGAATACAAGCACTCAGTTAATTCTTTTTGCACAGTAAACAGAAACACAGAGCTCGGTATGTTTCTAACAGGGCTTTTATTTTGTAGGACCTGACGAGCACTGGCATACCTAAAGTCTGTGTTGTCAATAAATATGAACACAAAGGTTAACAGGCATATATATTCAGTGGGACTACCCTCTTTATTTTCCTTGTCATCTAATTAACCAAATCAAGGAAAATAATCACCAAATTTGCACCGCAAACTGAAAATATGGACAGCAATACATCTTCTTGAAAGTGAAGCCAAAACATTTTAAGCTCCTCCTATGGACTTGCTGCAAATAAGTCACAAAAGTTGCCTCCTCCATGCTCACAGATGGGAAAGAAACTAAATTAAAAATCCATTGATGTCACAGTTTTCTGAAAAGAGTAGTTTCAATTAGTTATTTTATACTTTAAAGAGATGTGATTGGCAGCTTTGATGGCCAGTCAGGCTCCTGCAGTGCTGTGCTGTCAGTTTCACTATTAAAGTTTGTATGTTGTCACACCACAGAAACATGTGTCATTGACCATTGAGCCAAATTTGAAAGATTAAGAAAATTGCTAAGTGTATGAAATCAGGTCTCAAAATCATGAAATAATAATCTCTTCTCTCTGCTGTGGAATGCTGGGGGCGTGTCAGTTAGAGGCTCTGGAGCCACGCCCACATGTGGAAGGGGATCCGCCCCTGTGTACTGTACAAGAATGTTACCTACAGTAACAATGGAAGCTAGCGCTAGCAGCGTCATTGGACGGAGCCAGCCCTACCTGTTTGATCCATCAGAGCCAGAAACTGACTCTGAGTCAGACACTGATAGAGCTCAGCCTCGTTCCTCACAGTCTCCATCAGAATGATCATTTATTTCTACCATTGATCACATTTAGCAACATGGATTACTGACCAGTAACATTATAGCCCAGACAAATACAGTTAGCCTATCAATCCACCTGTTTCTTCAGAAGCCTCTGGGTGTTGCTATGACAGAAACCTACTTTTGCCGGCGGTTATCGTTTTCCTGTTGACTTCAAACTATATGACTGACCACCGGTGGCAGCATCGTGGGCGGGGTTATGCTAATGATGATCAAGTGATGTACCTTTGTTATGATTTTTTTACCCACCCATTAAATCTTGAACACAGAAATTTGAAACACAGTTTGTGAAGCTGAGCTCCACAATTAAATCCTAAATGTTTGAATGGCTTCGATAAGGAAATACATTTGTGACCTATTTAATGTGTTTAGAAGAAAATTGCTGATTTTAATTTACAGGGACTTTAACGGTCAGTTCCACAGAGGCTTCACTGTTATTCCTTCAGTGGTATGACGCTGAAAAAGAAACAGATTGTTTTGTAACTAATGTCCCTCAAGTTTGTTGAAATAACATCATGGTTCAGATTAGTGAACAGTCAGAAGTCAAGCTTTGTCAGGTCTGTCCTAAAAGAGAGAATAAAACTACTTGTACAGTGTTTGTTTCTTGAATGGAGGTGGATCATCATTTCTGAAGCATTCCAGGAAGTCAGGAAATCTAAATGCTGATTGTCTTTAGTGACTCAGCATCAGCCAGATTTGTGTCTCAGAATACATGTTTGATCTGGAGCAGATTCTCAGCTGCTCTTCATGCAGATATGTTTCTAGAGAGAAATAAATCCTCTTCATGTTACCAACTATAAAAGCTGGGACGCCACTATGCTGGATTGTGTTTCTCCTGCTTTTGCTCTCCATACAGACTTTTCTAAATAATGACAGCTTCGTTTGAGCAAAAAGTTCAAAAAAAGTTCTCTTATCATTTGATAATGAGTTTTTCTCAGTATGAGTACATTTTAGTTTGATTTAATTAATATGTTCAGAATAATTCTGTACACAGAAGTCACATTAAAGCTTTCTCAGAGCGACGGTCCAATGGTTTTACACCTTATCAGGTACAACTCTCAGCCTGTGAAACTCTCAGCCTCATTCTGTATTTCTGAAGAGTTTCCGAAGTTGAACTCTGATGATGTTGTGAGCGTTATCACGGATTAAGAGACTTCATATTTAAAAGGAGAAAACCTGAGCAATGAACGTCAAGTACAAGGTGGAGGGGTTGTAACACCAGAGATAAGAGACTTTTTCACTCCAGGAAGTAAAAACATTTTAATTTTTCCATCACTTTAATGTGGTTCTTTGCTTTGCTTTTCTCTTGAAATCTCTGCCCTAACCTGGATTGTTTTTCTTTGGACTGATATTCTTGTGTGCATTAATTGATTAGCTTGAGAAAAAAAAAGTCAGTCGAGCTTTTTTAATAACCATTCAAATCAATGCAGCCAAAGTAAAAGTAAAGAATGTTTTTTTTTATTTAACCTCCTGTAACTTAACAAAAATCAAGAAGTTTACATGAACCATTAAAGGAGACAAAGGATTTAACCTGGACTATACTTGGAGACCACCTGTTCACAGTGGGTCATATCAGAGAGGAGGTGGATGGGATATCATATTAGTGCCTTAACATGTTAATCACACATATATTAACAAGGGATGACGCCTCCTTCCTGCACAAAAGAAGTTCTAAAATGACAATCTGTTTAGAGACACACTTTTAAAGTTCAGACAGGACTTTTTCTGTTTCAGTCTTAAATGCCAGATTCCACAACAACTTATTTACTCATCTTCTATCCCGCTTATCCTGTTCAGGGTGGCTGGAGCCTATCCCAGCTGTCTGAGGGTGAGAAGCGGGGTACATCCTGGACTGGTCACCAGTGAATCACAGACAGACACCTTTCACACTCACCCTCTCACCTACGGGCAACTTAGAATCACTAATTAACCTGATGAGCATGTTTTTGGACTGTGAGAGGAAGCCAGAGAGAACCCACACATGCACGGGGAGAACATGCAAACTCCACAGAGGAAGGCCACTGGGTTAACAGATTACTAACTAACTGATGCACCATTGTGCAGCCGGCCACAGCAACAAATTTCAAAAATGTATTGGATAAAAGCAGTGCAAGTTAAAATGTTTGGGACTGCTTTTATAGGAGGGACAAAAATGCTAAAAGATTCACAAACACGAGGCTGTGATTGAATTAATATTAACAGTTACAGCGTCTGCTAAACCCTGGTGAAAAGTGTTAAGTAGTTTTTCTTTCTATTTAACACCCCCACCCCCAAAAAACCCTCTTCTTCAAGAGGGTCCTGAGTAAGACCCACAGCATCTGTATATGTAAAATGTAATGTGAGATATGTAACTGTTGGACATGCAAAGACATGAAACATGCAGCTACACACACACACACGGCATGTTTGACATGCAGATCTACATGTGGTCATGTTGGAGGTAATCCGGTTCAGTGCCAGACCTTTAAGTGGCTACTGACCTTGCTCTCTCGCTCTCTTTGTGTGTGTGTGTGCGTGTGTGTGTGTGCACATGCCTCTAACCTGTGCCTTGGCCCCACCCGGCCTGTTGGCTGTTATCTCTGCACACACACCCCCCTCTGCTAGCATACCTTCATTACTGCCCCAGATAGTGGCATTGGCAACTTGTCACTTGTATTGATTTCTCTTAAACTGCAATTTACATGGATATTTGTGGGCGTCCTGAGGGCAGGCTGCAGCCTGGCGGACGGCCCGCCCCCCTCCTCTCTCCCTCCTCCCTCTCTCTCTCTCCCCTCAGGCCCGGAGGAAACGTTTCCACCCGACAACAGAGCCTCAAAGTGACTTTTCAATCTGACATCAGCAGACTGGAGCTGGAGGTTTTTCTGCAAATGTAATGTTTTTCTGTTTTAACAACAAAATGAGTGCAGGCAGGGTGAGGTTTTAGTGAGAATAGCAGCATTTACAGGCATTAGAAGACCATTTTTTAGATAGAATTCAGTTTACTGTTCAGAGCTTCACCTGGGAAAGAAACATGGACGCAACACGATTGCAAAAATAAAAAAAAAAAAAAAAAAGATTTTCTCCTTTAAAAAAAATCTACCTTTTCTCCCCCATACAGGCCCTGAATCTGTCCTTCGCAGCACACACCTGACCTTCCACATCCTGCAGAGGCCGAGGGAATCAAACAATAACCTCGAGCGAGGAGCGCCACAAATGCTTTCTGAAAGGCTCAACGCTGCACTTTCACACAAAAATGCCAAAATGTCACAATCCTAAAAGTTTGTGGCTGCAACACTCTGTCAGAGGAGTTCCTGCCTCCCGTAGCTGGACTCAAGGTCACCTGAATGCGGAAAACGGGAAGTTAAAATCAAAGAGGCAGAGTAATCATCGTTAAAGTGAGGGAAATCGGACAAAATTAAAGTCAAACAGAAAAGCAGTGAAGATTTTGTTGAGTCTTGTAATGAATGAAACAGTCTGCATCTTCAATTAATCTCTCTTTGTGTGCTTGTGAGTGACTTTAGAACAGAGAGGGAATTTATTTATTATCCATAATCCTGCAAAAGACAGTCTCAGCAGACAAACATGAGAACACAAGGAGGAAAAGATGCCTTCAATCGTGGACTCCACAGAGTTTGTGTTTTTCCTTTTTAGCCTAAAGTTTGTGTTGAGTTTGCAACAGGGTGACATATTGTGAATATGGAAACACTCCCCCCAGCAAGGATATCCATATCTGAGTCCCTGATGCTGCAGAAGTGCCCTTGAGCAAGAATCCCTACCATGCTGACCTCTGACCCCCCCTGTGGAGGGCGGAAGAGAACTGGCTTTCCCTGCAGTGAGTAAAAAGTGAGAGGAAACAGTCCAAACATTTGAAAAAGCAGCGGGTGAATAAGGGGTGTGAGTTGGTGGGTGTCGCTGCTGATGTCACACCTCCCAGACAGCCACGATTGGACCCTAATTAGAAAGCTCGGTAGCAAATAGATAGGCGTCCTGCATGATTGGATTCAAAGTGGCTGATGCCAAAATTTCTGCAGAGGCGCGGAAAACTGCCGGAGAGGAGCGCAGGCAGCGGAGCGGGCGCGCGGGGACCAGAGCTGCTGAGAGCCGCCACGCTGCGCTGCAAACAGTCTGTGTGGGAGCTGCAGAGGAGCTGGAGTTTCAGGGGTAACATAGGAACAGCAAGACGCGCTCCCCCCCCTCTCTGCTCTGGAGTCATAAAAAAGGAGGGAGAGCCGAAAATATAGTCCGAGTCTACGTCAAACCCGAGAGCGCAGCGCTATCAGAGAGCAGCGGAGGCTGAAGCGAGACAAGTACAAAGAGGAGTCGATCCGCCGAGTCCAAGTTATTCTGCGCTGCGCTCCACACGCCGCGCTGATGGCATCCGTACTTGGAAACAGCAGCCGCGCGTCCGGGGCTCAGGGCGGACAGGTCAAATGCAAGCTGAAGAGGAGGAGGAGAAGACGATCCAAGAGAAAAGGTACAACTTTCCTTTACTTCTTGGCTTTTTGTGTCTTTTTCTTCCAGAGGTCGTGCGCACCTTGGCAGGGCAACGGAGCGCGCGGCAGCCCGGCGGAGCTCGCGCTGCTTCAGCCGCTGAGCAGCTCGAGCCGCCGCGGCTTTTCGTCGTGCTGCTTAAAATCCTGAAATGATTCGGACACTAAACTGTTTTCTGTTTGTGTCGGTGGCTGTTTGAAGACGCATTGTCTTCGCTTTGGAAAGTTTAGTTGCTGCTGAGTCTTTTGTCCTTACAAAGCCTCCGTTGTTTTTGACACGACGAGAACAATGACAACACTAACGACTCATCCGCTTTAATTCAAGTTTTGAACGTGGGCCCACGATGACACAGCTTGTGTTTTTTAATGTAACTCCCGGTGGTGCTGCTTCTTAAAAAAGACGCTTCTTTGTCATCAAACCACGTTAAACTTCCTCACCGAAAACAACATTTATTCCAAAATCTACTCCAGATTATTCTTTTAGCTCCCTGCAGACAATTTATCCTAAATAAGAGAGGTTTGAAAAAGCTGCAACAAATATATCAGATTGTTTTATTATAAACATCTAAATGTCACTGCTGCACAGCTGACTAATATCCTGAAATTCAGTGTTTATACTCCCCGTTATTTCTCTTAGGTTCTTATTTTTTGTTGTTGTTTTGTATGGGTTTTTTAAACCTCATTAGAGCTCTGCTGTTTAATTTAGAAATACTGAAGATTATAATGCTTTTTGAGCTACACTTCTTGGCCTTTAACAGGAAGAGAAAGAAGGGGAAAAATTGCTTCATCCAAAAAATCATATTTAATTTCATGCAGCTGTTTTTATTTGTTTAAGTCCCTCAAACAGCTGCACAGATGATTGAATGTTTAACACACTTATGTGTTGAACTGTGGTGAAGACATGCTGCGGATGTATTTTTTAAATATTACTTTTAACCAGAATTTAATCTCCAGCTGATTTTCAGAAACTCAAACATAAGAAAGCAAGATTTTCCTTCAGCCATAGTTAAAAAGAAGCTGACCAGAGCGTTCGCCGAACAAATGCCCGGTGTGCTTTTGTGCAGTAATAGTGGTCACCTGCAGCTGCACATTCATGCTTTTATTCAGAGAAAAAAATATTCCATCTTCAGGTCCACACTCTTACTCAGTGGTAAATCTGTGACCATTAAAATATGAAAGAAAATCACCCCAAATGAATCTGTATTGTCAAGGCATATATTTAATAATCTGGTTAACAAAGAAAAAAATGAAATGACATTAAAAAAAAGATTAAAAATAAGTTAGTGAGAGCTTAACAGCCCCAGAAAAGATTCTCCCTGATTCAGTTTGTGGATTATTTTTGGAGGTTTTTGTCTAATTAACAGAAAGCTACACTTATTAGCTCCAGCTCAGGCTACAAACACACACACACACTCTCTCTCTCTCTCTCTCTCTCTCTCTCTCTCTCTCTCTCACACACACACACACACACACACACACACACACACACACACACACACACACACACACACACACACACACACACACACACACACACACACACACAGACATGTTTTATTTCTGCCTCCTGTAGGAGAAAGCAGGGACACAGTAAACAAAGCAGTACCGACACATTTATTTGAAAGTACCTGTGTGTGTATAGATAAAGACATGAGTGTTACTGGTGTGTGTGTGTGGAGGAAGTGTCGCCCCAGTGCATTGTGGAATATGGATGAACGCTGCGAGCGTGTTGACGTCTCCGCCTGCGATTGAATGTATAACGAGCTTTGATAAACACTTTGCACTTGTCATCAAAGTACAAACAGACAACTGCAGCTCGTTTCCATAACCTCCTGATTTTTAATAGCCCAAGTAATTGAGACCAGTGAGACAATACATAAAATACAGTGCCGAGGCAAATGTATTTACATAATGGAAATGACAGAATTGGTTCCACAACATTAAGCATTGCATATGAGCGCCACACAGACACGCTCACATTAGCTGACGGGCCTTCGCAGTGTGTTTTGTGAACGGCTAATTTATCAACGCCGCTGATTCATTCTGATAACACGGGACATTAGGGGCCAGTTCAGGGACCGGCTGAAATGAAGTGTGTCTGAGGGCCGCTGACTCCTCAGAAAGCTGCAGGTCCACTCTGCTCTTCATGTTTCAAGTCTTTGTTTGTCTTTGTGTTTGTGGTGGAGAGGCTGGGATGTGTGAACGTTTTTAATCTGCTGAAAGACGAGCACACTCTCTGATTGAAGGATTTCAAACTTCACCACAAATTCCTCAAAGCCGGATTGAGCTTTTTTTTTTCATGTTTATCATTATTATCCTTCATCTGAAATGCCGGCTGATTACTATCTGCAGATTTCACACAATTATTTTTTATGACAGACCTGAAGGCAGAAAATCACAGAGGGATTATTGTGTGGCATTTGGGGCCTAATCCCTTGAAAAGGGTGCAGATTATTTGTAGATGGACTTTCTAAAACCTGTGAGCGTATTTAAAAGGTTTTAAGCAGTTTCTTCTTTGATTTTTTTTCTTTTGCCAAACTCCTCTGTTTTTGCACAGCTGTAGATTGCAAAATGAAAACGACAAAAAAAGATTAAAAGTCCCAAATTATTTCAGCTCAGGGTTCCTAGAAATCACGCACTTCTTCAACTCTCCAGCTGTGTTTCTTGCTTTTTCTGCTCTCTCTTTTCGAGGCTACAGACCTGCGGTCAGCGACGGCGTCACGCAGACACACATTCATGTCTGACCAGTGTCATCACTCCTGGAGGGATTTGTGAACATGCTGTGTATCGGCCTCTTAATTAATCACCTCCTCATGATTTATGTCCCTCTGAGATGCCGTAAATAAAACCCTTTTGGAGGACAGTGACAGTTCTGGATGGTCTGAGTGAATGTAGCAGTGTCTGTTAAAGCCACCTGTCACTCAGACGTGACCTTTTCTACTCTTTGCTGGCATATGTACGACACACTCCTCGTCTTTTATCCCCAGTGTGATTTTTTTTTATGAACAAAAATAAGCAGAGCAGAGATTTATAGACTCACATTATTCTTTTACAGCCACACTTATCACTCTGTTCTCTGAGCCTACAGTTCAGTGTATCAGCGTATCATCAGCAGCGCCCAGGGCCAAATGTGAAAAACACAGAGTGTAACATAATTTATGTAGCAATTACTGTTTACGCTCTTGTTTCTGGCGAGGTGGCAGCAGAGGGGTTGAGTGTGGGCTGTCCGGGGGTGATGGAAGTGAAGACAGAGAAGGAAGGGGAGGGAGGAGGTGCGTGAGGCAGAGCAGAGGATGAGGGTCAGCGGCTTTTCTCTCTCCAGGCTCTCGAGGCGTCCGCGGCGCAGACATTAGTCTGGCGGTGGAGTCGATCGGCGTCAAGCCCCTGGTGCTCCGAGGAGCTGCTCTGACTGTCTAACAGAGGAGGGAGAGACAGAGAGGAAGCTCTGGCTGTACAGCATCAGCGGCTTCTATCTGAAGGCACCTAGCACTGATACAGGCTGTGGCCAGGTGAGGTCAAAGGTCACAGGGGAGAGTGAAGGTTGAGACGTGAGGATTTTACAGTTTTTTAACAGTTTCTAACCAGACAGTTTGTTTCTGCATGTTTGGATTTTAAACAAGAAACTGTTTGTCAGCAAAATGTCACAAACTGCTACTGTTTACAAACCAAAAAAAAAACAGCTTAGTTTGAGTTTAGCAAAGTGTTTTGTTTTCCTTTTTTTCAGCCTTTAAAGAGCACAGATTACACAATGTCCAAACCAGCCAGTCTGTACAAATCTACTTTGTTGTCTGTTCAGTTTGTCTCTGCAAAAAAAAAAAAAAAAACTACATTCTGTGACATTTTTCAGTCTTTGCAATTCACGTTCTTCATATTTTGAATCATCTGCATTTAAAATATGATCAAAAAATGTCAGAATGGAAGGGAAAGGTTCTTAGCTGTGCGTTGATTCTGGTCAGCTGGTATTTACAGAGACTACCAGAGCAGACGCTCTGTTGTTGATTTGGTCCGTTGTCTATTTTTTTTTTCTGTCTAATAACATGTTTAAGCTCAGTTTTTTTCTCACCTTGAGACGACATCTTTGTAGTGATCTTTCTGAGCAGCATTCAGCTACTTGGGAGTCGTTTTTTTTTTTTTTTTGTCCTTTTGTTTGTAAACTCTTTAAAGTAGAAGAAAAGTCATGGTGGTGTGTTTTTGAAGCAGTAACAGACACGCAGTGTTAGACACAAACTTCGGTAAATCTTCTCTCTTGTCCTTTTAAGAGCTGCAGAATTTCATCATGAAGCCCGAGTGAATGAAGCTGTTGAAAGCCGTTGAGTGCCAAACGGATCTGCACTGAGACTCATTGAAAAAAAAAAGAGCTGCATAATGGAATAAAGAGTCCAAACAGTGTATCTGTGTGGAGAGCTGTTGTTCACTGTGCTGTGCTGCTAAATTGAAAATGAGAGCTGTGAAGTGGATCTGTGTGAGCTGCTGCTTCATTTATCCTCCAGATTATTTTTAATCTAACCTCTTTGAAGATGTCTGTCTGCGCTCGCTGCTGAACCGGACGTGTGCACGTGAAACTAATCGGTACAGTTTAAGTCTCTGCAAAGGCCGGCTTTTACAGACAAACACATTTAAACATGTTTCTGGTTTAAGATCTGGATTTAAGTGGAAGCTCCTCCTGCACTAACCTCACAAAGTGTCCATGCTGGAGTTTTCCTGATGTAGGTTCATTCACAGCAGGGTGTGTGTGTGTGTGTGTGTGTGTGTGTGTGTGTGTGTGTGTGTGTGTGTGTGTGTGTGTGTGTGTGTGTGTGTGTGTGTGTGTGTGTGTGTGTGTGTGTGTTGTAGCTGCCGCTTGCTCTCCATGTTGGGACGGCCCAATGCCGCATGGTGCATGTGTGTGTGTGTGTGTGTGTGTGTGTGTAGATGTGTGTGACAGATGTGGAGCTGCTGTTTGAGCCTGAAACTCGTCTCGTGTGTTTGTGTTTGTGCTGATAACCGCATTAAGAGCTGCGACAGAAACACCGCTGGCATTTATGAGGTTAATGAAGGTCAGTGCCGATGGAGACGACACGTGTGTGTGCACGCATGGCTGTGTGAATTTATCCACACTTCCTGATTAAGGGTAGCAGCGGCGGCGGTGGCGGTGGTTTAGGACACAGCGTCCTCTAACTGACTGAGCGTTTAGCCGAGGGAAAAAAGGTTATTACGACTGAGAGCAGTCTCTCAGGGACGCCTGATAAAATGACCACGGAAAAGGAATAGCACAACTTTAACACATTAGCATAATTAGTCATTATCTGGTAATAGTCCCTCTTGGCTCTTTTGGAGCTCGGCGGTGAGAAATTGTGCTTAAAGTTCAGGCTGAGAAAACAAACTTGGCGCCAAAATAAAAGTCTGTTTTAAGGAGAGAATGAACGACGAGTGTGAGAAAGACGGAGTCAGCCCGAAACATTCAGAAGGCGACTGTTAAGTTAATTAGTCTGTTGTTTGATGACTCCCACAGTTGGAGAGATAAGAGTATTACTCACATCACAAATAACTTGTTGCACTTGTTTCCATGACTACAAAACACAAGATATTTTAATTGAGTTAGTCATGTTTGTCGTACAGCCTTCAAAACACAAACTGCTGCAGAGGAGACGTTCGAGAGCCAGAAAACACTGCCGACCAGTTTAACAACCACAACTCTTTTTAGGTTTTGTTTTTAGGCTGCAAATGTGTTTAAACAGAGATTTGTTTGTGTGTGCGTGAGTGTGTGTGTGTGAGAGAGAGAGAGAGAGAGAGAGAGAGACAGCTGGTAAACTGTCAGCCCCTCATAAACAGGGACTGCACAGCGACTTCCTGTTAGTGTTTGTGAGCCTGTAGTCCACGAAATGATGCAGTGATGAGTGTTAAAAAGGGGGGGGTAAAGCAGCTTGTAGGGCGATGTTGAATTTGTCAGACAATCTTTGAATGCAGCAATACAGTTTAAAATCTGTGAAATTTTTGCAGCTATTGGTTAAAGTGTTGTGTGTGTGTTTTTTCCATCCAGTCGAGGCCTCTTCTTGGACTGTCGTGACTTAAATCGCAACAAACGCGTGCATGTTAAACGTTTTTTTGCTGCCTTCTGGTTGGTAAAAACACACCAGCTTTATAAGGTCTGAAGAAGAATGAAGAAGCTCTGGAAAACTATTTACACTTTGTGAGTTTTGGAAATTAGTTTCAAAAACAAACATCCGCCTAATGGAGAAAGTTCTACACATTCCACTGCTGTGTGGATGTAACGTCCATAAATCCAGTCGATATTTTTTTTAGTGAAGACGCTTCAGTAAATTTCAACATGAACTTTATTTTCATGCACATAAACAGATGCGTCAGAGAGTGTATGAACATGAAATGTGTCTCAAGAATCAGGATCATAGAAAAGTCTGGAACTTCATTGTAAAGTTCCTGTAATGTATTGGCAATCAAACCAGAATTTGAAATAAAGTTGTTTTTTTTTCAGTCCATGCAGAGTCCTAAAAAAATAACACATGATTATAAGAAACAGTATGTGAATTCAGTGACCATTTGTGAAAACTAGGCAGCAAGAAAACCTGATTTTTATTGCCATTTTTTTTTCTTTTTTTGACTGATTTGCTGAAAATAAAATATCATCACCAGAAAGACAATCCTGTTTTTAAAATAAAAGAACTAGAAATAGAAAAGTTTGCAAACGTTTTCTTTGACCAGAAGTTCAAAAACTCATTTGGAGTGACCATGAAAAGAGGTGACGAAAATAACACACAAAAATGAATTATGTCTCCAATAGCTGGAAAAAAACAGCTCCACTTTGCCTTTTCCTGTGTGTGGTAAGAAAACAACTTAAATAGTTTAAGTTAGCTGGATTTCAGGGAAATGCAAACCCCAAATGAAAGATTAAATCTTTCAGGAGTGTATGTACGGTCATTAGAGATGAGATTTCGGTGAAAAAAAATCTGTGGGGAAGTCATCGCTCCTTCCTGTGAAGATGTTTGCTTTAGAATTTTAAATATTTTACAATCCAAGAAGGTTTGAGGACTATTCATGGAGAGAAATCTAACTTAAGAACAACTAAATTTTTAATTTGTGCTAAACGTTCCTTTAATTCCCTTTCATCCTGAGAGCGAGCGTCAAACCTAAGTTATCCTCCTCTGTTGTCTCAGTCTGAGTGTTTCTGTTGATAGAAGTCGTCTCAATTTATTTTTCTCCGTTTAAGGATGCTTTCAGTCCAGCTCTCATTTCTAGTCTGAGGTCCTGCCAGCAGCGTGGAAGTGCCCCTCCCATCCTGGTGGCTAAACATTTCTCCAGTTTATGATCCTAATTAGCTCTAACTGTGCCGTCGTCCCTGAGTCATCAAGCCTGGAGAGAGGCCAGTTCATTTGACGCTCCGCAGTTTCACACTTTCCTCATCCCTCTCTTTTCCTCTCCTGCTTCATTTTCTCTCTCTCTTTCTCTCTCACACACACACCCTCAAACACACTCTGTTATTGTTGTCTTCCAGCCTGCTTGTGTGTATTCACCGCATGCTAGCTGCTGCTGCGAAAAGGGACATATTTCATGAGCAGAAAATAGCAACGGAAAGTGTGAGAACGTGCGCACCAAAGAGGCTTTTTTGCCGTTTCACAAACTCGGTCAGCGAGTCGGCTGTGAGGAGTGTACGTCGGCAGTTTGGAAATGAAAATCACAAACACATCAGAGCCTCAGCCCTCTGCTCTGATGTCATGCTTCCACGTGTCGGCGGAGCCACCTCATCAGGCGTGCTGACACGGCAAAGTTAGCACTGATACCCGCCTCGTAGGGAATAATAAAATTGGATGAAGCGGCTTAAGCGTGCTGCGTCCCTTCTCTCGCCATCAGACTGGGTGCCTATTAGAGATAACGTTAATGAAGGGGACTTTAGCCCAGAATAGATGCTTCTTATTGCTGGAGGGGGTGGGGAGGAGGTGGGGCGCTAACAGCATTTATTTCCATTAATAAGATGAAGCGCTTTACAAGAGGACCTCTCCTGAGGGCCCTCTCTGGAGGTCGTGGTGAATCAGACACCTTAACAACCTCACGTGAGTTCATTTCACCAGGCGGGTGCGATACATACACCGTGGCGAGCCTTTCCTCAGAAACTTGTCGTAACCTTGACGTGACTCTGCACTCCTTCAGCTGGAGTGGACTCTCAATCACTCTAATAACTGCCGTCCATCCCTGATAGAGCTGCTGTAGGTCATTAATATGAGTCTGAGCGGCTGGAGGAGCTCGTACCTTTTGCTCCATCAGCACTGAGGAGCCGGTGGACAGACAGCAGAGTTAGCTTTGAAAATCTCAAATGTTTATAATTCAAGACTGTTTCTCTTGATCAGTTGAAAAAAAAAAAAAAGTGAATACTAATTTCAGGAGACTCCAAAAGATGTTGATTGCTGCGTTTACACATTTTTTCTTACTGTAGTCAACAAAATCAGTGATTGGTTGTTCCTGAAGTGTGGGACACAAGAGGCCTTCTATAATCATAAACTATATACAGTATAGATAATAAGAGTTAGAGACTATGAAAACATCCATCACCAGGGCCCAGATAAATGCGCATCGGCCTAAATATCTGATGACCCTGGTGAGGGGGACCCCCTTTACTGCTCTAGTAATGGCATTACCTTTGTTCTGTCTTTGTGTTCATCACTGTCTCTCCATCCAGTTTGGTAACTTCCACGCTGTTCTTCAGCTAGCGTAAGTTTCATTCATTTTGCTCCTCTGTTTTGGTGTTTGATCTGCAGTAAAGACTGTTGTCTTCACTCATACAACGGCTCTTAGCACAGCGTCTTGGCAGCTTGGACACCTGGAGTTGGACAGGTGAGGAGAGCTGCTGTTTGGAGGCAGGGTTTACAACACAATCATTTCTACCTTTTTATATATGAATTTTACTATGCTGTTTAGTGAAGCAATATGGCCATAAAGATAACAGTGTTACATGCTAAGTGGGACAAATGATCCTTTACTCGGTGCATTAGGGAGGTGTGTGTGTGTGTGTGTGTGTGTGTGTGTGTGTGTGTTTCTCTTCCTGTGTTCAGTGATATCTGAACCTCACACTGCATCAGGGTCAGGAGCACTCCCCCTCTTATTCTGCATTATGTAAATACATCTGATGGAGGGTGATTTGTAGTAAATAAACATTTCATCCAGTGCACATTAGATCCATGCGGCTGATGGAACAGCTTAATGGCAGATTAGTGCATTGATAATGATGAGCTCCACACACATGTGAGCTTCCTGCCTGCTTCATCATTCTGCTCACACTCGGCATTAAATAACAGTTTTTCCTCCTCTTCGCCCCACACTAAATCCTCTCTCATCCATCGATTCTTGCATCCTTAAGGGGCTCCTACGAGGAGACACCAACAGTCTTATCTTGCAAATCCTTTAAAAGGTATTTTTTTTTTATAAATCTTTGCCTGCATTAACTCTGTCTGCTGCTCGGCGTATCACAGGCGATTGGCCGGCTGGAGTTTTATACCTTTGGGCCGATCGGTGTGATATGTGCAGTCCTGTTTTCCAAGTTTCTTAACAGTCACACAGCGTGGTGTTTATTTTTCCTCCTTGCTGCCTGATTTTGATTTGTACAGCTTGAAGTGCTGGAGCGTAATAGATGTGTTTGCATTTGCTGAAAAACTGAGAGTCCCAATCACTCATCCATTGCCTCTGATAGCTCAGGGTGTATTTGGCTTTGCCCAGATAAGGCCTGAGTATACATAGAGTTGGATTCAGTTGGATTGTTTGTACACACACGGTGCTTTGGCACTGGTCTGCTTGGATGGACTCTGGCATGATGGAGAATTTTATCCCTGACATCCTCCTCCTCCTCCTCCTCCTCCTCCTCCTCCCCCTCACTGACGATCCCTCTGAGCTGCTTTGGGACTGGAGCTGTCGGTGAAGGGTGCACAACACCTTAGGCTGCAAATGTTTCCTCAATGAAGGACAAAGAGAGGACATCTGTGGGGTCAAATTGATTCCAAAGTCTAACTGACCAAACCAAATCCAAATTTAGACACAAAATCTCGTGTGTGAGACTCATCAGAGGGATACAGACAGAAAAAAAAAAAATCAAGCATTTCAGAAGAACTCATTTCTGAAGGGAGCAGTCTTTAGCTTTGGGTCGGATCTTCGTGCACTTGTCTTTTTTTTTTCTGAGTGATGATGTAAATTACAACTGGTGTTGTAATAATGTAACTGGCGGTCCATCAGCCGCGCACTACGCCGTACTTAGCTGCCATTCTAGTCAATCAGTACATTCACACAGCCTGCACTGTGGTCTGTCTACAGCACGTGCCACCAATGGCTGCTCGCGGCTGTTATGCTGTGGGTCTATTTTTACCAGAGTACGCTGCAGAGACGCATCAATTTCCACAGAGCAGATCGTACCAAACAGGAAAACAGACAAAAAAAATGATCAGAGTATCTGGTCTTTTCAAAATAAAGCACCATGTTCTGTCTGCTGATTGTAAAATTATTATCTTATATCAAAACTACGACACTGAGAACAGGGCCAGTAATTAACAGGTCAGACCCAGAGAAAAATCTGACGCCATGGACGAGGACAAGTTTATCTTTGAGGAGGAAAACCTTATGATTATATACGATACAACACATCCTTTCTATATGGACACCAACAGAAACAAGAAAGGAAGGACTGAAATTGCTGAAGTTCTGGGAGGGTCAGGTAACCACGGCGCTGACAGACCGCGGCTCTCACAAAATATTTGTGAATCAGGGGTCAGAGCTTTGGTTACAGCTCAGTTATAAACATTATTCCTAATGAGGTTTCCATGGTCAAATTGATTTTAAATGAAATAGAATTTAATAAAAACTTGTTTTTCTTGAACTCTGAATTATTAAAACTCCTGTGAGAAACTTTTCATTCGGATCAGTTTTAGCGCCCCCAGTGGAGAGAGTGGAACAGTTGTCTCCATGCAGATTTCATCTTGATTTAGAAATCTTATCCTGCTCTCTTCAAAAACTTGTAGATTGTTGTTGTTTAAATGTGGAACAGGATGTTTCTACAGCATGTTGTCTGATGTGGTTTCAGCCATTAAAAATGACCAACTCTATCAGCCTTGGTGCTGATGGTCGTCTTTGCTTCTGCAGGTTCTAACAAAACATCAACATTAAGTTTGGGCTAGTTCATAACCAGCAACAAAATCCTCATAGGAGCCTTAGTTTTAGATAAGATCTGTTTTTTGAAGGCATCCACAGTCAGTGATAGAAAACAAACTCATCATCTGTTGCTCTAAATGCAGCAGTTCACGCTCTCCGCAGTAAAGCCAGTGTGGCCCGTTGCTCTGCAGCGGAGCAGCCGAGTGGTGACTGGGTTTAATGATAATAGCCTCAACGATAGCGGCGATAATCCTCCTGCTCTTCCTGCTGACTGCAGAGAGCCAACGCTTTGTTCTCCGCTCCCGCTATTAGTGTGATGGAGCTTCATTTTAATTTGAAAGGACCATCAGCTGGATAAGGAGAAGTGCTCGGCCGTAAACGTGTGCAGACTGGTGTGGAGGAGAAATCAGGCGTGGAGGGAGAGGTGTGGACACACAATCACACACACACACGCACACACACAGTCTTAGACAAAGACACAACAATAGAAAAGTGGCCCACAGGTCAGTGTGCTGACCTGTCTGGGTGTCAGGTGCTATTATCTTCCTGACACCTGTTCCAGGAGAGTTTCCTCTTCCTGTCACAGCTGAAGCTGAAACACAGACGTGGCCAACAGAGAAGACGTCTGATAACTCAGACTGTTTTTCTTTTTTTCACTGAGAGGAGGGTGAGTGTGAGCTAAAACAACACATTCATTTAAATTAAGTCAGTTAACCAACCAGGACATAGAGAGATAAAATAAATCCAGGGATGTTTTAACCTGAAACCTTTTAGATTTTAGCTCAGTTTTAGTGAATTTGATGCCTTTTTTGGTGCAGGAATTCCAATGAATATCATTAACTTGTGTTTTAGAGCTTTTTGTCTAACAAAGTCACACAGTACTTCACAACAAAATGCAGCACAATAACAAGAAAGCGGATTAGAACAGCACACAGACAGATATAAAATAAAATAACAGGTTTCCTAAGAAATCTGGCGAACTCAGGAGCGATGTTGTTGCTACTCATTTGTGCCGGAGTTGATGGGAGAAACTAAACGTGAAAGAAAAATAAAAGTTTGAATGACTTTGTACAAATCAGAGGGAGACAGAATGCTCTCATGATTTGGGCCAAAAGTCAAAGGATATCTTTTGACCAAATCACATCAGATTTGTGTCTGTTCTGTCGCCTCTCTGTGGCGTGTTGACTGCGTGCTCTCTCGTCCCTCAGCTCACACCAGCAGTGACTGTTTGAGAGATGCTGTTGTGTGTCTGACTCTGTCTCTGGGCAGTCCATATTAAGCTCCTTTGACCACATGTGAGAGTTATAAATAAAAAAAAAAGGTTGTAATAATGGTAAAGAGATGAGAAGGCAAAGTATGAATGTGATGAGACACTAACAACAAAACGAATCATGAACTCTGAATTTGAGGATGTGGAGATTATTTGCGGTCAAAATAAAGTTAAATAATAAATGCAGGGAGCTGTCCTCAAGTAAATGATTGCGGCTATGAGTGGGAGATTTTGAGTGGTAGTGTGTGTGTGTGTGAGTGTGTGTGTGTGTTTAAAGAGACAGCCATACTTGCCTGAAGACAAATGTTCCTTTGACCTCTGCGTGAACCAGCGGCCCCCGGTGGGCGATAACTCATGACCTGGTGGACTGTCGGGTCGTCCATCTCTCACCCCGCTGAGGGTGAATGTGATGAAGAACGCGGCTGCTCGCTCATATTTAGATAGCCCTGAAGTCACAGCGATGACAAACTGCCCACACAGAGAGCCGGGCTGAGCTGTGTTTACTCTGTGTGTCCGCTCAGCACCGAGCGGACTGAACAAACTGAGAGAGCCACAGGGAGCAGATCAGGGTCAGGAGCACAAACCTGCCTCTCACTGAAGCTGATCAATTACAGAGTTTTACTGTACACACTTCATGAGGTACACAGAGTTCTGCAGCAGCTGTGTACCCCAGGATGAAGCTAGCACCACCAGAATCTTCTCAGTTTACCATCACCGGAGTTTGATTATTTACCTTAAATATTCTGCACAGACCTTACTCTGTTTTGGGCACAGTCAACCCCATGAGAGCTGACCTTCTGTTTGCAGGCTGCTGCAGAGTTTTCAGAAAGTGCTCGATCTGCTAAAGCCAGTGCTGCACACTGTAGCATAATGTCATTGTTTTTGCAACATGACCACTTAAATTATGCTCTCTGCAAAAGTCTAAATTCATCCGAACAAAAAGAAAAAAGAATATTCCACGGAATGAGTCAGGAGCCGTACTGAACTGTTTATTTACTGTATATTATTTATGATCTTGAAATAGTCTCTTTGCTTGTTCATAGTCCGTGATTTAAAATGAGATAATCAGCGCCATAATTGGTTATTTTCTAAATGCTACGTCTCAGTATCTGTGGTCCCTTTGATGACGCTACAACAGATGGCAAAGTTTAGCAGTGAAATGTGAGTTGGCTGAGTGAGATGTAAGTTCTCTCCTTTTTCTAGAAGAAAACTGATGTAGTTGGTAGTTGAACACCGGTGGGACATGACCAGGGTTCACTAACGTTACACATTACAGACACGTCTTAGAGCGCGGTGCTGGGAGTAACTCTAAGGAGATAATCTGCTCACCTTCTGGACACTAAACCACAAACTGAGTTTACAAAGTTTGTTTTTTGTCAGGTTTCAGACACGTAACTGCAAATCAATACATTACCTCCTTGCTTTGCATCCTGAAAGTCGTTGTCTTAAACAAAGAAAAGTAGAGTTAAAAAAAGATCTGCTCTCCAAAACAAACACTTCAGCAAGAGTTACGTCTTTAGGACAGTGGGTGAAGATGCTCATGGGAAATAGAGTCTTTATGCCAGTAACACACTGCAGATTTCAGCCACACGCCAAACAGATAGTCCTATGGAGCCTTTAAAGACATCAGGATTTAATTCATCAGAAGTATAAGAAGTATTTCTGTCATTCTGTTGGTTTTATTGACCATCGTAAGCTAAGAAGTGATGTTGGTCCTCATAGACTGTTTCCCAGGTCAGAGGGTTGAAGAGATAAAGTAGTGACTGCATGTGCAGTGACTATTAAATCGACCAGAGAGACTCTATTATGCTTTATTTTTCTATTTTGTATCATTAATGATTCATGCAGATGATATCACTGTATGGTCATATTAATAATCATATATCAGCAGATAGAGGCACGTCTTATTTACTGAGTATATCTCTGTGAGTCATCAGTGCAGCGCTGCAGTGAGCAGAAATATGATCTGATGTCACAAAGTGCTTTACAGTAATATTCTTAACACAGTAATGAGACGATGAGCTGCAGACACATAAACAGATTAACTGGCAGACCTGCAGGCTGAGACTCGCTGTTATGTAACGAGTCAGAGGGCTCACTGATCGTCTCTTTGTTAGAACTGCAGAAAGCATTATCATTAGTCTGGCTACAGTAGAGAGGCAGCCAGCCTGAGTGCTGAACACAGTCATTGTCTTTCATTTCCACTCATTAGACGCCTTTAATGAAGACTGCTCTGCTGCTAGCAAGAATTTAGCTCAGTAACAGGAAACACTTTACTGAGCCAACATCACCTGCTCAGATAAGATAAACTAACATGAAACTTTAATGATCCCAGAGGGGACAGAGTTACAGCTGCTGCCTGTAATAAATACCACACTGGAGAAGAGAAGGATTATCATCTGAATGAAGCAGAAAGACGAGTTTGAAAGCAGCAAAGATCTGCAACTTTATTAATGATCATCATTTAAAGCAGTGGTCCCCAAACTACGGCCCACGGGTTGGATACGGCCCTCCTCTACATTTAGCCCGGCCCCCTGAACAATACCAGACACACTGTGATTTTTTTTCAGTCTGGCCACAAGATCGAGACTAATACACACACAGAACGTGACATTCTAATTCATAAATAGTGTTATTTATTTCATTATTAGTGTTATTATTTATTTCCTGACTGTTTTTTTCTGTGAAGATCCCAGAAAGGGTTATTAATATTTGGTTACAGTGGCTTTCTGGAAAACAATAAATGTTTATGTTTAGGCAC
Organism: Labroides dimidiatus; assembly: GCA_030710495.1. Lineage (NCBI taxonomy): Eukaryota > Metazoa > Chordata > Actinopteri > Labriformes > Labridae > Labroides > Labroides dimidiatus. Next base: position 18,232,869 of record CM061161.1, on the reverse strand, counting down.
CCCTGCGATCGTCACACTTTTTCTGTTACAAACTGACCCCGGCCTCCATCAGAAAAGGGAAAAGTTATGAAGCCCTCACAGGAAAAAGTTTGGGGACCCCTGATTTAAAGGCATGGATACATAGAATTAGGGTTAGGGTTAGGGTTAGTTATATTACAGTGTCCATTTCTTCCACACTGTAGTATAAATTTTATAAAGAGAAAATCAAGCTTTAACATTTTTAAGCATGCAGATATTAATATTGTCATAGTTAATCAACAATCATGCAGACTATAACTGCTCCAAACTTTCCTGGGAGTCTTCTTTACATGTTAAAGGATAATACACAGTCAACAGGTGATTATGCAAATTAGAACCTCTACAGGGTGAGCAGACATGTTCACTAAACATTATCAGGCTAATTCCTCGGCTCCTAACTGAAGGCAAAAATAAGCTGACACCATATTTATATTTGGATGGTTCAATTTGTTTATAAATGATTTGGTTAAACTCATAAAAACAACAGTCCCCTTAAATCCATAGACAGCATCACTTCCTTAGCATCAGATTCTTATTAGCCTTTTTGAACATCAAACTCAGCTTCGAAACTGACTCATCTTAAAACAAAAATGAGACCTTGGGCTGCTCTCGTATCTGAGCCTGTTTACTGGAGCGGACACATTTAATTTTTTTATTTTTACCACAATGTCAACAGGCAGAGAGGCATATGACAGAGTGCTTCCTGAGCTGTGACTTGTGTGATCAGTCAGTCTGTAGCGTCACTCTTGTTGCTGATGAGGATCAGAGGAGAATCGCAGACCATGATGATGCATTTGGGGCTGCTTGATGGTGTAATAGTTAGCATGGTTATGCATGCATCAGTTTTCTCCGGTATTCCAGTTTACTCCCACAGGAAAAACATGCTCACCCTGGATTTTTTTGTAGTCGTGTGCATGAATAGTGGTCTGTCTCTACATGTTATACTTGTGATGGACTGGTGAAGATACACCTGCCTCTTTCCCAGCAGAAGCTCAGTAGATAAATAATGAACGGGTGTTCTTTTGTTTGGAATGATAATAAAAAGAATGTATATAAAAGCAATCCAGTTACTATGAAAAAGAAAAAGAAAAATGAAGCTAGCCAAGTCAAGTTGAGTCATGTATTTCCATCACGTTTTTGAAGCTGCACTTTAAAAATCAGTGATGTTTGACGCCAGAGTGTGATTAATCTGTGGTATTGTTTTAGTCATTTTCTCTGTGAATGATTTAAAGTGAATGCATTATTCTTATCACCTTAAAAAACAAACATGAAAAAAAGTTTTTTTTCTCCAGGAGCACGAAATTTGTTTCATGTTTAAAATGAGAATTTGCGTGTAGCTTGATTAAATCTATGATACATAATATGATATGTATATATGAGGATGTATACTGTGGGTAAAGGATGCTTCGTTAGAAGATTTAGGATCTTGCCAGACCTCAGCAGGATTTTGAAGTAGCTGTATGTTAAAGTAGTCGTCTCTCTTCGCTCCTCATCAGAGGAGCTTCCAGTCTGAAGTCCTCCTCACACCTGCTCGTTGTCGTCCTGCTCTCTTGCCAAGATGTTAATCGGATTCTTATTGGCCGAACTGCAGTGAGGCCCATTATCGCTCTGAGCAGGTGCTGAGACGTATCGCTGCTTCATCACGATGCAGATCCTACACGTCAAGCAATCCATTTTTCAATTTGGTCTCCTGCCTGAGATAAATGAACAGATGTCGATTGATTTCTCCTTCCTGTGCGACTGTGAGCCTTGTTTACACCTGACAGCCGGGCGTTACACCTGAGTGGCTGTTTGAGACGCACGCACGTTATAATTAGGCCTTTTTTAATTAGACTGACAATCGGCAGGAGACTGAGCAGGCAGTTACTTTGACACGTTTTACTTTTCAAACCTCTTTGTTAAGCGAATCCACAGGTGGAGAAGGTGTCGCAGTTTGACAACTGATCACACAGTTCTTAATAAAACTCCATTACTTAATTATTAAACGCATATAATCTGGATTAAAGACTGCACTGTTCGTTGTGTTTAAATCAAATTAAAAAACACTAGTAGGGTAAAGTCTCATCCTCCCCCTTTGCTCGCTGGAGCCTGAGACTCATCCTGTTGCCCCCTCTGTGTTTTTCAGCCCTTTATGCGCACCAGCTGCTTGTTTTAGCTGAAAATACTGTTTAAAACTGGTTTAGCCTGGTAGCATCACACCCTAATGATGGGAGTCAAGTGGAGCAGCAGATATGCCCTCACATGCGCGCTGTCACAAGCCATTTAATTGAACTTGAGAAAATGGGAGCCGGCATTGCTATGCTCTCACCCTCCTCCTCCTCCTCCTCCTCCTCCTCCTGCTCCTCCTGCAAGTCATTATGCACTAATATGCATCTTTATTGCCATCATCACAGTGATCATGATAGTTTTCACATAGTGATGATGTGATATTATTTCATCTTTGTTCCCTTTGCAGGCTCATAGAGCTGTATTCTCTGCTTTAATGGGAAGGAAAACATCAGTGTGATATTTAATGATCAGAGAAGGTTAAATACTGGACCGAAGTGAGGTTTTAACCTCATTCCACCTGAAAACTTGCTTTTAAACTGATTGATTGAAAAAGACAAAGCCGAACCAGCTTTGTACTTTGTGCAGTATGTCACATATTTCTGTCGTGTCCCGGACAATCAAACGGCATCAAATACAGAAACAACAGAGGTGAAGAGAAACTGCACGGAGCTGAGCGAGCAGCGTGTTCAGCACTTCCAGTTGTTTCTGAGTGTTAATTATGACACCCTGTCACAACAGCAGCAGCAGCCTACTTTCACAGAGGACCACAGGCATTGCCACAGACCCACAGCTCCCACTCCGAGGCTGAAACACCAGCCAGGCAGAGTGTGTGTGCCTGTCATGTTCAAGCTGAGACCCCGCAAAGAGCAGCTACACCAGCCCGACCCTCTAATAATCACTGACACTCACATCTCTCTGACATCCTCCTCCACCTCCTCTCTCATCTGACGCACTGCCGAAACCAGCAATTGGCCTCAAATCAGCCAAACATAATCCCTTCATCCTCCTCGTTTCCTGGCTGCAGCTCTGACTCGTACAGAGAGACAACAGACAGGAACAAAAGGAGCTGCTGGAGGTTTCTGGTCTTGATTCGGCTCAGGCAGTCAGCCTCCTCTTGTGTCAGAAAGCAGCAGTGTTTAGCACAGTCAGCTAGCACCATGCTGCCTCTATTGTTCTCTGTAATTGCACTCAGTGGACCCTGAGAGGTACACAGGCTGCCTCTCCTCTGTATACCTGCTGTCTGTGTGAACACAGAAAAGGTGGACCAACAATTAGATTTGTTCCAATACCAGAACTAGTTACCAAATGTCTTGAATACCGCCTTAAATCCACTCTGATAACTTCAGTTGTTTGCTTGGAACCTGACTGACAACAGAGAAGGAGTAGACGACACAAGTGGAGCGAAAACTGTGAAAAATGTCGCCAGTAAAAGACGAGGAGCCAAAAAGAGAAATTAGAAATTACATTTTATTAATCATTTGGCTGAAACAAGGTTCTCCAAAGGGTGTGCGGGCTCAGGGATCGGGTCAGGAGCTTGGACAACTGGAAGCAGCTCAAAGCAGAGCGGCTCCTTGTCCTCTAAAGGAGTCAGTTTGGCTGGTTCGGGCACTTGATAAGGATGCCTCCTGAATGCCTTCCTTTGAAGGTGTCTTGGGCACGTCTGATTGGAAGGGGGCCTGGAGTAGACCCAGAACTCATTGGACTGATTATACATCAAATGTCTCTCAACTGGAAGGTCAGGGTTCAGTACCACCTCCTGCAGTTGGAGCTGTGCCATTGGTGTTTGTGAATGGGACTCACAAACGTACAGCGGTGTGTCCCACCACGCCTCCTGCTGTTTCTCTTGCCTGTTTGTGTCTGAGCTTTTGATTATCAAAACTGTTGTTTTGACACATTTCTGTTGATATCATGTGATGATCAACAGGAGGTCAGGCGTGTTAATAATGTGGCGCCTCAGACCGATACAAAACAAGAGTGAGTCTGAAGAGTGCAGGCTGACACCAGCAGCAGCCAAATAAGTGTTAAAACAGAAGTATGACGTGGCTCATATTAACCCCTTGCTGCCTAAATGGATTTACAATTATATTAAGAAAATGTTTCTGTTTTTGCTTTCTTACAAAGGCTAAATTGAGTATAGATTGTAAATTTGTGCATTTACTGCATAGTGCATTTGATGCAATCCTTGTAGGCAGAATGTGAACCAATTAGTAATTAAAAGCAGGAATAAACTGAAAGTCATCTCTTTATCTGTTGTATCAGACACGAGGTTCAGAGAGCGAGCTGACAGATACTGAATTACTAAAGCCTGCTTGGCATTACACCTGGTGACAGGTTTAGTCTGTGTGTGGGGAAACACTGGAGTTAATTTTATTGACTTAACAACTCTTAAAAAAAAAAAAAACTTCACTTCTTTCAGTTTTGCTGCTGTTTAGCCAGAACAAAATCATGAAATGACACATTTTGTCTCATGCAAACAGACAAGTAAAGAACAGCTTGTTTCATTGAAGCAAACATGCTGTTGTTTTTGGAGCTTTTATGTGTTAAATTCAAATCTTTTATAACTGGTTTTGGAAAAAAAAAACCCACAAAAAACTAAAACTTCAAAAAATTATTGTGATTTCGACAAACTGTCTTTTTTCAGTATTTAACCCCCCAAAAATGTCACAAAACATCTGGTTTATGACCTTCTGAGCCACAAAGAACTTTGGCTGTGGTTTGGTTTTGCAGAAGAGGTCTGAAAATCTGTAAGATTTCATAAGATTCATTTCATAAGAACTTCTAAAGAGATCCATTTGAAAATAGTAATGCACCATCGAAACAAAATGTGTTGAACTGGTGTGCAAAAACAGCTGAAGCAGTCCGTTTAATGCAGTCCAGGTCAGAAGTCCCTTCTGTCCACTGTTATAGTTCTATAGTTAAGGGCTCTGATTTAAAGAGAAATATTGAACAGGTTCTCATAAGGATGATCTGCTCTTGAGGAATAATAATGTGTGTATATTTTCACAGCAGTGTAATCATAGTGATGAGTTAAAGGAAAAAAGTGACTGAACATCTCTGGAAAAAAAAAAGCTTGGCCTTTCAGACTCCTGCACACTCAATCAATGAAGCGTTTCCGACTCTTCAGCTCCTCTCCTCCGGCCCTCGTCTTCATCCATCAAGCTGTCGCTCTTCAAACTGGGAGAGCTCTTCACCTCGGTGCTTAACCCCTCTTCTCTTTCTCTGCTCAATCATCCTCTGTCCTCTCTCTGTCGCTCCGGATCGTTTGCAGGTGTTTTCTGCGTTTACCCTCAGGTGTGATACCTGCTGCTGACCTCTGAGTACGGGGACACCGCTCCTGGCAGCTGTCCCAACTTTAACACACACACAAACTGCAATGTGCTTGTTCCCTCTACTCTACTTTTCAGTCTTCTACACATGAACTCACAGTTTCCAGGGAATCACCTTCATTTTCCATCCATCATCCTCCATGTGACCCAGCTCTGCTCCACTTTCCTCCCTCCTCCCCGTGGACTCTCTCTGGACTCTTTCCGTGCTCCTCCACAGCAGCCCAGGAGATGAGGCAGCGCACCCAGGTACCCGGCGCTGCTGCAGGGTACACGCTCACTGACATGGATGGCTAACTGCTTGAAAGGCAGGTGGGATTATCCAGACAACGGCTCGGCTTTGTGGGACATTTGTGGGCTTTCTGGCTGCTCTGGTTTAAGAGTAGAGACACTCCCCTCTGTGATGGCTGCCGTCCTTGAACAAGACCCTGAATCTGTACCAGGTCTGGAGCTGTTGTTTTGCAGCTGCCGGCCTCTGACCTCCCTAGAGGTGAGGAGGAAGATAGTTTCTGGGAAAGTGGTGCTGTAAGAGCAAGAGAAGCTTTGACAAGACCTGAAGTATTTCTCTTTCCATGGGCGATCCTGAGTATTAATCAGCCCCACATCAAGCTCAGCTTTGAACGTCTTATTAGCACGTCACATCACACTTTTTAACCATTTTAACATGATCGCAGAAATTGTGAGCATGATGCAACTTTGGGTGACCCATGTTCTGTTTTTTTTTTTTTGATGGAGTTTTATGGTCTTATAATGTTAGGGCTGATTTCAGCAAAAGGTGTGGATCCTCACAGATTCCTGATCCTCACAGACTTGGTGCACGTCCATCCCGACTCTCTCCGCATATTTTCCGTCTCTCTGAACTCGAGAGGCAGTGCAATCCTTGAACCCATCCGTGGCCACCTGACGAAAATCTTTTACTATGACACGGCTTTCTTACTGATCTTCCGGCTGTGTAAGATTCTTGATTCTGATTGGTCAAACCCCCTTGACAACCTCTTGATGGCAGTCCGATCATTTAATGGCAAATAAATCCACAGCAAAGGCACAGGGTTTGGCTGCTTGTTTACTCATAGGCGTAAGGTAAGGTAAAACCATTAGCTTCTGTTAGCATCATATTGGTAAACAATTTGGCTAAAATATTAGCTTCTGTTAGCATGCTAAGTTGGCAGGCCAAACATCATCGATGAGCACAAACACGTCCTTTTTGTAATCTTTTCAGAAAAATCTGGGCCCATCGGAGACAAAAACAACAAGTTATCTTCGTGGATGCTCTTACCTTGAGTGATATTACCCTCAAATATGTTCCAGCCTCATCCTCGCTGCCTGCTGTACCATCTCCAAACCTTTTGTGTGTGTTAGTCATTAGACCCCAAAAGAGTTCAGAAGGTGCCAATGTTTAAAAATACAGGAACAGCCCTTTAATCCATATCCAGAGGATGTTTTTTCTTCTGTAGCTGCCAACCTCTCACCCCTCTGGTGAGCCTCATAAGATATAAGTGACTTTATTATTATTCAAATCAACCTCAGCCGTGCTCTGTGTCAAGACTGACTCAGTTTATCTCAGTAAGCTGTTTCACCAGTAAACACCTCTCTCTCTGCTCATGTCAGGTGTCTGCTTCACTTCCTAAAGAGAGGAGATGTCTGCTCTTTGTAACATCACAAAGTGCTGTCTGAAGCATATGCTGTATTTTTAATCCAACAAGGGCGTTCTGGAAGCCTCGCAGCACGCCATACGCTCGCGGCTCCGAGTGGCGTTCCCCTGACGCTGACAGAGAAATCAAACGTAAAATGGAGCACCAGAGCGAGCGATACAGAACAGATGTTCACAGGGATGTTGACTTTTTGTTTGGCCCTTATCTTTGACGCCGCCATCCTCCGGTAAAGTGAGTGACGGAAGAGGAGAGAATAAAGAGAGCGAGAGGAGGAGACGAGTGAAGGGAAACGTTTGGGAAAGTGGAGCTGTTGGTAGAACTAAGTGGAAGAAGTGTTGGCAGGCGGGGTATTCGATGGCAGGAAAGTGGGACAGCCACACAGCTGTGTTTTGGCGTCGAGGGACCCCCCCAGATTGGTGTCACTGTATTTCATTGTCAGGCAGAAGAAAGGGAGGAACACAGGAGATGCTGTGATGTACGAAGAGAAAGAACTGAAGGAAAGAGACAGACAGACCCTGGAGCAGCTGCTCCTGCTTTACCTGATGTCACAGAAGAGAAGAGGAGTGTGTGTTTGTGATTTTGGGGGGCAAGTAAACACACACATCCCCCTCTTCACAGGAGAACTTATGCTTGGTTTAACTGCAGAGTGACCCATCCAATGATATGCAAACAAGGAAAAAGATAACATTTCCCATGATTCCGTTACAATACTTTGTAAAAGACTGTAGACAGAAAAGCAAAAGTAGCTCTATAATCGCCTTCCTACTTTCTTTTAACTTTCAAGATAATAAAAGTCAAGGTTAAGAGCTGAACATTTCCAGGACTCAACAGAGGCATCACAGGAAGATGGAGTCACTGAGGGTCAGAAAGAAAGCATAACCTGTTCAGCAAAGTATGATAAAGCTGGTTTGACACAATACTTCTGAAGCGATGCCTGTGAGCTACTTCTGGCAGACATCTCGAGCTGCGCTGCTGTACAGGTTACATCTCACTCGTCGTAACCATCTTCTAGACATGTCCTCTGCCTCTCAATTTGGCGATCTATTTAAACTGGAAACTCTACTTTTGCCAGTCAATGCCGCTGCTGCCCTGCATTATTATTGCTGCATGTTCTTTCATCCCCACCGCAAGGAGTGATGAGGCTGGAGCCCAAGCACCAAAGATGTATTCACTGCTATAATAAACAATTCAAACGCGAGTTGTCTGACTGAACTTAAGTTTTGTTTGTGCCACTGTTTCTAGACACTGTGACATCATCCAATCAGTGGCTGTCAGCAGTAGCCGATCGGTCTGCTGATTGGTTACAGATTGAACCATGTAAAACATGAACCCAGTGAGGATTTACTGTGAGCCAATGAGCATCATTGAGTGGCAGCTCAGCTTGCAGCCCCCCAGAGGAGCAAGGAGGACTCTTTAAAACCTCAGAATGATCGTGTCTGCTGGTAAAAACCTGGAGGATGATGAATTATAACAAGCTAAGCACAGATACATGAGCTAGCTGCAGCTCAAAAAATAGTAGATAGATGATTTTTAGCATGAAATAAGTCAGTTCAGTGAGTTTTTCCTTTATAACCAGGTCATAAAGGAGACCTTTGTTGCATCAGTAAACACTGTATTGCCAGCTCGAGAATCAAAATGAGGAAAATTGTGATTTATAAAAATAAAGTAACACAGCAGCTGTTTGCGCCCAGCAGGAACACCATTCAGAGGTGATAATTCAGTGTTCTCTGTCAGTGGCTTAGAGCCATTCAGGGCCACTGATTACCTGGTTCACCTGAACTTAAAAAGGTTCATTTTCTTTAAAAAGCAGCTTTATCCAACAGCTTACAGTCCTTATTTAGAGAACGTTTTACTTGTTTATTGACAGATTTATGAAAAGATGTAATAAAATGATTATGTCTGAAGCTGCTCCACGCTGTTTCTCAGGTTTATTGTTGTGTTCAGAGACATGAAAGTTTAAATGTGAGCGGCCACACTTCTATAGTTGTTAGCAGCCATCTAAACTATTCTGCCAGTTTTTAAACAACATGTTCTACGTATCAAAGGTTATTGTAACTCAGATTTGTGTTTACCCCTCAGAGAAATCTCAGCATTGCTCCTGAATATTAGATTTCACTTTATCAAGTTAGATCGCAGGACCTTTTTGGATCAGTTTTGTTTTCCACCTCATAACAAATAACCTTTTTGAGTAGCATAACATTTGCTTTTATCAGAATAAATTTATGTTCAGCCATTATTTCGTTCTTGCAGGTTGATAAACAGTCATAAATCCCTGTATGAAGTCAGATGGGGTCAGGTTCTCTCCATGTTTGTCATTTCATGTTTATTTTGCTCTGTCAAGGTGAAGTGTGTGTGATGCCCCCAATTCAGCCTCAACAAACTGACTCCAGGCAGTCAATGCAGGAGGATCTCACCTTTGCTTTCTGTGTTGAATCATGTTCTTAAGTCAGAGAAAAGAAGACCTGCCAGAGATCGATGTCTTATCACTCCAACGTCTGCTAAATGCAGCAGATAGTGGGAGTAAATGTGGAGCCATTGTGGCCATGATTACTTGCCGCTGCACTTGTGTTGTCGTCGCAGAGGCTCTCAGAGTCTCGGACAGAGTGAATGATGGCCGGCCTGATTCACACCACCAGCCTCTCTGTGCCTGGATATATGGGACAGCTGGGGAAGAAGAGAGATAAAGTAGATGCTGGAGGCAGAGAGAAAGCCTCTTCAGACCTCATCCCTGGATGTTTCATCTTAAATCATCACCCTACCCCGAGATCCTGCTCCAGGATCTCCGACAAGAGCCGACCCAGTGGATTAAAGTCCTCCTGTCCTTTAAATATGAAGGAAAAGTAAGCAAGAACAAGCAGAACAACAGCAGATGAGAATGCAAACCTACCCTCCCTTCTTTTCTCCCTCTGGTTTCTAACACACTGCTGGTAAACAGCGCGTGAACAAGCGGGCTGCAATTTTGAACGCAGCTTTATTTTCCACCGTTTATTTAAGCCCAAAATGGGTCCTGATGGAGTCATCATCCCCCACTCACCGGCTAATGGTTTAATTATGTCCATCTGGAGGAGGCTGGGAACGGGAGCTCGCCTTCTCTCCAGTCATTCCTTTGGTAATTTGTCTTCCCACGTGCCCGCAGACTGGCGCTCTGATGGTACGGAGATGCAGCGAAGCATTCTGGTGGCGGAGCGGCCGCCTGCCTCCCACCAAAGATGCCAACCTGCCATCACTCCTTCTACCTCTGTGACACAGAGCCTGATGCACTAAGCCTTGTTCTCCTGTGTGATCTCTGACCTACAGGTGCAGAGCCAGTTAGCAAACAGGTCAGCGCTACAATAGTTTCATATTTGGACTCATCTCTGCAAAACAGTCTTTGGGCTTTAGGTACTGAAAATTGGAGGAGTACATATATGAACCTGTCTGAATGAATCAAAGACCATGGAAGTGGTCTCGCTGACATCACCCTTTGGTTTCTGCAGCTGTTAACCCATAGTCAATACAATATCTGTGTATCATGGAATGGCAAAAACATACTCACTTCATCTTGAGAGTACCTGAGATGCAATGAAGTTCTGAATGGTAAAGTTGGTGAAGAAGAAAGTGATACAGAAGCTGTCTCTGTTTTTAAAAAAAAGATATTTACTCCTTAAAAATATGAGGTATACTTCAGTGTGTTTTATTACCAGGCTCTTAATATAACACTTTCTATGTGAACGACACGATCAGGCACTTATCATGGACTGCATATTCAGAATATTTTACACCTTTAAGTCATCTCGATCACAGTTCATGTGAAAAAAGGGAAGGGGGTTTCAAAGAAACAAGAGTCTCCTTTTTAAGTGGCGCCTCAAAGGCTGTAGAGCCACCGCATCGAACACCAAACAAGCTGCTAGAATGACAAATAAAACAAAGATAAACCTCTTCAAAAACCCTCAAACATCCTCAAACCTCTGCTTTCATTCCTTCCTCCTCTCGCTGCGAACCGAACCTCCGATCCCGACCTCGGCTCCCTCACGTCTTCGTCATGTCTCTGTGTGGATAAAGTGCTCTTAGATCACATTTCATGGCTGATCTCCACATAATGATGCTGTCTGGTCTTAAGAAGTTTGTGGAGCTGAAGGCTTTGTTCGGTTGCAGAGTGAACATCATTACTTAGTCAGAGTATTGTTACGAGCAGACTGAGCTGTATTCCCCTGCCAGGAACATGACATTGAATTACTTGTTGAGGAATTGGGTCAATAATGAGCTCCAGCTCCAGCAGTGCACTGATGTGAGTCAGTGTGTCTGCTTTATTGGATCAACTTATCAAATTTACATTACAATTTAGTGTCTTTGCCTGCAAATATCTGCTGTACTGAAAAGGAAACTGCAGGTCGCTCTCATGCATGATGTGCCTGGTTGTGCTGATTTCTGATGTCTCATCCCGGCTGCAGATTCTGGGTCAGAGAGTGGTGCTCGCATGGTTCATTTTAACTGGCAGGTATTATTGCTGCCATCAATTCAGCAGAAATGGCTCGTTCCTTTTTGCAAGGTGATTTAACATTTGAATAGAGGTCTGTTCTGCACAGATGACCTAGTTACCTTTTTACTCCTGAGAGCACACAGTTTTTTATCTGAAGGTCGCCCTGACTCATGGACATAATATGCTGTCAGGGCATAAAGTAGAGTGCAGTGGTTATGGCCTTGTAGGTTTTTATCAGCATCTGTGAAAAGAAGGAAAGAAAGGCTTTCGATCTTTACCCCCATCAGTTATTTACTGTGAAGCCAGAATGTCACAGCCTCAGACGGGAGAAAATCCTCACACATGATGGATGATTCAAATCAGTGAGATGAAAAAATAAATAAGGACATCTGTGTTTAAACAGCAGAGGGCGCCATCTCCCTTTGACTTCTTTGGTTGGACGTTGTTATATCTCTTCCGTCCGGAGTCGTGACAACAGTATGTCAAGATTTCCCAGTTGAAGATGAACTGCTTATGTTTCTAGGGCTGCAAGTAACAACTATTTTGATAACCGATTAATCTACTGATAATTTTTTCGATTAATCGATGAATCAGACATTGAACATACATTTTTTTTTCCTTAAATTTCCTTTATTCAGAAACTAGTATTTGTCACAGTACTAATACGACAGCATAGAGGTCTGAGTATAACCACATCACTGAAATATTATTCTATAATCACCAGTATTAAAATAAAACTTAACTACTTTGAGAAAATTGAATTACTCTAATCATCCTCCATGTCTAAATGTATCAGTTTGCCTCACTACTTAATTCCTTTATTCAGACCTCCTCTTAGAGAATTAAATATCAGAACTTATTCTCATGGATTGGGTTCCATGTGTTTGCTTCTGTGATGTTAAATAAAAGAAAGTTAAAGTTCAATAAAAAGACGTTATTATGGCAGGTACTCAGTTTCCCAGTGAATGTGTCAGACTGAGGACAGAGTTACTTGAGAGGCTGTTAGCCTGTCAGTCATCCCTGATACCTATGACAGGGATCTGTACGAGAGAGCATGCACGTGATTGGCTGATGGGCAGAGGTTGTCTGTCTGTCTGTCTGTCTGTCTGCAGCAAGCCTGAGAGAGATACGGTATATGAGTCTCTGTTGCAGCTAACGCTAATGTTAGCTTCATAAGCTTCTCACTCTTGTCCAACGGGACATACCAAACATTTCCCAACAATGAAATGGAACATATGTGGAGTTTTGTGGAGACTTTTAACTCCTTACTAAGCCCTCCTCCTCCTCTTGTGTTGTTTCATCTCAGTGGTGTTTGTGTGCACCATGAAGATGATGATGTTTGCTTTTAACACACTTTCTAGCTTTACCTAATGTAAAATGCCCACAAACAGAAGATGTTTTCACATTATATTACACGTGTATCAGTATTTACCTCACATACCGCCTTCACTTCCATCATGCTGCGCTCATGTTTACATGACATGTCTTTAATTCAGTGAAAAAAAAGTGATGGAGGCTTTTAATAATTGATTTTATTGATTAATTGTTGCAGCCCAAAATGTTTCCCACTGCTTCTTACTGACAAACACACACGCACGCTCGCACGCACACACACACACACACACACACACACACACACACCCTGTTGATGACGTTAAAGCCTGTGATCTGAAGCCATTATTTCATTGGTGTACACAAAGTGTTACAGTGACATGCGTGCGTGTGTGTGATGCATTATCTCTGGTCAGTGCTGTTTGAGCGGTTTTGGTACATGTCTGCACCAAAAAGTGCTGTTTTGGAACGGTTTGGTGGAAATGCACGACTGTAAGAGGATACAACTGTGTGAATGGTTCCCAGTACTTTGAATTATATGGATTTATAAAGGAGGGAAGACTTTATTCTGCTCGCTTATTCAAATCATCTGTCCCTGCACATTTCTCTGTTCAGACTGAGTGCCTGACTCTAATCTAATTTAAGGTCATTGGATGATTCTATAAAACAGATGTCTGCCATTGGACGCTCTCAGTATGTCGTGACAGAAAAAACCGAGTGGTTGTTTCCAGGAGCTCTGGCAGAGGAAGGAAAAACTTATTTAAACTTTGACACCAGCTGTTTCTATTTCTGTAGCCGACTTTGTGTCTCAGTGTCCTGTTGTTACCTCTGTGTGAGAGAGAGAAGGATATCAGGACAGTGCCGACAGTCTGACACTAGGACAGAGAGAGAGAGGAGGTTGGATCACAGACTCTGAGTTTGTTCAGGCATGTTTGAATCGACGAACAGGAGACACTTTGTGATAGTCTAACACTCGACTCCATGTTTCCATTAGCAGAGAGACTTCCTTGGAGCAGAACATGGGTCACAGCATTACTGCACCACTTTCACTTCTATGAAATCAGACGTGCAGCGTAGAAACCTGATGCTTTAAAGAAGCAACAAGCTTTAGTCAGAATAAATTCTGTGACACGCCGCCTGCAGCAACAACATAAAAGATGTGTTCCATGATTTTTCCCTCTTTTTTTCTGCCAGACATGAATCACAGAGCAGCACTTCAGAGAAAAGTCAAGTACCAAACATCAATAGGAAATGTGGTTTGGGAGAGGTGCTTGTGATAAAAAGTGTTTTAACACCTCTTCAAACAGCTTTGGCCTGATGAAGAGAAATAAGGTTTGTTTGGAGCTGCTTGGGGAAGCTGAAAGCTGTGTGGTGAATTTCAGGGCCAGAATATTCATTATTTGTTGTTTGTTGAATTTATCCTTCCCTTCTACAGTCTCTGCACTCACGCCACGAGCTCTGTGAGAGTATGAGTGGACAATGAGAGGTGGGAAAGGAGTACAGATGAACATTCAGTCTGATGTAATGAAAACAAATGAGAATAATCTGGAAACCAGTGAAAGAGATTATCTTTCATGGATGCTCCTCCATCTGAATTCTGCTAATAATTCTGAGGGTAGTCTACTTCAGCTGTCTTTAACAGTATCAAAAAGTGATGAGACCTCCATCCAAAGGTGAAATGTACACATGCTGAGTGAGAAGACATGGCCTGTTTGCATTTAAAAATATTCCCTACTGAAAACAATAAATTCAGACTTTAAGAATGTGCTCACTACAAGTTTTCACATCAAGGATGAAGCTTCATGAACAGGTGTTTGTGCAAACTGATGACCAGACAGGGTGAGCAAGATCCAGGCACGGAGCAGAGGAGTAATACAAGACGGCAATAGATTATTATTATTATTATTATTATTGTTATTATTATTATTATTATTATTATTATTATTATTATTATTATTATTATTATTATTATTATTATTATTATTATTATTATTATACTAAAACTTTGTTTTACAGCTTTTTTTCAAAGAGCTTTACATAATATTTACATCATAATAATAATACATTTTAAAAATGGCACTAGGTCCCCTTATTGTTTGTGATTGCATTTTTATGCTGATGTTTTTACTGGGGTTTTTATAGTTTTTATAGCAGAGTGGTTTCACATGTAAGTCAGTTCATCATGAGGTGGTTTCAGAGAGTTACAGGGTTCTTTATAAGCGCTGAGAAAACAATACAGCAATGTACTGATATTAGAAAATGAACTTTTTACTTTTGAATGCTTAAGTATTTATAAAAGTAAGTACGTTAGTACCTTGAGTAAGATTTTGACAGAGGGACTTTTACATGTAGTTGAGTAAGATTTGACCAGACGTGTCAGTACTTTGACTCAAGTACTGGGGTTGAGTACTTTGTCCACCTCTGTCTGTGTGTATAATGTGCTCTTTGAGCGGTAGTAAAAACAGGGTCCACCTGACACCACACTGAAAAAAAACCTCCCAAAACCACCCCCTCACACCAGGAGCTGGAGCCTGTGTCTCTGCTCTGCTACTTGACACATTTTAAATCTAGAAAGTCCCATGCAAACAGCTGCTTTCTGGGGACTTCCTTTATGCTTCTGTGTGTTTGTGTGTGTGTGTGTGCGTGTGTGTGTTATCATCATAGAGAACCGCAGCGCCTCATCAGAACACAGATGCGCCCTGATTAAGGGCGAGCGCAGCAATGACAGAACTGCATTAGTGTGATGTATGTGTTGTTAACCAGCAAGCAGCTAATTCCAAATTTAACACCTGATTCGCACAATGCAGTCACACCTGAGTGCAGGCCAAGATTTACTACCCTTGTCAGAACACTGATGGCTTTTATAAGTAATTTTTCGGAGTCCCCGATTCATTCTCTCTCTGCGCCGCCGATAATGAAATATGATTCTGGGTCAGGATTCAGCTTAAAAGCAGAATTATAGTCATTTGGAAAGTGGGTTGGCGTCAGATAGTCACTTCGCTGGAGGGAGAGCCTCCCCATCTCTCCCACCCTCACCCCAGAGGTTTCTAGAAAGGCAGAACGTTCTGTTTTCAAACACAAACAGGCGCTCGGTGAGGCAGGGTGGGCTTCACTCACACATGGAGCAGCATTTGGCAGGGAGCTACTCTTCCTGCAGTTTCCTGTGATAATCGGCGCTGATAGAGCATCTGATGTTGAGCTAACGAGCATCGCAGACGTCGTGTTTAACGGTCATTTCCAGTGATTCATAACGACAGCGTGTGCACCCGTCATGATGGAAAACAAGCGTGTTATTCATGTCAGGCGCCACAGGCTTTTGTCTGCGACAGGTTGTATGATTCTGAACAGGTGTATGTGCTGCTTTGTCCCATCTGGCCTTGGTATATTTCCCAACCTGCTATTTGTCCCCTTTGATACCCCTTGCAGAGAAACAGCCGTGTGTGCGTGTTTTTGCGTTTGTGCGTTTGTGTGTGTGTGTGTGTGTGTGTGTGTGTGTGTGTGTGTGTGTGTGTGTGTGTGTGTGTGTGTGTGTGTGTGTGTGTGTGTGTGTGTGTGTGTGTGTGTGTGTATGTAGTTAGTGGTGTTGTTCCAGGTCAAGCTGGTCCTGTATAATCACGGTTGTGTCAGCAGCGCGACCGCTCATCACTGCACAAGGATACCAACCACTGACATTGACCTACGCCCACCTCTTGCCTCTACACACACACACACACACACACACACACACACACACACACACACACATTAACACATGCACACTTCCAGGGTTGTTGTTGTTGTGTTTGTGGACCTGTGTGTGTGTGAGTGTGTGTGGATTATATCAGCGGTCTTATCATCAGGAGTGTCTCTCACTTGAAGAGAGGTGATTTGGTTCAAGGATGGCAGAGACGCTGCTTCAAAGTGACCACAGGAGTCTCTCCTGACTTGAAGACATGTTTCCAACACGAGTTACTGAGAGTTAAGATGCTCAACTGGTTAAAAAAGAAACTTTGATGTATTAAAGTTTGTATATTTTTATGAAAATGTTGATCTGTGATAAATTTATAGGTCAATTTGTGAGAAACCTACCAGCTGAGGTCTTTGGCACAGTTAACCAAAAAACCACAAGTTGTGGAAAACATTGAAACAATTCTCTTTATATAACCTGCTCATACCAGAAAAAGTTGGCAAGAAATTTTAACTTTATCCAACCTAATTCATTAAAAACTAATGAGCTTCAAGTTGAAATAATGAAAAGAAATAAAAACATTTTGATAAAAAATACTGAAAAATGGCAAAATCATTTGTCTGAGGTATGAGTAATTTAAAAGGTAACTTTTTCTTTCCTTGTTGTTTGTCATCAGTTAACCATGTTGTAGTGAGTCATCAAACCTGGTGTCAAAGTCTGATGCAGAGGAGCCGTTGTTGGACTCCAGACTACTGACTATGAACCTGGACTGACTGATGTTTAGAAAACAGCTCTGCTCCTCCGCTGGACGGTACGGCCTGATGTCACACTACTCCAACATGAAACCAGACTGAAGGCACACGCATGGCCCGCCTACGTCACCATGAAGCGTCTGTTTACAGGAAGTGTGGTCTCAACAGAGTCAGCACAATGAGACACAAAGAGTATGACTATAACTTACATTTTGGATTGTTAGTTTTGCTCTGACACAGCCCTCTGACAGCCATGCATTAACTGTTCCGTGCCGAAGCTCACCT
The DNA here is from genome assembly GCA_030710495.1 of Labroides dimidiatus. Classification (NCBI taxonomy): domain Eukaryota; kingdom Metazoa; phylum Chordata; class Actinopteri; order Labriformes; family Labridae; genus Labroides; species Labroides dimidiatus. Next base: position 18,215,332 of record CM061161.1, on the reverse strand, counting down.
CTCTAAAGCATGCCAAAGAGGAGAAGTGAACTGGACCAGTGGTAGACTTGGGATCATACTGGCCAAACAAACTGGACTTAAGGGTTGAAGCATGCTTGATGTGGCAGGACCTAAAACAGGGTTTCCAGACCACACTTAGCCCCACCCCTTCACAGTAGCTGCTGCATTAGCATTTGTGCTAAGAGGGCGTGTTTGTTTGCTGCTGCTGATGTGGGTATGTGTGTTTGAGAGTGTGTTCCAATCTAGGCTTGTCTGATTAAGTGTGCAGCTGTGTGACACTTGATTACCCCCCCCCCCCCCCCCCCCCACACACACACACACACACACTTTATGCTCCTCTTTCCAGAAAAGTTCTCATATTTCTCTGCGACAGTTTTTGTGAGGGAGTTTTCTCTTCTGTCTGTACTTGCTGATGTATGTGTGGAGTGATTTTGTCTGCATGTGCGTGTGCATGTGTATTTGCCTGAGGACAGCAGTCATGCTCCATTAATTAGCACAGCAACCTGCTGACTTTCAAGTGGCAGTGGCAAAATTAACCCTGAATCTCAGAGAGGCCGCTGAGCCGCTCTGTTATTCCAGCTCTGATTGCCACTCTTATTACACTGATGTGTGGGCGTGTTAGCAGCTCTACATACATACCATGTGTTTTAATGTGTGTCTGCTGTACATCTGTGTGTGTGTCATCAGATATTATCCCTCAGCTGGGGACCACCCGCTGAGCGCCTGAAAACAGCAGAGACGAAACCCCGCCTGGCTTCTCTTCCCTTAAGAATCCCATCAGATAGGAAAATGCAATCATCACAAAGAGGCAGATAAATTGAGTTTTTTTAGTCTCTGGAGAGGAGGAGGGTGAGGAGAGGATATGAAATAAACAGATTCTTGCTGCACACAGACACAGGAGACGTTTAAATACTTGCAACAATAACATCTTTAACTCTGTGGAGGGTTTGCAGACAGTTAGCGTTCAGCTGGTGGACTGCACACTGAGCTGTAGTTTCTCATAGATCCGCCTTAAACTGATGACCGAAGTAAAAACAGAAAATCAGCTCTGGAGTCACAGCTTTTCACATTTGTCAGAAGTGTTGTGCTCCTTCTCCTCCCTCTGAGCATTTGGCTGCCTGGAAGTCTTGCGAGATGTCACGCTGCATCATGGAGGCCTCAGACACCTTCCTCTGGAACAATTACTGACTGTTGACCTTACTGTACACAACCAGACCAAGCTTCACACAAACACACATTTACATGACTGCATGGAAGTGTGTGAGGTGAAGCCCTGGGCTCTCACTACTCTTGTAAGATGGAGAGGTAGAGGAGAAGGAGGTTGAGGGCGCAAACACAAAGAAAGCAAACGGAAACGGTTGATAAAACAGTTTATGTCAGGCATGGGACTGCTTCTGTTGTCTTTCCTCTGTGGTGAGACAGGTACAATATTTCAGCTGCTTGTTGATTCTTGTTTACACTTTGTTCAGCATTGTGATGATCTTGGTATGAATGGTGCTCTGTCCCTGCATGGAACTTGTACTGTTATCCATCTCAAAGGTTTTTAACTCAACAGCATGTGCACATTTCACTACTGCCAACGTCACTTTGACCAAAAGAATTAAAGATGCTTCCAAAGCGTTTTATTATGCACTGTAAAAACAAAAAGTTGTGTAAAGTCAAACTTTCAAGGCAACGGTCTGCACTTGATTTTTGAGTTTCAAAGGCCAACTTAAAATTGTACATTTGAACCAACTGATACATTTTTGTTGAGATAACTTAAAATTGAGAGTTCTACATGCTAAGAATTCTGAAAAGTAAATATACCGTCAACTCATTACTTTTTAGGCAGAAAATATACTTTTCACTTCTAGTTTCTTTCACCCACCCACGATCTGATGTCACAGACTGTTACGGTAGGGGAGCAGGAGCAGGATTTGAACCCAGGTCATCCAAATGAGAGACAATGACTCCACCGCTGATCTAAAGCCACCCCACAAATTTGCAACCCACAAACTAATCAACTTACGATCAGTCGACTAACTGTGGTTTTCAATACAATACTCCTACCTATAATTTTAAGTTTTGCCAACGTAACTTATGAAATGACACAAACTTAATGCAACAAACTTATTACACGTAGTTGAGATAACGACTTTGAGTGGTTTGCAACCCATTAAAACATTTTTTGTTCACTTAACCAAAGAATTGATTTTCAGGACAACAGTTTTAGGTTTTCATTTTTACAGTATTTAAGGTGGTTCACAAATAATTCCTGACTTAGCTCTTAGCCTTAGTGTTGTCGTACAGAGCCAGATTTATTAAAGAATCCCTCCATACAGTCACAGTCATGAATGAAGATGACGGCCTCCAGTGGAGACTAAAGGTTAGTGGACACTAACTGCAGTTTTTGACACTTCTGACTCAATGTTGCCAAACACTCGAGGATGCAGCTTCATCATGACTGTTATTATACACCACGTTTCCTCACTTTGAGATGTTTCTGTAACGTTTCTTGGTTTGTGGCCATGCATGAGTTCATTTTATTGCTCACTGATCAGTCTGGATTTTCTGTTTTTATCTCAGTTAAAGTCCGTATGTGGCTTCTCTGCCTGTTTGTGTGCGTTAGGTTTCCTGTTATCCTCCTGTTCATGCTAAAAAAAAAGAAAAAAAAAAATCCACATCACTGCTGCAGGGATGTTGAGCCTCGGGAGTCTGAACAGTTTCTGCTCGTGTTTTGCTTCCATCACATTTTAACTCTCTGTGGTCTCATGTTTCTCAGCAAAGTGAAGTCCTGCACCTCTAAAGATTCAGGACAACCATGACTATAGACTGATGTAACTCAATCATGTCCTCATGCAGTGTAACAACATTTAAAAGCTGTAAGTCATTAGAGAAAAAGAAAAACAGAAATTGAATTGCTCTGAATAAAAATTGACAAAAAAAGGAAGTAGTGTATCAACACATTTTCAGGTAGCCTCACGCCTCAAAGGAAAAATATTGGTGGTGGCTCTACAATCAAAGAATCTACAAATGTTGATGTTTGTAAATGTTTTTCCTGACTGTGGTCTGATTTTTCTCTGCAGTATGACGTCCTGCTCCTCTCTGGGTTCAGGATAACTCAACAATGTCTCCTGAGCAGTTTAACATCATCAGAAATCAACAATTATTACAACATTATTACAAGATATTTACTCTTTATAAACTATTTACAGTCAGTACTGTCACTACTGTTAACACAGTTTACAGTCTACACTGCAGAGGCATCATGACCATCTGCAGAGAAGTTTCTGTCAGTAATGAGACAGAGAGCTGAGCGGCTCTGAGCACAAAATTTATACCTGCAAGACGACAACATGGGACGCAAAATTCAAAGAATTTTTGAAGTGTGAATCCAAGGTGTATGTGGATCATTCAGGACTTGGTGAAAGCATTAAAAACAGAATTATTTATTTATTTATTTATTTTTTTTTTTTTACAGAATTTAGCTTCAGCAAACGGTTTAGTTTCTACAAATTTTTAAAGAAGGCAGCAGAATCAAAGCAATGTTGATGAAATTCTCCTGTCTTCTCTGCTCTGTTTAAACATGTTGCTAACATCACTTGTGATACATTCAGGTTCCTTCTGAAAGTTAAAAATCTGACGATTACCCCAGTTTTTTGGATCGGGCAAATGGTTTGTGATTGCCAGTCATTTAAAAAGAAGTGGTATTTTGATCCTGCCGGCAGGATTGGGATCCTGAGGGTTAAAACACATCATCCCCTGTGTTTCACTGGAAGATTCTACCTGAGCGACAGCAAACTGTGAGGCTTCAAAAGTGTTCCAGAGAGAAGTGACAGGCAAAGGCAAACATGCGTTTTGTCTTCATAGATAACAGATTATCACTTTTGCTGATGGGAGGCTGTAAATATGAAAGGTGGAGTGTGCGTGTGGTTGGAGCTGTTCTATGAGAGCGGGTGTTTGTCCGCTGTCTGCTGTCATCAGCGCGTCTCCTCTCTGAGTGCTGCTGACAGCTCAGCTGGCCGGGATGCTGTCACATGTCCTTGTCAGTCCACTCAGAGTCTGGGGCTCACCTCGCTATTGTCAGCTTCTATTACCTCTTCATACACACACACCCACACACACACACACACACACCCTGACCGGACTCCTGAGACCATGCACAATACCAAACATGCTTCACATCTCACACAGAGAGATCCCAGACTCTCTCCTCTGGCTACATGTTGCTAGGCTAGCTCTTCCTCGCTTTGCTTCCCTAACAACAAAAGCACACACACACGCACACACACTAATGCACACATCCAGGGGGACCTTGTGACCTTCCCTGTCTGCCCCGTCCTGCCTCTGTCCATGTTGAGTGTCAGCTCCCCCTGCTCCATCCCGCCTGTAGCTGCTGCTCCCTCGGGGTTGGATCAGAACTGTACTGGGCTAGCCAGAAATCCTCGCCAGCGCTCCCAGGAACAACTCCACACATCCACCGTCATCTTTACCTACACCGTCTTTATTTCCACACACACGGATGAAGGAGAGGCCCTGAGAGAGCGAAGGCTGAGCTTTAAAGTGTGATGGAAACAACCAGAGGCTGTGCTAGCTTGTCGCCTGAGCTTGTTTCTCGTCTTTTTGGCTCCAGCCTGGATCAGGCTCGCCTCTGGTGGAAAATAAAACGTTGTCTCTCTCTGACAGCAGCGATGTTTCATGCAGACTCAGGAGAAGTCAATAAGGCTGTCGAGAGCTGCACAGGTCCTGCCACTCATCAGATTTGAGTTTTTCAAAGCTTAAATCCAGAATAAGCTTCTGTTTCTGGTGAAACTGTTCCGGCTTTCAGTGTTTTCTTATTTCGTTCTGTCATAACATGTGAGCATGTGTTTGTGACGTGTAGACCTGGTATGTGTTATCAGTGCAGGGATCTACAAAGCACAACATCCAGTTTCAAACACATATTGGCTGCTTGCGTGTGATCTCCTTCTTTTGGTCACTAAAGCTCATGAGAAGAGGAGAGGGTTTGTCTTCAGGCTCGGCTTCATCTTCACCACAACTATTTACCTGCAAAGCTGCTGATGCTGCATCAACCCCTCAGTGTGAACAAGACCCTAAGATAGTTGAACGCCTTCACTTGAAGTAGGAAGTCACTCAGCATCCAGAGTTGGAAGGTGTAGTTTCAAACTGACTTTTCCTGCTCTGAATGATCCCTTCAAATGATCTCCCATTAAGAGAAATGAATGAACTCACTGACTTATGATCAGTTCAAAGCATTCTGTATCACTGAATAAACCCTCTGCTTTAAAATAGAAAGACAAACATGAGGAAACATGGTGAAATATCTTGACAGTGCCTAAACTCTAATGCAGCAGTCATTTTCTGTAAAGCATCTGTCCATTACAACCTTCACAGCGATGTCCTTCATGCTGCTGCTGCAGCTGTAATCCACCTGTCACGGCTCTGTTAGCATTAGTCATGGGTACAGGACACATTTCTGTGCATCACCTAAGAGATGACTCCAAATGAGCGTGAGCTGCAGCCTGCAACAAGAGCATAAAACAGCTACAGTGTTATCACGTCTGTTTCGGATTCAAGAATAACCAATATTCAGATTTCTGCTCTCCTGCAGAGCTGACACCTGTTTGATTAACTCTCCATCGGCCAGCTTAACTGCATTAATCCTCGTGTAAGTCATCTTAATGATATCATCAAGCAGAAATAACACCAGAGTTGTTAGCAGGAAATATTTAAAACAAAAATTTCTGGCTTATAATATCATGGTGTTCTTCTGTCTTGTCAGCCATCAGCGTTTGCTCCACTTAATCATCAGTGATTTACTCGATAAAAGCAGGTTTTGATGATTTGATAACAAACAATATCAGATGCAGAGAGAGAGAGAGAGAAACGCATGTCAAGAGAGGTGTGCGAAAAAAGAGAAGAAGAAAAAACCCTCAGAGCGACACCACAATAATTAGCATAGCGGGAGAGAGAGGCGCAGTGCAGGAGAGATAATCATAGCGCCTTAATGTCTGCTCAATGCTATTAATCAGCAGCATTACCCATAGTGCCCTGGCTTTTCTTCACAGTTATCTCACTGTGCGGGGTGATGATGAGCTCCCCTCTTGATCCTGAGCCATGTCAGCGTGATGTGTGGTCTCTGTAAGACTCATATTTAACATTTTCATATTCTCCCTCCACACTCCTCCTTGTGTGTGTGTGTGAGAGAGAGAGAGAGAGTCTCACACAGAGACAGAGACAGACACACACACTTGGGCCTCAGAGGTCCACAGCATCACAGAGGCATCACTTTCTAATCTGGATAAGTGGCCTAGTGATGCTGCACATGTTGATCTGCTCTCCCACAATGCATCTCTCTGGGTGCTGCTGGGTGTCCAGTGGCATGAACAGCATGAGAGGATTATAATCTGAAGGAAACATAAGCGACACAAGAGAGGGGGATGGTTATTTGCATAACACTTGTCTACTTGTCAAGCCTGATCCTACATTTCCCAGCATGTATTTCAACAACCTCAAAGGAATTTGGGACCTGCACAAATTAAGGTTTTTACACAATTTGCTAAATGTGATTAAACACAGTCTGCTGGTAAACTATGCCAGTGGGTTAGCAGAGTGTGACTAACACTAGCAGAGCTAGCTCCAGCAGCCTTCAGTCCTCCTTGCAGGTTTATGTCAACATGTCTGTGCTGGCTCCTAAGGTCTCTGGTTAAGTGGTTTAACCAGACATGGTCTATGTACAGCTTTATTTCCATTTACTTAATCAACATACTGACAAAGCACACCACGCTATCAGACAATATCTGTCATCTGTGACTGTTTACATCCAGGTTGTAGAGCTTTAAAGCATTACGACAGCAAACACTAACAAGAGTTATGGCTCAAGCTTGTTCCAGGGTGAACGCTCTTTTGGAAACACTGGGTAGATTAATGACTTCATAGGTAACTTATATTCAAAAATAATGAGATGACCCTGAATAAACCAAAAATAATGAGCCCTGGAGACACAATAACACTGTGTGCTTAAAGGAAGACTCAAAAGCTTAGATGGTTGGGTTTCATCCAAATGAAATGTCACTTTTTTTAATAGAAAGAGAGAAAATATATTAAGGATGACACTGTTTTTCTTTTAAGCAGATTCATTTCCTCAACCTCCAAACTCTCATCTTCCTGCTGTGCTGAATTCTGGTCCAAAGAGGCCACTGTCTGTAAAATCTGACACACTTCTCCAAAATAGATTCCTCTGAGTGTCGGTTGTTTGTCAGAACAAACAAAAGGAATTCATGTGACACCTTTGTTCTTAGTTATCAAATGACTGACACCAATACTTCACTAATTCACTGCTGATGTTTCACGATCACTGAAACATTTTGTGATACAAGACTTCTTGGTGGGGGATGTTGGAAGTGTCCCAGCATGATACCATGTTCTGTATGTTTGACCAAATAATCATAAAGAAATAATAGAAAACTGCTGCTGCTCGAGTTAGGCCTGAGGTGGGACATTCAATGAGCTCTCTGCATGTTACCCATGGAGACAGATTTCACCGCATGTTTGTGTCCTTGCTTTTCCAGCTAAATTCAGAATCATAACTGATTTCTCTGTTTGCATTGCATTGAGGTTGTTAAATGCATGCTGCAAAAGCTAGCTCAGAGATGAACAAAGATGTACATTTTGGATGCCTATAATAAATACTGCTATTTTATGACAGCCTGTATTTGACCACAGGCTCACAGAGCTGCAGATGCTTCATACACACACTTGTCATGCCGCTCAAAGGCTGAAAAGAAGTCTGCCGCTGCTCCAAACTTAAAATTGAATGAAAGAAAAGGAAGTTTCTCATAAAAGCATGACAGCATACTTCACTCATTCATTAAACACACAGAGCTAAATGAGTTTTGAAATAGCTGTGAATGTAAATTGAACAATCAGAGCCACTGCAGCTCTTTTAATGATGTTATTTTATCTTTTTACTGCTCGTAAACTCTTTAATGGAAATGTTTTATCAGGAAATGATCGCTGATTCATATTTACTTTACTGAGATAATTGAAACGTCTTAATAACGTCATTCGGTACCGCTCTGCTGTTCCATTTTTGGACTTTTTCATTACCTGCTCGCTTCCTCCTCTGTCATTGGCTGCCCTCCTCGCCTCTTCTTCCCGTGGTCGTAGATTCCTGCGCTCCACCTTTCCCCATCATTTATCATTATAAACATTGCTCATTGCTCCCAGCACAAATATGTTTATTGTTGTCATTCACTCGTAGGCCATTTATTTAATGGGTTTTCTCTCTCTCTCTCTGCATCTCTGTTCATTGTGAGGAGCAGGTGTATTGTGAGGAAATCAAACATGTATTTAATGACAATGGACTGATGTGGGAGTGAATGGACGGAGATTGGAACAGAACGGTGTGCAGGAAAATCAGATCCCAACATCTCCAAGGTGCAAACATAATAGGAAGTCAAAAAGAATGCCTTCGCGCCTCAGCTGTTGTGAATTCTCCTTTTGTCAGGCGAGGCCCGGCCATCTCTGCCATTGTTCGGCTTTTTACAGAAGGAATTGGATTTTTTCTGGGGTTTTTTTTCTCCCTGTTGGCGCCTGACTTCCCTTCACTCACCAACAGGCAGACCTAATTAGGACATTTCTGAGTGATTTATTCACAAAAGGACACTGGCTGTACCTCTGACCAATTCATTTTGAATGGAAGAGGACAAAAGCCTCCAGAAACTGTTAATGGCATGTCGGAGAAAATAAGCAATCAGACCACTGGGCAGTGATTTGCCAAAATGAATTTGTGTTTTGGTTGAAAAGAAACCTTTTTCTTTGCTTCGTACTGGTTTTCTAATCTACTTTGATGAATTAGAGTCTGAGAATCCTGAGAAAATGAAGAAAACAGAAACAAAGGTGGCTTTAATGCGTCCCTCTTTGCTCATAAACTTGATATCATAAACTCTGAGTGAGTTCTTCGAGTGCCTGCTGCTGTATTCATTCCCAAACTGACATATTGCCCTTTACCTCACCACACTGCAAACACTCATGCTAACTAAACAAATTGAAGTTATTATAGCATTTTGCAAACACACACACACACACACATACGCGCGCAGCATTCCTCACAAAGGGAAAAGGTCAGCATTTTAATGGCTCGGCTCCCCATAGTAATCGCCTTTTCGGTTAGCCGTGCAAACTAAATGAAAAGATGTCAGCCCACGTGTGGGGTTAACCTACGCCGCTCCATTTCAATAAGTGACGTGCCATTAGCCGTGCCCTCCGCTGTGAGCTCTGTGAAATCGGGTAATCCACTGACTCACTTTGCTGCCCATCAGCGAGTGCTGGAGGAGGAGATTTCCCCGTTAAACTCTCATTTCATCACCATTATCTCAACACGACTCTCTCCCACCATATGGCTGAAGAGCAGGGAGAATTTTAGGAGGATAATGTTTGTCTGTGGATATGAATCTGGCTCATTATGCATAATATCATATCAAAACAACAGCAGTGAGGTTAAATCTTTGTAAATTATTGTGAAACAGTGAACGGGTTCTTCGGCTGAGGAAAAGAACAATAGAGAGCTAATGAAGGATGCTGTTTGGAACACTTTAGACTGATGAAATCTGCTATTTAAAGGACCAGTGCAGCATTTTTTGATATCAAATTCACTCTTAAGCTGAGTGGACCAAAGAACACTGATAAATCTGTGACATGGGAAGGGGGGTTTCAGAATTTATCTAAATGTTATCCAGAGGTCATATCATCAGAGTATTTGAAGTTTTCTTTGGGACTAAAACTGTGATGCAAAATCCTTCTTATCTCAGCTACGCGTGACCTGTAATTTAAATCTAATTCATGACAAATATCAACACTGTTTTCTTCTGCAAATGCAGCACTTTGACATGAATGTCATATTTAAGGTGAGATGCACAAGAGTTTGTTCTACTGATGTCTTTACTTGCAAGCTGAAAAGGTAACATGTTGCCTGCAGACACCCAGAGGATCACTGCAGTGTGCATTTTATCCCTCCCTCTCTGAAGAGTCAAAGTGTTGCCAGACAAACAAGACAAGATTAATTCCCCAAATCTGCCTTTAAGTCTCAGGACATGTAAAACAAGCCTAACTAATGGGAGTAAATAGACTTAAACGAGTCCTCTGAATGCAGTGAAGTGCTCCTCTGCTCCCCTCCCGCTGCAGCTCAAACCTCCTGATTGGTTTAAGAATGCACGCCTGCACCGATAATCAGCATAAACCCATGTGGAGAATTTCACAAGTCCACAAGTGTGCCCTTCAGGGAGGAGAGAGAAGCAGCAAAGGGCTCCGTAGTCAATGTTGTTTCCACGCTAGCCGCTGCGCGTCACGTCCTAATCCTTCCCCCTGGAACCCAGGCAGCGTTAAACCAGCTGGAATGAGTGCCATGCGGGGAGTAAATGGAGGGAGACGAGCGTCCACAATGGGCCTGGAAAGTGGCTGCTCTTGTAAACGGGAGGATTAGACGGGGAGAAATCCTTGTCTCCTTGTGAAGGCGTGCCCACGGAGACAAAGCCCGGTGTTTACTCTCCGTCTCTCAGTCTATTCCCCGAGTCCACAGTGTGAGCAACCCCATGCAATAGTTAGGAGATCAGGCTGTTCATTCAGCCCCATCCTATTGACCTTATGCATTTCAGGGACAGAGGAGTCCTCTGGCTACTTTATTACAACACAAACGCCCTGTCCACATGCTGTGCTGCGACATCTGCTCTTCTGATCACTCTGCACCTGCATTTTACACAACACTGATGGAAAAAAAGGGTCTCTTTCAGGCTGATTTTAGATAAATAAATTTGCTTATTTATAAGATTATAAGATGACTTATCCTGACTTAGAGAGGTGGTGGCCTTAACGGATTGGGCAAGATGTGTGAGGGATAATTTAATTGTAGCTTCCAGACAAGCTGCAAGTATTCAGAAAGCAGAAACAAAAAAGTCATCCAAAAAGCCGCCAACAAAGACGAAGTAAATAAGTATTAAGCAGCAGTAGCTGCAGCTAGCATGCAAGTGTTGCAGTCAGTCAATGATAAAATCAGTCAGTTTCCAGCACACGATGGTCCCCCTCTATAAAGCAGCAGACCTTTAGGATATCAGCAGTTAATGGTATATTTGGAACAGTATCCTGAGCCTCTGCTCCATACCTACACACATGCATAATCTGTTCCACAGTAATGTCAGGGGCAGATATGTTAGCAGAAATAATGATGTCAATCAGGAATAGCAAGCATAGAATGCTGATATACTGTATATGGGTCTTTGCACACTAAAAACCAGACTGTGAGCACAGAGAAGCATTTTAAAGAACACCGATCGATCAGCACAAAATCAACAAACGGTAACTCAAGATGCTTTCCTGCATATCATTAATAAAGACCCAACATAGAGACAGAACTAGGAGTCTGGTCTTATCTTAATCCTGCATAAGTTGAGATCTTTGCAGCTTTTGGCAAATTACAGTGACAAGAACAAACATCATTTAATAGACAGAAACCTCGAGCAGAACCAGACTCAAGTTAGACCGATGTCTGCTGAGAGTGAGTTGGAGAGAGAGAGATGAAAAGATTTTTAATTAGGGTTGCAAAGAGATGGAAATCTTCCAGTAAATTTCAGAAAATTTTCCAGAAAATGTGCATGGTAATTTTAGCTCAGGAATATCAGAAGTTTTCAGGGTTCTGTTGTCATCAACTTGGATGAATTTTTCTGAAAAAAAATCTGTGAAATTTTGTCTCAGAAATTTTAGATTTTTTTTCTCATTATTAACTTGATTTAAAAAATATTGCATTTGACGTGTTTGCATGCATGTCTGCTTATTAAAAAACAAAAATGTTGAATATTTATACATGTGGATAACCAGGTAAAAACCAGGCTGAAAATTCCACTTTAACAATTCCTGGAATTTGTCAGCCATAGTTTTCATCATTTTTTTAAACCCCTCTTTTATTTCTGTGACTTCCTTCCTCAGATTATGATTTAATCGATAGTTTGTTTCCTGTTGTAAAGATCTCTGTACTCATTATTTCAAACGTTTGATTTTTCACCGCTCTCCTCCTCCTCCTCCTCCTCCTCCTCACTAGCCGGCACATTCCAGGCAGGTCTCAGCTAATCACACATCCGCCGTCTTTCTCTGTCACATTAACGCTTTAAAGTGAGCTCATTAAGTGGTCGCCCTCCAGGTCTCTGAGCTGTTCAGACTACTCGCCGGCAGCTGAGGCCGCCATTTGCATTCCACCCCTGGCACCCTGATAAATGTGAGAAAAGATCTCCAGGTAACATGGACAGGCATGACTGGAGAGAGCAGATCTGCCCACCACCACAGCCTCCCACAGCCTCATCACGTCAGCCTCCCCTCTCTCTTTCTTTGGCCAACACTTTACTGAGACTCCTCTCCTTCCTTACACCCTCTCTTACCTCCTGCTCCCTCCACTCTCATTCATTCCTTTAACATCAGTCAAAATAAGTCAACTCCTGATAAGAAGTTCAAAGTGAAAGATTGGTTCGGGCAGGATTAGTTTAGGTATCAACCTTTAGTTTCCCCGTTGCTGGCCGAAGCGATCTACTGGAGCAATGACTTTTTTTTTTTAGCCATGCAGACTTCAAAATGAGTGAAATATCAGACTTAACCTTGAAATGAAGTGATAAAGAAAGGCTGGACTGAACTCATCATGTCTGTCCCTGTGATCTTACACCTGATGAGCTCTTCATTTCCAGGCCCTGCAGAGTGTGATGATACGTAAATAACAGAACATTTCATTATGCTAATGTTTGGCAGAGGAGGGTCCAGGTCAGGAGCTGTGGGCTGAGAGTGTGTCGTACTGGCAAACTGACTGAGGGCACGTCTATGAGACTGAATGGCTCCCTCAGACATACTGTCACCTAATGCCCGCTCTCCTGACGTGCACGTGGTCCTCACTTTCATTTCCTGCACATCAAACAGCGATAAAGCCTCGTTCTCCAAATTGAAAATTATAAAACATGCGGAAAACAGTTTTTCCAATCAAAACAGGAGGCAGTGTTTTCAACGTGAAGTCTAATCAGTGATGCTCCTCAAATGTCGTGAAAGATTGTCTTCCAAATGTTCACGCAGAAACAAAGTATAGTGGAGCGAAACGTTAACACATGTTCATTAATAAGCAGGCTTTGGTGTAAATACAGAAGCTAATCAGACCAACCACCTTATGAGGTAATCAGGAGACAACCGTGTTTGTGTGTGTGTGTGTGTGTGTGTGTGTGTGTGTGAGATCTGGCTCTCAGGTAATTATAGCAGACAGCTGCCATGGCATCCTGGATCAGTCCCACATCAACAAGCCACAAACGCACACTTTGACGCATACACACACACACTCGCAGATACACAAAGTCGGTCCCGCGTCAACATGGCTTCATTATTAGCGCGCTGATGGCCAGATTTGTGTCGTTTTATTCAGCGTCTCAGACAAGAACGGGCAAATTGTGTCTGTGATGCATCCAGAGCGGCTTGTACATAAGATGAGATGCACCTGCTGCAGGAGGAGCTGTCGAGATAACGGGAGACAATGATTTCAAAGGTGTGCAGGATGCAGACGCTGTTATGCTAAACATCCTCGGCTTTGTGAAGGAGATAGAAGCGCGGCTCGGTCTCACCCGGCCGACGGAGGCTGCGGGATGTTTTCTCCTCCTTTATTCCCACACCTGATCTTATTCTTGATGCACCCGGATCTGTCAAACACTCCTCTCTTCTCTCCTGCTCTCTCTCTTCTGTGTTCTCCAGGCTCGCAGTAGTATCATGCCTGCATGCATCATGGACCCGCTAACAAATTACATAGAGTAGCCACTCCGCTTCTCCTCTCACTCAGCTGTCAAGTGGAGCCACTGAAGCATTCTCCCTTTCCTCTCCTCCATCCGTCCATCCCTCCATCTCCTACTCCAGTCCTCCCTTCTTGGCATGCTTTTTCACTTCCCTCCTCCTCCCCATGTCTCCTCTACCTGCATACCCATCAGGGCCCCCTTCTCTTCATCATCCCCCTTCATTTATCCATCTGTCCTCTGTTTCTTCATCCTCCTTTCTCCTCGGCTTCCTGTCCTCCCACACAGTCACATGGTAAGGAAACGTAAGAACATACGATGGAGCACTTTCAGCTGTTTCTTGGCTTAGTTTGAGTTAAAGCTTGATCCAGGAAAATTACTTTACATTATTCCGTCAGATTACTGCAGTTGTAGACGGTTTGCAATGTGAGAGGAGAAGGAGTGAGCAGAGTACTTTTACCCATGCTAATGGGACCCTCCTCTGCCAAACATTAGCTTTTACCCAAAGGATGTCAGGTCACGTGTGGCTCTGCAAAACTGAAACGATACAACCAACCTTTGGAACCATTTGAGCCGACACTACGCCAAGATTTTCCACCTTAACCCACAGATAATGATAATAGTAATAATTGATAGGATGTGTTTATCACTTTTCTAGATCCTCAAATATGCTTGACATAATGAGCCAAACAGATAAAGATATAAGATACAGAAAGGTGTTCCAGAGAAGAAGACAGCCTTTGGTGGTCTCTATCTGTAAGGATCTTGCAGGGTCTTTGAGATCAGGGGCTTTCAGGAGATGGTACACACAGGAACAACACGACATCATACCAACACTAAATTGCATTACAGAAGTTGTTGTTCCCAAGCTTTGGATGAAGGAAGCAGTGTCAAAATCAAACTCAAATTAAACTGTGAGACATCTGAAAACCCAAGTTTGATGTTTCACTCAGTTGTTTGTCGTTATCAGGGCCTAGTCTGAATCCTCTTCTCTGAATGCTAAGAGCAAGTCTTCAAAAGTCATGTCACAAAGTCCTGAAAATCAAGATTAAAAGAGGAGTGTAGTTCAGGTAACAGGCTGAAGGACTATGACACGGGACCTGGAATATAACACAATAACATAAATAAAAACATAAATAAACATAACATAAATAAAACATAAATAGCATACATAAAAAAACAAATAAAAACAAATAAACATAACATAAATAAAACATAAATAAAAACATGAATAAACAAAACATAAATAAAACACAAATAAAAACATAAATAAACAACATAAAAATAACATAAATAACATACATAAAAACAAATAAAAACAAATAAACATAACATAAATAAAACATAAATAACATGAATAAAAAACATAAATAAAAACATAAATAACCATAACATAAATAAAAAACAATAAAAACAAATAAATAAAAAACATAAATAAAAAATGCACTGTAGTTATATGTACATGTTTATAATTCAGTTTTTGGTGATTTGAAGCTGATTATCAAAAACAACGATGCTCCAGCTTTTACTGTTATTACTCTTACAGTGGCTCTGATACACTGCATGGATTAGTAGAGAGTCATCAGGAGTTAAAACAGGGAGAGTGACATGATTTTTCATAAAATGAAAACTTTAGGTGCAGTTATGTTACGCAGACTTTCAAATTCATGTTTAACCTGCTTGACCTTTTCCATAACCACAACCTTCCCCTGCTACCTGTCCGCCCTCACAGCCCCACACTGTACATGTCTGCAGGTGTAGCAGCTGACAGGAACATTTGCTTTGTTAAATCTTTGTAAACAAAACTAGGATGCAGTGCCACTGATAAATGTAACACACTAAACTGCGATGTGACAGAGTAATAGTAAGATGTGATCATGACGACAGAGAGAACTCCTGCATCCTCTGAAAGCAGCTGAACACAGTTGGCAGGAGTAATAGTACAAAAACCTTTTCTTGCCTTCTGGCAGCATGAAGTAAGCAGTGTGAGTAAGCACCTTAGTCATCAAGTTCTCACTTAAATCTTATAACTCCTCACTAAACTCATGATTTATTTACACTCGATGAGGCCACACCCGTCCTCAGGTCATGGAAGGATCTGATGTGTTAAAAGTGTTCTCAGATCTGCAGTGACCTTTAACATGCTGTGCTGGTTTTAGAGGAGTCATGATGTTAGATTTGTAATCACAGAAAAGTCTTTGCTGCAGATGTTTGAACATCTGATTCTCATAAATTTCTCACTCCTTGGACACACTGGATCTGTCTGTAGCACGTCCACTGTTTCCAGGCTAATAATAGGCTCCTGAGCAGCTGATGTTAGATTTGATGACCTGTTTGGGGATTTGTTCTGTGATGGAGCGGACATGTGGGCAGTGAGCCTGAGTGCTGGATGTCTAACCTGACACTCAGAGAGAACACGGTGAGCTGCCCGTCTGTCTCCACCAGGCAGAGGAGCGAGACGCCGCTCTGATTAATCGTCTGACGGTGGAGCCCTGACCTCTGAAGGTCTTTGGGTTGTTTCCTGTTTGACTCGCCACATGAGCGCTCACGCTGCACACTTATTCATGACCATATACACACAAGCACACACACAAGCGGTGAAACGCACCGCTGCCTCTGGACCAACTCCTCCGAGACAATATGCAGTGTTTACTGTCCTCTGAGGAGCTCTGAATATCTCAGGTTTACGGCTGTGATGAGACGCCTCGCCTTTCATTAGCATGTCACTGCATCATAACACTGCCTCTGCCAAATGACGTGACTGAGTCCAGGTCATAAATAACCCCTACGGTGAATTCAAACTGAAACTCCTTCTGTGTTTTACAGATGAGTTAACTGGTCCAAGTTTAGTTGCTAATTTTACACTCAACTTGACCTCAAAATGCTGGGACTCAAAATGATTGTACGACATGGATAAAATCATACAAATATTTACATTTGATGTTGCAACCTCAACGTGACAGCTAAATCACAAGATATTTTTATTGGGCTGATCTGGTGAGATACTTTATGAAATTGAAAGTTTTAGGGTTCACATTGCTATTAAAGCTGAAGACTTAAAAGCAGAAGAAGATTTTTAGCAGAGAGCTTTCAGTGATTTGATTTAAAGTTTGTCCAAATGACATAAAATCCCCTAAAAAGAATCACATTTTCATTTTTACTCAGTTGAAACAAATTTTACCAGAATACAAAAGATTTTTTTCAGGGAACGTGTGGAATGACTCTTTGTTCGATTTCATTCATTCTTGTCTTTGTTATTGAAATTGAGCAACTCTTGGCTGTTTTAAAAACTACAGTTCCTTGAGCGTCCACTTGAAGCTTGTACTGGAGTTACCAGAAACCTCATACCCTCCCATTCAAAAAAGCCAGTCTTTACAGCAGAAATAAACATGTTTACACCCTGGTTCAAAAAAAAAAAAAAAGATCTAAGTAGATAATTTCTCCATCAGCACTCACTGTTACAAATTTTTGGCCAAATTTTGACCCTGTAGCTCAGGGGCCTTAAACTCAGATTACCTAAGGGAAACTGAGCATCTTGTCATAAGGGGCCACTTCAGGTGTTCCCAAAAGAAAAAGGATAAAAACATTCAACTGTTCAAACAACTTAACTTCTCAACATGAAATATTTTACGGTCATATTTGGCTTTTCTTGCTTTCTGCCAGACGCCTGAGTGTGCTTCTCCTCTGACAGGGCCACAGTTTCTCTCAGGGAGGGGGGTAGTTAAAACACTCAGTACGTCTTGAAGATAGACATGACTGAGTCACTAGTGACGTGGCTAAAGGTCCACTTCAACTTCACCCCTTTTTGCCTCATAGTAGACAAAGTTAGGTTGAGTGAAGCGGCATGTCTCCTGCCCTGGAAAGACTTCTAAACTGTATCAAAAACAGAAAGACGACATCACCTAGACTTTATCCATCTTTATACAGTAGTATTAGGTTTTTATCAGCATGAGAATTTAAAACAAAGAACAAAAAATCTTTCAAGGAAAAAACAAACATGGACTTAGTTTCTGTGACGTCACTTGTAGGCTTCAGAAGAAGTATCATGGAGCCAAAAGGTGACAGTTGTCATTCAGGAAATGCTGACTCAAAAAAAACCCTCCCAAACAGCCGTCATGAAGACAGACATTGGCTGTTGCTGCCAAAACCATCTTATAGTTATTTGAATGAATCGAAGGCGTTTAATTCTGTTAAAATGAACATTTTGATTCCAGCTCTGAAGGATTCTTTGGCCCCAAAAAAGCTCCAAGTGGACACAGGAGGAAATGCAGCTTTTGTACTTTTCCACTGGTTTCATTTTTCAACACCAGCTGCTTTGCAAAATCCCTTAAATCTCTGAACATTATTAGGTCTGCTAATTATAAATAATTATATAACAGCTAAAGTTTAAAGCTTTAGCACTACCATTAAACTATTTTATGGTTGCATGCTCAGCTCAGAGAAGAGGAGCAGGACAAAGAGCGGATTCTTCTCCCTGTAAGTCTCATAATAATCAGAGCCATCTGCTCCGACTCATCATACCTAATGCCCTCCTCCACCTTCGCTGACCTCCATGGCAGTCAAATAGAAGTCATCCTGCCCCCCACACACCTTTGATATCGAAGGTGATCCTCTCTCTTAAAAGCTGTCCCATTGATATGCATTGGTTTCTTCCTCTGTGGGTGCTGGTGGGTGAAACAGTGAGGGTCACAACCCTCAAAGTTAGGCACAGAACGGGAGGGAAGCAGCTGGTTTTCCCCTCGGAGACGTGTTTAGCACATGAGCTGGATGATTTTCGTATGTGTCGTTGAGTATTTTAGCCTCGTTAATCCCTAATTTTAACTTTTCTTTGACTCTTAACCAGAAACACTTCTTTCACAAACCTTCAGCTAATACCACCAGGTGTGAAGCCAGCATTCCCCATATATTCTCATTTCTTTCCACAGAACCTGAAAGGTGTTAAGGTGTTATTTTAAACTCTATTCAGAGTGTCTCTGGAAATGGCTCTTAACTCCTGGTGTCAGAGGCAACCAGGGGTGCTGAACAGTGAGTAATCAGAGGCAGATTGTACTTTGCCGTTGGGGGATCGGGGCGAGGAGGATGGAACCTAAATGTAGCTTGAGGGGCTCCCTCAGCGCTGAGGCACTAGGGATCGTACAGTGCTTTGCTCACTGCTTTTTGTGCTGCAGTAGCTAAGGGTGGAAGTCCTGCAGAGCGCAGTGAGAGCACAGCATGTGATTTACAACTACTGTGACTTATTATTGCTCCTGTTAAAATAACAGGGCTCAGAGAGTTAAAACTGTTTTTTTGTACCTCTGTCCTTTTATCAAACATTTTTCAACATGTGCTTTATCTGTCTCAACCAAACTGCCTCCAGTTTTTAAACTTTGAGGTTAGTTGCGTTTTAAAAAATTACTCTAACCATTGTGTCAAAGCTAGTGAGTCACAGAAGCTCTGACTTGTAAGGATCAGACTGATAAAATCTAAATAATCAAACATCCTAGTCCTACAACTAGTGGTTGAAATTTTTTTTTTATGAAGTTTAAACACTGTAGTGTCTATATTAGGACCCAACCGATGTATCAGCCGATAATGCTTTTCTGTATGTTATACTTGAAAATTTCTCTCTGTTGAAAAATTAAACAAATACTAAAGGACAAAGTATTCTGACACAGTAAAATGTTCTGCCTGTAATTCACATCTTTGTTTTTCAGCAATGAGGGACCGAAAAATAAGTCATTTTATTCATTACATATTTTTTAAATGAATCAGCCGATTAATCGGTTGTCAGATTTTTTTTTTTCTGCCAAATATCGTAATGGGCATCGGCATCAAAAAACCCACATCGATCAGACCCTAGGCTATGTATTGCTTTTATTTGCCTGTCACCTTGTCTCTGCTCTCATTTCTTGACACTGGAGAACTGAGATCATTCCACATCTCAAATTCAGAAGATCTTTTGTTTTTTATTTTCTTTTTTGTTCTTTTTTTTCTTCGGATTTCAATATTTCTGCATCTGCTTCTGTCCTTGTGGCTGGATGTTGCTGCTTTATATAAAATAATGCATCCATCTCGCTTCATCTTTAGGATGCAGTGATGTGTGTCTGATCTTGCAGGATGGATATTTCTTGGGGACGTGTGTAGAAAGATTTTTGACCACCGTCGGCATCATTCTGAACTCTGCAGTTTAACGTCATGCAGAGGCTGCTGGTTGTCTTTATGTGTGTGGCGAGTTGTTGTCACTCGTAGCAGTGTTACAGGAAGGTGTGAAATGATGATGGTGACTGTTTTATGATCGTTATGGACTGCTCAGTGAACTCCCAGAGGATCTGACTTTTCCAGGAACACACTCCGTCTGAGCATCAACAGGCCCAGAATCCCTTCAATTACCCAGCATCTCCTGCTGTCCAAAGATGGCCGAGCCTGGTCTGTACTGAGCTGCAGCTGCAGGTAGTAATTACTGATTAGGCTGCTCAAAGTAGGGACAAATGCAGTGTATAATCAGAGAGCCCGTCGACTGCGAGCCCTTCACAATGGCTTGTAATTAACAAGATAATTGGTGAGAGATGGCAAAGATTTCTGGAGTTCTTCCTTATTTGCATGTCATTTTGCTCAGAGCTCTTTATGACTTCTTTCTTCTTCTGTGGAGTCGGTAATGATACTGTGTCCTACGGTGTGACTCGCTGGTGTTGTGGATTCACACTGAGGGTGTGAGGCAGCATGTGTGGCGTGCACCTGTGCACTCGTGAGATGCAATATTTGTTTTGTGGAGTCATTTTCTGTACAAGTGCATCTCCCAATCACATTGATATGCAGCACATGAATGCAGCATAAGCCTTTTGAAGCGTTAGTTGATCCTGTTTCTACATCAGAGTTTCTTCTTTTAGCCTCCGAGGACTTCTCTCCATATGTATTCATTAGTGTTATTCTTACAATAACTGCAGTAATGAGTGCTCAGGCGGCTTCCTTTCGAATACCATTCAGTACATCACACACTCAGTTAGAGAGATGTTTATCGCTCCTTTTCCAATTATATTCCTCCAGATTAAGGTGTCGCAGTGGCACTTGTTTCCTTGACAACGCCGTCGGTATTTCACCCTTCTTCCAAGTACCGTTAATCTGAGCGGATATGAAAACTCTTTATGTGTGTTTTTTTCCCCAGTTATCCGCTCTAGAGCTGTGGGTCCAGCCTCTTAAGCCCACATCACGGGGTTCTTCTTTAGAAACGGGAGGAGTGCTTGATTCCTCCTCCTCTTCTTCTTCTTCTTCTTCTTCTGGCTCTTTTGTGAGTTTGAAGAGGCTCCCTGTTGAATCGCTTACGTGGCATCAGCTCACATTAAAAACAGAGCAGACGCCTTTACCAAACAATGTTTATTAGATTTCATCTCACTGAAACAGGAGAAAGAGAGCGAGGGAAACAGACTCCACCTGGCGAAATTGATGAAGCATGAAGGGTGTTAATAATGTATAAGGTTTTCAAAATTCAATTTCAGAAGTGGTGGAAGAAGGAGAAAAAAAACGGCGACACAGAAAGGAGTGTATATTTGACAGGTGACATGATTCTTTCTCCTGTAATTGATTTGCTTTGCCATTTGTTTCCCCTTTTTTCATCTTTTGTGGAGCAAAGGAGGCAGCAGGGTGATGGATGAACCTGGTGGAGTTCATTTCCCCCCTCAACACTGCCGGGTTGCCTCCAGTGGAATAAACACTGCTGTTTTCCTGTGCAGGTTATAGCAGAATAGTAATGTTCCTCACTTAGTAAACATATGTCTCCATCTATATGTGCTTTTTCAGTCCGCGTGGTATTTTGTTTTTCTTCGAAACAAGCAGAGACTGGGACTGGAATAAATAGCGTTTCTTTCTGAGTCGGGTGACCTTTAGATGATTTAAATGCTCTTTTGTGATATTTTGTGAATTACATTTTGTATAATAAGGGCCTGAGCACTGAAGGGTGTGAAGGAAAATATTCAAACTGGAGTTTCTTGTCCTTTGTATTCCAAAATGTTTGACATTTTTCAGAGGCTACAGGTGCTTGACAACACAAAAAAAACAGATACCAGTCATCCTTTGTTGACCATACCAACAAAACTCAACACACGCCAGGTCTGAAAGAGTCAGGACTTCTTGAAACTGTTAGAAACCGATTTTGATGGTTTGAATATCATTTAAAACCTGTATTTGATTGTAAATGGATGAATGCAAAGAAACATGCAGTCTTCAGCTCATCTTTGAACAACACTCTGTAAGCCTTTGTAAACCCAGGAGATAGTTTCTGGAGTTTGGAAGTGAAATGTTGTCCTATTTTTGCCTGATTAAGGATCTCAGACAGACAGCAGCCAGGCCAGTTTAACACCTGTTGTTGTAATCCATGCAGAATGTGGTTTTGCATTGTCTTGTTGAGTTATTAGACAAATGATTTCTGTGTGAATTATTAGGGATTTTGTATAGGAGAAAAAAAACAAAAACAAAAACGTGAAAACGGAAAAAAAAAAAAAAAAAACATTTCTGCAGTTTGTGAAAACTCATAAAACCTGAAAGAGGTAAAAAGTGTTGTTTGTATTTAGTAGTTAATTTCATAAGCTTCAGCATTCATCAACTCGTGAAAAATCAAAGAACTAATGCTTATCTCGTTTCAAAGTACATTTTTGGGTGCTGGCATGGCTTAGCAGTTAGGTCCTGTCACCCACATAAGAGGCTGTTATCCTTAAGTGTTCAGCCAGGCTTGACTCCAACTTGCAACCACTTTCGCACACGTCACTCCACACTTTTGTCTTTTTTTCTATTTTATAAAAAGTTACTTCCTCCTCTGAAATAAAGGTACAGTAGCCGTAAAAAGAGCATTTTTTCCATACTTCTTACGTGGTTGTTATGCAGTATTCCCTCCACATGGTGGCTGTAGTGTGTCTTAAAGCTGTTTGTTTACTACAATGAGTAAACGAAGAAGAAGAATGCTTAATGATGCTTGAGTAAGCTTGCTTAGGACAACTGACAGGCTGATGTTTGAGTCATTGTTTCTAATCCTAGACAACTAATCACAGCTTGGATAAAATCTGTGATGACAGCGTTCCTGTCTGAACTGCATTAAAAAGCAAAAAGAGAAGAAAACATTCACATCAGTCGCTGGGAAAATGGGCTGTTTGATCAAGAAACAGAGAAACTGCAGAGACTGAGCATGACTGGTTACTGTCACTGAAACACTTATCATAACATCGAGGATGAGGTGCTGCTAGCAGTGCCTCATCCTGGTGCAGTTAACACTACTACCATGCAAATGGACCATTAACAGATTGTGTGTCCACTTGAGTGTTTATTGCTTTTATCGTCCACAGCTGTGGTGCACACAGTGAAGTGTTGTGTGAGTCGCTGTTGTCTCTAATTCACCTTTTAAACTTGCTGTCAGTGGACGGGACCCAACAGAAACATTAGCTTCTTACTTATATCTGAAGATATTAAACGAAAGTAAAAGAAATGTTACAACACCAGTTTCATTTAATATTCTTCAACCCTATGTTAAGTTACAGTCTGTGTATGTTTGCACAGGGGGTCAATCATGAATAATGTCTTAATAGATGATGGTGACTAGGCCTGGGAAAATTTACCAATACCAAAATTTACAACAATAACCAACATCATTTTGCCCATATCGCTATATTCAGTATTAAAAAAAAAAGAAAAAGAAAAGAAAAGCCCCCCCCCTCCGCTCCCCTTAACAGCCTGTCAAACAGAAACAGCTCCGACAGCTTTGAATAAGAACGTAAGGTAAAACTTATAACTGATACTCAAGCTGAACAGCCCATCTTAATTTCTGACATTATTTGCCAGAAACACAAGTCTATCAGCTTGATTGGGATCAAGTGTGACTCTCTTTTCGTCATGCACAAGCACACCAGCGTGATCGCTGTGGCTACTCCTCTCGACAGTTATTCTAAACAATAATGGGGGTGTTAGAGGGCTGTCGTGCTTGAGTTCAGCACGGTTTGGATGTGAAGCAGCAGGTTGTTGTTTGCAGACAGAGGAGTGTCCTTCACGTAGGCTCACATCTCCAGGATGCAGCTGACATTCAGACGGATAATTAGATATTATATTTAAATTTAACTTATTTTATGCTTTTAAATGTACTCAGTCTTTCTCATTTCAAGTAATCTGTGCCCATCAGCTGTTCAATAAATCTTAGCTAAAAGTACTTCATTTTTATTTTCTTTATTTATTTTCAGACAGTTTCATTTTACAGTCCTTTAAAGTGGCAGAATTATTGCAATAAATAGGTCCAGGGAAGTCATACTATCAAGATATTTGCCACAGCCCCATCTAATGGTCAAACTTTTTGTTTTGTTTTGTTTTGTTTTTTTATGCAGGGGCAGTGGAGTAGTTATTGTAGTATCCGTAGTTGTCATTAAGGTAAACTGCTCAATATATCATGATATTGATTTGAGGCCATACTGCCCAGCCCTAATGGTGACTATAGGGTAGTATTTTAGCTAATAAAGCCACACCTCTGTACTGTTTTTGCTCAATGTTGGCAACATGTTTCTGTAACTATGCTAACGGCTCTTTCTTTCTCTTTTTCATGGTCTTCTGGATATTGTCTTCAACAGGTAAGAACTCTTTTGAACCCAGTTTCTCCCCAACAGTATGTGTGTGTGTGTGTGTGTGTGTGTGTACACACTCAGCTCCATGTGTTTCATCATGTCTGACACTCACTCACTGACCTCTCACTAACAGGCTAAAGGATCTGTGTGTACACAAACCCCACCCTGCAGTCTGAACCTCAGGTCAGGTGTGTGCTGTCATACATCATCTGCATCCCTGTGTGTTTGTCAGCTGCTCAGAGTTACACACACACACACACACACACACACACACACACACACACACACACACACACACTCACAAGCAGAGTACATAGTGTATGTGAGATGTATCAGTGCCTGCAGAAGGCGTGTAATGCACAGTTAGCTTGTGCTTTCTGACTCAGGCATCATTATCCTCAAGGCTGGTCTCATTTGAATCATTGTCTCATTCGCTGCTGCCTCTTATTAGACGTCATGTTCTGAGGAGAAGTTTATGCTACAGCTGCTGCAAACACACACACACACACACACACACACACACACAGACGCAGCACTTTGACAATTAAGAATAAAATAACACAATGAGGATTGTTCACGTCGTTGTAATTCTGTTTTGTCAAACTGCGCGCCTGTAGGTGATTTCCTCACTGTCTTTGATTTCTTTCAGTCGGTGCTGTTCCTCCTCTCTACTCCTTTCATCTGCAGAGTACTCATTCAATTTTTACTGCTGTATGAGCGTGTGAACAGCTTGCGGGGCGGGAGCGCAGTAATTACCACGGTTATGTCAGGCGGAGCTGGGAAACGTAGCCCGGGGAGGAGAAAGGCCACTGTGCAGTGATGGCCCCCCGAAAATTAATGGAGAATTGGAAATGAATCAATAGCTAATGAAAATGTGTGTTCACTCTATTACTGCTTTTATGACGGCTGTAGCCTCGGGCGTAGCGCTCTGTCAGCTGGCTACAGAGCGAGTGGCGGCAGCCGTCTCTCATTCTCTCTCATCATATTCATCTCGCTCTCACTCGTTTGCCAATGATGCTCTTTGTTTCTCTGAACCTCTGCTGCTTCAATGCCTTCGTTTCTCGTCACTAACAACGTATGCAGTGTGTGATGGGCTGCGTTTTATTTATTAAGAGTGAAGTAAGGATTTTTTTTTCATCGCTAAATGTTGTAGATGATACCTTGTGTGGAGAGAAGCCATGACTCTGTCTGTAGGGGAAACATTTTATCAAGCAGACGCTGCTCTGTTTTGTCCTTTCCACACCTTTCTATTTTTACAGGAGCAGATTTACTACTCCAAACTTTTGATGCCAAGTCGCAGGGTAGGTTGAGACAAGCAGAAACCCAACTCTGCCTGGCAACCAACAAAAATCTTACCCCTACCTAGAACATGACTATAATATCAGAGAAACTTTGTTGTTTTAGAAGGTTCAGAAACTCCTGATAGAACAGATGCCTGGGATTTTCATCAGTGGGGAACAGGTACAGATATGTTAAGACATGTAGCCCGAGAATTTCACAAAAAAATGTAAGGAACAAGCTTAGTTACAGAAAGTAAACACGTTTCCTCAATTTTTTTCTCTGGTTTTATTTATTTGTTTATCTATCTATTTAAGAAAAGGGTTAGGGTTATCCAAAAACATCAGTATTTTGAAGGTGAAAAGATTTATGGCTGTCTCTGCAAGAATCCCTGATACACAGTTTAGCCGACATATGATGGACAGACTCAATGTGTGCAGAGGTTTCAAACCTCTGCTTATTCATATGTTGTAGAAATTCTTGAATCTGTAAACTGATCAAAATGATCTGTTCTAAAAATAGCAGAGGATCTTCATGAGACTTGCTGAAATGGTGAGGATGCCACATAAGGTTCTCCTCACTTGTTCATGACATGTTGGAGGGGCGGGCCTGAAACACCAAGGTCTGCACATAGCTCTGCTCCTGACAGGCCTCTGGAGGGCTAGCCAATCAGAGAGAAGGCAATTTGTGAAGAGAAGAGCCTTAAAGAGACAGCGGCTAAAATGAAGCTTTTAAGACAGAGACTGAAATGATTTTATACATGTTTTTTTAGATATAAATCGTGTAAAACCACTTGAAAGGATCCAGAGGGACAGAATAAATACTGAAACAAAAGCACAACAACCCCTTTCTAAGTCCTGAAGTTATGAACTGGAGCCTCCATGGATCAGACTTGAGATCCTCCCACAGAGGCTGGATCCGGAGAATCTGGAAACTAAGTGAACACGTTGAACTCTTTGTACCTCCAGACCACCTTCTTCCATTGGTCTGCGGTGATGCTGAGTGTGTCATTGAAGAAGCTTTCAGTGGAGCACGTGGGTCACCCTGAGCAGTCTGCAGCTTCACAGCCTCATTCACAACAAACTCAGACACCTTTCTATCTGAACCAGCAAGAACTTTTCCAGCCCATTAAGCTCCAGCAGCTTTTCTGTTGGATCAGCCTTCAGTCCTCAAACATCAATGGACCTCGGTGGCCTATGACCCCGTCTCTGATTCCTTCCTGGAGGACACAGGTGCAGTGATAGGTTCCTCTCCCTGTCTTGCTGATGCTTCATGTTTTCTGTTAGTAAACCCGTACCCCTGACAGACAAGCTGCTGTTCATGGTTACAGTCTCTCAGCTGTGATTGACAATCTGAGTTTGGGGACAGTGAAATGCCAAAGTGACTTTCAGATATAAGCTTCATCCTGATAAATTTAGGATCCAAACGGCACAGCTCAGCCTTCAGTGGACGAAGAGACTGTGGGGGAGGAAAAAGAGTGTCTGTAGAACGGAGCTGGGAACCTTGTCTGTCACTTATCCAGGTTGAACAGGGACACAGAGCTCGGTGCACATTAGTCGACTGCTCCCCCAGGATTCACAGATCATTTCTCTTCTTTGACACGCTACAAGCAGCACTGCCCCGGGGTGTCTGACGGAGCATGACACCGCCGCTGTTTGTGTGTATGTGTGCTGCAAAGGGGCCCCCACCTCTGCCCATCAGCACCTCCTGCAGACTGTGAACCCCCGGGGCCCCCCGCCATTCGGGCCTCACTTTGTTACCACGCTGTATGACACTGTAGATAAACGCAAACTACATTTTCACAAGGTTGCTGTGGACACCATCCGGTGATTTAAAGCCTGTGTTTGCTCCCTGCAGCTGTGCAGAATGTAACGCAACACAGACTGAGTGTTTGCTCTTCAGCCAGGCAATTAAATGTGTGTTATTGTTCAGTAGAGGTGTAAGTCCAGTTAAACACACCACTATTTCTGCACATTTAGAGTCAGTTCACGTACAGACCACTGTGAGATGTTCATTTCAATACTTTTAAAACTTGTCAGTGTATTTATTAAACGCTGGGAATCATGTTTTGTTGCTTCTCACTTCCATTCAGCTCATAATTTCGTTTCTGCTGAAAACTGTCAGCTCACCCTGTTTTATTGAGAGCTCTGAATGAGTAATATTCTGATTCTAAATCTGATCTGGAATAAAAAGCTGCTCTGCTCTTCACTTTATCTGGTTTTAGGGCTCAGCAGCACATACACAGCCTGTCTCGTGATGCTGCTGTCTCAGGAAGAAGCTATTAAATTAACAGGAAATGATAAATGTTAGCAGTCCAACTCAGCTCAGTTTGGTACGGTACCTAATTGTTTGTGTTTCCACATGCTTAACACAATATCTGAGCAGAGAGAGGCACAGAGATGGATACGAAGGGAAAGAGAGATCGTGAAAGGAGAAATATTCCCCGTAAGGCTGGCCACACACCAGATGATTTCAAACCAGATTTAGGGCCTGGTTTCCTTCTCCTTAGTGATCAGGGGGGCGATTCCTTGTCAAACTGCCTCCGTCACAACAGCCAATGAGACGACCAGACTGGGAAGTGTCACCAACTGGATGTTACTGCTCGGCAAATGGAATGCTGCATGAATGAACCATAGACTGTCAAAAAAAAATGGACGTCATCTCATTCGGCTCAAACTGAGGTCACCACAAAAACTGCTCCCTCTGGTGGCTAGCTGCAGTACAAGACAAGAACTCCGCCTCTCTATTCATTCCAGATGGGCTGTGGTCAAACTTTAAAAAATTATTAAACCTCATAGAAACGTTTCTCACATCCGTATGCCGTGGTGATATTTAGATATTATTGGACTGCATTCTGTTCAAGTCCTCTTTGTTCTGAAATGTTTCTTTTCCATTAGTTATGAGAGATTTAAAACGGGGTTTTACGTCTCATTTAACGATGATTGACAGTTGCCGTTCTTGTGTAGTTTTTTCGGGGATAATAAAGCTGATGGCTCTGATTGTCCAAATTTGATCACACAAGTCGTGGATTTAAATATTGTTGTTGCTGTTCAGCCCTCTCTCTACACGTCAGTATCCACCTGTTTATGTTTGATGCTCGCTGTGGCTTCATTCAGTGTTGAGGGGGAAGTCTTGGCTGACACATCTGCTCCATTAGCATGCTGCTCAGCCCGCTAGACCAGGAGTCAAGGCCTCTCAGGGGTCAAGAGTGTCTCCAGTGATAAAATTAACCATTCAGAGAGAGAGGGTGAGACGTCTTATCATCCACAGAAACCTGCAATCATCCTTGGAGGCAGATTAGTGAGCGGGCCGGTGAGCCTAAGAATCCCCTCCTCTGCCTAAGCAGGTGGCCTCACATCCCCAGCGCAGCACATCCAGTCTGTCAACAAATAACAGCGCTTCATGAAAGGCTTCTGTTTCATGTTTGATACCTTTAATTTCTCCCTGCTTTAGACAGAGAGAGAGGGAAAGGCAGGGAGAGATGGATGAAATGAGGAAGGTAGGGATTTAGGGAAGAGGAGAGGAAGTTAAGGAGAGCTGAAAGGACAAAGAGGCTGAGAAAGCGTCCCACGTGATGACTGAAACGTTGGGGCTGAGCAGTCTGCAGTATCACATTCAGCCTGCTGTTCCCTCTGAATCTTCTCCTGCATCGTTGTCAATCAACGCTGGTGTTAAGTGAGCTGCACGTAGTGTGTTTGGAAAGAGTCCATGAGATTCAGGCTCCAAATATTACAAATGGTCTCATGATGGTTTTGTTTGGGAAGAGATGATCACTGCATACACACTAATTAAATAACAACACACGAAACATTCAGCTGTTCAGAGGTGGTCTCCCCTACTGCTTTTAGGTTCACTGAGAGACAGCATGTCTGCGAGTGAGGACATTAAACTGGCTTTGGAATTTCCCAATGTAATAATAAGCCATGTATTACTTAAACATAAAGACCACCCACACAAATACCAAAGGTAGGATCAGAAAGACCCTGGTATGCTGCAAACGTTCTCTGAACAAATAAGATTATCCACCAACTCATTAATATAAACTCATACAGTTCTGAAAAAAACTGATGTGATATGAGAAAAAGAGATATTTCCAGTCCAAAAACATGCTCATCAGGTGAACTGGTGATTCTAATTTGCCCATAGGTGCAAATGCAAAAAAATGATAAATAAAGTGAAATTGTAGTTGTGAGTGTGAGCATGAAAGGTTGTCTGTCTCCGTGTGTCAGCCCTGTGATTGGCTGGTAACCAGTCCAGAATGTACCTCGCCTCTCACCCTAAGCCAGCTGGGATAGGCTCCAGACACCCATGACCCTGAACAGGATAAGCGGTATAGTGTGTGGTACAGTGTGATAGGATATGGCACAATATGATGTGATGTATGATCAGATATGATATATTTAATAAAATACTATATAATGGCTCTAAAACGAAACAGTATGAAACGGTGAAACTAAAACCACATTGGCAGAAATTGAAGGTTGGATGGTTCTCATCTCACCTGGATGGTGAGCAAACAGGATACTTTAAAAACTTCCTGTAAATGTGGAAATGTGAGCTTATTGAAGTGTTTATTTAACAGCCTCTGGCCTCCCCTCCCTTCCCTTCCCTTCCCTCCTTCATGGTTTTTATTCAGTCCTTTTCTGGTCCTTGTTGTACTGGATCTGTGAGGTTCTGGTCTGATGTTAGCAGTCAGGGATTTCTGGGTGTATTTCTCCTTCGCTCTGTGCTGCTTTAGTCCAAACACCGCCTCACTCTCTGACATGTATTCAGCGGTAATGATCACCTCGAGGGATTTCCTCTCAGTTTGTCTCTCTGACGAAGACAAATCAATAACCAGGTGACCGTTTTCATCTCTGATTTCCTCTTTGATTCGAATGAATGCTTCCAACCTTCCGCTCAGAGACCTTTCTCCTCTCATCTCTCCTCTGCTTTGCTCTCCCTCTAAACGTCTGAACAAACAACCGCTTCCTTTAAGTCCTCTTTTTTTTCTTTCTGCTTTGTGTTTGACGCATAAAGACATTAAAAGTGTTTGAATGAGCTGCTAAATGTCAGAATGAATGGAGCTGCAGAAAACGCTTGTATTACCATTTATGCTGTGGGGGTTGTTCTGGATTATGAGGGTGCAGTATTCCTCCTCTAATCACTTTAGCTCAATAGACACATTGTTTTAATACGTTTTCTGAAGCATATTCAAACCAATTTACTCAAACTGCCGCAATATTCTGTTACAGTAAAGCTCTTTAGCAAAGACTGAATCTGTAAATTAATTAAGATAATTTAAAACAAGAAATGCTCAACATGAGCAGCATGTCATAAAAAAAGAAATCTCTGCAAGATTAAAAATCTGAGAGAAACATCCATTCACATCATCTGCCGTGAGACATGTGTCAGCTCGAATCAGGTATCTTTAAAAAAGGGATAAAGATAAGGTAAAAACATAGCGTTTGTTGCATTACCACTTTTATTTTTATGTTGCGAGCGAGGCAAAACATCTTGTTAAGTCTAAACTTGCATCTTTTTGCAGTGGTCTGATCTTCAGCACTTTAAAGCTGCCAGTTTACAATAATACAGCCTGATGACTCGCTGTTTTCTTTATCTCTGTGTTGCTGATGTCGCCTCAGGCTGCAGGTCTGTGTGTCTGTTGGAACAAAGGTAAGGCTGAGCTACAAACACAAAGGGCAGAGTGAGCAGGATTAAGTGAGTTTTTGGCTGCTCTCAAACATAATATGTCACATTTTTCTACATCAGTCTTTAGCTTGAATTTATGCTCTTAAAAAAACACCTGTGAAACTTTTTCTTTCATGATTTGCTTCTTTTTCCGTTCTTCACTCCGTCACTTCCTGACTGTTGTCAAGGACTTTGCACTGACTCTGAGTGTGACATTAACAAACAGCATCTGTCAGATCTGGCTTTTTAAACAGTAAAGGTTTGATCATGAAGAAGCAGATAAATTGTCAAGCTGCCTTTTCAATGTCCAAAACTCTGGCCTTGTATTAACCACCTGCAACCATTTTTTTACTGTGACGTCACTTGCTATAGTGAGAAGAAGTACCAGTGTTTATATTGGGCTAAAATGTATTTTAGACCATAATTATATTCAAAGTGTATTTGGAAGCCATAAGTGAAATAGAAAGTAATACATCAGTGACAACATGTGCAAAAGGTCAACAGAAGTCTGTCAGTCAAGATAGAGCTGAACTGTCAGCCAATCAAACCTCTAACATTTGCTCTCAGCATTTAACAGGCCCTCCCACTTATGACCACATTAGTGTTTCCGGTCAGTGTGTCTCACGGTTGCAGAGCGTGCTGCAGATGCAGCTTTTTTTTGTTTTTTTTTGTATCTCAGGCTGCATTAGTTTTTAAACTTCTCTGCAGCTGAAACACATCAGTATTTTTCATCAAGTCTCTGAATTCATAACTCCCCGCATATTTATTTCTGGTAACATATTGAACCCCCTGCTGGAGCCTGCAGGTGGCTGCTGGAGTGATGGTATGGACGAAAGTTAAAGTGCAGCACTTACGCACAGTACAAGTGACATTAAAAGAGCAGAGGGAGTGACTGGAAGTATTTGAGCTTTAATTGACCACCAGGTTGTGATGTTATGTTCGAAAGGTTTTTTTTAGAATATGGCTCCTCTAATGTGAAATCAGAACAGCTGAGTGTAGAACTTGCGAGCAGTCTTGGCTCTGTTATGGGGAACTAAATGTATTTTGATGAGGTGTAGAGTTTAGCATGCAATTTTATACATTTTTGTTGTTTTTCGTTAAGCAGGAACAAGTAGAAAAGATACAGACTGCTGTTCTCTGTCCATGGTGCTGAAATGAGATTTTTCTCCTGCCCTCATTCATTCATGTACTCTATCTGGTGGGGAGTTTTCGTGTCTGTGAGGCAGGTTTCAGTGGCTCTACAGGTCCCTCAAATCATGAAAAAAGATTAATACTGCTTTTATTATATCTTGGTAGAATACCTGAAACAGTCCTTCAGAAGAATAAACACTTATTGAAGATACTCTTCCCCACATTCCCCACTCCCGCCCTTTTACCTGCTCTATCCACTGTCCTCTCCCACCTGATTAAAAAAGGCCCAAAAATAACTCAAAAAAAGAAAGAGAGCCTCCCTTTTCCATAACTTCCTTTTCCATAACTTGTCCATCTGTTTAAGCGGTTTCTTTAATAAGTAGGGAGTGTGTCGTGTAGCCATGTGCTGAGCCGTCCTCTCATAACTCCCCTCATCTTCATCAGGCCTTGTTTCTTGATAATGAGGTCTATCAGATTACCTTACACGTTTAACAATGGATCAAATTAGCAGAACTGCAGGCTGAATCTGTTTTTATAATCCAGCTGTAATGAGTGAACGTTAAGGAAATGTGAAGAGCTAAGCAGGAATAAGTCATTGGACATGGTGAGCGTGGCTGGGAGGGCAGATCGCTCAGAGAGGAACGTAATGCTGTCGGATGGCTGCTAAATGAAAGTGACGTGACAGCGCTAATGAGATGGCTTCACATTACGTGTGACTCCCGCCTGAGGGACACATTACAGCTGACTTAATGAGAGGAGATATTGTACACAGGCACTTCTGTAGCTGAACGATGAGACCGCCGGCCTCGCTGCAGAGCTACAAGCAACCGCAGCAAGAGAGCGCTTTGTTAAAGAGGCTGACAGGCCGAGCAACAGGCAGGGAGGGGGCTAAATGCTAACAGGCTACATGCTCAGTGTGACAGAGGCAGCAGGGTGAGAGCAGGTCAGGCTGTGTATTTAATTTATCAAGAGTGGAAACAGCCGGCTCAAAAAAAAACCTCCTGAGTGTCAGTCTGAAGATTAATAAAGGTTAAAAAGACTAAATGTGAACACTATTGGTTATAAACACTGCTGTGTCATGCGTTTTGAATATGGAGAGCGTTTGCTAAATATGGTTGTGCCAATCCAGAGTTAAAAAGTGAATTAGTAAAACTTACGAGAGGTCGTATGCATGTTACAGACAGGTTGCCTTTTGTCTTCTCTGGTTACCAGCATTGCTCTTTACTCTGACTTGTTGCACATTGTCTGAGCACAGTGGAGGATTGTCGAGGATTGATTTAAGCTCCAAAAAGATGAAGCACACTGCACAGCCTCATGCAGCAGAGGGTGGAGATGCTGACAGCTCATCTCAACAGTTGATGCTTAAAGTTCTGCACAGAGCGTCAGAACTTTCATGAGAGCGAGTGAATTTGACCCTGAGACAGTGCAGATAGATAGAGGGGCAAAGGATGCACAATTCTTGGTGCCACCTGTGGCTGCAGTCAAGGTTTGGTTAGTTCAATCTTGAATCGTTACATTAACAATGGAGGAGAAAAATTAAAAGCTGCTTCAGTCTGAGTTAGGGCTGCAACTAACGATTATTTTCATAATCGATTAATCCTTCGATTTTTCTCTTGATTAATCGAGTAGTTGTTTGGTCCATAAAATTTCAGAAAATGTAGAAAAATGTCAAAGTTTTTTTTTTCATTCCAAGATGACATCATCACATGTCTGGTTTGCAAACCAAAGATATTCAGGAGTGCCATAGAGAAGCAAAGAAATAGGAAAATATTCACATTTATGAAGCTGAAATTAGAGAATTTGGACTTTTTTTCTAAAATAATTACCTAAATGACTTAACCGATTATCAAAATAGTTGACGATTAATTTAGTAATCGATTAATAATCGATAATTCAGTTAATTGTTGCAGCTCTAGTCTGAGTGTCCCCCATTGACCTGCAGCTGTGTTCTACCCAAGTGCTTCATCCAGAGCAAGAACTCAACTACTGTGGCTTTCTTCTGCTGCTACTCCATATCTTCAAAACCAAATCTGCCAAAGCACATCAGCTGATCAAAGAGAACTTTCAGAAGAGTTTCTTTAACTTTATCTAATTAAGATAATGATAACACACTTTCATTTTCTATGAAGCTTTAATGTTTCTCACGTGGAGAAGTTTACTTCCTTTCAGCTCTTGAGCATCATCTGACCCCTCAAAGCTCACTGCCCACCTGACACCGACTTTGTTCAACAGCTTTCATGTGTCAAACAAATATAATTTGTATTCGTCTGTACATTTCACTCAAATAATCAGCATACAGAGTCCCACCCTTCTTCTTCAGCTGTTTTTCCTCAAAAGGTTATTGGCTTCATCATCGTTATAGCTTCATTTCTCAGTGCAGCTTCTCTTCAGTTTTGATTCTCTAGAAATGTCACACAGCAGAGGCAGAGAGAGAGAGAGAGTGTGTGTGTGTGTGTGTGTGACTGTGTTGTACCTGTGGTTTCTGCAGCCATGTGGGGTGTGTTGACAGTCTTCTCACTGAACTCTGGTCAGACCTGAGTCTGTCTGTGTGAGTGATGGGCCCGCAGCTTCTATTGACTGGGAAAGAAGAGGAGAGAGGGTCACTGGGAGGTGTGTGGTGTGTGTGTGTGTATGTGAAAGAGAGAGAGTGGTATGATCATGTGTCCAACTCTCCACAAGTCACACCTCATTAGCAGGTAGGGGAAAAGAGAACAGCGGTTATGTCTGCAGCATCCCACACATAGAATACACCTACACACACACACACACACACACACACACACACACACACACACACACACACACACACACACACACACACACACACACACCAATTACCCCTGTCCTGTCCCCTGAGCTGACGGCTGAGTTATGCTGACAGGCATTGTGAGAGGGGGGAAAAAGTCAAAAGAGAAGGAGCGAGGGAAGAAGGGAGAGGAGGGGAGAACAGCCATGGAAGGGTGAGAGCTGGAGGAGTTCAGAGAGAGGGGTGAGACAGAGAGAGACAGAATGAAACATGTCTCCCTGTCACCTGCCTCACTCTGTAAATGGATGTCCCCCGCAATCTCCCCATCAGCGACTTATCTGCACGACCCCAAAGTGAGAAAATGAGGGAGGGAGCAAAGAGACGAGAAGAAAGACGAAAAATTGTAGAGAAGAGTTTCTTCCTCCGCTGCAGCAATTTGTTACAGTTTCTAAAGACAAATATGACAGGATGGAATTACTCTGCCACTACTGAGGCACTCATTTGCAAATGCCATAAAGTGCAGGTATAAATCTCTCACCCAGATCCACTTTATCTCCGACTTCTGGCTCCTCAGCTGCAGACAGCTTGTCAAACATGTGTTTACAGCAAAAAGGCTTCTTCTCTTCTTTGTTAAAAAGAGAAAAACACGCTGTGCAGTCGTGATGGAAGTGCCCGAGACACACTGAGAACTGATGGTGGAGAGCAGGCAGATTTGACAGATGTCCTGCAATCCATACAAAGAATTTCACAGATGTATAAAATCTGCAGGCTAAAAAAATCCTCTAAATCGCCAGGAAAACAGATGTCAGCATGCTCGTATTCAACCCTTAGCTGCCATCAGTGAGTCTGGTCCAATATGAGAATATATTTCAGCAAGTATGAGGAGAAAGTTGTAGAAAGAAAGCTCTGTTTTGTGCAATATGACTTGAGTCACAAGAACAAGTATTTGAGATTCAAAGGCTGAGAGATTTTCTTGAAACACCCAAAAGACTTGACGTGAGA
This sequence comes from Labroides dimidiatus, assembly GCA_030710495.1. NCBI lineage: Eukaryota > Metazoa > Chordata > Actinopteri > Labriformes > Labridae > Labroides > Labroides dimidiatus. The sequence continues at coordinate 18,179,159 of CM061161.1, read as the reverse complement.
AAAGAAAGAAAAGTTAAAAGCAAAGTTTTGATCCCTGGAAAATCCTGAAGCAATAAAATCAGAAGTTTAAAGTATCATCTAAGGGTTATCTGGATGGAGGGCGAGCAAAATGAAAAAATCATGTCCATTGATTCCACAGTCCCTGACAATTTCTGATGTCATAGGCTTGAAATCAAATACGTTTGAGTTTTCTGATGGTTTTTTTTATTTTGGTTCGTGCAAATAGTGAAGTTCAATGATGTCACTGTCAACCAATAGGAGTGATCTCTCAGCACCAATCAAGAAATTGCAAACTAGATAAAAAGTCAAAGCAAAGAGGACTCTGGGAAAGCTGATGTCAGTGTGTCCTTGCTAGAGACAAGGGGAGAGTCCTGTTAGCTTCCTGCTAGCTTGTTATGCTAACCCAGCTAAGGTTGAAGTCTCAGTCCCTGTAGAGAAAAAAAAACACCTTTGCATGCAGAAGGATAGCTGTGACAATAAGGCTGTTTCTGTTTCAGTTTCTTCAGTGTTTCCAGAATTTTCCACCAGTTCCTGTGTGCTGCTGAAGTAACATCACCTGTGTTTATAGTTTCCAACTAGCTAGAACAACCTTTCTTTAAAAGTTTACATATTATATTTTTTTATGCCAAGTGTTGAGTCTCTGTGGAAGCCATGACTGAGTTTGTGAGCTGACAGTTGGAGCACTCACACATTTACCTCAAACCAGTGTGGAGACAGGGATAAGGCTTTGCTTTAATAAAGGGAGTTTGCTTAGTGTCAGAAAACATCAAATATTGAAATTATTATTACTTCAGTACTGAGCACAAGGACTTTACATGCATCTTGGCCGAAAGCTGTAAAAAGACAATCTTACCTCAAGGTCCATCTAAAGTCTAAAGTTTCTTCAAATGGTCCTATTTATTTACTTATTCATTTATTTACTTACTTACTTGCTTACTTGCTTACTTGCTTACTTACTTACTTACTGATTTATTTATGGGGGGGGGGGCTATTTTGAAAAAAAAAAACACCTTCTATTTTTTATGAAAACTCAAACATGAGCTTTGCTTCCAGAATCTTAAAGTATCTGGAAAATATCGATACTGACAGAAATTACAGAGATCTAAAAATCCAAAAGTCTGTCTTTACAGAATTCATCTCCAGCTTCATAAAAGCTTCTGAACAGACCTTCAGGTTTACAAAATACCAACCTTGCTTTGGGAGACAAATGTTTTAAAATATTACATTAACTGACTCATCAAAGTTTGAATCTTGCTCTCTCAGACTGACGTGTCTGAAGTGACTTTAGTTTTAACTGTCACATGCAGAAATGAGCCTTTAACAGTTGTTATAATGTTGCAGAAATCCAGCCTTCACACCGACCACTCTTAATTTCCAGTGTTTATTCACAGACAGCTGCATACAGCCTCTGTTTGTCGACGACTCTCTTTTTCCTGGCCTGTAGTTGAGCAATTAGCGGCACTCGTTAGCGGTCTGCTCTCACGTCGCAGTAAACATCTCGCGCAGACAAACACAACAGAGCAGGTGCCGACATCTGAGGCATTAACAACACCGATGAAAGATGATCACACGGTATTATCAGCACATCAGACACTGAGTGATGAGTACAGTCACAGCCTTAATTTATGCATTGCTACTCTGTCTTGTCAGCGGCGTTCAGCTCGAAGGGTTTTACTTCCACCACGAGGAGAGAGAGAGAGGCAGGGCGAGAAAAAAATAACAGAGGCAAAGCGTGGATTTTCTACTTCCTCTCTGACCAAATCCCACCATTTCAGGAGATTAACCTCGGCATGCGATAAATGTTCGACTTCTTCTTCCCTTCCAATTTCCTTGGAGCCAGAAACTCCAGAAGCCAGCGCGGCATGTAAGATAAAAAATGATCACCTAATTCACTCAAGCACAAAATACATTTCTGGAGAGAGGAGGCAAAGCGGGGAGAGGCAAGAGAGGGAGAAAGACGAGGGAGTGTGTCACCGCTGAACCACCTCAGTCCTCCACTCAAAATTCTCCTCCATCAATTATTATTAAATGAAGCACTTATTCAAACAGACCTGTGTGCAGGAAATAGGTGGAGTTTCTCTACAATTTATTCTTTTTCTCTTATCCTCTGGGATTAATCACATTGTTCAGCTTTCCCGTTACCCACAGTGCACCTCACATGGCAGCTGTGCTCAGGCGCTGTTGATTGCTGAAGGTGCCCTCTGCAGATTGCTGCTGCCACTAAGCCATTTAAATGGAGTTGTTAATAAAATGTGGCCATGATTGCCTTCCACTTCTCCCTCACTCTAGTTCAGCAGATGGTTGTCGCAGGACTATTGTAGGATTTAGACAAACTATCAAACTCAAAAAAATAAGGCACACCCATGTTCTTTCTGTTTGTAGCATGATATGACTCGAACTTATCTTCTCGAGCCAACGCTGGCTACGACTGGGGTTGTTCAGGAGAGTTACAGACATAAAGATTCAAAGTGAAGAACAATCGAGAAAAAAAGCCACAAAGACGGCAGAGACAGCCTGAAACATTTGCTTGATTGGCTAAAAGACGCCATCTTTACTGTGCTAGGCTAATATGAGAAAGAAACCAACTACAAACAACCAGACAAAAAAAAAATCGTGATAACCTTCCAAACATTTCAAAATTCAAGACTACAGCAGAAAACAGTCACAAAATATTGATCTCAATACACAAAGACACTTATTGGAAGTTGTTCGCCTTGTCAAACATGATGCCAGCAACACTTGACTGAAAACTAAGAATAGTTGCAACGAAAGGCAGAAACAAAATTTAATTTTTTTTTTTAACTTACGTTAATGATCACAATTAGTCACATGACTGGGTATAAAAAGGACATTTTAGAGAGGCTGAGTCTCTCAGAAGGAAAGATGGGAAGAGGTTCACCACTCTGTGAGAGACTGTGTGAGAACATTGTTCAAAAGCTTTAAAATAATAGTCCACAGAGTAAAATGAGAGGAAATTAATGGATTTCATCATCTACAGATCATAATATCATAAATAGATTCTTAGAATCTGGAGAAATCTCTGTTCAAAAGGGATCGGGACCAAAACCAATACTGGCTGGATGAGATCTTCAAGACCTCAGACAGCTCTGCATCAAAAACAGACATGACTCTGTAGTGGAAATCACTGCATTTAAAACAGACAGTGCCAACCAGACAACGCCTTTTTCAGAGAAGACATTAAATATCTCACCGAGACAAATCACCTTCTGAACAGATTACAACAGCATGGCTCTGTAGTAGTAGAGTCCAAGTGCTAAAGTGACCTGCCTGCAGTCCTGACTTGCCGCCCATTGAAAACATTTGGAGAATCATGAAATGAAAAATAGGACAAATAAGGAGAACTTGAATTAACATGATTGAATATGGACTTTCAACATCTTGCAAATGAGTTCAATGTGTTTATTCTCATATTTTACTCAGTGTACCATCTCTTTCAAAAAATAGGATTATTATGCAACTTTAAGTAAGTATTGTCTGTCTTAGAGCACAGCAGCATGTATTCTTTGTTTTTTTTTTAACTCATTTCAAGAAGAGAGAATCCTGAAAGGTCTCTCTGAAATGACAGACTAAGAGGAATAATATTCCCCTGTGCTGTCAGACTTCTGTCTGACTGAATCGTTGATTGAACTGTTGAATCTCTGCCACATGCCTAATCGTGTGTTTTGATCTGGTCTTTGAAATATTCTTGTTTAGCCTGAATGTGCCAGCTCTCCATCACTGCTGGCAGTCGGCCTCGGAGCTTCATCTGAAACCTCGCTGGGCCACTTTATTACATGGAGAAGTCATCCAAGATGTTTTATCAGCCAAAAGTTGCCTCTAATGATCCATTAGAGCTTGGATCTGTCACATACTCTCGCCTTTCCTCTGGTGTTGATCATCATCTGACTCACTGGAAAACAAGTCTTATTTACCTGGTCGATCTTCGACTAAAAAGAGACCGAAGAGTTAATGCAGCAAGTCTGGGGCAGGCTGATTTTCACACAAAGAAAGGAGCTTTCAGACGTGATATGTAAATTACATGATTAGCTGCAAATCACTCCGTATGGAGGCGAAGAGTGAAGCAATCACATTTTTCTTTCTGCCATCTCTTGGCCAAAATTCCTCCTACACAATTGAATAATGCATATGGACCAGTGTTGGACTAATTAATGTCCACCAACCTACCTCCACCATAAAACAGACTTTTTCTGACATGGCGAGTTAATGAGCCCATCGGTGACGCAGCCACCGGCGCTCTGTTCTGGAGGAGGCAGCGATAGTGAGTGGGTGGATTATGATGGTGATTAGAACCAGTGGGTCAGGAGGGCCCGTTGAATTGTCATCAATGCCGCGGAGATAGGATATCATACGACAGCACACACGCACGGTGCCAGTGGGCAGAGGTTTGTGAATATTAACTGAGAGGTGGGAAATACATAAACACTCCATCTTGTTGGCAGAGTGTGTTTGTCTCTCCCTGCAGAGAGTTGAACGTATGCCACGGCTGTGTCGGCCTGCATCCTCGTGATAAAAGGAGGGAGAAATTACACCGGCTCTCTCTGGACACACACTAACATATTCATTAGTGAGGAATGACTGACTGGGCTGCTCCAAATGTCACTGGACCAGAGAGTCTCCCTGGACTAATGACCTCCATGTCTGTATGACAGAGTCATAATATTCTAGAGCTTTCTGCCCTTTCTCACCAAATGAGCCAAAACTAAGAGTTTTGAATGGACGTCAAACTTTAACAGACAAACTGTTGATGTGACTGCATGATACTCTTTAGAGTTATCTCTGTTTACTAATTTCACATGGAAATGAAGAAACAAACTGATCTGATGTAAACTAAGTTATCTGGTTTCTGTTGGTAGTGTGATTGCAGTCTAAGAAGATCAGAAATCAGCAGGCTAGAAAAACAGTGTGTGCAGAGCAAAAGCAGGAGGAACACACACAGTAGTGATCTGAGGAGGGTTTATTTCTCTCTATAATCAGATATCTGCGTGAAGAGCAGCTAACAATCTGTTTTAGATTAAACATTTACACTTGGACACAAATCTGTTTGATGCTGAGTCACTAAAGACAATCAGTGTTCAGATTTCCTGACTCCCTGAATGCATCAGAAATGATGATCCACCTCAATTCAACAAACAAACTTTTAAAAGTAGTTTTCTTTTTTTGAGGACAGACCTGACAAAGCTTTTGACTTTTTACTTATCTGTGCCATGATGTTGATATTTGCAAGGACACATCCGGGGAAATTTTTGCCTTACTTTTGATATCTGAACACATGGTCGCTTCGGCTGACTGTTATCAATGCAGCGCATAGAAAAGAGATCTCCACTGTTTGCAGTTCATCCTTTTGTCTTTGCGACACAGAATGTCCATAAAGTTCGCCCAAGTTGCAGTTATCAGCATGAGAAGACCGCCATGGTACTGTCATTTTTTAGAAGTTTTTCTTTTTTTTATGTTATTTCAGAGGGCAGCTTCAGAGGTTGGGACAGAAAATAAGGAGAGAGAGCAACTCTGGCTTCTATATGTTGGGTGCACACTCAACTAACTAAGAAGATTTTTTTCTCAACATGTTTTCAATCCCATGAAAGCCTTCACTATAACTTAAACAGCTGACAAACAGACAAATGTTACGCATGAATGTTATCATCCCTGTAGATCTAGAACAAACATTAAAGCTGCTGAATAAACATTTTCATCAGTAGTGCATTTTCATAGGATGGAGGCATGTGTGTAATGATGATGCTTTCAAACCATTTTAATGGAGCGGAAGCTACGTTAACTTTGAAAACTGAGAGGTGGAAAAAAATATATTATTTGGGTTTTGTTTGGGAATTTGGAGTGACATGTTTTAAACACAGGTGTTGACTGAAAAATGAAACATAAAAGACAAAACAGGCATACACACAGTGATTTATCCCTACGTGTGCTTTAATTATGTTTGTTTATTCCACTTTGTGTAGTTACATTCATACATCCATGCACTGACCCTTTGTTTTTTATATTTCATGTTGTTAAACACCCTCTGAGCTTTTATGTCACTCAGGCATCGACAGCTGGTAACAAACAGGCATTTAGCTCAGAGACCTGTGGACCACAAACTTACACTGACTGCTGTGGTTGTGGTTTGGGCCATGACAAAGTGTAGTCACACATCAAGGGAGATGCACATTAGGCCACCTCAAAGATGACTGTATTGTTTCTGAAAGAGAATAGAATAGAATAGAATAGAATAGAATAGAATAGAATAGAATAGAATAGAATAGAATTTATTAATCCCAGAAGGGAAATTCAAGAGTAATGGAACTAAGATCCGTTACTCCTGAACTAACTCCTGAACTAACTCCTGAACTACTCTACTGATGTGTTAGAAAATGACCTTGGCTACAATATGCTTTTAGAAACAGTAGTTTACAGGGGTGTAAATTCATCACTGGTAAAAAGGTTTACCAATTTTGGATCCAAAATGACGATTTTTGCCTAAAGGTGATGAGTTTGCATCCCTGATTGCTTTGTGTCAGACGTTTGGTTCTCCCCATCTGGTTCAGATACTTGGCTCACTGAGTAGCTGATCATAGTGGTCTCTCTTAGCGGTGTTTTGGCTTGCTTTTCCTTCTTCGAACAGTGTATGTCTGTTTCCTCTAGTAAGCAACGTCACTGATTGGGTGACACCGGCCTTAAAGGTGTATTTGCGTTTTCTTGTAAGAATCGCTGCAGCAAAGCAAAAACGTGATCTCTCACTACATTTGGTGAAATAAATCTCTCACATACAAGCACTTGGCTCAAATTATGTGTGACAATACTTTTACCGCGGGAACTACTCCAGTGGCAATACACTACACCAGTGATGGCGATGACACTGGTTTACCACCCACCTCGAGTTTTGAACAGTTGTGAAAAGGAGAGCGACTTATAACATTCTTCCTTTCAACATCAGATAACGAGGATTACTCCTGTGATAGACTGAAATTTTGAACAAATATCCATGACATCCAAATAACTGCACAGACATTTTACTAGAAACAAAAATATTAACCTGTTATCGAAGCTTCAGAACAAAGGCGACAGATCACAAAGGTCAGCCGTAACATCTCCATGTCTTCACACATTACCATGGTGATGGATTTACAATCTTTTGAGGCGTTTCTGTTTCAAAGTGGTGAAGTGATAAAGACATCCTTGAAGACACTAAGAAAGCTTCAGACTTTAGAATTAAAAACTTTAATTTCATTGCATGAAAAGATGCAACAAGATTCAGAGCAGCGCTCCTGATTGGTGCCTAAAGTTAAAGGGACATGTTTGCATATGATGTCAAAGACATTCAAGAAGACAGTACACGCTCTATACTGGAGCATGCATGAAAAGATTAGAGTAGCTGATTTAAAAAAGTGCTGCTAAAAAAATTACCTCATTTTAATAGAGTGATGCTCAATAAATGAATAATATCTGAAGAAAACCATCAGCTGCAGCTGTACGTTACTCTGATGGATCTGCCAGCTGTAGGAAACTAAAGATACTCACAGGTCCCACTAGTCATTAACTTATGGAGGGTGACCTGGAGGAAGCAGCTGGTGTTTACAGTAAATAATCATTCCAAAAGACTCTCTGGGAACACATTTGTTTGTTTGTGTGTACTGTATAAAAGCCGCATCTTACGAGAAGACTGATGAGATGAAAAGGAGCTAAATGATTTAAAGATGTGAGGAAGGCGTTAATGTAAGAGGTCGAAGCAGGAGACCTGAAGTCTGAGGTTGCTCTCTGGGAGACAGGCTGCTCCATGGAAACAGCTTTTGCAAATAGTGCAGGTTATGAAGTGTCAGGAGCTGTGATGAATAACTCTAATGATCAAGTGCGTGTTCTGGGTCACAGCAGTTAAAAGCGGTCACTGCGGAGCAGAACGCAACATGGCAACAACTTGTCCTTGCCGACGCCACCACAATGAAGGAGCTACATGGACCTTACGTGTTAATACACCTGACAAAGCGCTGATGGACCGCTAAAAGCTCTTCTAAACAGAGCCAGACAGGCTTTTCTTCCACTGTGCAGGTGACTTCAGGCTGTCGCTGTCGGCTCCAATCATCTTACCTTCTGTACCACGCTGTTCCTGAAAACCCAGCGAGGCTTTCTCTCCTGCCACCTCCCTCCTCCCCCTGTTGTTTTATTCATCAGGCTCAGGGTTCATTTGCCAAGTCCTCTGTTGTAGATTTAAGAAGACAAACGGCGCTGCAAATCCACCAGAACAGTGTTAGACTAAATGACATTTTGCTCTGCCGCCTGGCTAATCGTAAAGAAAACAGCGGAGGATCAGCTCTTAAACCTCGTGTCTTTGGGCGGATATCATGCTCAGTATCGCAGAGGGATCCTTTGAAGTGTTTGTTGTCTTCCAGAGGGCCCCCGCAGGAAACACTCCTCTCTTTCACACACACTGACACACGCACACACAGACACACACACACACACACACATATGCATGTTTTTACACAAACACAGAGTTAATGGTAGGACAGGCATTAAACAACAGGGTCCTGGTCGCATATTGATGCCACTGATGGTGAGGGTCCCTCTGCAGCTGATGTGTTCATTTCTGCACCTGAGAGACCCAATAAAAGCACATTAGCCCAACGCTAACACACAGCTTTGCACATGCACACACAGCACAAAAAGCAGCAGTGACAGCCTATATGACAGATTAACATAACAACAGACTACATGTGGACTACTGGACACACAGACTCACATACAGTCTATATGTTGTGTGGCTTCAGGGGAGAGTCTATAAAAGCATAAAAGGAGGAGAGAAGCTAGCCAGGAGGAGAGCAAACAATGAAGGAAAGAGAGAGAGATCTGTGGGATGGTCTGTTTATCTTTGGGTGAGACTCAACTCTGCAGATTTAGAGCGAGGTATTGCTCCAAGAAGAGATATTAAAAAATTGTTTTTAGTCACGGTCGGCCAATTAGTTGTTGTTTCTTGAGTCAGAGCTGAACGGCTGCCATGCGCCTACTCTTTATTTCATATTTAGCCTTAAAGACACATCATGTGCAAAAAAGGAGTCTGGAAATATCCTGTGAAAGCCACCTTTGCCAACATTGTATGAGTGCTGGCAGGCATCAGCAGCCACACTTTGTGCTGCCATACTCTTAAATAAATGGGCTCAACAGTTTGTGCTAAGTTAAACTTTAGAGACCGACTGCCAGAGCGTTTTTAATGCTATTTTTATTCATCATGATGTCACTTCTTTGAGTCAGTTCTTCTCATCTCTAAAGTCTCTCAAACCTGAACCAAACGATTTTCAGAGGCAATAACTCTGAATTACTCATAAAGGCAAGAAAAAGGTGTTATCTCTGAATCAATAAATAAAAAATGAGTCTTTTGCTCAATTAACACAAAACAATTTTATGCAAATTAGTAATGAATGTGAGAAAACAGCAGATAATGTTTGGCACTCCCGCAGTTATTTGATTGCACAACATCTTGTATTTCAGACAGTTGTGATTGTCATTCCAGGGATATCTTTAAATGCTGTTTAACCTGTACAATCTCAAGGATTTGTGACTTGAAGATATTATGAGCTAGCTTTAATGTTTTTTTAACTGTTTGAGACAGGATTGTGTCAACAACATTCTCCTGATGCAAAGTCCTCTAGTGACGGTTTGCAAGTCTTACAAGTAGCAAAATACTATAAGCAATATCATCAGCAAAAGGTTGAACATACAGTGTAATGATGCCACCAGTAAGGGTCTTAGCTGAAAGGATTGAACTGTTAGTGTTGCTGAGAAACATTCAGACATTATCAACCAAACAGTTACAGCCCACAATGGAATTTAAAGTGAGGAAGTTTTTTTTCCATCTTGATACTGTAGAGTCTCCAAAACCCAAACTTTGTTAACTAACAATAAGTCGTCTGGCACTGGTCCAAAAATTTAAGATACAAAATCTTGATAACGATTCAGTGGACTAGAATTTTACTCTGAAAGGGCTCACTTCTGTTTTTTTTGCCATTGTGTTTATAAATATAGAAAACACATTTTCATCTCTTTTTTATTGGAGTCAGAGTGTCCCAGGGTACAAGCTGACATTGAGCTGTCGACCCTTTTTGGGGGTCAGCTGTAGACTGTTTAAAATATAGGCGTAGTCTCCGCGCACCCATCTTTTCCTGATTGTCAAATGAAGTCAATCATTGGACAGGGCCATCCTGGATATGACGCAGACTTTGAGCTTCCTTTCTAACAGCCATGATGCGCCCGTCAGTCATGTGAGCTGAGCTCAGCCTCTGATTGGACAAACTCGTAATCCTAATATTTCTAGTTAGAAAATCAGCTTGGGTGTGAAACACTCATTTCGCTATTGGCACACATTGTAGGGGGGATGAATTTCTTTTCTATCTCAGTGGTATAGAAGATGGTGTGCTCAGAACGCAGTTATCAGGGCAAATTCAATCTTACCACACCTCAAACCAAAGGGTAATCGTATAAGATCATCCATAAGACTGAAGATAATCGGGACAAAAACAGCTTGACAATCGTTGTTTGTACCCCCCTTAAGCTCATTGTTATTGGGTTCCTAAAAAGTACCAGATCCATAGACTAAACCATCATAGTGTTCGTTAAGCAGAGGGAAAGTGTGATGTTGAATAATGTCAAGGTGTCATCAACAAATGTGCATCATTATGGAGCCAAAGATGGTGTTTTAGATTAAAAACAGAAGAGATTTTTTTAACTGTTTCTGTTATTTAGATTGTTTAAACAGAGATATGTAAACAGTGCTCATGCTCAGTTTGCACTAACAGGTTAAAAGTCTCATTACTTCTCAATTTTTGCGGTAAACCCAATTACATATCCAGCACATCTCTAAACTACTTTGCCAGGTCGTGACACCTCAGTCCACTTAATGAAGTCTGGTCTGGATTGAGCTCTGGTTTCTCCAAATATCTCCTGGTCAGAGACAGCAGTGGCCGCCTCAGCTGTGTCTGACTCAGTGACAGAAACAACTTTCCTCCTCCTTGTTATTTGTCTGTTTGTGCTCCAAACTTAGCAGCATCATGATGGTCACGCATGAAGTGTCCAATACAGAGATGGGACGCTGGGCAGGTTGACACTCCTGTCAGTTGCCAGCTGTTTGTGTCTGTGTGTATTTTCAGAGTCATTTTGACAGCAACATCAAGCCCTTCTGTATCGTCCGTTTGTCTCCATCCATCCAAGTCATCCGTCCTTCCATCCATTCATGGCTCTTGTTTAATGAGATGCACATCAAGGTTCATTGGCTGTGTGCAGACAAATACAGATTTAATTAGGCCCCGCCACTGAAGCGCTCGCCCTCGCTGCCGAACGCGCTGCCTTCACAAAATAATGACACATTTACATTTAACATTGTAACCTATTTCTAATTAGTCAGTTGGGTTTTGTTTTTTCATGGTAGCAGAAAGTTCAGCAAAATGACAAACAGATGTATTACCAATTACCATGCATTCTGAACAGCTCATTATTCCTTCATTTGTTTCTGTTTTTTGGCTCTCCGGTTGGTACAAGTGAGCTTGTGTAGTGTAAGCGAGCTGAGAGTCAGAGCTGGCACCACCTGAATGCTCGCCCTTGTGTCTTGACTGGCTGGGCAGTTGCACCTCCAGCCAGTTCAAATCAATGGGGGCAGTGGGCGACTGTGGCTCTGAGTGCAGCAGATGGCAGAAGAATGGCCCTTCCTCCTACTGTGAGGAGCTCAGCAACATACAAATGGGTCGGCTCTTTTATACAAAGCTGAGGGTCTGATACTTTAGGGTCGTGCAGTGAGGGAGATGTGAACATATTCTCATCAGATCTTGAAATGGAGGACTAAACAGTTTACAGACACTTTAAATACAAATAGAAGCAGGTGTTGTTCTCTTGACTCACCACATCGAGGGAGCGTCACAGCCAAACACAGCCACCAGACACAACTACTCAAACCACAAAGTTACACTAACTGCACTTCAGCAGACAGTGAAGTGTAACAGAGTTCTGCTAAAAGGAGATACACAATTTATTGAGTTGAAACATTTGTCTCTTAAACTGAGAGGAGAATGTACCATCTTCATGTCCTTCTCCTTTATAAAGCAAGGGCCAGCGGCATCCATGGAGCTGAAAAATTAACCAAAAACAGAGGGGCCAAAGACGCAGTTCTTTGAGTGGTCACTGGGGGCTTCCAGTCAACCTGAGTCAACCTCCATTCAGGCCAATTTTGAAATACTCAGCACTGAAAACAAAAAAAGGTCTCAACAGTATAACTTACCAGTCTCGCTTTTATTGAGACTTAAATTTTTGCTCAACTACAGTCGTACAGTCTCTGGTGGGTGTTACAAGCTATTTGCTAGGTGTCACCCAACTTACAATGCTGGAAAATGAAACCAGTGCAAAAATCTGCAGTTACTTAAGTGTCCATTAGAGCCTGGCTGCAAAAACCAAGGAACCTCATCCCATCAAAATGTCAAAGTGATTACTGGAGAAATAAACGTATTTGATGCAAAAAGAAAGACTTGGGGTATAGCACATTTATTTGTTTGTTTATTTATTTATTTATTTATTTATTTAAAAACACTGCAGGGAAGTGACTTTTCAAGCAAAGCCGTTTGAATGACATGGAGGATAAGAGTCATAGTCAAATAAAGAGCATTAAACACTGAGGTCTGCTCGTAGCTCTGCCCCTGACAGCCCTCCAGAGGGCCAGCCAATCAGAGGGGTTTGTGGAGCAGGGAGTCTTAAAGAGACAGTAGCTAAAACGAAGGGTTTCTGGTAAAGGCTGTTTTTTTCTAAAATTCCAGTGTGAGAAAAATGGGGATTTTGTTTGAGCTGTAAACTATGTGAAGCTACTACAGTGGTAACAGGGACAGTATAAAGCCTAAAAAAAAGCCTGATACCCCCGCTTTAATTAATCCAACAGTTGTTGAGATATTTCAAAACTGAAAACTGTTAAATTTGACCGTAACCCTCACATTATTGTCAAATAAAATGTATTACATTAAAAACCCAAATGTGAATTCTTGTGGTCAAAGCTCTTCTGAGCAGCTGATTCTGCATCAGCATCAGCCGATTAAGTCTTGCTTAACAATTGTTACAGAAGTCTTTTCTGTCTATTCTGTATCAGAAGTCTATTTGAAGTCCCAACACCAGCAGGAGCAGCTGACCAGTGCAGGATTTCATTTCCATTTTCATATTCTGGCCAGTTTTTTCTGTGGGACTTCAAATCTTTAAAGAAGCTAGTGGCAGATGTGGTGCTTATTTTCATCAGTGTTGTCAGATTAGCTTGAATTAAGTCCTGCAGGGAGCCGTTAAAGGTGGTGCATTACTCCTTGGTAAGCCTCATGAAGGTGTATTAGCATATCTGATGTAATATTTTCCACCCCTGACCTCTCTGTGGACTGCGTTAGGAATTCACATTAATATTTACAGGGTCATAATGAAGAATTAAAGTGTGTTTGGTACGTCTGCTGGTGATTTATGGCTTCTCCTCAGCGGCTTAGTCTTAATTGCTCGACACGTGTGTTAGTGTCAGTCGCTCTGTGGTGGATGGATGGCTGCCAGCACGATGCTGACACACTCAGCCTCATGTGTTCAGCTCTGTTTGGATGTGTTTTAACTCCTCCTCTTTGACTCTGTCTTCCTCTGCCTGTAGTCATGGTGTTTCTCTCTCTCTGATTTGTTTTCTCTCACTGTTTTTCCTTCCTCACCTCGTTTCTCTTACTTTCCTCCCGTAGCTTTCTTCCCCTCATCTCTGTAGTCGATTGTCTTCCAGAGCAACATGTGGCAGGCGGTGAGAGAAAAAAGCAACAGTGACGAGGCGAAAAAACAGCACCCTGACAAAAACTGCCTCCCCCAAGCTCACTTGTAGCTGCATCAATTACCTCAATGATTGAATGATGTTAGCACAACTCAGAGGACGTGTTCTGTGCTGAGATGAATGCTGCAGCTCGGCTTGACGTAGGTTTTTTGTGTCGGCTTGTGTTTGTTTTCTGTATGCAGCCTCACCATCAATAATTATAGCACCGTGTTGCCATCTGACTCAGGCTGCCAATCATGCGTTAGAGAGATATGCTCAACAATACTGCAGCATCTGAGCTGTAATGGTCTACTGTATGGATCTAATTATGAGTGCCAGCTCCAGGACTCCAGGAGAAACAAGATGGCACTGAGTCAGCAGAACGAGGACAACAGTGTGGAGATTTATTTTACTGTTTGTCTCCATCACACAGAACGACAGCAATAATGGGTCAAAACTAATGTTTAATGGACTGAAGCCACCAAAAATGATATTTAATGCTGATAGTACTGTCTTCATTAAGATATGAAACTGAATGTTTAAAATAAAAACTCTTTTCTGGATGGAATTGCACTCTGCAAAGAAATGAGTTTGCAGTGTAATTCTCTGAAAACAGTTTGCCTGATGACAGTCCAGAACCAAAACCTTGACAATAAGTGGGACAGTGTGCAGGCTTTTTGCAAACGTTCTTCTTACTCCTCCCCTACATACTTGTCTCATGAAGCAGATGGTTAAAAGGAAAAATGAGGAGTTATTTCATGGTTGTCTTGGAGCTATAACACATGAAGAATTTAAAGCAAATCCATTCATTGAGGAGGGTGCAGGATTTGGTTTGTTTGAAGCTGAGTACATGCTTTCTGTGTCTCTGCTCCGCCTTCTGTCACAGCAACTACCCACCAACTAATAGCATGTCACTTCAGTCAACAGTTTGCTAAACGTTGGTGTCTGTTCAGTAAAGTTTCCCCATTACTCCTCTACTCTGATAATCGGTGCACATATCACTGCAGGAGCCTCATTTGCCAACAGCTGTCAGTCAGGCCTTCTCACACTCCCAAAACAGATTTTGTGGTCAGTACACACATATATGTTCCCAAAAAGGAACCCTGAAATCACAGATAGCTCCTGCAAAAAAAGAATAAAAACGGCTATTAGAGGTAGTAATTAATCTTTCATTATGCCCAACCACTGAACAAAGAGGATCCAAACCCTGCTGTTAGTATCGATGTAATCCACATCTTGGCAGAGCTGGAGGATCAGTGAGATGGAAACAAAAGAAGCCTCCAACAAGACATTTCATCTTTAATCTTAAACCACTGTTTCAGTGCGTGAGGCCTCAGCCAAGAAATCATCTTAATCTCCACATCATGAGGCATGTTTCTGCCTTCCTTCACTTTGTCTCTCCTTTTTTTCTCTCCGTCAGTCCCTCCCCTCTTCTTTCCTTCTTCCCTCTAATCTCTATTTGCATATCTGTAGGTACACATCTTTAGATCGCCTCTGACTCTGCTATCTTTTCATCCATCTGTCTGTTTGCTCGTGTTCCTTGAATACCATACTCAGCGAGGTTGAATGATAAGTAGCTCTCTGTGCCGAGGGGCTGGAAGGCTCTGAAGAGATGTCATGTGGAGATATAGAAAAGTTCAGGCTGGGTTTATGTGGAAGGCAGAAAGCTTATAAAACCCCAGTCTGCTTTAAGAGTTTAGCCACGGCTTCATGAATCATTGGGTGGTCAAACAATTGGATCTAAATTAACTACTAAAATAGCTGGTCCATAGATTGGCTCATTATTTGGTTCAGACATTCAGTGTCTCCTCATGGTGTCACAACATCCCATAATTTCTCTCCTGGCACCATGAAAACTAAGGTTGTAGGATTTTTTTGTAAAGACATTTTTCCTCCATTTGTTTAGTGAGGGCAGGACAGTGGATAAAGTAGGAAGCTAGGGGAGAGTGGGGGAATGACATGTGGTAAAAAGGACACAGGTGGCATTCAAACCTGGGCACAAGGGCTAACCTCACAGGGAGCACCACCTAACCACAAAGTTTAAAGCAAGAGAGTTTTGTTAATTTTAATTTTGATGATATATTCATAGTTTTCACATAACTACTTTTAGTGCAATCGTCTTAAAAAAAATTACATAGTGCTTAAAATGTTCATCAAAAAATATGAATACAAATATGCAAAAACAAAGTTGATTTCTCCTTTGATGCTGGAAACTTGGAGTAGGGTAGAAAGAAAAGATATTGTAAGATAAAATGTCCATGCTAATTTAACAAGCTTAAACAAAATTTTTTTAAAAAAGCTTACCAACAGAGTACCAAAGTATTTTACAATTCTGCAATTTCATTTCATTTTTTCATTTTTTCCAAAGCGATGCACAACACAAGCAAAAATTTAAACAGGAAGGAAAATCCACAGGTCCATCCAGACAATTTTATGGACTTATCAGGTTATTAAGGTTAATTTGAAGTCTAATAAAATATTTTTTTAAAAAACACAGAAAAAGTTTCTCAATTTTGAGTTTTTAATGTATTTTTGGTTGTTGATGCCAGTCAATGAACTTATCAGGCCTCCAGTGCCAGCCTTCAATATACTGTTAGTGGCCAAACCTACTGCTTGGTCATAAAACTTTGAATAAGCCCCCAACACCAGCCCTCCTTCAAAACATCAACTTAATGTTGATGGATCGAATAACAAACATTTTAGCTAAATAGACAAGAAAACAAGAGCAGTCTTGGTTTCTTAAACCTCAAAAAAGTAATGATATTTAAATTATAATCAAATCCAGGTTTTTTGGAATGTAGAAGAAGATATTTTTTCCCACAATCAGCTCCAATGGATCTACAGATTCCTGAAAAAACTGGACTGAATTCTGGTTTTGTTTGCAGTTCATGCTCTTTGTAATGAAGAGATGACAAACACTTTATAAAGAGCATTATTTTTGTGTTAACTCTCACATAAAAGGTTACTCAAGGTAAGTCTTTCTGCTAAATCTGTCCAAATGCGCCCGCATGTTATTTAAACTCTACGCTGACATTGTATGGTCACATTAATGTTACGAGAAGCAAAGTGGTGAAATTCCCTCAGTATCCACTGAGTTAATGCTGAGATTCTTTCCCTCTGAGATAAATCTGATAATTTCAAAGACAGCTGCATTGTTTGCAGACACATATAGGCCTGCTTTTAGCCAGAGAATGACATTTCACTGTTCTCCAGCATTATCAATGTGCTAAACGTCGATAAGGAAAACATGCATTAGGATGCCGACACACAAGGTAATGATAACCTATGCCAATCCTAATAGACTGTCAGAAATCATGATTGAAATCTCTCCGTTGTGCTCGCTCCAAGAAGCCAATAAGCATGCTGGCGTTCCCAGTGTCCTTCCTCCCTGTTCCCGGGTCCTGATGCAGGCTGAGGAGATTTGTTTGTGGCAGCTTTACAGCTAAATGTTGTCACCTCGAGGGTGAGAGAGGGTGGAGGTGTGTGTGTGTGTGTATGTAAGCTACATCTATCTTTCAAATAATAAGATGTTTCTGAGAGATCATATATATCGTTATTTAAATGTCACATCTATATTATCATCATCCAAACTCAACTGACTGTATCTATAAACATCTGCAGGGCTGAAGGTTGTTTTTAAATCAATAAATATTCAATAAGAAGTCTGACAATATGCGTATAAAGAGCCTCTTAACAGATGGATTGACCCAGCACCTCTTAATCTGCACCTCAACATCTAAATTGAGTTTATAAAGGATCATGTGCCAATTTTTTTTTCTTTGAACACAGGAAAGTCCAACATGCTAAATTTGAACTCATCCAAATCATCATGCTAATCAAAGCTACATCACTGTTAGCAAAGAAAAGCAATGCTTACATTTCCTGCCAATCTAGGCTACATCATATAATACAGTGTTCTGATTGGTTTTTTGCTTGTCCAATCACTTCCAGAGGCCCCTTGGCATGTGGTCATTGATAATGTCCCCTGGAAATACTAAATGGGCTTCATGGAGTTAGATCCATATATTTTGCTAACACTGGCAGGATGAAGACTATATTATTACAAGAAGCAAGACTCTGTTTGTTTAATCTAATTAAATGTGTTTGTGTTTTAAGTTTAAAACTTGTTTTACTGTAATATTATTTAATGATGTTTTTCTCTCTCTCTCTCTGCTGCTGCTGCTGCTGACTCGGTGAAGCAGGTAAGACTGTTATTAGCTTGTTTGTGTGTGTGTGTGTGTGTGTGTGTGTGTGTGTGTGTGTGTGTGTGTGTGTGTGTGTGTGTGTGTGTGTGTGTGTATGTGTGTGTGTGTGTGTGTGTGTGTGTCAGAGGCGGGTTTAGCTGAGATGAGTAAAGCTGGGTCACATGCTGTCTCTGCTGATATTGCTCTGGCTGTGGGGGGTGGAAGTGGATGAGGGAGGGTTGGGCTTACAGGGCTGAAAGTGAAAGAATTATCACACACACACACACACACACACACACACACACACACATCCAATAACAGACTGCAGCTAGCAGACTTTACACCCACTATTGACGGACCACAATAAGATGAAGCAGTGTAACAGACTGAAGTTGAGTTGTGAGTGTGACGGCCTCTGTGCATCACTGAGAGAGTGAAGAGAGAAGTTCAGCAGGCGCACGTTGTTTCAAAGTTTACCTCTTTACATATTTAAAACAAAACTTCACGTCAGTCTGCTTCATGTTTACTGTCTCCAAGGCTGTGCATGTTGTTGCCTCTTCTTCAGTCAGCATGCTCCCTGATTGGCTGTTGTTTGGTTCCATGTGACAGTCTGTATGTTTGTAGTTTCACACTGTTGCAGTCACAAGAAGTAACTCTTAACATACCTCACACTACAGGAAGAAAATGACAGAATAATATTTAGACTTTCAAATGATTGAGATTTTGCACTCTTGTGTCAGAATAAATCATCCTGATTATCTTGTTATGTGCACCCTGATTAAAGGTTTGTAAAGCCATATTATTAGAAGGTTCCTCTTACTCACCATGTTCCCTTTGTCCGATGGCATGCACCCTGTGGCACTGCTCCCTGCTGTGTTTGTTGGATGCAGACCTCAAACCATAAAGATAGAGGACAAAAACAGACCCAGCCACTGCAGTTTTTCTACAGTTCACCCAGTGTGTGCCTGCTGCTGTAGTGTTAATGATAGGAGCTAAATCAGGTGACGAAACACCTGAAGAAGGCTGCCTCTGGCTGAAGGAACGCACCAACAATTGTGTTTACCACATGAAAAGCAGAGAAAAGAAAAAAAAGCTGCTTTCTGAATATGTTATACTCACTCCCTTTTTTCACTTCCTCGCTTGGTAGAGCTGTCAAATTTCAATTTAAAACCTGGTGCTGTGCATTGTAACATTATTTCCCTCCATAATAGAAAAGGCAACCTGAGGTTACAATCAAATTCCACATGCAGGCGATGGGTTGAAGAGTTTTCAATGAGCGGCTGTTATTTCCTAAATGGTAAAAAGAGAAAAAAAATCTATTTTTCTCTCTTTCTTTGTCGTCTGAAGGTTGCACATTGGGAAGGACCTTAATTAAGATTTTTGTGCCTGGGGCTTTGTTTGCAAACTGCAGTACACAAGGAGGGAGCAAGAGCAGATACAGATCATTGACTGCCCGGGTCAGGTCATGTGATCGGGAGAAAATATTAACATTTCACCATGGCGACCCTCCTGACTTAGCAATCAAACATGTTTCATTGTTGTTGTTTTTAAAGATGGACGGAGGCGACAAAAGTCATTCAGTACCTGCCATGGCGTCAACAGTTTGAGGTGAAAGTGACCTTTAATTTTGAAAATATGAAGAGGTTGTGCAGTGACGTGAGTGTGTTGTTATTTTCGTACAAAAGAAACACAGTGTGCAGAAAAACACCAGTGCTCCCAGATTCATTGATCCAAACGACTTCTTGGAGAAACATTTGTTCTTGTTTCCGTCAGAACTCCACCAAAAACTGGAACCAGACTTCTCCTCTCTGTTCACTTCATCTTCATATTCAGAGTCAGATATTGTAGCTGCTGCAGTGTCCAGCAAGTCAACAGATATATAAGATCCCTGTCTGCACCAGTAGGTTAATAAAGCTGATGATTGACAGCTGGATCAGAGTATTGATTGAGTCCAGTGTGTCTTTGTTTTGCAGTCTCTATCTTCTCTGTTTGGTTTAGTTTTAGATGCAGCCTGGTTATTACACAGAGAGGAGACCAGGTTATTGCCTGGTGTGAGGGGGCGCTGACTTATCGTGGCCTCCTCCGGAGCAGCTTGTCTGTCTTTCTCAGCCTCACTTTTCTCTCTGCTGACCAACCATCCTGCTCCTGCACAAGGGAGGAATCTCTAATACCATTATCTGGAACAAAATTCCATATTTTGTAATCTCTTTTATGTTTGTTTGTTTATTATTATTATTATTATTATTATTATTATTATTATTATTATTATTATTGTTGTTGTTGTTGTTGTTGTTGTTGTTGTTGTTGTTGTTGTTGTTGTTTTGAATGGAAGTGTTCTTGTTTGTTGTTTTTATAGTACTAGTGAATCAATCAGGTATCAGTAGGCTTTGGTGTCCGTAGGAGGAACACAACCCAGCAAAGCTGGAAATCTGAGAATTAATTTCTCTCTCTAAACAGATATATCTACATGATGAACAGCTAACAATCTGTGCTAGACCGAGCATTTCTACAAAAGTAGTTTAAGGCTGACTGTGTAAGATGGCATTAGAGGTACATTTTTTTCATCAAATGTAAGTCAATGTGTGCTAAGATCAGTAAGACACAGATTTGTCTTCAGTGCTGTAAAAGTCAGATTTTAGTAACTTTTAAGAACGCAAACTTTTGGTGAATTATCCAAAAAGATGCAAGATCATTTGGTTGAACACGGCTCATTTCAAGTTTACAGACAATTAAAAGTGCTTCATAAGTTAAAGTTAATATAGTGAAATTCAAAAACAGTGACATAAAATCAGCAGGATGGCATATAAAACATATCATAGAAAAGAAGTCTAAAAGGGGGTTCAGTTAAAGTGAAAAAAAGTTGTAAGTTGCCACAAAAGTTGCAACAACAAGAATTAAAAACACATGGGGTATAGTGAACTCCCCCAGCTGTTCTAGTTAACTCAGAACAGCTGGATCTTTATACTTTAGTTTATAAATGTCAGAGTTTGGTTCACACTGTTTGGAGCTTTTGTCTCTACACAGATATCTGCTCATGGAAGCAGGATCTGGAGGAGATGATCACAGTGAGGGTCTGGTCGAATCTAGGAAAGTCAAACAGCAGCTAAGATCATTACATTTCATGGCCAGATATCTGTAAGAAAGTGTGAACAACACACATATATGAAAAATAAGTTTCTTCTAATGCATCCATTGACTGGACAGCCACTCCAAACAGACTTTATGACACCTAATGTCCACCTTTTCCCCAACACTCTGCATGAACACCAGAGGTGCTAACTCAGCTATTAACTGTCAGCTGTGAATTACAAAATGGACTTACTTTGTTGCAGAAGCACCTCCACCTGCACTCTCTCTGGCCACCAGAGGGGGCGACTCCACTGGCTATAAATGTTCCTCATTCACAGCTGATTTAATCCTTTCCTAATGAGTTTAAAGTCTTCTTCAACACATCATGATGCTCATTTACTAAACTAAGGTCCCATATGGAGTCACACAGCCCAGGAGGCAGGTGAAGATTTCAGGTGGGGCTAACAGCTGAAATACACCAGCTGCATCTCCAGTCCGTCTCCGCTCCGTCACAGATCAGATAGGTTTCCATTCAAGTCAATGTGTCAACTTACACTGGAGCCATTATGCTGCGGTCCGGCTGGGTGGCTGGTTCGGCATGTAGCAGCTAATACACAGCCATCCTATTTTTGCAGGATGCAGAGCTGTGACGTGTCAATTCAGAGTAGAGAAGATCGACGGGACAACGAGTAGTGCACGGAAACTACCTATAAAGAGCCTGAGACGTTCAAAATAAAACAAACCGTGTCAAAACAAGATCATATTTAGCTTAACCTATGCAAGAATTTCACAATGAGCAAAGATACGCCAGGAATCAACAGGTTTGATGTTTAACAGCACAACAAGAATAAAGAGAGGTTTATTACTGGAGAGGGAAGTGCAGGAATTACTCGGTCTCGCAACTCCAGCTGTCTGTCAGTCCTGCGGCTTGTCGGACTAAACGCAGCCAGTGTGAGTTGAGGCGTTACTGTGTTGACAAGTAGCTGTCATACTGACCTGAAGTTGAGATGTTGACTCTCAAACTCAGTCCTGAACTCAGAGCTGAAATCACATTCAGTACATCAACTTCATATGTAAAGCACAATCTGTGGCTTAGACCAAAAGATAAATCTTAAACTTTTTCATAGACAACCTCCTTTGACATTTTTTGGTACTCAAAACATCAGCTGATTGGTCGAGTGTAACATCAACATGTACTCAAAGAAGAGCCTGTTCATTGATGTGTGTAAGTAAGCAGGGTTTCCCATCAAACATCCTTTTTGTCTTTTTTTGACAAATAGTCAATACAGTGAAAAATATCCACTGCAGATTTTAACAAAGCGATCAGATTCAATAACCACAGGGCCAAGTGCTGGGATCGGCCTGTAATTCATCAGCAGCCAGCTTTCTTCTTCTGCTCTGAATGTAATTTACTCCAGCCTGACTCTTTTTTACTGTTGTCTAAAGCGTCTGCAAATACAAGCGTAATGGGATGAGAGGGAGGAAAAAAAACGGGGGGAGTGGGCTGGCATGAGCCGAAGAGAGACTGCTATTAGCTGTTAATTCTGAAACAAATTATGCAATTAGCTCTGGCATCAGGATGTAGGCCATGAGAGAGGACAGGGTAACCTTCATTTGATCTGCAGCGAGCGGAGAGAGAGAGAGCGAGAGAGCGAGAGAGAGGGAGGTTTAATAGGAGAATTTCTTTTCCCCCAGCTAAACGCTAACAGTATCCATAAGTGCCACTTACGTTTCCCTTTGAGTGCTTTTTTTTCCTATTTATGGAAGGATTTTCATAATGTGCAGCCTGTTTTTTTCTCATTTTGAGAAATACTCATGTCCTTAAAACAAAGAGGTAATTTGTCTGTGCATATGAGATAATATTGTCTGGGGAGCTGTGCGATTTGCTGCCCTGCTTCGCTGTGAAACAGAGGGAAGGTGTTGATTTCAAGGTGTGTGTGTGTGTGTGTGTGTGTGTGTGCGTGTGTGTGTGTGTGTGTGTGTGTGTGTGTGTGTGTGTGTGTGTGACCATCAATAAAGGTCTCAAACAAGCAGCCAAACCTAAATGTTGTCCCGGTTCTCTCTGAGGATTGGTCGTTAGCTTAACACAGTCAGATTTTTCCAGAGTGAGGAAGTCATTAATCCTGAGTGGACAGAGAGGAAAGAGTCCTTCTGCATCAAACACATTTGGGACTCAACAAGGCAACAATCAAACGCTAGAATTTAACAAGGTCATGTTCTGTAAAACCTGTTTTATTGAGCACAAAGTCAGAACAAAACTGTTTTTTATGAAAATGTTCGTAATGTTTTTCGTCTTCTCAATCCGGAGCCATGAGCTAATAATGCACACATTTTCATACCAGTCAAACAAAACCTGTTTTTTCCAGATTTTTCAACCAGATGTAAGAAATTCCTCACCATTTTATTGTGTCCTCTAATATATGTGACCAAGTGTTTTCGGTTTCCTGTTTCTGTGTCCGTTTCTAGAGGCTCAGAGTGACACACGTTGGGTAATGATTGGTCACGTTATCAGTGCAGAGCAGGAGAGCATAAACAGGAACGCTATCTGCTAAAGGTTAGCCGTGTGTTAAATCTATGACAGGACGAAGGGACGGAACAGCTGCTTCCCTCTGTGCTACACACACATACACACTCTGTGTAACCTCGCTGCTGCATCATATTGATTATTTGTTTTGCACATAAGTTAAAGAAAAACAAATTTATCCAGTGCAGAACTCAACAGTCGGATTAACTTTTCAGTTCCCAGACAGACGTTCAGAGTTGTCGCTGCAGTCGCAGTGTTCAAAAATGTCCGACACATGTGGGAAAGACATCTGGAGAGCTGAGCAGACCAGTGATCAAAATCGAGCAAGTGTGTAAACAAAACACGGCAGCTCTGCAGAGTTGGCCAGCCAGCTGTCAGCATGAAACCGGAGTAAATTAGTATCTCTCTAACACTTTACAGTCTCTGATTTATTTATTTTTTAAGAGAGGGAAACACATTTCTAAAACTATGAACACAGGCTCTTCTTTGAACAGGTGACTAACAAACTGACCGTGTTGCTGAATTTGTACATTATCAAATCATGGATTGTCGTCCATGTCTGACGTTTTCACAGATGATTATCTCATTGCGAACACTTTCACACGGTGCGGTCTCTTTTATGCACCACTGCTTAATTAAAGTCCTTTTTTGCTCTCATAAAACCTCATCACAAAACAGCTTTTCACAATTCAGCACGCAGTCCTCTCACACATAATTGTATTATGATCTGCATTACATTGTGTAGCTTTAATTCACAGCCTGCGGCTTACACATGATGAAACAAAGAGACTGAGGGAGAATGTGGGATTTGCTGGTTCTGCTCAGTAACGGCAGAGACTCACAGATTATTCCCTCGATAGCCTGGAAGCATCTGATCACAGCGTAACTCTAAAATCAGGACAAATGGAGGCTAAACTGTGAATCCGGAGGTCATTTTTGGATCCTTAGAGGACGTGTTCACACTGTACCCACTGAACTGATGCTTACTTTACAGTGAAATCAGACAAGCTGCTAAATGTTGCCATAAAACTGAGCACGCATCACACCTAAGCAGAGATATGTGGATGATTGAGTCTGTTCTGACCAAGTGGAAACCTCCAGTCTGAAACTATGAGGCAATGCAGAAGTGCTAAAGTCTGCTGTTCCTCGAGTGTCCGCTTGAGGCTGGCTCCAGAAGTACCGGAAGTCACAAACACACCAAGCCAAAAAAAGCTGTTTTCACGGCCAAAATAAGCACATTTACAGCCTGGTACAAAGAATGTCTCCCGTCTGAATCGCTAATTGAATTTTTTTTCTAACTCAGCAATTTAGACAATATTAAGCTCGCCAGTTTGTCCAATCAGAGGCACAGCTCAGCTCACATGACTGCTGGACGCCCTATGGCTGTTACTGTGGAGTCTCACAGCCCGTTTCATTTCCAATATGGCCGCTCCGGACGTTAACCGTTTTACCACAGTGTCAACAGGCAAGACTTCTTATCATGGTTTGATAGGACATGCATGATCATACTGTCCCTGAATTTGCACACGTTTATTTAATAATTGACAAATGGCATGAACAATGGATTTAGAGCATAAGGAAAACTGGAGAAACATAGATAGGTAATGAGAGCCTGATACATGTTACCAAGTCCACTGACAAATCCCTTTAAGATTCTGGTCTGTGCAGAAAAAAACATCTTGATATTTAAAAAAGAAACGGTGTCCCTGTGCTAATACTGAAAATCTATCTTTCCAACTCTGCAGGTGTAGCTTAACAGTTTGCTAACTCATCACTTGACTAAAATTTAATGCCTTAATTGGTGTGTCTCTGTTAGCTCTTGGGCTGGACAATTTTGGAAAATAATCTAATTGTATTTTTTTTTTCTTCATCCCCTGCTCACACGTGTCTGAAGATTTTTGGCCATCCGCAAACCAGTTGAAAGGTGCATTACCGCCACCTACTATATGCATGTCATGTAAGGTTGAATCTGTGTACATGAAACTTTATTTTAATCGCCGCGTTTTTGATTTGAAAATTGGCATCTATTACATTTAGATGTAGCCCTAGTTAGCTCTAGCTTTGTCACATCTTTGAAATGAAAAAGAGATTTATTGACTACATTTAATTATCAGTGTTCACAATATGAACCGTATTTCCTCAAAATTGCACGCCCAGCTTTAAGGTAGTAATTCTAAAGGGCTTAGCAGCCATGGGAGGATCAGATGAAGCTTGCATAAGGCACTGAAGATCTAACGTTATGTAACTGCAGTCTATGATGCCTGAGTGATATAAAATAAAGACAACAGTATTTTTCTTTAAATCACTGTTATCAAGTGACACTCGGGCAGTTTTGAATATTGCCAAAACGAAATCTTGTGTCCCTGCAGGAACAGACTCTCTGCCAATTATCAGATGGTTTGTTCAGCAGTCCAGCAAGCAGCAGATAATGCAACAGCACTGTGTGTGTGTTTGTGTGTGTGTGTGTATGTGTGTGTGTGAGTGTGTGTGCATGCATGTTTGTGTGTTCCTGCTCCATCACAGCTACCGACTCCATCGTCTGCAAAACACACATCTGGCACCTCCACATTCACCACTTAGCTAAATTACATTACTTCTAGCTTAGCGCCTCTAACAAGGTGCTGTGTGGATTCGACTAGCTGGGGAAACAGGACGAGAACACGCAGAGAGACAAAGAAGTGGAGTAGCTAACACGGTGTTAACAATTGCTCAGTGAGTTCCTCTGCTTCCCATTACACACACTTTGCACCTTTTAACCTTGTTAGCGGGCCGAGGCAGCGTACCGCCCCACAACGCTTGT
Organism: Labroides dimidiatus; assembly: GCA_030710495.1. NCBI lineage: Eukaryota > Metazoa > Chordata > Actinopteri > Labriformes > Labridae > Labroides > Labroides dimidiatus. The sequence goes on along the minus strand of CM061161.1, from coordinate 18,152,787 downwards.
TCCGTAATTAAAGGTGGCTCAGGTGCTAGATTTATGGAGATTTCCAGGCCTGTGATTAAAATTGAAATTTAATTCTGGTAATCTGGCGGAGGTGAGAGGAGAGGAAGATTGAATGTGAAGGGGGGAGGGAGGGACAGTTTGGGTGGTTGGCTAGCCACATATCAGTGGGAGATACTTCACACAGGCTGTTCAAACATGGACTTAAAACAGGCTTATCTCCCAAAAGGTTAATGAGGAGCGGCTGGCTGCGCCTGTTACAAACGCACAACAGAGGTCTCATCTTCTGCTGCACACACACACACACACACACTCACACACACATATACATACACACAAGCTGGATAAGCTGCAGGCAGGCATCAGAAGCCCACAGCCTCACTGATAGAAATTCTCATTTCCAATAACATCCTCAGACGACTTAATTACTTTTTCTTTTGATGCGACTCAGAAGAATAAGCGGACTGGAGATGGAATCTGTCTTTTCTGCATCTCTGTCTCTCCCTCTGTGTTTCTGCCTCCTCACTGATAGCCCATAGTTTAGCTGTGGCATTTCAGATGGCTGGGCATGACTCTGAAGTCCATTTGCCTGAGTCTTCACACAGCTTATGGAGAGCACAGTTCACAGTGCAGGCAGAGGCTGAGCAGAGCACAGATGACATGGAGGCAGCTTTGTTGTCAGATGTGTGCTGGTGGTCTGTGGTCAGAGTGGAGCTGAATGGAGTTAAAGCAAACATTTTCATGCTTCTGGACCTGAATGGGCAGAGTCAAAGACAGAAAAAAATAGATGGAAATGGACCAACAAGCTTGGCTAACTTTGCCTCAATTAACTTAGTCTGCAGAGAAATTGTGTTTATCATAGCTGAGGAATGTTTGCCTTTTCCATTAACTTCGCAGAAATTCAATCATCACTAATGGATTTCCACAGTTTGGTCAGTGTCCTCTCCTCCTCTATGAACTGTGGCTGGATCCACCAACCAGTGCCCAGCTCAATGACATGTCAGCTATGGGAAGTATCAAAATTTCACTGAAAGAAATGAGCCGTCATTCTCTTTCAGCTGTGTCCCACTAGGTTGTGGTTTCACTGAATTTTCCAATTCCCAAAATAGTGATAATCTTTCTGACTACACTGCTTTTAAACCCAAATTAACAGATCATCTCATCATCTGTGACCATTTGTGACTGATTACATCCAGGTAGTGGAGCTTTAACCAGAGCGATTGCCTCTGGTTGTAGACTGCATCTTGAAACAAGCACCAGATGACCAGAGTCTCGTGCACAAACAGAGGGGGGGTTATAACCAGGAGTGTGAGTTTGGATTGGAGACTCTTGCACACTTGTTCTCCTCTGGCATGGCTCTAACTATGTGCCCTTTTTGCCTTTTGTTCTCCTTTTCTCCTACATAACCCCCGACTGAAGTTAAACTGTGCCAGTTCAAGACAGAGAAATGTTCCATTTATCTAGAGGTGCCCCATTTACCATGTCGAACTAACCCTTTTATTCCCCCTGTGCTGGTATGTTTCATCCCATTGTTGCTTCTCTGAAATGAACAGAGGCTCAGGCTTTAAATCACGAGCTTCCTGGACGGGCTCCTGCTGTAGATTTATGTTGATGCTGTAAAGGTGTATTGTAAATGCAGTGTGTGAGGTGGGAGCCCACCTTGTTTTTCCACCTGCAGGGAGGCGATGGTGTCTGTCTTATCAGCTCACAGTGGTGTTTAAGGCTGCTGGAGGCTGTTTATAAGTGTGCGTGAGGAGGAGGTTGCCTGTGCAGTTCCAGAGAAACTGTAGTGTAAAGCCTCAGGCTAGCCTTTCCTGGTCCAATGTCTTGAGATATGTTATTTATTTGGAGGGGCAAGTCGATTTGCATCTGTTATCATTTATTTTTGCATCATATTGTCCACGTTACCACACCCAGCCTCCAGATTTAGAAGTAACAGGCAGGATTTATGTTTTTGTAGTGCTGGGCATAACCAAGTTAGCCTTAATGCTATGCAAAATAACCAGCTGATATCTGCAGCCTCGTAGTTCAAACTATTTTTCTGAAGTGCCCATGAAATCAAAATACATCCTTGTTTTTCAGTCACATACTGAGACTGAGTAAAGCCCGATAAGCTTTTACTGCGGAATTTATCCTGATATACTGCATATTTTTTTCCTTTGAAGGACATTTTATTGTCTTATCATGTTCTAGATTATTTCTTTTAATACTAATATTTTTCCCATCACTGCCTAATTTATGTTTAAAGCAAATTTACCCCTCATGGCTGGGTCCAGCCATTGATACAGTGATCGTCCAGAACTCAGTAACTTAGAAGTAGTCAGAGTTATTCAGCAACAGAGATGGAGCTGTGATGCTAATCTTATGATAGTTTGTCACTGCAGAAGAGACGTTAAAACAGCCTTAACTGAACTGAAATACGGAGTCACAGAGTGCAAAATCTGGTGACAAACAAACTGTAAAAAGTCCTTCATGAATAAGCCTTTAAATTCTGGAAGTTGAAGTTTATAATTTGCAGAGAACAAGTGCGGCTGCACCAGAGAGGAAGAGTTTCAGAGGAAGATAGCATTATGTTAGCTAGCAAAACATTTGCTGCTAGTATAGAGAATGAATTGGAAAGTCCTCAAGTTTTCTAGTTTATCTGTAACTGTCACTTTAATCTGTTACTTCCTTATTAAATGTAACAGCTTCCCTGTTTAATATCATTCATTCTGGTGTGTAAGTGTTGTACAGATGTCTTAATTTCATATTTGATTTATTCATAATAAAAAGACATAATACTACAAAAAAAATAGGTTAAGAAAGCAGAGACAATCCTAAACTAAACCATTTTGTGCTGTCCTTCTTGTTACCAGAGCTTTCATCCAGCTGAAAGCCTGAGTCTGATAATGTGCAGGTTTGTGCATTTTTCACGACATATTCAGACAAATACATTACATGTCTATGAACCATTTTTCTTTGCCTGAAAATTGTGTCAATCATCAAAATATCAACAAATTTCTCTCTTGGAGCACAGACGGTCTAGTGGTTTAGGTGGTGCTCCATATGGCAAAAAGCCCTCGAGCAGGCAGCCTGGGTTCAAGTCTGACCTGTGGTGACTTTCCTGCTTGTCACTCCCCACTCACACCCTGTTTCCTAATCAATCCACTAACCTGTCCTCTCTCATTAAAGGCACGAAAAGCACAAAAAAAGAAATCAAAACAAATTTCTCTCCTGCTGTAAAGTTATCTCTGCTCACTTTGAAGAACCAAATTTCCACATCTGTTGGACTCTCTTCGGGTAGATTTGGGTCTGTTTGTGGGACTTTGTTCAGCAGCAGCAGCAAAGGTGTTAGCGGAAGCATCATGGCGTCTCTGTGTCCGGGACCGTGTCATACACAGAGATGAATGGCCCTCTGCTCTCAGCCCACTAAGCAATCCAGCCAGTGATGAATCGCTGCTCTCAGTGACACCCAAATTGGAATCATTCGCTCCAGGAGCCAAAACTGAAAAAAGAAAAACAGGAAGGCCTCTGGCTGCTGCGTCGAGTCATCTGTTACTGTGTCGCTTTCCGAGGCCACACCAGGTACCATTTCCTCCACACACACACACACACACACACTCACTGTGTCCTCAAGGCTGCTGCTAAACAGAAAACAAAGGACCCTTCAGAAATGTGTCACACTGATATCCGTCCCCATCAAAAACTGGAGCCTCTGTGATGATCCTCCTCATGAGAACAGGAGGTTGAAGCCCAGCCATTCATCCATTCTTCTTCCTCAGATTTCTGAACATATTAGCTTCTTTAACACGTTTTCTTCTCATGTTGCTCCCGTCACACTCAGCCTCAGTTAGCGTACTTTCTGCTCGCGGTGGCCTGGGTCTGCTGGCGGCGCTTGTAAAACAAATCCCCCAACACAAGGAATGACTTAATGAACTTAATGAGGTTTTCTAATTACAGAGGGAAGTTAGGCCGTGTCAAATGGGCCTTTTCTGCCTTACTTGACATGGATTAACAGCCGGACTATTAAACCAAAAGCCCTACATTAGAGCGGAGGAGAGACGGAGACACCATCGGTCGTATCTGCTGTGGGTCTGGCCTACATTCAGACGCTTGGAGCAAGCCGGGGGCGTGATCTGAAGTTACACTTGGAAAATTCTCAGGGAATAAAAACAGGAATAAATGTTTTAGTGTCTGTACAACAACCTTCACATTGAAAAGATATTATTTGATGATCATAGGCTGCTCCTTTATGCCATGTCTTCCTTTTCCTCCTCTCATTGGAGCTGTCCTCTTATTCTCTTTCTGTCTTACTAACTCCTCTCTGGCCGGAGGATGATTTACTTTGTCATCATTAACACATCAAAAGAGCCAAGTGTGTATTTCAAAGTCATCTGATAACTGATACTCTTTAATGGCGCACTGGAACAGTAATTAATTTCAAAAACATCCAATTTATTTGTTCTGGAAACGAACGCTCGCGCCAAAGCGGCATAAATCCTGTCTGTTGCTGCAGCTCAAATTAATTTACGTGTTGCGTCTCCTCGCATCCTTTGAGAATTTAATTATCTCAGCAAACAGGCTCTGGGTGTGTTGAATATACATCCTATCAGCAGAGCTGTACTGGAGCCAGAACAGCAGCTCAGACACGTTTCATTCTGGCTCCGCTCTGCTCTGTCGTCTCTGGCTGGAGCTAAACACAAGGACAAACCTTAGAGAAATAAACGGGAGATTCAGTTGGGATGATTCAGAGTGAAGCGGTTTCTGAACGTGCTCAGAGGCTCCATCCAGTCCTGAGTCTCCTCTTTACTTTCCTGTTAGCACGTTTGATCCCTGTCGATCCTGAAGCCCGAGTGCTGCGGCTCTCTGAGAGGAGAGAATAGAGGCTGATTCACTGAGATGACAGTCACCCTGAGATAAATGACAGACAGACACAGAGTTCACGTCAGGTCAGCACAGGTGAGCCCAGGACTCCCCTGCAAGAAGGATAAAGGTCATCTGCGTGATCTCTGAAGGTTTAGAATGTGACCGTGCTGTGCCCGATCGTGAAAGTCAGAACAAAGGGACGTTTCTAATCAGGGAGATGAAAAATGAACATCCATGTTGTTTCTTAAAGAGCAGAGGGCGCTGTCTGCCTTTATTAGTTGCTTTTCTTTCTTATTCATTACCTTTCCTTTACCTTTTAGTCAAAACCCTGTATCGTCGATTCATTCCAAAAAAATAAAAGCGTTTTCATCAGAGAACCTGATCACATGTCAGAGATTAAAAAGGATCTTTGTGCAAATTGATTTATATGAGGTTATCAGGTTGTCGCTGAGATCACCCTTTAAGTAGATTTGGAGGGTGGCTAGTTTAGGAAGCAGTCAAACATCTACCATGTGTAACAAGTTGCTCAGTGGTATCAGAAAATCTCATCAAATAACTCGCCCTGTATGATCTATTTTTTGCATTTATTTTTTATGTTTGGTGTCCTGTGAACTTTCAGAGTTTTGTGTTCCAATTTTGGGATCAAATTTTAATGTTTAATTGCAAACAAAGCTGGCAAGAACTTTATCAATTCATCAAATGATCTTAAATTTAAAAACTCTCACACTGAGAGACAAAATTCAAGTTGTTTGGCTCAACAGTTTTCAACTCCAAATCAAAAGCTCTATTTATCTAGAAGGCATCAGTTTTGTCATTTTGATCCTTTATTGCATAGTGATGAATTCAGCTGCACAGTGAGGCATGTTTGAAAATGTTTTATGTATTTTATGATTCTTTGAAAAGATAAAATTAGATCTTAAATCAGGACTGAGTGATTTACAGGAGTTAAAGTGTGGCAATGCAAGAGCTCCATGTTGTTTTTGTTTTTACAGATGATCCAGTTACAGCACGCGCACACACACACACACACACACACACACACACACACACACACACAAACAGTGAGACAAACACTCACTCACACAAAGTCAGCATGGTGTGTTGGAGATTTTCTCACAAATCGGCCCCCTAAAGGGAAAAAGCTCGGCATAAATCAGCTGGTGTCAGGCCTACAGACACCCACGGCTCCTTATCGCCACACGCAGGCGGACACACTCACAGATTGATAGGTAGATAGTTGGTGTGACAGGCAGGGCGACAGGCAGCCAGGTACACAGGCTTCCAGAGGCAGACACACAGATGGACAGGAAGCAGAAATAACAAGAGGTAAAGGACATAATGATGGTCACAACACAAGTCTCCTCTCATATTATTCCTCTTTAAAAAATAAAATATTCTAAATATCTATTTATTCCTGAGGTTAAACAGCAATAATAAAAAAAACAGCCAGTGCTGGTTTTCCTACGTTTATCTTCTTTTTGTGCTAACAGGTAATTTACTGTGCACATTCAGACAATTCTTAAAAACTTAATATAGACTCTTTGTGGAAGAGGACGTTGCCAAAACGTTAACTGGCTGACTCCATTTTGCCAGGGCGGAGCTAAAGGGCAGTGAAGTTTGCCTACATTTAACAGCTAGCATTCGCTCAGTTTGCTCTGTGTCTCAAGGTCTTAAAACATCTGCTCAAGCTCTCACCTTCCCAGCAGAGTTCCAGATTACCAGAAACATAATAGATTTTTTTTTTCTCAAGTTATTCTTTCAGTAATTTTTTCCCTCTTGGTACCGGAAGTTCAGGAAGCAGAGAGTTGGTAAACGGTGACCACTGCAGCCTTGAACATGGAGCACATGCTCACATCACCAGGCTAACTGGTGCTTCAGATCTTACCAGCATCTTGGTTCACAGGTCTGTGGTGACTCTCACACTCCTACTGGCCAGATTCCACCGGATCTGTGTCCAGTCTGTCTCTGTTGCATAACTTCACCAGAGCTGATAGGTTTCAATTTCAAAGTATTAGCTTCCACTGGCCTCAGCAGGTCTTTTTTTGTGATGAATGCCGGAGTAAAGATGGATCAATTTTCAAAAAGTAGTTCAAGATGGACAGGAAGTCAGGCCCCAAAACAACATTTAAACACCTGTTTGATTTTCATAATAAACAGCTCTGTGGGGACGATGGACTGTTTTTCACTTTACTTCAACAAACTGTCATTAAAAGCTGGAGTCAGTAGAGCTCTGTAAGCTTTTGTGATGCAGCTGTACGCTATCATCTATCTGATTAGCTGCACCTGTATGCCTCGCTTGTAGGCAGCAGCTGAAACTGAGAATTACTTCATTCATTCATACATTCATTCATCCATCTTCTATACCTTTTATCCTGTTAAAGGTCATGGGTGGAGCCTATTCCAGCTGTCTTAGGGTGAGAGGCGGGGTCAATCACAGGGCTGACACACAGAGACAGACAACCTTTCACACTCACACCTACGGGTAATTTAGAATCACCAGTTAACCTGATGAGCATGTTTTTGGACTGTGAAAGGAAGCTGGAGTACCCGGAGAGAACCCACGCCTGCACGGGGAGAACATGCAAACTCCACACAGAAAGGCCACCTGGCGAACCGAGGCTTGAACTTGTGACCTTGCTGTGAGGCTGCAGCACTAACCGATTTGCTAAAGTGCAGCCCAAAAGTACTTCAGTGTTATTTTAGTTTGACACAAAGGGCACAAACTGTTGACTTGTGAACAGAGCAGTGTGGAAGTGAAATGTGCATTTGAAAAGCACAGTGGTGTTTTTTTTTCCACCAAAGCAGCTGATGGAAGCAAAAAGAAGGTGCGGTGGTTGAACAACGGTGTGCTTAAAGGGACACAGTTGCATGTGGTGGAAAAAAATAAAACATTTTTGAACCTGCAAAGCTTGATGCAAATTGATAGAAACCATCATCAGCTATAAGGGATACCATGTAATGCAAGTGCAGGTCAGGCTCTTTGGCTCCAGGAGAAGGACGCACCATGCAGGCAGAAACAATTAAGATTTCATGTAGAGGACAGTTTCAGAAACGTAACACCAACAGTAGTGACTGAAAGCACGCAGCACCTCCTCTACCTGATCCAGGTTTCTGCATATATGTGAACAGACAAAGGCTTGTGTTCCTGTCACAGAGCATTTAGGACACACTGTATCATACACAGCTTTGTTGCGTAGCAGTGCCAAACTCCATTTGTTTCCACCCATCAGAGTCTACTCGAGCAACGCTAAGCTGCTGTTCCGTTTCATGAGCATGTCTGTTTTGGGTCATGCACCAGGAGCGAAATGTTTTCCCCACACAGACGCAGGATAACATCTCTGATCCCATTATTTACTCTGCAGAGGACTTAAACATTCCCTCTGGTGCTTTTATTTCCTTATCACTGGGGAAATTTCTCATTTTTTAAATCTGTTTTCACCTTTTAACATCCAAGAGGGGTTTCCAGACACTGTTTTCAGAGGCACAACCCTGAAATGACTAAATATCTCTCTGGAAATAGCAGCCATCCAGCTGAGATCAAAGAAATTAAACCAAAGAGTGATTCAGTGCAGCTATTTCGGGAGGAAACACAAACACAGAGCTGCAGAGTGAATTTTCTAACATAGAAATACCTCTGTTTAAATAACAATAATATTGTGTTTTTTTAGAGGCTTCTGGAGCTGCATCACAGGTCTCCTAGCAACAACATCAGGTGTTACAGAGGTCTACCTGAGCAGCAGCTCCGAGCAAATAATGAGTTACTGCCAGAGGAGTTAGGACATGTTTATAAGAGATGATTCAGTACAGGTACGGGTCAATTCAGGAAATCAAGTCACAGATTGAAATCTGCAGCAGGATCACTAGAGAGAGTCACAAGTTTAAAGCTATCCTAATCAGAGTTTATCTTTAAGTGACATTTGTGGGCAGCAGGGGCAACATGAGAACATGGAAATGACAGAATTTCCTCTAAAAGTCCAAAATAAAGAAGTTAGCTGATTCTCTGAGTGAAAACCCAAGATATGTTTAGCTGCTAGATGCTACAACAGGAAGCGGTGTACTCAATCTTAGGGGCTTGAAATGTAACACACAATTTATTAGATATTAAGTGTATTTAATCTACTTTAGTCAACCAAATGAGAGTGAACATCCCCCAAAATGGGCTAAAACACGCTCAAAGAATTTGTCCAGCTCAGGGGAAACTACAAATCAACAAACCAAAATGCAAAATTATGTCATCTGCATATTCAACAATTTTAAAAATTTAGCTTAGTCAATATCTTAGGGGTGAAATAGGGTGAGAATACTTTAAACCTTAGACTATGGTCACCTTTCAGACACCTTTGTAGTCCATCCATCCAGAGGGGGGTGGAGTGAGAGGCAAGATATGCCCCACACAGTTTGTCAGCCTATTACAGCACCAACATGTGGAGACAGACGACGGAAAACAAAAACATTAACAATATGGAGTGACCGGTTAACCTAACAGACATGTTGGAGTCAGAAACAACAAATGTGCGCGCAGGGAGAGCATCCAACGCTGCGCAGAAAGACTCCAGCCAGTATCCAGGAACTATCACACTGTTAGGTAACAGGTCTGTAATAATTAAAGACAAACTCTGTGTGTTGTAGTGCCAAAAATCACCTGTTCTGCTGCAGAACCTTGCTGGTTTAGCTAGGCTGACAGTGCCAACAACAGGAGGACAAAACTAAGCGACAATAGAACTGAAATAAAAATTTGGGATCATTTGTTTTTTTAAATTTTGAAGAATGAAGGAAGATTTTTAGGTTCTTTGTTGAAACTTGATGCATTGAATCTACACAGTTCTTCTTCAAAAGATCATTAAACTTTATATTTATGAGTAAATTCTACATGCTACATATCCAGGTGCTGTTGGTGTCATTAAATTGTTGTTTGGTTTGAAAATCTAAGGTCCTGTCAAGCTTGATTTCTTCATCACTCATAGAGGTTTTTGCATTCACCTCAGAGAAAATGTACATTTCTCTCCCCTTTGCGTTGTCTGTCTTCCTCAGCACAGAGACACTAAATCTATACCCAGGGAACATTTCATTTCCCATTCGTTGCATCCATACAGCTTTGAGGGAAGTGTTGCAGAGGCCCTTCTTAGAATAGACCACCTGCGTGAGCTTCAAAAAGACGGAGCGGAAATGAGAGTCAGGTGCGCTGCACACTTCAAAGTCAAAGGGAGCTGTGAATGCTACAAATATGAAGACTGCATGCAGATTTAGACTGGCACACCTTGATAATGACCTCACTCTCCTTCACCATAAGTCATCGCTCATTCAGACTCGGCTGGGGTGGGAGGATGGATTTCCAGCTTGTGGAGGGGATGGAGCCGCCACCCCCAGAATAACTGTTCTTCCTGCTTTGCTGTGTTTGGTTCATCAGAGTTATTTATGGTCTAAATATGAAGTGATTGCTACTGAAGACCCGACTGTGTTTCACTTACTTCAGATTGATCCTTCCTACAGTTACTCTGAGATCACTTCGACTCCTTATGTCAGCCTGAAAGGGTGATGAACTCTATTTATGCAGATGAATCTGGGCGCCTTTACCCTCCAATCTGCTCCTGTATGACACTGATTTAAAATTTTTCACTGATCTATATATAGTCCTCAAACACTCCTCAAACCTCATGCACAAACCCAAATGCTTCTTCTGCTTCACCACTTCTCATCCAGCAGTAAAAATACCTCCAGATGAATCACTACAAATTATAATTCTTCGTGAAAAAGTTAAGGGTAACGTGGTGCAATTTCACCTTTGACCCATCAGCAACATGATGAACATTTAGTATCTGAATCTGGCCAAACTGTTTCATGTAACCTGTTTGGAAAGAAAGAAAAACCAGGTTCTGAAACAGACCCTAAAGAGTTCCCTTAAGTCCAACTTCCCCCTGATCTGTGTTTGGTCCATCTCCCACTGCAGTCACAGTAATCACTGAACCAACTGTTTTTAACCTACATGATGAGCCTCTTCTCATCCACGTCGTCTTTATTGACTTCTAAAAACCTCTGACCTGTAGAAACCTGTGGCCCATTTCTAGCATGTCATGCCCCTCCCTCATTTTTATTTTTTATTGTTTTTTACTGAACCAGTGTGGCAGCTACCAAATCACATGTTCTGATTTGCGGTTGCTCTGTTTTCTTTTTTTTTTTTTTGTAACTTTGTCAGCTTCTTCTTTCATTTATCTTCATCTCTTTGTTCTTTAACCAAAAAAGTATGTGTTGTGGTCACCACATTCAAGTCACGATAAAATATACCCCATGTGTTGTTACCTGATTCAGGATGCTAACAGAAACTTACATTACATTTTTTTCCACCCACCCATCTCACCCTCCTGCCTGCTTAACCAATCTTTGGCTGAAAGGGGCAAGAAGTGGAGTTGGGGTGAGCCTTTAGCTTCCTCGCTAACAGGTACTGAGTGTCCATCTGTCAGTCAAGTAGAGGTTCACCCCTCGTACAGTGTGCCGATAGAGAAATTAACCATTCAGACAAATTTTTGAAAGTGTGTCTGAGTGGCTTTTGAAGCTGGTCTCAAGTGACTCCTGGAGGTATTGCTGTTTTCTGCATCAGCTTCGTTTCTCAAGACCTGAGGTTGGTATCTTCTTTGATTGTTTGTCCCTGGTACCACCATTGTTAACCATCACATTCAGCCATGTGATAAAGCCAGTTGAAGTTTGTAAACTCAGCTATCTATTTTTGTTGTTGCTGATTAGATTGAGTAAAAGATGTCGACAATTAGGCGTTTAAAATGAGTTATTCAGAGTTTCAGCTTCTTCCGTCTAAACAAAGGTATACTTTTATTTGCAAGGCCAAATCGAATGGGTACCTGGAATCATTCTTCCCAACGGCCATTGGTTTTTTTAAACAAATTGGCGAGCCTGATCGAAATGATGCACCAGTCAAATTGTAATGACCTTATACATTTATATTTATCTGTATTGTGTACTGTATATGTCAGAATGTGGGTTTTTTAAACTTCTGTTGCAAACCAGATTGTCCTTAAGGAGACATTAAAGATCTTCAAATCAAATCAAAAGAAGCCATCAACCAACCTGAAGCTTCTCAAAATGTAAATCAGAGACCTTTCACTGACTTTTGAGCCAGGTCGACTGGATCTCTCTGCTAATCTGTCAGACAGAATTAAAGTTTTAAAACACGGTGATGGAGAAGATAGGTTTCAGCACATCTGCACAGAGAACTACGTGGCTCACGATGACACAACACATAACCTCATCTCACCAAATCAAAGAAATAACAGCAAAAACCTTTTACTGTGTCTGCAGCCGCTCCATTATTCAGCACACTCCTCAGATCCGCGGACAGTTTGAGCCCTAAATATACCTCTCTCTTATTCTTTCTCTTTAATTCTGCTTGACTGTACATCGGTTTCATGTGAAGGCTCTGATTTTTTAACCAGCTCTACCGTGGCGTGCACCTGAAAGCAGCACGCAGGTTTCTCTGTGCCGCCTCTGACTGCACAATTACTCAGTGAGTCAAAGCAGTGACCGATGTGTTTTAAACTGGAAGATTTTCACTTTTTTTCTCCCTTAATGTTTGAAATATTGGTTCAGAGCATGATAATTGTGACGATGCAGCCAGCAGGGAACACACTGTCTCTCCTGGTTGTGCCAAATCATAAAAACCTCCATCTCAGCTTCCACAAACTCGCTTAAAAAACAGAAAGTCCCATTTCCCTGCTCTCCCCTCTTATGTAGTTTCAGCTTTTTCCACATGAATTTGAGCAAATTGGAAAAATATTTTTTGCGTTACATAGGACTAGAACAAGCCCTAAGGAAAAAATGCAGCAGCTTTCACTTTTCAATGAAGTAAATGTAAAAGTGATATTTCTCAGATATTGAGTGCCCTGGGATTTTTCACGTCCCTTAACAGACAGTATTACCAAAGCATCACCCTCCCCTCCAACATTAATGTCATTCTTAAGCAGCAAAGGAAAGTGCTTGTCGTCAGATAAATGTGGGTTTTTTTTTTTCAGCACAGAGCCATTTCCATTTCACTCAAAAGCTCTCTTCCATCCGCTCTCCCAGCCCTTTTTTCCCCGTCTTTGTTATATTAGGATGAAAAAATATCTGAAAATTCACTCTGATCCCGTCTGTTTTACTGTAGTTCACCATCCTCCCTTTCAAACCTCGACGTGGGGCCTGTAGGAGAATAATGGCGTAAACGCTGATATGAAGACTGTTCACTAACAACCAGCAGACTGCAGCGTCTGAATGCATCAACATCAAACACTTCTTTAATTGATTTAAAATCACATGAAATGTGGAGCATAGAAAGAGAGAGGGGATATTATGGGCTGTCAGTTTGCATTCATCATCATCATAATCATCATCACCCTCTCCCTCTTCCTTCTTTCTCTTTGTTGAAAAACGTAGACAGGAACAATGGAGGAAATTATGTTACTTTCTGCAGATAAATGGGTTTCATTGGAAACATATTTTTACAGACAGTTGGCGGAGGACTGAAATGACCGGAGTAAAGATTTGAAGTTAAAACAAACGAAAACAAACATAAAGTGTATTTTAATGCAACTCACTGTGATGCAGGATTGTTGAAAGCTTTGAGCAATAACGCGGTCTGATCTAACGGTGATGAGAGACTCACACCTAAATCTGGTCTGCTTATCCAGAGTCCACTTTGTGATCTCAGTTTGGTGCTTTTACTGAAGGAAACTCTGCTTTAAGTTGTTGGCAGTGGAAGCAGAGTTTTCAGTGCTGTTGTGGTAATCTCAGGATATTCTGCTTTGACTTTAATCCAAAACATCAGCAGAGTACTGAATGCAGCGTCCGTTTTCTTGAACATACCTAACTCATCTGTGGACTCATCATCAGATCTTTTCCCCCCTCACAAAAAAAGTTTTTCGCTCTTCAGAGACATTTGTTCTTTGCTTATTTTGCTCGAGCTTGTGATTTAACTTTTTAGGCATTTGCAAAATAAAACACTGCAGACTGAATGCCAAAAACAGTAAATAAAATTAATAATACAGTAATCCTGTGCAACCCGATATCAGTCCGCAGCCTGTCTGTTAACTTTCTAAAACACTTTGATAACTAACTCCAGTTTTAAAATCTTTCATTTTGTAGGGTTTGAGATGAAGTTTAAAAAAAGCACCATAATTTTACATACCAGTTTAGGCGAGTGTACTGTATAAAAAACAGATGTAGTGTGATTTAAAATAATTAATAACCTGGCTGACTTAAGATGTTTAGTTAGAAAAGCTAAAAAAAAAAATGAGTTGATAGCGCTTGTGTCTGAATTAGATCAACTGAAAACACATAAATAACACTTCACGCACAAGCACACGTACGTAACAGTGATGTAATCTACAACATATAACCAGGGGGCCTGCTCCTCTCCTCAAAAAGTCACTAAAGTGGTGCAATTTTCCTCATTGTGCTGATTCTAATGAGACCACTCTTCAAGTAAAGAGATGTTTCATGGTGATGTAGGTGGGCCACGCCTGTACCTTAAGTTCATATTGGTTATATATATTGGTTCATATTGGAGAAGTGTGACTGTGGGCGATTCTGACCAGCAGGGAATGGCATTACATGGGGCCAATCGTGCTTGAGTACGGCACACAATGGATAGCCAGTGTGACAGTGCCCTTAAAGGTCAATCTGCAACCTGAGGCATGAGAAATGAAGCTGATGCAGAAACAATATGAATCTCTCTCTCACACACACACACACACACACACACACACCGGATACTCTAATCCTTTTTCGTGTCTGTTTTCCTGTTTGGTGAAACTAACCTCTCAGCATAACAGCCACACGCAGCCGTTGGTGGCACCGGAAACAGACTGTAGCACGTGCTGTGTGACCGCATTGACTGACTGGAGTTGTTTATATGTATGGTGTAGTGCGTGGCGCTGACGGACCACAGTGCTCATGCTGTATGTGTGAATTAGGGGTTAGTTTGAGTCAACTCATCCGATGTGGCAACTGCTTCAGGCTGGCCTTAAAACCACTTTTCAAAAACAAACAGGTGACATCTCGAAGACTACGTCCATGTTCTGTACAGTTTATGTTAAAGCTCAGCAATGGAAGAAGCTAATGTAGCTAGCCTTTGCATAATTAGCTAGCAAGCTATCGTTGATTAATTTTCAGTGACAGGTGTTATCACTCTGACAGAGATTGTTTGAATATCATTTCTCTGTTTTTATCTAATAAGAATGAGAAGCTCAAGAGAACCAAACCAGCTAAAGAGGCAGAGCTGAGTAAACAGGCAGTCGTCCCTCAATAAATGCTGCTTTAATGGTCACAACACTCCCAGTTAACACTTCAGTTCAAACCATTAACATATTTGTTTGATTTTTACTGTGATATTTTTAGAAACCTGGAAGTAAAAAATAAATTCTCACCTTTCCTTGTGTATTGGGGGTTAATTTGCATAATTTTCAGACCCCCAGAAGTCTTTCCAGTTCCCTCTCTTCTCCTGCCTCACATCCCCTCCCCCCTTCAATCAGATGGCTCCTCTGAGTGAGTCCCAAGCGGCCCAGCCAGCCGGGCCGCTTGAAACTTATGACTAGCCATGTTCTTCAAACATCATGCTGCAACCAAAGCATGGCAGGATGACAGATCGTCCCTTCAATGTATAGTGACAAACAAATTAGTGCAAAGATGCTTCTCGCTGCATACCAGATGTGTTGGGCTCTGTGGTACGGAACAGCCGATGAAAAACTGTCCACGTCCCATCTGTGCTTTGCCGCGACCATCGGTGCAGCAATTTGTGCTGAACAAAGTAGTGCAAACAGCCCGCCTGATTATATGTGTCATAATGTGAGGCATAAAACAGTGTGGGGGGAAATCGCTGAGAGGCTGAAGCTTTATTTGATGAGAGCAGAGGGAGGCGTAGAGCAGAAAAGGAGAAAAAGTAGGTGAAATAATGAAAGGGTAGAGCGAGAACAGGAGAATAAAAGCAGGAGACAGATTTCTTTCAGCCCTCCAAAGATATAAATTGAGCTTCGTTTTTTAAAACGAGCCACTTTTTTCCTCCCTCACACCTTCCTTCAGCTCTGAGTTTTCTTCCTGGTCCTCGCTGCTGTCCAGGCTTGAGCTACTGATTGAATCACTGTGACACGAACAGGCCAATTTGTATCTAACCTCACACCTGGCTATTGACTCAAACTCTCTCAGAGATTGGAGGAGATATGTGAGGTCACATCACCATCAGAGTGCTGTGCCAGCGTGGGTGTGCACTTACTGCCAAGACAGGCAACAAGCTGCACAATGTTGTCTCTGTTCTTAGTGCACAGGCAAGACATGATTCCAGCTCTCAGCACACAAATGTGATGAAAGAGCAGTTAAAAGGCTTCTCGAGTCAAACTACAGAATAGTAGCATTTGATATTCACGCTTTGCATCGGTGCAGATGACAGTGCTGTGCGGAGCCGGGCTAAAAGAGGAGGCACAGCACACTGACAAGAGCGAGAGGAGGGAGCCGAGCAGCAGCTCTGAGAGGCAGAGACGCTCGCGACCTGCTTAGTGTCATTACAGCACAGACTTATCTCGCCTGCTCTGCCTTGTAAATACACTCGAGTGCTTGTTATCAAACAGGCAAGGCGACAAACCTCATCCAGGTTTGAGTCCCCGGCTTCCTGTGCATGCTTGTAAATGAGTCATTCTCATGGATGACAGCCCACATTAATATTCTGTTAAGGAGGGAAGCGAGCGCGCATTAAATCCTCCACTTATCAAGTAAAGATCCTGATCTGTGGAGGACTTTAAAAAATTTAAAGTCATGCTTGTTTAATAGCTGAGAGGTAAACAGGGGAGACAGGAACAGCATTCAGGATTCATCTGGAGTATGTTGCTACATGTTTGAGTGTTTTTATAGTAATTCCTGTGTTTAGCTGCTATTTCTTGGATGTCTTGGGTCTGAGTGGATCAAAGTTGCAAAAAGTTCTGAATTGCTCTCGTAGATTGCCTCAGCCTGAAATGGTTGCAGCTTAATTCTTTGGCACAAATGCACCAAAGAAATTTCAGTTTACTAAAAGTTCTTGTTTGTTTTGTCCCGAACAAGATTGTTGCTCAGAGTGTCTGACAACATTACAAAGAGGACTGCTACAGAGATGGACTGTTGATTTAGGAGTGAGAAGCTGTTTTTAGTTGGGAGCGGCCTCTATCCCTGACCGTGAAGCCACTAGACTTCTCATTTTAACCTCATGGACACAGAAACGTCTCATCTAAGTGAATTATAAGAACCATCAGACGGGAAGTCCCAGACATAATCTATATTTTACCTGTTGAATCTCCATACAGTTAGGTTATTTAGCTGCTGAGCATACACAGCAGCAACAGAAAGGCAGGCTGTAAACTCCTCCTAGCAGCTGAAGTATCTGCAGAGATCCCCAGTTCTCCAAAACAAACTGATCAGAGGATTTAAAACACAAAATGAATCAGTTTCAAACAGATCTTCTTTCAGATTCCTGCAGAAAAACAACTTTTTGTTACAGAATAAAAGTTTACTTCAACCAGAAACAACCTCAACATCAAGCTCTTTAAAGAGATCGCATTGTAATGACAAGAACCATTGTTTGAACTGGAAAGCATGGGAGTTGCTGTTCTACTGTGGCCTCGATCTGTGAGTGATTTGTGCTTTTCAGATGCCGAACATATTTAATGAATATCTCACTGAAATATGTGAAACTGAATTAAAACTGACTGGGTTGTCTTTACAGCCCTTTTCCCCCTGATTTCTGGTGGGTTTTTAGAAGAGATCCACACTGCAACAACTTAAATCTGAGTCAGTGTTTATATCTCATTAGACTTAATGTGAGTCACATTCGCCTGACAAATATCCTGGTTTAGTTTCTATTAAGATGTTTTTCTTAATTGAAGAAACTTGACAGTATTTTTAAATCCCACTGGCAGATTTTTTAGAGGTCATTTTTTGTCTCTTTATATCTTGAAAACCTTTTCAGGAACGACTCCAGGACTTTTCATATCAAGACATCATTTTGACCCCAATATAGACAAAAAGCCCTGAGGATTTAGTATATCAGACTCAGGTTTTATAGCACTCAGCTGAATTTTTCAGATTCTGTCGGTGCAAACAGCTTTTAAATACAAAGCTCCTCAAACTTAAAATAAAAATGTGCTACTTGTGTTTTTTAATAAACCAGACTTTTGTCCACTTTCGGCATGAGTTCTGACATTAAAAAGCTTTTATCCTCATGATATTTTCATTTCTGTACTAAAAGTAAACCGGGCTTTCAGAGGTGAGTGCTGGGCTGATGTAAGCAGCGGGCCGGCGGTGTGGTCGACCAGGCAAAGCCTCGGCGTGATCATAAGCTCCTGCTGTTCCACCGCTCCGTCTGCAGGGCCTCAGTGACAATCCACAGCCGTCACACACTCTGAGCAGGTTCCTCAGTGACACTCAACCATGTCAGGTGGCCTCAGAGGAGCAGCAGAGTGTAGTTTGTGTGTCGCTGTCAAAATGAAACAGCGAGAGAAAAACGAGAGAGAGAGAGAGGGAGTTAGAGGGGGGGAAGTGGCACCAAATGTTCCCCTGTGCCACAATATGATTTACCAATTCAGCGTCCACCAGTCTTTCAGCTTACACTCCACAGGTGAACATGTTTGTCCCTGTGAGTTCCTCTTTGACCAGGTGAAGTATTTAATGCAGCTGGGTAATAAAGTGTCTTATTGTTGGGACTGTTAGGTTACCAACATTTTCCGTATACATAGATTATTAAAATGTGTTTTTCTGTCAGAAGAGGTGGTAAGAGCAGTATGAAATATGTAGAAAAAACATGTTATTGCGTTTTTCTAGATGGAGTTGCTCGACTTTTACATCATAATCGTATTCATGTAAGTTTAAAAAGTTTCTTTGCACTGTTTCAATAAAGATTATAATAAGATTTCAGCAGAGTGATGATATGATGAAGAGAGCACTCTGTGGTACTTTAATTTGTCTCCCAGGACTCAGAGACGGTGCTGCTTGATTACGTCTTGGCAACACAAGTGTTGTGTAATTAACAAACCTACAATAACAAATGTTTTTCTGGCTTTTTTATCTGGCACCCAAACTAAACGTCATTGTAATCAGGATTTCTTAATTATGCAACTCTCTAAAGACGGAGAGAAGAGGCTTCGCAAAGCTCTCACTGTAAAGGAGGAGCAGCGGGTCATCAGATGGATTTAGAGTTAAATACTTTCTCTGATAAAACTCCGTGTGCTGTTTCAAGGGAGACAAAGCCATCAGCAAATGAAGGATTAAACACCAGAGATCTGATCTCTCAGGACTTTTGAGGGAAAAAGTTTGTTTTCAAACTTAGTGTAGAGGAAACCCTGCGATCAAAATTTAGGCCCACAGCGACCACCTGTAGCATAAACTAAGCAACAATAGGCGACTGAAATATGAAGTCACTCACTGCAGTTTCTGAAGTGTCCATTTGAGACTGTCTCCAGAATCCTCATCAGCATGTTTAAAGACTGCTGCAAACTGCTCCAGTCTCTGAAGCTCATTCATTTTCTGTATTGTGCACAGGGTTGTTTTTGTACCTATAATTCATCTTTTCTTGGTGACATTAAGAGAAGGTGTTATGCATTATGTGACTGATGAGGGGTGGATGAAACTGACTGGAAGAGTTGCTGTAGATACTCACCAGAAGGTGAGGCTGTGACTTCAACTCCACCTGTTTACCAGTTAGCTGGAGGTTAGGATGAGTCAGCATCCTGACAACAAGTTAGACTTTATTTGGGGCTGCATTAGTTAGCTCTGTTACCTCCCAGCAAGGCGGTTCCAGGTTCGATTGAACAACTGGTGTTTCTGTGTGGAGTTTATATGTTCTCTCTTTGCATGTGTGGTTTTTCTCTATCTTCCTCCTACAGTCCTAAAACATGCTCACTAGGTTGATTTGTCACTTGAAATTGCCCGTCATATTGATTGTGCATGACTGGTTGTCTGTCTTAACATGTTAGCCCTGTGATAAGCTGGCAACTTGTCCAGGGTGTAACCACCTCTTGCCCAGTGACAGCCAGGATAGGCTCCAGACCCTGTGACCCTGAAAGGGAAAAGCAATAAAAATACTGGATGGATGGACATTATCTCTCGGCTTCATAACGACTCTTCAGAAACAAATGACTGATATCACTAAGACTGTATCATGTTTTATAGTCTATGGTTTTTGTACCAAATACTGAGCACCAGACATCAGCTGGCTAGCTTAGCTTGGTGTAAATACTGGACACAGGACACAACTAGCTTAGCTCTGCACAAAGTTTCAAAGTTTGCTGAATTTACAGTGTAGTTCATGTCCAGTTGAGCGGAGCAAGGCTAGCTGCTTCCCCTTCAGTCTCTTATGTCTGCTTTGCTATGCTAACGCCTCATTTCTGTTATATTATAACCAGCAGAGAAGTGCAAAAACTTAATCCTTTATCTGTTTTAACCAGACCAAGAGAGTGAAAAACCCTTTTGCTCTACATGTTTTGACTGTTTCTATAGTTTTGATTTTTGTTTTCCTGGCTGGTTGATGGGCTAAACAGCTAAAAAGCTGCAAAATTAAGCAACAGTTAAAAAGTAAAACAGCTTAAGCTTTGCTAGCAGACCATTAGGAGGCTTTGATTGTGACACAGAGCTGATAAAAAACAACCCCAGAAATCATTTGAAAGCAATCACCTATGATGGCATTTCACCAAAACTAGTGAACAAAGCTGTGTTTTAAAACTAAGTTATAAAATGAGCTTCTCAAGCTACTGTAGTTTCCACAACAGTGTAGTCATAAGGAACAAACCTGAGTCCAAATTTACAGATCTGCCAAACTTACAACATAAATGCACAGGTGTCCAAACAGTGGTTACCATGACTTCATTTCATTAAAAGCTTCCGTGCACGATTCTTATATTTAAACATTGTGCGTTCAAATTGAAATTAGTTAGGAAAACATAAATGTAGCATTCATAATGATACTTTTTAAAAAAGTTTTTTTAACTGTTTCCTTAAAATCTGAGGTGTGGAGTTTCATCAGTTTTAGTATTTTCAATAAGTGAGTGG
Source organism: Labroides dimidiatus (assembly GCA_030710495.1). NCBI lineage: Eukaryota > Metazoa > Chordata > Actinopteri > Labriformes > Labridae > Labroides > Labroides dimidiatus. The sequence goes on along the minus strand of CM061161.1, from coordinate 18,131,901 downwards.
CTTTTAAAAGATTAAATGAAAACCACTAAGTTAGAAAATTTCAAGCAGGTAAATGGTAGTTCAGACATCTCTTAGAAGCAGTGAAATGGATTCTTGTTGTTTCACACGTACAGTATGATTTAACAGCTGCTGCTAATTACAGTATTTATAATAACACAGAGAACCTGAAGGTTTGGGGTCTGCAGTGAAAACTCTGTGTCCTTGGCTTCATGACCAGAGGAGCAAATGTAAAGCAGATGGCCTCAGTGCTGCTAATCAGGTGCTAAATACCCATCAATCTGTGCTAACACATCCACTAACTCAGTTTTACCCCCTCTGTCCTCCATTAGAGCTCCATCCTCCATGTTTTATCGCATACTAAATACATATATCACATCATAAGTGTGAAGAAAATATCCTCCCTGTGTGAAGCTCTCACACTTGTTCTGACAGGTAAGAGACAGAAAAAAACATCCTGTCAGTAATTATCACTGGATGGTTGACGTGACCACATTTTTTCCTGCTGACAGTTTGTTTTTACACAGCAGTATATATATATATATATATATATATATATATATATATATATATATATATATATATATATATATATATATATATATATATATATCAACATCCAAAAAAAAACACTTGTTTTTTTCTCTCGTATACAAGCCTTCACATTTCTACACAATTAGTGGTTGTTTGTGGTTCGCTATTACGTACATAGAACGTACGTAGAACAAATATAGACGCAACAGGCTGACAAAAGAGAAAACAAGCGTCACTAATGTGGATGCTTTTCAGATTTTCATAGAAACATTTTCATGTTTTAATGAATCCAGTCACCTACCACTAAACATGTGAAGTGATGGTACCTGTATGAAGTGTTCGGTTTGTTTGAAGTCTGTATGGAGAGCAAAAGCAGGAGGAACACAATTCAGTGTAATGACATGTCACCTTTCATGGTTGGTAATGTGAGGAAGATTTATTCCTCTATATAAAGATAGAGAGAGATAAAGACATAAAGATAAAGAGACGCAAATCTGCTTGATGCTGAGTCACTAAAGTTAATCAATACTTCGATTTCTTGACTTCCTGAATGCATCAGAAATGATGATCTACCTCCATTACTACAGGTGTGACTTTAATTACAAGAAAATCATTTTCTTGTTCAGCTTCATATGTTGAAGGAAGACAGACTGCAGCGTCTGTGAAACTTACAGTTTACAATGAAACTGAGACTCACCACAAACATATGGATGGATAAATTTTGCCTTATGTTTGATCTGAACACATGGTTGCTAAGTGATCTGTTAACAAAGCTGCGCACAGAAGAAGACATCTTGGCTGAAAGTTGTTTGTTGACACTGTCTGAAAGTTTGCCATCTTTAATGCTGCATTTATCTCAAATGCTGTTGTCCAGACTGTAGCTGATAGCTTCAGGGATTAATTGTCTGACTTACATCTCAGCTCGTCTTTTGTGTTGTTTTTTTATTGAAGAAAAGACACAAGAAGTGACAGGAAATCAGGTTTTGAGAGTCTTACAGAAACAGTGCAGCCTCTCATGCAGTGACTTTGAGAGAAAGAGAGAGAGAAGAGAAGAAGAAGAAGAAGAGAGAGAGAGTCTCTGATTTCCCTCAGCGCCGGTTTCACTCGTGTCTCCCGTCGCTCATCTGACCCATCCGTTATGCTGAGCCAGGGGGAAATCTGATTGGGCTCATTACCTTCTCCTCAGAACTGATACAAGAAGAGAAGGAGAGGAAGAGAGAGAGAGAGATAGAGAGAGAGAGAGAGAGCTCATTGTGGATGGACATCATGAGCGGTGTTGTCACTATCAGCGTGTATGGCCCTCTGCCAGCGCTCTCCTATCTAACCTGGCTCTCCTCTGTGCAGAGGAAACAGATGAGCTGGTTCCTCTCTGTGTCCCTCTGCAGAGGGGGGACGGACAGAGAGACGATTGGCATGCATTGTCTCATCACGCGGCTGACTGCTGAATAAGAAGGGATGGGTGACAGATAGCGTGAAGGGCATGTGGGGTAGCGGAGTCCACATCAGGAGTGTTTGTGTGATGAACTCTGCAGCAGGAAGAATCTAACAGAGAGGAATTGAAGAGTCACCTCTGATCAGCCTTATGAAGCTCTCATATCAGTTCTGAAGGAGGAGTTACAACAAACATGGAAAGAATTCAGTTGAACTTGGTTATCAGAGCACAGTAACCCAAAAGCAGACGTCAGGCATAAGGGTGTTTGTTTACTGAAAACACAGCTCATTTTTTCCCGTGTACAGGAGCTCTCAGGTGGTCCAACAGTCTGGCTGCCAGATGGACTTCCTCGAAAGCACCGCGGCACTTCTGCTAACAGCTGACTGTGTTAATAACAGGAGAGGTTGTATCAGAGTATTTCTGTTCTGCATACAGAGAGGTCAGGCCGGATATCTTCAGACTATTCAAGAATTAACTGAACCAAAAACAGAGAAACTCCTTCTTATCAGTGATGATGTGTTTTATTGTGCCTAAATATGGGACAACTAGCAACAGGTTTAACATGTCAAATCTTGGGGTTCATAGTCTTAAAAAAGGAAAAGATTAAAAAAAAATTACTGAAATGTTTCTGAAACATTAGTATCACTATCAACCCTGATTTTCACTATCAATGCATCTGTAATGTCTTTCAAAACTTCTCGACCTCACAGAAGTCTTGGTGGTTGTATTTCATTCATTCATCTTCTATCCAACTTATCCTGTTCAGGGTCGCGGGTGGCTGGAGCCTATCCCAGCTGTCTTAGGATGAGAGGCAGGTCTCCAGCCAATCACAGGGCTGACACACAGAGACAGGCCATCTTTCACGCTCACTCTCACACCTACCTGATGAGCAGGTTTCTGGACTGTGGGAGGAAGCTGGAGTTGTAGGTGCATTCACAGGGAGAACATTTAAACTCTGCACAGAAATGCCACCGGGTGAACCAGGATTTGATCTTGTGACCTTCTTGCTGTGAGGCTGAAGCGCTAACCGTCGCAGCCAGGTGATCTTCTATGAAAATCTGGAGGCAGCAGTAACCATATTTGTAAGCGAGAGTGGCGCTATACAGGGTTAGCGCTAAGTTATCAGCTATTATCAGTTACTGGCTTGGTTGGTGAGGCTGATCTGTTTCAATAACTGTGGTTATGAATTTGATGCTCATTTTAAACCCAGACTTCCAATGCAGATTCTTCATTAAGGGATAAGTGGATTAAGGTGACAGTGAGACGGTGGCCTCTGAGAGTAAATTGAAGCTCCTAATAGCACACAGAATTGTGTAGTATTTTCTCTGCTGTCTGCTTTGTCTCAGATTGAATCCTAACAGCACATTACCCTGATCATTTTCAAGCACAAGAGCACCTTATAAGTTCTGCAGTTCTGTGCACTTTGCTCTTGTTTCATGTCTGATTGTGAAGATGAGCTGTTAGCATCTCCACTCTGCTGCACAGACCTGTGCTGTGCACTTTCATCCTGACTGAGAGAACTGTACCCACATATAGATGAGCAGAGGAACATACTTCTACCTGTTTTGTTGTGGAATTAATTAATAAATCATGTTTATGTACGGACTTTACTGAGAAGGCTGGAAGACATCGGCTTCTTTGAATTAAGAAAAAAGTGTGTAATTGTGCAGCTCACACATTCAGACTGACTTAACCCCTGACTGTTCATTGTTTTTCAACTGATGTATTAAAAAAATAAAATGCCCTTTGAGGATCAAAAAAGTCTTCCTACTGCTAAACACTATGTGGGAATGACTGGACTCTGCTCCCAACAACGTGTTTAAAAACCTTTAAACATGCCTGACTCTTGTTGTTCTGTGGATTAATGCTGTTACACGCTCTGCTGTCCCTGGTGAGAAACCAAAATATCCATCAAAGTTTACCTTGAGCGAACATTTTATGAGCAGTAAGAGAGTAAGCTGAAGTGAACACAGAGTATTTTAAATTAATGTATGTTTTTGTTAATGTAGTTTGTTGATTTTACCGTCTGCATGAGTGACATCACCACCTTAGCTCTGTTGATGAAGAATTCCGAGGTATACAATTTTTAGGTAGTTCAGAGCTGAATTTGTTGCATTAATCATTGAAAAGTTAGAGCATGACAGTGTTTGTGAATTCTGCAGCGCAGTTACTGCTGACTCTCAGCAGACAGTAAATATTTCCCTTTTACTGTAATAGATAAAGTGTTACTTAGGTGAGGCTTATTTGCGAATGTCTGTGCTAGATGCCTGCAGACTTTGTGAATCAGTTTGTTGTAGTACGAGCTTGATGTTCTAGTAATTATTCAGTTGTGCTTTTTTTCTAAATAATATTGCCTTTAAATGAAGTGCTGCCATTTTCCGACAAGTTTCCTGAAAGAAACACAAAATTTGGTGCTAATTATGAGGAAATTAGAGGCAATGAGCACATTTTCTTTTAATTCCAGTTAAATTTAACCCACAGAGATTTCTTGTCTCAAACTCACAGGAGGTCAGCTTTAGTGCTCGATCTTGAAAACATCTCAACAACCGAGCAGGAAATGAAATACACACAGCCATAAACTGTGGTCGTTCTCACTGAAATAATGATTGATTTGATTGAATTGACATTTTTTTGAGTAAATGTGCCTATAATTAAGACCTAATTGCATCATTATTAGTCAGGAGCTTTGTAATTAAAGCTCTCACTTAACAGCAGGTAATTAGCATCTGCTGATCTGTACAATACTGTTGTTGAGGTAAAAAAAAAAATATTAGAAAAACAATCAGGAATAAATATTTTTGTTTTTTTTCAGCATCAAACTGAAACTCTGCTGTGTTGGTGGTAAAAAAAAAAAAGAAATTCAATCTCATCCAAACTGTAAACCATAAACATAAACAGCCTCTCACACACACAGGCTCATAAATCAGAGTGAAGTGTGTTTCATGAAGCTATCAGAGAGCGATCAGAGGTGGCATTTGGAGGATGACCTCCAAACTGCTCTGCTTACAATCGATTCAGCCACTCACTTATTGAAAACATGGTGATATTTTCACTCAATAGCCACTTCCTGAGACATTTGAAATGAACGCAGGGCTATTGAAAGTGAAAAGAATTGTTTCTGAGGGTTACTTTGAAATTATTCAGACCTATGGAGAGAAGCTCTATTCTGACTGTGAACTCAGTCATCTAAATAGAGACGCCTTGAATGCTGAATAAAAGAATCTATTCAGGCTTTCATTAAGCTCACTGACGTGTCCAACACTCAGGATGGTACAAAGAATTAGTTTCCCCTCTGCGTGGATTAAACATGTCATATTTTACCAAAGCAAAAGTTCAATTAAAAAAGGTTCAAATGTAGCAGATCAGAGTAAGAGTACGCCTATTAAACTGCACAATGAGCACTTTATGAGTTTAAACCAGGACAATCATTAAAAACCCTGAGATCTGTGTGAAATAACAGCTTATATTTTCTACATTTCTGCTTATTGTAAGGATGTTTTGTGCAACATTTTTTTTATTAAATCACAAGAACTGATAAAAGTACTGAAGTCAAGTATATATTACTATAGTACATATATATTTATACATATACAAACATGCCAAGAAATGTTATTCTTCTTTTACATTTTTCAAACTTAAGTTAGAAATTGGATGTCAATAATTAATATGGCTGAAGTCGAGTGTTAGAAACAGTTGCTTGCCTGGAGGGTTTCTCTGTGCAGAAAAAGTGTTGTAATTTTTTTCCCCAGATTTGCAAAGTTGTAAGAACAAACCCAAAGTTGGACAAAAAAAACGAGCAAATTCTATCACATATCGTTACCCAGGATGCCTATCTCTGAGCTTTAATCCTGATGATTTGAGCCTCATCATATCCAGTCTGTAATCTTAGGAGAGGAACACATCTTGTCCTGTTGGTTCTCATGCTTTTCCAGTTCATGTCCTCTTCTGCTCATTGTTTTTGTCTGCTCACGCTCAGCTCTGTGTCTCTGCTCACCAGAGCCTCTGACTGCAGGAGCGTCTTCAGACTCCCTCAGTTAAACTGAATTAATAAATGTACATCATGCTCACGTTACACACTTGACAGGACTTCTGCCTGTTAGTTGTATGTATTTAATCTGTCTACAACATGCAAATATATGCAGAAATAATCAAACATATTCTGCACCAGTCGTCCCTCATTCGCCTCTTAATTTGCTCCTTTGTAGACCCACAGACAGCCTCATTGTTTGATAGTAAACATGGCTTCTGGGGCTTTAAAAACAATACAGAGTGATTTGAAAATGCTCTGGATTATGACCCTGTTGGCCGAGGGAGTCGTTTGGGCCAAATTGCTGCTCGTGTTGGGCTCGGGTCTGTAATTAGGTCAGAATGTAAACGCTGGTATTGTGATGTTGGCCCGTGAGGTCGAGCTGGGCTCCAGCCTCAGTATTTAGAGTGTATTCATGTGTGTCAGAGTGACTCATGGAGACCCTCCAGAGCTGTGAAGAGAGCACCAGGGGGCACGCTCATTCACAACCTCTCACTCTTATCACAACGTGTTTACTGCAGTGTAATGTGATGGAGCATTTAGCTCCATGAGACGCTGCAGCTCCACAGCCGAGGTGCCGGCTCACCCTCTAACCTTCCTCACACCTACAAGAAGTCATTTTCTTCTTCCTCTCACTTCATCACCTCCGCCTCCTCCTGTCCACCTCCTGTTTCCTCTCCCCCGTCTCCCTCTCTTATTGATCATTAGCTGATGTTGGGGAGAGAGAGGGGGTGTAATTAAGGAGCCAGACTGGTCCGTCAATTCTGCTCAGTGCTGCGTGGAGGGTGCAGCAGAGCGGGCCGTGGCTCTAATAGGGCTTCATACTGTAAACAACACGCACACCTGGACAGCAGCAGACCTCAGGGAGACACAGGAGAGAGACACGGGAGAGAGACACGTCAATAAGTTAGAGCTCAGAGAAAGAGAAAAGTTTAACACCAAAGAAGAAGTGTTAGTTTGTCTGAAGGATTTAAAACATCGAAATCCAATGAAACTGTCATACAGCTGACATACAGATTACATATGAGTTTCACTCTGCTTGTTAGACTTTACTACAAGTTTATCGATAATGCTCTAAGATGGTCCATCCTTTAGTCTGTATTAAAACACTGTTAAAGTCCCAGTGACGTCAGGCTTTGAGCCTCCAGTCAAACAACCACACTGCTGCAAGGCTCAATTTTTTACTTGATTTAATCAAGAAAAATCCCCACATTGTTCATTATTTGAACTAACTTTTTATACCCAGAATTAAACACGTACAGCCAGGCACAATAAGGAGCTGTAGAAAATCAAAGACTGTGAAACTGACGGCTTCTGTATTTGTAACCATTCTCATTTTGGATTCATTATAAATAGTTGACCAAAAAAAGCATCATTCTTGAACTTTTCTGGGCTTCTTCTACCTTTAATAAGAGGTAAGGGCACAGCTGAAATGTCACCCTCAGAACACTTGTTTAACTTGGTGAATAATGTCAAAACTCCCTCTAGTGTGTCCCTCAGGTGTGACCCTCAGGTGTGTCCCTCAGGTGTGTTCAGACTACAGCAGAACAGATTCTTGTGTGGGTTTGTAGCTGACGCTCACAGTTATGGAAGGTTGATTGACTCCTGTGTTAGTGTTTCTTATGTTTTATCTCATTTTAGCTTTATTCATTTTAATTCTGGTGCATATTCTCGGAAAATCTTATATTGGGACATAAATCAACACTGACAGAATAAAACATCATTTTGACGTGTTTTGATTTTAAAGTTTGACCGATGTCCTACATGGAGAAGGTGGGCTTTGTAGCAAATACTGCAACCAGCCAGCAGGGGGAGTTCAGAGGGCTCTGGCTTCATTTTAGGGGTGTTTCACCCTCTTTTTATATTTTTAATTTTTTTTGTAATACATTGTACTTGCCTTATGGCAGGAAATACCAAGCGGGCATCAAGCAAGAAATGAACTTTCTTTCACAGGAACATGCCTTCCTAAAATAAGACTTGAAACTTTAAATTGTGTCCTCAAACTCATTTGGAAAATGTTAACTGAGGGAATAAACCAGATGAAAAGGAGGCTCATTTTCTTATAGACTCCTGTGCATTCTGGCTTCCTCATGCAACCAGTGGAGTCGCCCCCTGCTGGTCATTAGAAAGACAGAAGTTTTAAAGCACACGAGCATCATCTGAATCTGCAAGCTGAGCTCACTTCTGTCACACACCTTGTTTGTAAAATACCTCTTTATTTACTTGGAGAGTTTGATTTGTTCACGTGTGCAAAAGTGTGTGCGATTGTGTGTAAGTTCATGTTGTGTGTAAACATCACAGTCCATGCAGGGGTTACAGAGGTTGTGTTCATACTCCTGTTCTGTCTGTCCTCCTGTTCGTCCACCACTGATCTGCTGTTTTAATCGATAAAACTATCAAAACATGTGTCTGCGCCCTCTTGTTGACTCTGCATGTCTCTTGTCTCTCCTCAGAGAAAGTCAGTATGCTGTCTGCATTGATCGCTCCCTTCAAGTACATCAGCCCTGGGACCAGCAGCACAGAGGACGAGGACAGTTTGAGTAAGCTGCTGCTTCTATTCTCTCCTCACAGCTCTGGCACTCCTTGTTTGGAAATCATCTCTCTGTCATGCACATTATTCATTTTTTGTGGAGAAAGGCTATTTGATTAGGTGCTTTTAAAAATGAGCTATCATAAATAAGTCATTAGAGAGGTACATGCACACCTAATCCAAGCAACAATCTGCTGCAGCCCACCGCTGAATGTCAGCACTTGATCCCAGCCTCCCACTCTAACATTAACATTCTCACAGTGAGATCTGAACGCCGTACTTTTGTTCATTTCCCATCAGAAATGCAATACGCCACCACTTCCCCATAACTAGGTTTGAAGAGCGTGTCGCAGCTGCTCAGACTTTGCTCTCATAGAGGATAGAAGTGTGAAATAAAGCACTGCTGCACACATTTTTATCCTTTCTTGGAACGATGTGATCCCCACCCCCATTACAAATAGGATTGATGCTTTGCATTGGCCACAGGGACCCGTGTTTCCCTCTCCACCGCACAGATTCAGAACCAATTTGGAGGCAGATTACAGGATGATTCGGCAGATAACAGCCATTTTTCCGGGATTTGTATTTGGATTTTAAAACACTTAAACATGGTGGAGCTGTGGTGTGAAGTAGACTCAGGGAGATGATTGTTGATCTGTTCATTATCATTTCATTGTGTATCAAGTGGCTCAATCTGCCCGCTGCGGTTTTCCCTCTGTTCTGATGGATAACTGTGAGTCATGCAGTAATGACTGCTTTCTTTGCTCCTGCGTTTTCATCACTTTGAGTTGTTTCTCCTCCTGCTGTTCGTTGCAGGTACCAGCAGTGCGGAGGTAAAGGAGAACCGAAACATCGGTAACTTAGAGGATCGCTCTGCGGACTCGCTCTTCTGCTCTGACTCTGCCAGAGGTGGGAGCTCCAGTCTGAAGAGGAAACGTCCACTGGAGGAGGACAACAATGGGCACATGTGTCAGCTCCGCCTCATCTATAAGAAACTGTCTTGGTCTGAGGCGCCAAAGAACGCGTTGGTACAGCTGAACGAGCTGCGGCCTGGCCTGCAGTACCGCATGGTGTCTCAGACCGGCCCTGTCCACGCTCCAGTCTTCTCCATCGCTGTAGAGGTCAACGGGCTGACCTTTGAGGGAACAGGTCCCACAAAAAAGAAGGCAAAGATGAGGGCAGCCGAGCTGGCCCTCAAGTCTTTCATACAGTTCCCAAACGCTCCTCAGGCTCACCTGGCCATGGGAAACATCTCCAACCCCTCAGCAGACTTCACCTCAGACCAGGCTGACTTCCCCGACACGCTCTTTAAGGAGTTCGAGTCTTCGCCGTGTTCTGACGGGTTCTCGCTCTGTAGCTCAGCAGCAGAGAGTGAGCTGCTGTCCAGTGAGCTGCTGAGACATGGACGGCTGCTCCGCCACACTCTGGACCTGATGGTGCAGGCTCAGCAGAGACTGGGAGGGATTGTTCCAGAGCCAGAGGCCCCTAAGAGCTCTGTAGCTCTGCTCAATGAGCTCCGGCCAGGCCTGCGATACGCCTGCCTGTCGGAGCGCGCCGAAGGCCGGCGGCTGCGTAGCTTTGTGATGGCGGTGCGTGTGGACGGGCGGATATTCGAGGGCTGCGGTCGCAGCAAGAAGCTGGCCAAGAACCAGGCGGCGCAGTGTGCTCTTCAGGCCCTCTTCAACATCAGGACAGCCTCTGAGGGCCCGACAGGACTCAAAGCCAGCAGGAAGAGCTGTCCTCATTTACCCCAGGTGAGCACACACACACGCACGCACTCACACACACACACACACACACACACACACACACACACACACAGCGCCTGCTGCTGAGCTTTTCTGGCAGATACTCCACTTCCTACAGAGGCCTGTAATGACCAAAACAGCAGGCGTGCAGCGAGAAGCCAAACACCTACCAACAAGTAATTAAGGAGGAGAGGAGATAGGAGGTAAAGAGAGCGAGGGATGATGGGAGAACGGAGGCTGCACTGATAAAGATATGTGTGAGCGAGTTGACATTTAGATGTGTCAGAAAAACACATCAAGTAAAAATACAGAAATGCACCAATGTGTCTGCATGTGATAGTCTCTGCATTTGTGTGTCTTCTGCAGAGCTTTGGTCTGGAGCAAACAATGTGTGTTTGTTGTTCTGTGTAAATAGAAAAGCATGTAAACAAAGCTAATTATTGTCCCTTAGCCTGTGACACAAGAGAAATCTGCATCAACCCCCCAAATGAGTTTTTTCTGTGTTTGCAGAGCTGTAATTGGAGAGTTTTGTAATTTTGCAGGATCTCCTGTTTCCTCATGTGCAGCATCACTGTGTCTACAAACATTAATTCAATCTGTGGCCCAAAGGAGATAGCAAAGCAAAGAGCAAATCGACAAACAAACCAACGAACACAATCCCGTGCTCATTTACGCAAATATGTAAATGGCAATCAGAGCAAGGAAACAAGTTTTTGGAGGAACTTGAGGAAATTGGAGCCTAAAGATACAGAGGCTGGATCTGCTGGCACTTGTTGACAACCATTTAAAAATTCATTTCAGCCGAAGAATTTCATTTAAAGCAAAACTGCCCTGAGAAGATAGTCACACCGATTTTAAATTGTTGTGCCTCTGCAGCAGCTACGGCCAGAGGCGTCATGTTTGAGGGGTGCCCGTCAATCCATCTGTCTGCACGTCTAGCTGAACTTAATATCTCTGAAATAGCAGAATATCTTCATATTTGGTGCAAGGATACACGTAAACCCAAGGTTGTCGTGATTTGGTTTCTGGTGTAAACGCACCTCCATTATCTGATCCTGAATAATTGTTATGGCTCTGACGTTTATTCTACAGAAGCATTGGAGACTGGAGGTCTGTTGAGAAGGAGCAAAAATAGGGTAGTCTCAGGCAGCTGGATGGGTCATTAGACCCAGAGCCCGAATAAACTTATAGTGAACTTATAAACAGTGCTTTGATTGGAAAATACAAGCTTGTGTTCTTTACGTCTGCAGTTAAAAACAAAAACAAAACAAAGGACACTGATGAACATGTGTTAAGGAAACAAACTACTTCGGTTTTATATTAAGCAAGATTTTGAATTTAAAAGCAAAAACATCAGAACATCAGGAGCTGTGGGGGATCTGCAGCCTCTCTCACCATCCATGCACTTCTGCGCGGAAACACACGGACCAATTGGAGCTCCTCGTGTCCGAAATACAAAAAACACTGGCATTTATATGATTCACCACACAGAGATCACTGTGATAACCCTAGGATCAGTAACTCCTGGTGCGAAATTATGGCTAAACTTGGCAGAGAAGAGGAATTTGTAAAAAAGAAATGTTGTAAATGTTGTGTTCTTGTCTAGTGTCTTCTATATATATATATATATATATATATATATATATATATATATATATATATATATATATATATATATAAATATATATATATATATATATATATATATATATAGGGTTAGGGTTATATATAGGTTGGTTGTATTAAAAAACCTTTAGTTCACCGTGACCTTGATTAATATTAATGGTTTAAATTGCAACTTTGTAATGACATCAAACATATAGTTAATTTAGTTTAATAATGTTCAAAGAGGGAAGACTCTGGTATATAATCTCTCCAGGTCAGATGAAGGTTATATTTTCTCCTCAGTCTTAATACAACGCAACAGCATGCTGAGCTCCACACTCCTCATGTGCTGAATGTAAAAATTAAGCCCTACACATCCAATGCGTCCTTTCCCCGAGGACTTTCCTTGAAGCCGTCTGTCATTACACACACACACACACACACACACACACACACACACACACACACACAAACCACGCTGTGCTCCCGCTCGTCCTGTAGGGTGTGTGTCGTATTTACGTTCTTTTCCAGCCTTGAAGAGAAAACTGGCACCGGTGTCCTTCCCCAGAGCTCAACATCAACCCGACAAACCTCCACATGTTTGCCTGCAAGAAACTTTCTCTTTTTCCCCTGCTGCCACGGTGTCTAAAAGGATTTTAAGAGGATTTGCTGCACCCGTTTAGTTCCAGAAAGCACTCGCTTGTGGAATTTCTTGAAAGTCAGCCGTGATGTCTGCCAGCCTCGAGAGGCGTTTTATTTCAGCAAAAAAAGGACAAAAGCACACTGACAATATGTGCGTGTGCAAATAAACATGTGATCAGGCATGTGTCAGTGTGAGTGCTGTGTTACATGTCTGAGCTGTAATATTAACAGTGCTCACACACACACACACACACACACACACACACACACACACACGCTCAGATGTGAGTCCGTCCTTCTGCCAGGCGCTGATTGCGGGAGCAGTGTTTGACGACGCTGCAGATGTGAGGAGTGATGTTTGGGCTTGTCAGCTGTAGACTGTAAACACTCTGCTGGTATGCCAAGTTTTCAGTGCCATCTCTTTCGTTCACATTTACCCAGAATTCCCTCCGGCTACACCTGTTGAAGGATAAAGTTCCTTTTAGGCTCTGGCAGAAACCTCTTTCCTGACCCTTAAATCAAATGTGATGTTTTGTTCTGGTTTAAAATATGTAGGGGTTTGGTTTGTTTTTTTGGGGTTTTTTTTAGATTTTAGTATTTTTTAACAGTCCTTTATTCTTATCTTGCTTGTGTTTAATGTCACTTTGGACAAAGTGTCTGCTATATGAAACTGTAGAATATGTCCTACTTTTTGTCATACATGCAGGAAAAACTTTGTGACTGGAACTGTGGGGAGGGTTGTCAGTTCAAGTCCTGGTGCAGACCAAGTTTGGAACTAGGTTGATTGCTGGAGAGGTGTCAGTTTGCTTACTGGGCGCTCTGTCTTCTTGAACAAGCCCCTTACTCTGCATCTCTTCATTAGTGTATACTCATAGGGTCCCATAGGTGTATGTTTGAATGGGTTTCATCCTATGTGAGACATGTTTTAGCAGAGTGAAAGCCTTGGATTTTCCCTCAAGGTTCAATAAAGTACCAACAGAGAAAGAATCATTAGAAGGACTCTGTGGCAGTCAGTGTGTAATGCTAAAGGGGGGGGGGTGCTTTTTTAGGCTAAATACTGTTCCTCTAGTACCCCCATAGCAGCTTTACATGATTTACAAACCATAAAAAAGTTGCTGTCTCTTTAAGGTTCCCAGCCTTCTCTCTGATTGGCCAGCTCTCGGAAGACCTGTCAGGGTTGAACTATGGGCAGACCTTGGTGTTTGAGGCCCACCCCTTCAACGTGTCGTGAACCAGTTAGGAGCTCATATGTGATGACCTCATCATTTCACCAGGTCTCCTAAAGATCCTTTGAGGATCTGTCTTACTTTTTGTAGAATGGAGTGTTTTCAGCAGTTTACAGACAGATTCAGGGATTTCGACAACATATGAATAAGTCACGCTTTGAAAGTCTGCACACATTTAGTTTCAACATCCAGCATTGTTAATATATGGGAAACCCTCTTTAAATTATAAATAATACGTTAGGTGAACCACAGTGAGAGGCTATGATGACAGATTTTCTATTTTTCCAGAGAGCTGGCAGAAAAAAGCCCAGGTGAAGTCTGTGTCAAGTAATTGTCTTTGTGCATTTACACATGCAGCCCAACCTGAATATTTCAGGACATTTTGTTGAAGCAGGTGAACCTGGCAAAGACTCCCTGTTTCAAAATATTTACAATGTTTGAATTTTTTGTTTTGTTTTTTTCTCGTTTGTTTGTTTTTGTTTTTGTGAGAGAGAGAGCTTTGTTATTTGTTTGTCATTATAATAAACTCAAAGTGAGTCTGGCTGCTCAGATTTTGTTACGTTCTTCAGTTGTAAATGAACAGATCTCTGTCTAAATGGGGAAGACCTCGGTTTATACAACTTAGCTTGCCACCTAAAATGTGAGAACTGGAGATGCTTTTTCGCTTTCCCAGCATTTAAACAATGAAAGTGTCTGCGCGCATTGCACCAAACTCAAAAATAGCTGCACAAAGAAGTCGCTCCATGAGAAGCTTTAATTTCTCCATGGTTATTTTTAATTTCATGCTTTAATGACAAAATAATTTGAAAACTAAAACAAAAGAAACTACAAATCAGACTGGAATCATTTTTCTACTCACCATATGCAGCTTGGATCCGTCTACATGATCGCTGCTGTCCAGACTTTCTTTAAACAATCTGTGTGTGCAGAAAACTACGCTGGCAGAATGAACGGGGACTTGCTGTGATATCATCACTATTTTTGTAGTTAAACTTAATCCAACCAAATGTTTGAATGTATTTATGACCAAACTTAGCTGTTTCACCATTTCGTGCACATGAAGACAGTTTTTAGTCTTAATCACCCACAGGGACACAGCGTTTCCTCTTTTTATATTGGAACTGTAGAGCGATGTGTTTCGGTTATACAGACTTTATTACAGGGTGAAGCAGAGGTCAGTGTACATGGGGTCAAAGGTGAAGCTCAGGATTTGGACACACTGCTACCTCCTTCTCGTGATGCGCCATGAGGGTGCAAAGAAGAAAAAAATTATTTGAAAATCATTATTTGGGTGGAAACATGAGAAATAAGCAGGATGCTGCAAGTAGAAGTGAAGGAGGAGGAAGAGGAGCAGCATTGGTCTGTTCGGCGTCAACCTCCACCCTCGATGAAATATTTAAACCAACAGAAACTGCATGCTGTAGTCTTCCTCACACACATACAGGGTTATATTTCAGTCAGAGTAACAAGACAAGCATACGAGCTCACATCAACACATGCAACAGAGTCTTTCCTGCAGCCTATACTCTCCTCCTACGCTCAGCTTTAACAACCACATCAGAAACCAAGCATCAAACCGCAGACAGTTTGACATTAAGGGGGTATTTGTCTTCCAGCGATGACTTTAATTTTTCATTTAACCTTTATTTATCCAGGGAAATCAAATGGGAAAGTGTTCTGCAGAGACGTGTTGCCTTACATTAACTTCACTCTGCCTGCATACAGTGTAGAGTCAAAGCACAGTCCCTGCCTCATACTGATGTCTGAGAGCTTCTCAGTGTCTCTGCTTTGCTCAACAGCACGTCTGCAGGTGTAGTTCAGGGAGGGGACTCATGGTCACAGCCCCCATGGTCACTACACCACTTCTGTGAAGGATTGTACACAATTTATTCAGGTGAGGAGTTGGGCTCAGTCTAATGTTTTATTTAATAGAGAGCTGATTCTTAGCTGCTCTCAGACACTCAGCTTCCAGACGATTTTTTCCCCCAGATTTTAAATTATAGCAGCCTTAAAAAGTGAAACAGCAGTTTGAATGTGAAAAAACACAAAACGACTGAACCAGGGGTGGAGCTACTAAACACAGGAGGCTTAGCCCGGACCACCAATCAACAGCCTGGACGAGAGATGAGCTGCAAATGCAGAAACAGTGAATCTTTGAGTACGAAAGATGAAACAACTTCCTCAACATCTGCAAAGAGGCCTTTAGGGCAAGAAGGAGAAAATAAGATGAAGACAGTGTTGCAGCTTGGATTCTAAATCTGAAGGAGGCTTTTCTACTTCTTCTCTCTCAACTTTAGGTCTGGAACATTATGACTGTTGTAAATTCAGTGACTTTTACAAACTTTTATCAAAACTTTATTCCAGTTACACATTCATACCTTGACAACTTTACTGAAGTATTTGCAGCCTTTTTTTTACGGCTTTTTTCTTATAAATTTAGGAATTTATTACTAAAAATTTGCAAACTGTTCTCTGGGAACTTCACTTGTAAATCAAATAAATTTTAAGAATTCTCCTATTCTTTTTTTTCATAAATAAATGAATATTTGTCCTTCAGCTGTTTTCTAAAAAAAAAAAATTCTTGTAAAATTACAGCGTGTTCCTTCACGTCAAACTTCTGAAAAAAAAAAATTATTAAAAAACACACCTTTTTTACTTTAGTCTCATGCATTTCAGACTTTATTTTCTTAAAATATGACTGAAAAATTCTGGACTTCATTCTTAAAGACTTTATCCCTCTGTGTCACCACATGCTCACCTTGATGAATGAATAAATCAACATTAAAACCATCGAGCCCCTGAAGATCTTATTCAATCTCACAGTTATGAAATCTAATAAAGTTGTGTGGCGTTGAAGAAACAGATGACTCTCCCCTGCTCTGTCAGAAAGTTAAAATATTCTGTTTTCCTAATGCCGCCCCTCATAGTGAAATAATTTCATACAGACTCTGAACTCTGGGCTACATTTGCCTCTAATCACAACTCGGAGTCTTTATTATTAATCAGTCAGCAGGAAGCTGTTCTTTAATCCAACCCTCAGCTCTCTACTTACCGGAAAATGTCTTTGCCCTATTAAATCCTGCACAGTGAAGTGAGAAAGTGCCGGAGTAATCCTGACATCCATTTCACCAAGTGGAATGATTACTCTTCTGTTCAGGCCTTGATTGGCCACTTAATCTCCGCTCGCCGTCACAAAGCGCCGCCGCGTTGCCAAGTTGACTGAGCCGGGGAGTGTGTGTGTGCATGTGCGTGTGTGTGTGCGCAGTGAGGAAGTCTCAGAGTCAGCAGGTCCACGTGGAAGGACAGGACGGAGGTCAGCGGTTGGGACGCTGCGCTCTGCCACCTCGGATTAAACTCTGTTTGAAAAGCGAAATGTGCTGCAGCAGGAGGAATGAAAATGAGGTTTAATGAAGGAGAGAAAGCTGTGTGTTTGTCTTTTAGTCATCACAAACAGTATTTTAATTCTTCCTCATATCAGCTGAGATTAAAAGCGACTGTATGTTTAGTTTCAGGCCGTTCACACTGATTTGATTTAGTTATCTCCATCAGAGAGAGAGAGGATACAGACTGGTCAAGTGAAGTCGTTTTCCCGCCTCCGCTGCTACAAATTGAATATGATTTCAGACACATGAAGGTGACCCTGTCAGCTGCAGAGCGGTGCAGAATGTTTTCTTTGTCTAATCTCCCCCACTTCTAATCTGTCTCAATATAAACAGCTGTGACAGGCTGATCATTAATTAATATTGCCACAACAAATTAGAGACAGAGATAGCCTCCGACTAAGCGAGAGAGAGAGGGAAAGAGAGAGAGAGAGAGAGAGAGAGAGAGAGGTGTGGGGAACGCATTAGAGAGGGTTGATTAACAGCTTCAGAGCGTTGCAGATAGTGTTACAGCCTCAGCATGTGGCCAGTGACAGTTACACACACAGTGACAGACTGTACTCTCAGGATCAGCTGTGATTATCAGCAGAGGTGATGCTCTGCAAATAGTCTGATAAAACATCTGCATCCATCAACGTCTGCCCACTCAAACAAAACACCTCCTGCAGCCCAGAGATGACTGCAGAAATATGGTCAGGGTTTCAGGAAAACAGTTTAATCATTTTTTCTCAGTTACCTGTAGGAATAGTTTTTTTTTTTTTTTTTTTCCAGATTTTTAAGTCTAAATGACTCCAGCTGCACAAAAACAGTTTTACAGTTTGCGGAATAATCTCTTTCTGACAGATTTTACATTAAAATGCAGTTCTCCACTTAATATACTGTATGTATTGTAAATGTATCTGCATACTGGGTCTGTTTATGAAGCCAATGAAGCTGGATTAACACATCCAGGATCTCTCTCTGTTCCCTGGACTGACTTAACCAGACATTCAAAATCCTGATAAGCAAAACTAGAAAAACTGGATATCAACTCGCTCAGTGAATCCAGGGTTTTTCCATCTTAATCAGTGTGCGCTCGCATAAAAAGGGGTGGAGTCTGCAGCGTTTGGGGCAGAGCTCTTCCTCAGTGCCCTTCCTTTGGTTTGATACGTTTTGTATTGGAATATTTATTCCTCACCTTGACGGCACAAGTAGTTGTGCGTTCCATAAATCCAGGTTTCTACAGTTATGCCATGTGTGACCATTATTATTAACATCATTATTTCAGATGCACCTGACCGTGATGCGTTTCATTTGTAACTTATGCATCAGCAGACAGATGTAGTTCAGTCCATCTGATGAAAATCTGTATGTTGGATGTCATCATAGACATCAAAAAGTTTGAATCGTTCCCTAAAAACTCTTGTTGTGTACTCATCTCACAATCTGTCGACAAAGGTCGACAGGATCCTCAAAGAATGGGCAGGCTACTTTCCGAGAGAGCTGATTGGTCAGGAGGTGGTGCTTCCATACTCATTGATTTCTTATCCAGATCTTAACCTGCTCCAGAGAAGGTTAGCCCTTTAGCACAAGTTATACCATGGTGATTTATCCCGGTATGAAGTGTACTAGTGTCATAGGACAGAAAATCCCGGGTTAAGCCTGAAGTTACCTCGATAAGAGAAAATCCAGCTTCATGATACAGGCCTCAGGTTTAAGAAGTCTTTTCTTCATTCATACTTCTTTTGCTTTCATTGGATGGTAAATAATGTTATGCATGCAAAAAGAAGAAATGGCAAGGGTTAATGTCTTTAAGAAACATCTTCACTGGAGCACAGATGGCCTAGTGGACTAGTTCACACTCCAAGAGGCAAAGCTTTCCAGGTACAGGAGCAGGCGGCGCAGGTTAGACTCCAGCCTGTGGTGACTTTCCTGCATGTCACGCCCCACTCTCAACCTGTTTCCTACTCTGTCCACTACACTGTCCTCTCACATTCGAGGCATTAAAAAGCCCCCAAAAATAACTTGATAAAAAAAGAAACATCTTGACAATTAACATTTTTTTATTATTTCAAATAGAGATACTTATGAGCTAAAAATATATCATTGACAGCTCTGACAAGATGTGATTTTTTTATACAATGCAAGAGTTAAATGTATGACCCAGTCAACACAGATGTTTTGTTGTTTTTGTTGTTTTTGTTTTTGCAGCATTTTGACCTTTGTTAAAAGTTAACAAAGTTTTATATCACTGAAAACTGAGGATTCTGATATGTACTGAAGAGGATAAGGGCCACTAAAAAGGCTAATAAATGAATTTATTTGTTTATTTTTTTCATTTATTTATTTATTATAATTAAAATTATAATTATTATTATTATGATTATTATTGTTTAGAGAAAAAGTCAGAATTCTGAGATTAAAGTCAGAACTCAGACTATTGACTTAAATGTCAGAGCTCTGGCTTTTTTCTTATGTTCCTGAAGAAAGTTCTATGTCTTGTTTTGTTTAGTTTAGTTTTTTGTTTGTTTGTTTATTTTCCTAAAATAAATTTCTGACTTCTCAGAGAATTCAAGTTTTCTGGCTCAAGTTTGATGGGAATTCAGTTTAAACTCCTCGATCCTGTTCAACATGGTGAAGCGAAGGAAAATCTATTAAAAACAAGAAGTCAGAGTTTAAGCATGTCATGATGCTGAGTGTTTTCTCATTTTTGTGACAGGTGGTCTAATCAATTTAAGCCACAGCGTAGTATTTAAGATCTTATTTTTTTCTTTCCTGTTAAAAGATAAATGTGTGGTAAAAAAGATGCATGAGCACAATGATTATACTTTTTGCTTCCCTCCCAGAAGTCATAAATGACCATTGAACAAAAAAAAAAACCTAACCCTAACTGCCAATACAGCCTTGTTAGTGGAGTTCTGGTTTTAAAAGTGCAGGAGGTTATGTTTGCATTAAAATCTAACACAGTCCTCCAACCTCCTGATGGGATTTCTTTCTGTGCATCCATAGAGAGTCTAAATGCTTCCTGCACAATGAAAATGCAAACGTTGAGCTGCTGGACTGTCAGTCTGCCCTTTAAACCAGCTTCTCACCTCATCAGCTGGTATTTAAGGAATGAGCAGAGATTTGTGTGTGAAATTACTAAACAATAATGTGTTCCCCCGTACAGGAAAGGTTAGAATCATCCTCAGCTGTCTGATATGTATGCAAAGTGTGACCTATAAGGCTAATGTACGGCGTCAGCATGCAGCGCAGCGCGGAAGGAGAATCCCTGAGAGAGGCAGGTCGGTGGAGTCAGCTCACATTTACTGTCAAACAGTCTGTAATCTATCCACAGAAAACATCAGACCATCCTCACATCCTGCCACAGACTTCCTCCCCCCTCCTCACCCCTTGCTGTGAGCCCGGGCCCAGCAATAATCGTTTCTGAAGAACCTCTCACACTTCATTAAAAGCATAATCAAGTTCATTACAATTTCATAGGCGTTCAGGTACCAAATGGCTTCCGATAAATCATGACGATTGGTCCTGTGTGGCTGGCATGTGTAGGTTTATCTCCAGCTCTCAGGCAGGAGAGGGGAAGAGGGGGAAGGCGAGGGGAGGTCTGGATGTCTGGCCTTTTAACGACCTTCTATGAGGGAGAAATGGAGCGCGCTGTCACAGACACTGAATGGAGACAAATCAGTCACCTCAAAGCCGGGGGTTCAGGCTGTTCATGAAGGCACCACAGTAAAGTCTGGTTTACGTTTCTACATCGAACCAACTGTAGGTCCACGAAGACCTGTTCCTACGAGGAAGCATCTACACATAGCTACGTCCAAAATATAATACCCTGTGTTGACAGCAGATCATATCTCAACTACAACTACAACAACAGACGGTCATAATGAGCAGAGCAGGCCTGGAGAGGAACCTGAGGCTGAGATGACTTTGCTGTACAGACATCAAGCGACCTTGAATAGTTGTTCATCAGTTGAACATAGTTAGCCTCTTCATTGAGTGTTTACTTTCTGAAGGCTTAATGAATTAATTTAACCATCCTCACATCATCGCTGCTGATTCTGATGTTGGTTTTGATTAAATCATAACCAGTTATGAGACCGTTATGACTTTTTCATAACAAAATGTCCTGACAAACAATCCACTCTGCCAAACTCACACACACACACACACACACACCACACACACACACACACAGATCCCCTGACAGTGACTGTCCCTCTGCGCACACTCTCATGCCTGGATGATCAGTGGGACCCTTCAGACCCCAAACCTCTGTAGATGTTCTCCCGGGGGTTTCCAACCCTCACAGCCTGAGCTAAAGAAACATGATTTTCATGTTTTCTGCTTGGCTGTGAGAGGAAAAAATATCTGTTAAGTGAGCATACTCACCTTGCATTATATTGTTGCAAAGATACCGTGAGGAGTTTCTGTTTCTGAGTCTCTGTTTAGAGCTCTGCTGGTAAAGTTTGTGTAACTATCAAGCTGGAGGGGCTTAATAACTTAAGAGATGAACAAACAGAGCAGATTTCTGTCTGTGAGGCCTGTAATAATGTTAATAATCTGTGTAATATTATCAGGAACAGCAAAGTAATGATAATAGACAGGTTTTTATTATAACAGCTGAAGTCAGCAGGTCTGTTTCTACCAGTAATGTCTGTGAGAATTCAGTGAAGATGAAAAATATTATTGATATCAGTGAGAGTCAAGCAGCTAATAGGTTCAAATAAACAGTTATTATGATAATACTTGATTCAAAAATAAGAAACATGGATAATAGTGGTGGTTGTAGTTGGAGTCTGGCAGGTCTGCGGAGGCCACAATGGCTGCTCCATGAGAAAACAATGGGACATTCAGTGCTTAACGAATATATTAAACCACCTGTCATAAAAATTAGAAAACCAGCCAGCATCATTAAGTGAATAAAATTTTTATCTTACTTTTCATATTTTAAAGAGGGGGGTTTGTGCTCTTTTTTTTTTGTTTTAAGCTTCGCCCCATCAGCTCTCAGCTCAAAAAAATCCTCATTTTTTTCTCACACAGATGTTTCAGAAAAGTCTTATTTCAGCCTCTGTCTGAAACGCTTCATTATACCTGCTGTCTCTTTAAGGCTCCATTCTCCACAAAAAACCCTTCCATCTGATTGGCCGGCCCTCTGGAGGCCTGTTGGGGGTGGAGCTATTAGCAGACATTGGTGGTAAACCAGTGAAGAGAGACCTCATCCTTTTTGCTAGTCATGTGAAAATCTTTTGCTATTTTAAGAACAATCCGTTCTGAGTAGTTTAAATACAGATTTAAGGATTTTATATGAATATGTAGCCTGCATGTTAAGTATGAACATCCAGCATGGTTTCATTAAATCAATTTAAATATAGGAAAGCAGAATACCCACCCCTATAAATTTTGACATTGAACTACTCCTTTAAAGACTGAACCTTGCAAAGTCCCAGTTTCAACACCTCACACTGTATCCTTCTGCTTCCTCTCTCCACATCTGTGCCCGGATGCGTAATTAGGGATAAAAGTAAGAACAGTCGTACATTTTCTGTCTTTGTCTAAATTACCCTGTAGATGAAAAAAGAGAAACCAAGCATCTGTTAGTGCAGTCACTCTCTGGGACTGCACGGTGAGTCCTGAGGGGGGGAAACGAAATGTTGGAGGCTGGAATAAGGTGTATGTATGAAAGAGAGGTGTGTGGAGGAGGAGGAAGGGAGGTGAGGATGGATGGAGTGCAGCGGGGGGAAAGAGAGAAAACCTCAGCGGAACAAAAGACCTTCAGGATTAATTAGGCATCAGATTGGTTTCAGGGCACAGCAGGGAAGAGAGAGAGAGGGTGAGGGACATAGAAGAGAGGAGGGGGGAGTTTAGCATTCAGGGAAGACCTCATGTCCTCAGCGCTCATATTTCAGCCTCCTGCCCGTGAGTATACAACAGGCAGCTAGTTAAGGCCGCACGGTGCCTGAAACCTCCGTCCACACATTATGGATGGAGCTGCCGCCTCGTCTTCATGTATTTTTATGTTCTCCCAGCGGGCCGTAAGAGGAAACACTGAGGTTATATATGTTATGCATAATGTTTACAAGATGGCTTCAGCACACCCAGTGTTAGGCACGTATTCTGTAAATGTGATGAGAATCATATCTCAAATTTTATTACACAGGTAGTATTTCATCATGTGCTCTCCTAACAGCCGCTTTTCTTAGTGCCAGGATTCTCCTCTGACTTAGCAAATCAGACCTGCGTGAATATAACTGTTTTAGCCATCGCAGACTCATGGATGAGAGCAGTAACAAACACTTCCTGCTTTTAAAAGTGAACACGCCGTAAATTAGGTGGAAACAAGCTCTGCAAAAGAACTGACAGTGGATAAGAAAACAGGAGAGGAGCGCCTTGACTGAACACTGTTCAGCAGCATGTTTAGTTATTATTAACTGAATTCAAAAGTCCAAAAACAGAAAACCAAAAGTACAGAAAGGGCAAAATCCAAATTCCAAAAAAAGCAGAGTCTTGCTGTGTCCAAATTCAGGGGCTGCATCCTCCGAAGGACCCGGCCTCCGAAGGCGAGTCCTTCGGAGGCCACAAAGGCCGTGGCAACCTTTGTGTGGACAGTGAAGCCTTCTGATTATTTCCTGGTTGCGTCAGATGTTCCCGCCCTTACCCTTAAATTACGATTTCTGCCACCCAATTCATAATCCTAAACTTAGTTCGAAGGTTTTCCAGTTCCCCTGAAGTTTAACGTATCTGGCGTTGGATGTTCAAATGAGTAAAAACGGAGTATAAACCCAATACTTTTATTTAAAAGTCATGTCACTTGATGTCACTATTGTGCAATTTTCCCTCTTTTTTTTCGGGACTGAGCAGTGGTAGGCAAAGGATCTTGGGATTTGGGAGGCCGCAAAGGATAGAAGCGGTGCGTCCTCCAAAAAGAGGGAAAACAAGGTTGCATTTGAAGGAACCTTCGAAGTTAGACAGCCTTTTCGTAGCGTTTTGACGTAATTGGCCTTTTAAATGCAGCCCACAAAGGATGCAGCCCCTGAATTTGGACACAGCCATGATATAGAAAAAGGGGCGATCAAGCACAGGTGAGTGAGGAGACACAGGTGAAACACAAGGAGCAATCACAAAGAGGGAAACAAGGCCAGGAAAAGGCACAAGACAAGAGACACTAAGGAGCCGTCCAGATGAAGACGGGTTTAGGTGTATCCACAAAAGTTTTTGCACGTTTCATCGAAATGGAGCCGGTGTTTCGGCCGCCCAGGTGTGTCATTCTCTGTTTTTGGTGGACTTTGTGGCAGCGTCACAGCGCCACCTACAGACCTGGCATATGTACTACAGGGGTTTCAGCGCTTTTATCTGGACGCCCATATTTCTTGTGATGATTCCACGTTTACAGCAAACTTTTTTGATACAAGAAAGAATGAAACCTTTTTTGGCTTTGTGTGGATGTAGTCTGAGAAACTGGGAAAACTCAAGTTTGTAAAGAAACCACAAGAGAGAAACATGGATTAGAACCACAAAATTAAACTGGAAACACTAAAGACTAAACTAAGAAACAAGAAGACAAAAACACACAAGGGAAACAACACCAGGAACCACAAGAAACACTGGAAAACAAGGAACAGTACGAGTATGAAACACACAGATATTATAGTTTTGTCTACATTAATAAATGTTAACGATTTATTTTACTGATGATTTATTTTACTGATAACTTATGAACGTTTTCACACCTTGCGTAGGCACATGTGTGATAAAAAGAAAATGTGATTAGCACATATGTGAGTCTAATAACAGGAAAAAAAGGTGCACTATTTGTGGTACTCTCACTTTAAAGCAGCGCCCCCCCCCCCCCCCCCCCCCCCCCCCGCTCTCCTTCATATGAGATGAGTCTGATCAAAGCTGAACATTTTCTGGACTCCTTTCAGCTGATATATTTTTATTTATATATATTTTTTTGCTGATTCAGGTCACAAAATTCACCCCTAAATTTAAGAGGTGGCCCTGAAACTGCCTGTTAATGCCTTCTCTGCTGTCATTGTCACAGAGGGATGTTTCAGCTGCGACCTTTGATGGCACCTTTTCCACCTCCGATACAGGAAGTGCTGAAGAGTGCTGAACTCTGCATACAGATGGCAGTGCTCGCACTTTATCCTCGTTTTCTCCTCGTATAGCACTTAGCAGATCAAATATCCTGCAGGCTGGGACAAATCGTGCCCTCAGCACATTTGTACCAATCAGTCACGATCACAGGTGGCTGCATCGTGGAGCTCGAAGTTATCTGAACTTTAGAACAAAGTCTCCTGGGTAGATAGGCTGATTAGTCATTCGATTGGCTTCACAGAAAAGTGATAAAGCTTTGACAGATTATGATGTAAAGGAAAAAATCCTTGGCTTGCAGCATGAATCATTATCATGTACTTTAATCTGAAAGGAAAAGTTTCCAGTCGCCGCAGCTTTAAGCTTTCAGACGAGGAAAAGTTTGACCCAGCTCTCTGCACTCAGTGACACTTTCAGTAAAGAGATGATGAATTACTAATGGAGCTGACGGAGTCGTCCTCACAGACACATATAACTTTAACCACTCTGACTCCAACACATTTCGGCTGCAGTTTTAGCACCTGGTTGTACGTCTGCAGCTACATAACAAATCCATTCCTTCTCCCGTTTGCTGCTCCGCATCAGGGAGACAACGTTCCTGCTGACAGAGGAGGGCAACAACAGTCTCACTCAGACAGAACAGTGAACTCAGCTTTAACTCTTAAAAGCCCCAGACATGCAAAAAATAGTCAGAAAATTCTAATCTTTGGAATCAAGATGTTTATAGACCCATTTATCAATATCCACCAAAAAATGCTATATCATTTTGCTTATGATATATTGTTGTATAGTGTTTGATAGATTGGGTGGTTTTGGCAACTTTTTTTCTGTAAATATGCATTCATTCAATGCAGAAAACGCTTATTTTTAGAATTAAGTCATAATTTAGATATTATCTCACCACAAATTCTTCAAAATTTGCAATGAGTTTGTGGATAATTTTCTGAGAGCAGTAATTTGAAAAGTGCCAAAATACAACTTCAGCTAGTGGAATGGTAATCCTCAAGGGGGAAGAAAACATTTATATAAAAAAATGAAACAGGTTATAATGAAAATGTTTGTCATATTGATGAGAAAGAGGTCTTTAAATCTCATGTATCAAATACGGTACTTTCAGCAGTAGAGGGTTAAAGTAAGCCTCTGCTATATGATGATATATCCATTATCTACTGGAGGCCTCAGAGCAGAATTAATAGAGCTGTATATATTTAAGTTAGTCAGGTGTTTGCATCTGTGGATCAGCCTGTGGATGTGTGCAGAGATCACAACATACAGGGCAGGAAGGGATATACCTGCAGAGTAGCAGAGACTCAGGATATTGTTCAAAATGCACCCTTAGCTATGCACCCAAGTACTAAAACATGTCCCAGGTTTGGACCTTTAGAGGAGGATTCAGTTCAGCATTTCATACAGTGTATCTGCTTACTCTGCAAACAGCTGCTGATGGATTTTTAGTAAATGTTAAAGGAGCAGGGGCCACACTGATTTCTCTGCACGCTCTGAAGCCTTTCTTGCTCTCTTATTTGCATTCATTTCACCTGCAGGCTGTGGAGTGTATTACATTATGTCACTGAGCCTGAGTGTGTGTGTGTGTGTGTGTGTGAGATTGCTTGTGTGTATACAGAAAGAGAGATCATGCTCAGTTTAAGCCTCTTCTGTCAGGTGTTAGACGACACATTCATCAGCAGAGAAAAGAGCAGCCCTGTTTTCAGTAAAGGGCAGCTGTGAACTCAAAGCTCGACTGCAGATAAATGTTCATTATGGGCTGTTTGAAGTTTGATATCCATGTATTTAGTTTGTCCATGATGATTTAAAAGGCTTTCATGACTTTGTAACCTCAGTGAACACCTTTCAGCTGAAACAGATGACGGTAAAATCTGAAGTTGGTGGATTTAAACATCACATAGACACGCCTGTAAAAAAAAGGTCAGGATCTAACCACAACATGTGGAGAGACACAAACATGGATGGTCCTCTCAGTCATTTTTATAGCTTTAAACAGTTCTCATTAGATTTGATATGACAGCTTACAGTTTTACCTCACAATCTGACTTTGTACGCTGCATGACTTAAAAATAGACCCGACACTCAAACTGAAATGAGAAAGGTGCATGCCTCAACCATCAAACACTTTTTTTCTCCTTCAAATGAAATTCATCTTTATTGAAACACCCTTCTATTGCATTCAAATACTCTAATGTGTTCTCTCAACACTCGAACCACTGCAAGGTCTTATTGTACTATCAATGAATGCCTGCCTTTTTAATACATAAAAAACATCAGAACGTCTGTAATGTTGGGGTCTTGAGCTAAGTATTACTTTTTTTTTCCAAAAAAAAAAAAAATGTCACTTTGTACCCTTAAAAAAACAAAACATTTTCATAACCTTTGAGGTAAATTTCTTAATACATAATTTGTCTTTGAGATCATACTGTAAAGAATAAGAGTGACCTCTGCCAGACTAAACTTGAAAGCTGAGTTTTATTTTATTCTAAGTCTAAAACAGGAGAAAACAATCATTCTGTGACAGAGTCACATAGAATTTATTTCAAGGTTTCTTCCTGGGTCTGAGAGTATGAGTGTTCACACATCAACATTAGTCTTTGAAATTACAAAGCACCAATAAAAACTCAAAGGGAGCCTTTTTCAAAAACGGCTCCTTTTGGCAAAGTAAATCTGTTCGGCACAAATACTGCAGCCACAATTCTGTTGTCATGATGCTGGACAGGACAAGTAAAAAAATAGATAAATAAATAAAAATAAATTGTCTTTGAGTGCAATTCCAGCAAACATCTCTTTAGAAATCACTTTCTTGCATTAAACACAATACAAACAGCTCAGACACGTGACAGAGAGAGGGCAAGGACTTTGATTAGATTTATAACAAATAATAAAAAATTTACTGTGAGATCACCTGCCATCAAAAAATGAAAAGTTGCTTCCTACTGTAAAAATACAGACACTGACTGTCCCGTGTTTGTACACCCAGCTCTTAACATGCTGGATTGACACAAGAAATACTTTGAAGTATGATTTTCAGGAAATCCAGCAGTCCCCCTGTGATATGATCACCCTGGACGGATCCTAAATGAACTTTAAAGTCTGATAACTTTTAAGTCTGAGCTCACTTTCATGCTGGTTAGAAAGTCCTTGTTTCTTGTCGCAGTCACCTCAAATCAACAAATGCTAACACATCCACACTGAACTCCAGTTTGTTCTCGACTTTCAACTTTATGGTTATTTCTGCCGGGTTGAGAAAAAGTTTTTGCTTCTGAATTTTTTTGTCTTTGCTCAAACTTTGAGGCGGGACAGGCTGAAACTAAAAGGCCATTAGCTTGTGACATGAAGTTAGCTACCTGTCTCAAGCAGCTTCATTACTCTTCCTCTTGTCACTGCGGCGCCTCAAACCAACAAACAAACATTGGCATTTACCCGTGATCCCTTGTTGACTGTTAGGAATTTTCAAAGAGCTCCCAGAGCCATGAATCAAATGTCAGCTGTGTGCTGCCGTGGAGCCGTATCAATATCTGATGATGTATGGCTGGCTTTAGGCCCTTTTGGCCACTATGGTACCCACAGACTTGACACAGAGGCCAGTCAGACCGAGTCAGAGGGCCGCTGGAAAAATGACTCCTTCAGAGGAGAATGGACTCTCACTGCAAGAAACCCCAGCACTCCATCATAAACGGTGTTAGTTCTCTGGAAAAACAACCAAAAAGTTAGCTGGAGACTTCAGATAAAGTGTATTTTAAATGTTTTAAATGTTTTTAATCCTTCGAATGTTTTAAATTTTCAACCAGGACCAGGATCAAGACTAACCCGTGAGGAGAAATGCTCCTGTTAAGGTCTTGCTGGTTTAACAGACAGCACATTATGTTGTAAGAGTCTGAAATCAGCAGCAGTGTTTACTTCAGTGTGTCTTTAACCTCAGCACAGAGAGAGAAGCTGTGCTTAGCTGCAGATGTTCAAATGGTGGCACTGAGATTTGAAGTCTCGCCAAGGTCAGGCCCGCCAAGGGAACCACAGCGATATCTTCAAGAGCAGCAGAGATGGAGGTGCAGGAGCAGGCCAGCGAAATCACCCACCCCATGGAGGAAATGTTGCTGCACTTCACAGCGGTTTGAATGAGATGGCTGAAAAATGAAAAGGTGATGCTGAATACAGACTGGTTAGAAGTTCAGAGCGTGGCTGAGGCCTCTACACATGTTAAGACAGTCCATCTCTGACACTCCTCTTCCATCAGCTCAAAATGACCCGCTCTGAAAAGAAAAGCATGAGATCTTCATGAGACGTGCTGAAATGATGAGGTCATTGCATAAGGATCTCAAGGTTCACGACACGGGGGGCAGGCCTCAAACACCAAGGTCTGTCTATTGCTCTGCCTCTAACAGGCCTCCAAAGGGCTGGCCAATCAAAGGGAAGGGGGTCTGTGGAGTGGAAGCCTTAAAGAGACAGCAGCTTAAATGAAGACTAAAAATGGGCACTGAAATAAGGGTTTCTAAATAATAATCATGTGAAACTACTACTGAGGCACCAGAGGGACAGAATAAGACTAAAAATGGGACAGTATCCTCATTCCGCCCACTGTTAAGTCACTTTGTTTGGACCATCACAGTGTCTCTTATCTTTTACCCCCCTGGGTGAAAACTCCCCCGCTTTTTCAGGTTAAATTAAATCTTACACCTGTGTTAACAAGGTTATCACAGTTTGGATCATTTTTACCTCAAAATGAATTTCTTCTCTTTGATCAAAAAGTGTCAGATTTGTGGTGCGACAGTCAGAAATCTGCCCTCTGCATGACTTTATTTTCTTTTTGACTAATGTTTGTGTTCACAAAGCAAACATATTGGAAATCCAAAAACATTCACTTACAGCTGCAGCAAAAATATACGTATGTTTGAAGAGTTGCATCACTCGAGCTGTACACAGATATAGTCATGTTAGAATTGGTTCTTTTAGGCTTATATTTTGCAAAAATCAGCAGTCAGTCCCAGGGAAAAGTCTCCAGATATGAACCTGTCGATGTTTTGGTGATGACTGGTTGAAGCAGATTAGCACTTATTGGAGAATTTATACCTCTAAAGTGACTCATAAATCATTAAAGCAGCTGTTCAATACGACAACTGGTCTCTAAATTATTAATCATGAGCAGAAACACTTCAGAATTTAAATCCTGCTGAATATTTTCCCTCAGCCGTACAAAAAAGTATTTTCTCTCCTTTTCTTGTAGCACCAGGAGCAGATTAATGGGAGATATGTTTTCAGCCCTCAGAGGCCTTTAGAGTGTGCTCCTCTTCCTCCTGTCTCCTCTTCTCTCTGTAAACCGGGGACTATAGATGATAGACTCTTGTTAAACCCTCAGCGCAGACCCTCTTGATTCCTCCTCTCTTTATCCTGAGCGTCTTCTCTCTCTCTCTCTCTCTCTCTCCCTCTCTCTCTCAGGGGAGAGGTCATGTTATCTTTTCACAGGCGTCCCTCAGCTGGCCTTTAGTGCATAATGTATAAAGCTTGTAGTGTGTGTTTTACACTGCTCCTGACATTATTAAGTGGTTTCAGGCATATCGCTGCTTTTATCTCCAGTGTGGAGGTTAATCAGAGGGGATTTATACCAAGCGACCCTGACTGTCCTCACACTGATCCATTTCTCTCACCTGGCTCTCTGCCTTCTCCTCTGCTTTTTGCATATTTTTCAGACACATTTAAGAACACAATACTAATCTAAATACGCTCTTTAAACTGTGGTATGCAAAGGATGGGGTTATGCAAATAAAAGGGTCAGCAGCCTCTCTGCTTGGTCAGGTTTTTGCTCACCATGTTAAGATTCTAATATGTATAACACAAGCCCAGGTTAAAACCTGATCCTGCTTATTTGTTTAATGCCCATTAAAGATTCTTAAGACGGTCAATAACATTTTTACCACAGTGTCAACAGGCAGAGGGGGAATGACCAATCAGAGTCAAGTGTCTTACACAGCCAGAACAGAAAAAATCAGAATCAGAAACGTCTTTGCTCTCCAAGTATTTAAAAAAAAAAAATAATACAAGCAATTTTACTCAGTTGTTTTAAACTGTACTCACTCTAAAACATAAATTAACACATGATAAATTACATCTAAACAGAGTTTAAATACATAAAAAAGTTAAATAATTAGTGTGATCACGGACATTAAAAAATGCGCAATGGAAAAATACGCGAAACCATAAAAAATGCTAAAAACGCTGGAGGTGTATGAGGTAATGAAGTGAAGTTTTATGGCAGGTTTAATGGTTCATCAGTGTGATGGCCTGAGGGAAGAAACTGTTTCTGTGTCTAGAAGTTTTGACGTACAGAGCTCTGTAACGTCGGCCAAAGAGGAAGAGTTTAAACAGCGCATGTCCAGGGTAAGTTGGGTCTGCAGATAGTTACCAGCTCACTTCCTGTTGGTGGACCGGTATAAGTCCTGGATGAAGGGCAGGCTGGCTCTGATAATTTCAACATTTAAGACATTTAAAACCTGCAATGATGCAGTACACAGAGATCAGGGAGCATCTCTGTAAAGCCTCGTCCAGGTTCAAATGAGAAGACTTGACTTTGCATGTTGGTCTTTTCAAAAATACAAAAACAAAACTAAATAAATAGATAAATAACAGGTACAGCTTCAAATGATTTCACACAGCAGAGGAAGAACCGCATTTGTAAACAGAGCTGTCACTCATGGTTTCCCCTCTTTTTGCTACATCTAACACATCGATAGTTACTTTTGCTTTGACATAAAACCTAGCACTGTTTAAAACAAAGTTTACAAAAGACCAGTAATAAAACACTAACAAAAAATAAATGATGAAAGAAATACCAAGCGGTATGTGAGGTAGCGGTACAACAAAGAACATATCACCAGCCAGGAATGAGAGAAGACTTGCCGTAACATTACATAAGGTTAGGTTGAAACATACTGAAAGACAAAAGGGTTAAATATAAATGTTCTGTGAGACGAGACTAAAAGTCACAGCACACATGCACCAACATGGAGAAGCACAACCTTTTTTTTTCTCTATAGCATCTTTAGCATCTTTAGCTAAGGAATAGTTGCAAAAGCTTCATCAGGTTGCCATATTGGAAATGCTGACTCAACTTAACTTTGGTTGAGCTACCTGAATCGGTGCAAAGAGGTGGAGTTTAGGGAACATAGTGTGCCCATCTGTCAGTCAAGTTGACCACATTCTCTTAATTATATAAGCATATATATATATATATATATATATATATATATATATATATATATATATATATATATATATATATATATATAATATGCATGCCCATGGAGAATTTGCTGTTTAGACCCAAATCCTTTGTTTAACTGGGCTTTAAATGTGTTTTTTTTTTTTTCTGCTGTAAAGATCTGCGTTTTTGAATTGATGTGTATGTGGCTCTCAGTGCTTATGCAGCCAGCCTCTAGTGGACAATCAAAGAACTGCAGCTTTGACACTTTCACCAGGGAAGTTTGGCTGCAGGAAGACTCATAGAGCGTCAGAAGATGAGACCTTACCATAATGATTTGAAATACTCTTGTAAATGTAAACATTACATAATAAAAATTTAGTTTTTTGTTGTTTTTTTTAACCCGTATGTCATCTGTTAACAAGGTGGATGTCGGCTCTATGACCTCTATTGCAGCCCGTCAGCAGGGGGCGCTCCAAATGTTTGGCTTATCCATCATTTTAAACTGTCCATGACAATTCTTCTTCATAGAAAATACTTTCTGGACATTTGTTGTTTGAACTGTTAAAATGTGACTCTGAATTAAATCAATCTAACCCTCCAGGCTAAGGTAACAGAGGGTCTTAGCAGTGCTGAGTTATATAGTATAAGACCAAACTAGTCTTTAGCAGTGAACGATTCTATGTTTTAAAGATTAAATATCCCACTGAAGCCTGATTTTTCTCAGACAATCAGGAATGATGCCCTAATCTTTCCAGAGAGGCAGCATAGATGGCCTGATATCTCAAAGCAGAAAAGCTCAAACTCAACCTGTGCAAAGCTTTCAGTGTTAAACTCTAAATCAAATCATACTTAAACAGCCTATCAAGTCTTTATTAATCTTCCAAGTTTACATTTTTCTCTCTGAGATGGTTTGAGCTGTTATTGCTGGATGTCTGTTTTTAAATCTGTGTCTGACTCTACGATCGCTCAGGAGAATGAAAAGCTGTAAGGATGCTGTTTCCTGTTTGATGCAGGGGACTAAAGTGAACCACACTGAGCAGCATGCAGAGGGAGGGGAGCCGAGGTTATTTGTGATGCTGGCACACATTGTTTCCAGGTTACAAACATGCTAAACATTGTCCCGGCCCTGATAGCGTCTGTGTTGTCTTTCTGGCTGTGTTTGTTTGATCAGATGAAGAGAATTTAGACTGATAATGAGTTTTAGAGTCAGTGGCGCTTAACATCTGTGGATGGTGGTTCTGATTCAGTGGCTTCAGCTCGATTTGGCTTCAGTGTTTGGTTTCATTTCCCAAATTAATGTTTGGATTCAGGCTTAAGAGCATTAGAGGCCCTGAACAGATGTAACCAATCAGAGGACGTATGAAGTTAGCTGTGACCAAAGTTTGGGTTGGACTATTTGATTTTTAGTTTCATGTCAGCCATGAATTTCTGGCTCTGTGAGGAAACATATGTCCTAGCTGTATGTCCTCATTTTCTGCACATTTTTCAAAGGGAAGGAGTTCACATTTATTTCTGCAGATGTCTGTTTCCTGATTTTATTTTAGTTACAGGCCGACAATCTGACAAAGAGCTGCAGCTGTTCTTATTACATCAGACTGATTTAAAATAAGAGTCTAAAATGTGTACCTTTAGTGTCACGTTGTTATTCATTTAGCTCTGGCTTGGGTAGTTAAACCATACATCTCCTCATATTAAAGTCATTTATGTTGATAAAGCCTCTAAACCCTGTTTCAGTGAAACATTGGCATTTTTAAGTCAGGATACTCGTGTGCAAGTGTTCGGATGGATAGAATACAGAGAAACACATTGAAGTGTACGTTCTCTGAATAGCTGATCATGTTTTATGCTACAGAAACAAAGAATGTAGTATCAATACTCTCGGTGTGTTATGCTGAAACTCTTTGGAAACAGTTTCTTGGAGCCATGATGCTTTTTACCAATTGAAGCAAACCCTGGCCGACCCTTGTTTTTTTTCCATGCAATCTGAGAAGGTGTGGAGTATTCAGATCAAAGCAAAAGTCACCCCTCCAGCTGCAAAGTCAATGCTGCCATTTCTCTGTTGAATAACATCCCTGCAGGAGCGCCCATTCATGTGTTTGTGGTGAGTTTCAGTTTCGCTGTGAACAGTGAGTTTCATAGAGGCTTCACTCTGTCTTGCTTCAACACTATGCAGCTTAAGAAGAAGAAATATTTCCTTCTGATTTTCTTGTAATAAACAGCTAATCAGGCAACATAAACAGGGTTTTTTCTGAACTGCCTTGTTTCATGATAGTTTAGATAACATAGTAACAAAGTCTACAGAGTGAGGCTAACACTAGCAGAGCTAGCTCCAGCAGCCTTGAGTCCTCCTTGCAGGTTAACGTCCTCATGTCTGCCCCTCATTGCTCTGGTTGAGTGGTTATATGTCAGTTTAATCAGACACAGCTGATTGAACTGACGTACAACCACTGACAAACTATGCCATGCTACCAGATGATATCTGTGACTGTTTACATCCAGGTGGTAGAGCGTTAGAGCATTAACCAGAGCTATGGCTCCAGCAGGAGGAGGAAAGCTGTACTACAGCTTAAATTCAACATTTGAACAGCATTTTAGGCCTACAGTAATATTCTGAATTTGCTCAACTAACCAGTAATTCTGGGTTGGACTTGCAAGGGGGATGTCATTAACTGTCTAGTCGACTAAGTGTTCAAATCTGCAGATACAAGATAACACCATAAAGTGTTGAAGGTCGGTGAGTAAATTTTTTTTTTTAAGCAAAGGCAAATAAAATGTCAACATCAAGGGAATAACAGCTTATTTAGAAAAACATGTTGTTGTCTCATCTTTCTACCAAATGGTATTGATGACTTAATCATTAAAGACTCATTGAGAAATGATGATTTCCACCTGAATCATGAACATAGATTCATCAAACAAAGTGATGACCGCCAAATGTCACAGCTGTAGTTATTTACATCCCTAGTTTGTCTAAAGGGTGCTTGACTATTTCACATTATTGTCAACATTGCTAGCATGGCTAAAACCTTGTTGTGTTGTGTTACTTGTCTTTCTTTTTGTGTTCACTGATGTTTTTGTTCAGTAGAAGTGGGCCACGCAGACTGAATGTATGAAGTGGAAACAAAAGCTAATGATCCTCTGCTAAGTATAGCACCATCACTGTGAAGACTTGTCCTTGGTTTTTGGATGAAGCCGTCCTTCTTGTGTTCGACTCTGATCCTTACCACAGGCACCAGGCTCACCGTCTCATTTTCCACCTTTTTCACGCCTAATGAGGAATCTCCGCTTGAGCTCGGCTTTGCTGTTGGGAACCTGTGGTGCGTCATCCCGTTTTCCCTCCTCTCCTCACCCTCAATCAGGGAAAGAAGAGGATGGGACGAGCTGAGGCAGAGACAGATCAATTGCAGGATCGCTCTCTGTCTGGTTCCCCTTCATGTGTCTTTGTTCTCTCCCACCAACATCAAGCAAGGAAGGGAAAAACCTCTTTGTGTGATGACGAAGCCCTGCCGTTCAGGCTAAAAGTCTGACACAAAAACATGCACGCAGAGAGAAATCTGGTCCACAGGCTGCAGGGCCATCTGGCCATCATGCAAGAAAAGGTTGGATGTAGTTGGAGGCAAGTTGCTGAAGTGTTTCACAGCTCTCTCTAAATTTGGACACACTTCAGTGTCTCTGGGTTGTCATCGCATGACAACACGGCATCTTTTTTACTGTCAATAAATGACAGCAGAAGAAGAACCAGCACTGACATGTTTTTATTTCTGCTTTTGTGATAGAGATCAGAAGGACAGAGAGAAGGAGACTCTGGAGTCAGAGTGATTCAGACATGATAACAAACAAGAGGGAAATCTGTCTCACCACGAGGACTCCAGCTTCTTGAGTGTCTTAAAAGCCCCCGAAGGCAACGCTTCCACCAAATGAATAGATATCCATTTTCAAAAGCTTCCTCTCTGCTCAGGCGACAGGCGGGGGACGAGGGAGGGTGGCGGTGTAAGGGGGGAGATATCCAGGCAGAGGGCAGACACTATTAAAACTCAGGAGAATGAATTGTTAAATACCTCTATAAAGAAACATAAGACATGGCCCCATTTTTATGCTGCCTGGACCGCTCTGCAGGCCGGTGATAAGGTGCAGGGCTGAGGCATGTGTGTGTATGTGTGTGTGTGTGTTCATGTGTGCGTGCTTCCTGAGGGTGGGGGAAAATCAAGGCCACGTCCATACACATCCTCATAAGCAGTGAGGCCCAAGACACACAAACACAAACACACACACACACAGTCAACACAGCCGCCTCCACGCCGTGTGTGGACTCATATGGAGGATGTTATGGGAGCATTTAAATATAATCACTGATGGATCTGTAGTCAATTCACTGCTGCACAATAAATTTTAACATTTCTGTCTCTCTCTCTCACACACACACACACACACATACACACACGCAGTAGTCGCCCTTTCTGGCGTGCACACACACTTCTAGGTCAGGCAACAGCGGAGAAAATTTTCCCGTTGACATTTTGTGTTTCTGGCACAATATTGACTTCAGAGGGAGGCGGCAGGAGGATTGTTGGTGACATTCCACGTTACGTTAGATAGATGCAGAGCTGTGTACGTGAACAAACAGACAGAGAGGGGGAGAGAGAGAGAGAGAGAGAGAGGAGATGGACAGAGATTAAAAAATATACAGGAAATATGTGTGAGAACAGTGGGCAAGGTGAGCTGGATCCATATCAGCTTCTTTCTATTTCTAGAAGTATTTCTACTCACAACAACAAAACCAAAGTTCCCATGAACAATATTTTTAATAAAAGAATCAAATCATAAAGGAATCAGTGAGAAGATGGACAGCACAGCCTCTACCCAAAAGTGAAGCAAAGATATTTAAATCTCCTCATGCTTCAGTACACGTCACAGAGACTCCATGATAACAGATGGGACATGGGCCAAACTATGAAGCCTAAATACACTTTAAAATCATTTTTCCCCAAACGTCTAGCTGGTTTGTGTGCATATAACATCTTGATTGACAGCTGTGTTGACCAATGAGGCTCCTGTGTGCACATGCTTTTTGGTGAGAAAGTCCACCATTGAGATTGATGGCACAATAAATTAGATCAGATTCTTTCTATTCTCACAATTTTGAAAATGTAGCACTGGTTGTTCTTTAAAGTAACACTTGTATTCAATAAACTATTCAGTAAACGTCAACCCGTTATAATCAATTTACTCAAATCAGTTTTGAAGCATTGGTTCGGTACATCGGTACAGCAAGGGACTTTTTTTTTATTATGAATGATTATTTAGTTATTTAGAATTTCTAGTTTTTTTTTTCTCTAAAATGCAGCATCGACAGGGTTTTTTAAAAATATTTTAAAAATAATTATAAAATAATTTTTTTTAGAATAAAATATTACATGTTTATATGTTCGCATGGCGCCTCTTCAGGTGCTTCAACAAATTAGAAGTGTTGCCAGCAGTGAAGTCGACTGTTGAACAACGTCAGCACACTAGGCTTGTCTTGTCAACTCGTCTGAATCAGATATAAATTGGGGCATGTTTCATCAACGCGGCTTCAGTTGTGTGCATTGAGATATTCTGACGAAAATGACACAAACCTTTTCAGAGAATTAAAGAAATATAGTCCTGATATTTCCTTTTTCTTACCTCACTCCCACAATCACAACACTTGAATTGATCAGAGATCAAACTCAGAGTTTATGAGAGCTTCCGTTAAAGCCAGCTGCATCAGCTTTGTCCTCACTAAAATTGCATGCAGAGTAAGCTCTGAAGAGATGTTAAGTCCACCTCAGATTCTTAAAATAACAGAGTGTAAATGGGGTTGAAGGCCACTGGAACAGTTTGAAACTTGCTCTCTGCTACCTCCTCTCCTCTGTTGGCTGTTTCTTCTATAATCATTGCTGCTTGTTTTCTCTCCCTGAGGAGGACTTTTAAGGAAATTGATCAGAACTAATGCAGGAGAGATACCAGGTGGGCCAAGAAACACAACACACTACCTGAAATGTGCTCAGAGTGGAGCTGACATCACTAAAGAAACTAAGCCTCACGTGCTGGAGCAGAGTTAACCTTGATGCTTATCCAAGAGGAAGCACACCAGCCTGCTGCTCCCCGTCCCTCCTCTCGCTGTGCAGCAGGCCGCTCTGATGATCTGTCTGACAGAAGAGCGAGATCCTTGGCCCCGTTTTTCTGCCACATTAGGTCCGCGCTAAAGGTGGCACTCGACTCCCTGCAGAGGGAAGAGAGGGAGTGTATATGTTTAAAGAAATGATGCAAGAGGTCTCCAGGTGCAGATATATAGATATCAGCTGATGTAAACAGAGAACACATCGTGTTGTTTTCAGCCCGCTCTCGCTAACATGATGAGAAAATTACAGGTTCTGAGTCACTGTTGTCTGCTCAGTCCTGGCACATCTCTACCCTCTATCACACAGACATGAGAGAGGAGCTGAAAAGACCAGGGCAGGAGGAGGAGGAGGAGGAGGAGGAGGAGGAGGAATAAAAGGCTGGAATCTTAGGAGTCAGACTTAAAAAGCCTGGAGGGGAAGAAAAGGGGATGCGATTTATCAGGAGGAGGAGGAGGAGAAGGAGGGGCTTTGAGCCGGGCTGTGTGCCAGGGTCTATTCCACCTCTGCTCCTGAGCTGCCACCTCCTCTCACCTCTGTAATGTCATCAATGAAAAGGCCTTTAGGAGGATGGAGGACTTGACTCCAGGTTCAGATTGTGACCGACACCAGCTGACGCTGCCAAGTCAAGCAGGTCTCAGGTACAATTAATTGGATGTCACTTTCAGGTACGGAGAACAAAGCTGCGTCGTTTTTTTTTAACTCGTGCTTCTGCTGAATCAGAAAATGCTGCAACATTTCTGCCTCCGAAAATAAGCTCAAAACAAGGATTTCACTACAAGATAAACTCTCTGTTTGTTACCAAGTCTGATGTAGGATGACATGAAGTTACAGCTTAATCAATCACTAGAGATGCGCTGATCCAGCAATATTACACTTTTCTAATTTTATACACCAAAATGAGACCAATAAATTTACATATTTAAACTGACGAGATCATCATTTATTATTAAAAGGATCAATGTGTCTGCTGTTTGATTTGGAAATCTAAAAAAAAAAAAAAAAGAAAATATGATGCAGCTGTAAACCTTTTGATCCAGCAGCAGATTTGTCTGCATAAGGAAAATAAAAAAAAAAAACAAGTCACAATTGATTCACAAAATCCTGCAACTGATTATTTAGCTAGTTATATATTTCCTTAATGGCTGTTTGAATCGAGTTGCTGGTATGTAACTCTGTTGATAAATGTTTTCAATAAGCAGAACCTCCAGTCTTAAAATTTGACAACTATGCAGAAGTATTAAAATCTGCAGTTCTTCAAGCATCCACTTGAGGCTGGCTGCTATAGCAAACTAAAATGTGAAAACAGTCCAACAGTAACACGTAAATACATTTATTCATGATGATCTTTTCATGAGGCATTCAATACGACCAAAACACCCTAAAACAACATGCAGCCCAGTTAACTTACAGAGGAAAGAATGCATCGCTGTTTCTGGGCTTTAAAGAATGGATCAATGTCCATGAAGAGAGAGAGAGAGAGAGAGAGAGAGAGAGAGAGAGAGAGAGAGACCAAAAAGGTGGGATGCAGGTTTATGTCATCTGTTATCTACAGAATGTCCCGCCATTCAGACCCTTCATTTCTTATCCTGACTGAATGGAGCTGTACAGCTCAGTCTGTGACTGCATGTGAGGTGATTTAAACATGATGTGATTAGTTTGACAAACGTTTGTCCGGTGTTTCTGCTGAGCCTGACAGTGAATTAGATTTAATCCTTAACTTCCCAATTTGGGATGATCCAGGTTGGTTTAAGTTGTGATCCAGTTTGAGGCAAAATAAATATTTCCATGAAAGGGGAAAATACGAGACAGTCGCGTTAGTGTCTGTTTATGTTCGTGTATAGTCTTTCAGCATCTCTGGGAAGTTGTGTTCAGGGCCGCCTTGGATTTAATGAATCATTGATGCGTGAATACAGGGTGTATGTCCATCATTCAGAGTGTGCTGAAAGAAGTAAGAAGCGTATAATAATTGGTTTTGTTACAGAATTCTGTTAAATTCTGTTTTAAATTCTGTTGAGCAAATTTTCATAGAAGACATGAGAATCAAAGGGATGTTGATGAAATTCTCTTGTGTTCTATGGTCTGTTTAAACTATAAACTGTATAATTAATCGATGTAGCCTCTGCAACGTCACCCGTCTGGCAATCTTGATATTGTCTAAACTGCCGAGTTAGAAAAAAATTCACCCCCCATACAGTGCGTGCTGTTAGCGAAATTAGTGATTCAAATTGGAGACATTTTTTGTACCAGGCTGTAAACATGTTTATTTCAACTATGAAAACGTTTTTTTTACTTGGTGTCTACGTGACTTCCGGTACTTCCGGGGCCAGCCTCAAAGGGACTCTTGACGAACTGCAGATTGTAGCTCTTACACAGTGTCTCATATTTTCAGACCACAGGTTGCAGCTTGGTTTAAACAAGCTGCTGACTTTTCTTGTGGCACATTCAGGTACCCTCGGAAACTTGAGAATCTGACGATTTCTCCAGTCTTTTTCAGTTTTTTGGTTGGACAAATGAGTTGTACATGCCTGTAATTTACAAATAAATGGTATTTTGATCCCACCAGTGTGTTTGGGATCCAGAGGGTTTAATATCAAAACTAGCTGCATTAGGTTAAACCGACTTAACAAGCTCAATACACATCCTAACTATTATTTTTTTCTATTCATTATTGTTAGAACAACAAGAAGTGTGCAGTTTCACTTTCTATCCCGTTCAGCAAAGTTTATATCTGCAAACCCAAAAATCAGATCAGGACTCGATATCGACTGATACTTGATATTAAATAATTTGGATTGGGGCCAAAAAATGCTAACGGGGACATCCTGACTTACAAGTTTAGCAAGCTCACTTGACTGAAAGGCAGGCATCCTTGGCGTGCGTGGAAAAGTTGCAGGGACAGATGTGTTGATGACATCATATTTTTCACATGGCGGCTTTAAGAGAGTAGCTCCAACATTATAAGTCAGTGTCTGAAGAATATCTGATACCAGGATCAATCAGTGCATCCCATAATGACCTGAAGGATTCTGCATTTTTTTTTTAAAAAGCAAGACCTGCTTCTCTCAGATGACACTCGCCGTTACAGACAAAAATGCAATCTTTGTAAGAACTATTTCAGATCAGGTTTTTAAAGTTGCATACCCTTCCATTTATCACGCTGAAGTTTTAACTAAGAGTCATTCTGTTCACTCTGACTCAAAGAAAAGCTTGAATGTCCTTGTATCATAAACTGACTCCTGATCAGTCTGAGCCACTCTGCAGAGAGACTGTCTTTCTTCTTTATTTCTCTCCTTATTTTGTCCCTGTCTCTGAAACATAAGCTGCACTCAGAGTCAGAGCTCCACAAACCTGCTCTGAGACAACACTGATCATCCGAGCATGAAGTAAACGACATGAAACCCAAAGTTCAGTTTTTCTTGTCTTAGTTATTTCTGTTGAGGAGAAAAACACTCACCCGTCATGTTTCTCTTATCCAGCTTGATAAGTGAGTCACAACTACTCTTGACTTCTGACTTTTTCCGACACGTCTCTGTTTCTCTGCTGCTCTTTTTATTAAAACTCTGCAGTCTGACACAGAGTCACAGCTACAATATGTCCAACATGTCCTCCACCCACCACACCACGCTGTGAGCTCCTCCACTGCCAGCTCCCACTGTGAGAGTATTTCACAGCCCTATAATGTGCAATATGTTCGCTAATTCATTCCTTCTCTGCCTCTTGCTGTCTGCTTTCACCCTTAATCTCTCTCCCCCTCTCTCTCTGACACCATGGCATCTGTTGTCCTTTTAGCTACCGGGGTCTCAGCCTGTCCAAGAGGCCCACTCTGCTGCTGCTGTCTCTCAGTTATACGTTTATGCTATACAGTTGGCGTGAAGGCCGCTGGGAGACTAAGCTCTTTATTACCAGGAGAGTAAAGAGCATTAGGAGCTGGCAGAGGTGTCGATATGATCCACATGTCTGTGCAGCGTTTGTTGAAAGCTGTGGATCGACTGTAACATTATGTCAAAAATGCTCTGTGAGAAATCTGTTTCATTTGCATGTCTGTTTTGATTTTTGAAGGGATATACCTGCTCTCACCGGCTCTGATTAAAGGACAGGATGTTGCTCCATTATCAGCTAACATCCAACTATAACTTAAGTGAGTTTGCACAGAGGGTTGTGAAAACAAAAAACAGGATATATCAAGATCTTAATGACTTAAAGGTAAAGTCCATCAAAGAGACAAAACTTTCATCTGTTTATAAAATGAGCTTTTCATTATTATCTTTTTGGGTAATTTATGTTAATATTTGTACTTCAGTCACAGGTTAAAACAGACTCTGCTCTCAAGAGGCTCTTCATTTGTATTTCACACACACATAACATCATTTCTGTGATCAAGAGGAGTATGATTCAGCTCTTTAACACCACACTGTCTTTAGACAGAGCACTGAAAGCTTGTAAACATAACCCTCTTGGTGGTATTATCTCGGGTCAAGATTTAAAACAGAGAACGTGCATTTCAAACAGGTGTGAAGCTTGTTCAAAGAGCATGAAGGGGCTGAAGAAAGATGCTAATCAGTGGCACTAATGGAAACTTAGAGGGCAGATTGTTTTTTCCAGTACTTAAAACATTTTGTGGTCTCAGTGGTTTTTAGATGATCAGGTATTTTCAGTGGTGTATTAGTTAGAGCTGGCAAAATAAAAACGTAGGTATCAGCACCAAATTGATAAACAGAAATGCAAAATCAGTGACACTTTTTGCTATGTCGGACTCACAAGTCATCCACTGTGTCCTTTTTTTTCTTTCTCTAGCCACCAACTTTTCAGCCTGCAACATCCAAATAGTGGTGCCAGAGACTGGTGACCCCCCGCTGTGGGAAAACATCATTGGGCCAATCAAAAAACAGAGGAACACAATAAAATAAAGGCCTGGGATCCTTAAATTAGCTAATCTAAAGAAAAATAGACTACATGTGTGCGTATGTTGATGTGTTACTAAATTAATTTACCTCCAATGATTCCGTCATTACCCTGGTTCAGTCACCTGGGGAGTCTTCAACAAAGAAATGTGGAAAACAGATCAAACATTTTCTGTTAGCCTGGATTTAGATCAAATTTAACCCCTGACTTTGTTTATTTTTAAAATAATGTATGAATTGTTCAAATTGTAAATGGCTTTTGATTTTTGAAAGCATTTCTACTCATTTTTATGAGCTCAGTGCAAATGATTCTGACAGTTTAATACCATGCATATAGCTGCATGTTTTTTTGCTTGTTTCGGCATCAATTCTGAGCATCTTCAACTTCAAATCCCTAAAATCTCTGCCGATTAAAGGTTATGTAAATTTTGCTCCAACTCTAAAGGTTTTAATTTTAGAATCATTTAAACATGATTGTGAAAAATGCAATCTCCAAGTTTGCAGCCAGCAACCTTTCACACTGCACACAATAAAATGATGCAGTTTTATCTGCTGCCAGTTCACGGCCCTGAAAGTCTGATTTAATGTGGCTAATGTTTTGATTTTATGTGTGCACATGTTACAGAATGTGTAACCAGATCATAAAAACAACCGATAAGGACTAGAGGGCTCTTTTCTACGTGTTTCTGTTCCACATGTGTTGTATGAAGGTGTTTGAGATGTGATGCAGAAGAATGAACCTGTGCAGTCAGTCTTAGTAGATTGTGTTTGGTAGAAATTAAGGGAGCGATTGTGTTTTTCAGGACTTTGCCGATTCAATATTCCACTCGGTGA
Source organism: Labroides dimidiatus (assembly GCA_030710495.1). NCBI lineage: Eukaryota > Metazoa > Chordata > Actinopteri > Labriformes > Labridae > Labroides > Labroides dimidiatus. The sequence continues at coordinate 18,087,622 of CM061161.1, read as the reverse complement.
GGGAGAAGTACCGGTCGCTGGTGGGCGGCTGCAGTCCTGCGCACGCCCGACACAAATCCCTGGCAGGCATCGTAATGACCCGAGGTATGGCAAATTTCATTGACTTTTATATTTCACTTTGAATTATTGAAGTGGTGCAATATACAGAGAAGGAAGGAAGGAGGGAGGAAAAGGGAGGAGGGGAAATGAGGAGGAATTGTAGATTGGGAGAGAAATGATAAACTAGATGTGGGAGGAAAGACTCGGTGCTGGAGCAGGAGAATATACCTTCCTAATAAATTATTGACTGTTCAGAGTCTCTGAGGAGAAGGAGACATGGTAGTGTCAGTCATCCCCTCTGTAGGCCGGACTCGCTGTGCTCAGCCGCCTCTGACAGCAGTTCCAGATGCCACGGTGGAAATCTTAACTAGATCAGCTTAAAACTTAATCTGAACCCCAGCTGAGTGACACAGAGTGAGGAGGAGGAGGAAGCTTCACTCTGCTCCTCTCCTGCAGCTTCCAACAATGAGTTATTACCACACATTCATCTTTCATGCTTTATTTATCTTTCATGTGTGCTGTTTGCTGCCGATTACATCTAGTTTTTCAGAAGCTACACACAATGCACACACACACACACACACACACACACACGCATACTGAATGTACACTCACACACACACACTGTACATCTCTCTCTGCACAGTATGTGCCCACATGTAAGTCTAAGGATGATGTCACATATGATGAAATCAAGGTGTTTAAATTTTAATACTGTTTTATAAAAATACCACAACCTTTATTTAAATATTTAATTAAGGATGAGGTGAATACATTCCAGAGCTGCTGTTGTAGACTAGTTGTGAGTAGGCTTACAGTAATCAGATGTTCTTGTCTCATCTCAGATGTCTTAGCTCAGTGTTTGCTGTTTTAACTTGTTCTCTGTTCTTATATTCTTTGATTTGACAAACGTGTTTGCTATTGTATTTAAATATTTGTGTTGCTGTAGCTCTCAAATGTAAGTCTGTAAAATGTGCCTTTTACAGGCTATACCTAGCTGTTAGCTTTGGTGACTTATCTTAGCTGCCTTATCTTATTGTTAGCTGTTGTTTGCAAGTTGTTGTTTGTGTTTTCCTGAACTCAATAATGTGTAAGCCCCTGTTTTGAAATGTTTGTGCTGTAGGCTTTCATTTGGCCATTGCTGCTAGTTTTTTGAACTTTTTAACTATGCTATCATGTTGTTAGCTGTCTTGCTGTTAGCATTTGTAACTTGTTGTTAGCTTTCTTTGCTTATTGGTTGTCTTAATATGTTTTTAGCTTTTCTTACCCATCCAAACTTCTTGTCATCTACTTGATCTTATAGTTATCTGTCATTGTAAATCTGTTTTGTAAACTGGATTAACACATTAGCCTATGCTGAGTTGTTCATGTTGAGGTATTGGCTGTCTTACAATTGAGATGTTGTTAAATGTCTGAAGTTGTTGCGACCTGTCTTAACTTCTGTTGACTTTCTGAGTTGTCCCAGCTGTTATTAAGTTTTTATACTAATGCTACCTGTTGTTAGCAATCTGAACTTGTTGCTTAATGATGTAATTCTTATTGTTTCTGTAGCTATTCATTGTTCGTGGTCATTTACATTTGTAGTCAGTTGTCTTGATTTCTTTTTGCTCTTTTTTACCTCTTGATGGTGTTTTTACTTGTTAGCTGTTCTACTTGTTCTTAACTTGAGGCAGCTAACTGCATACTGGAACTAGTGTTAGTGTGTTCTTTTATAGAAAAGAAAAGATTTAACCACTATGAGTTTATTATGTCTGCTAAAATGTAAGCCACTCACTTTGGGTATCTACTGCTTTATTTCTGTGATCAGTGCTTTAAGTGAAAGATGCCAAGGGTATTCTTCTTTTTTGTTTTACTGTTTTTGTTTATTTATTTGATTTTTTATATATTTGTGTTTTTTATGTATTTGTTTTTGGAGTTTCAGGGAAGCATAGAATCTTTTGTTGTTGCTCACTTTCTTTTCTTTCTTTTGTTTAAATTCTAAAATGTCAACAACCTTAGCATTTTCCATGCAGAATAAGTTGATACTGTTGTGGTTATAGTATCTGTAAAATTAATGTTTTTTGAAGTTAGCTCCAGATGTGGGCTGTCTGTATGATGTGGCTGTTGTAAGTTTGTCATTCAAAGCCATGCTTCCTGTTGTCTTACTTGCCTCTATCTTGTATGAAAGGCTGTGTTTGGTCCTCTTTTTGTCTTGGAAACTACAAAATCTTAACTCAGAACATCAGTCTGGACCCTACATTGACTATAGAGTTGTACTGGTTGTCCAAAATGGTTGGCAGAGTGTCTTAAAAAAAAGCCACGTAAACCAGCGTGTAACTTAATTAAACTCAACTTATAAGGAAGACACGTTTCCCCTGAGGTATAATGCTGAATGAAGTCACATTAACCCTAAGAAATAAAAAATAGAGTCAAATGATTAAACTACAGTTTATGAATATAGAGATATACGGAGTTAGGAATGTAACACACACACACACACACACAAACACAGAAGGAGCAGTGTTTTCACCCTGTGTGGCTGCAGGCTGTGGGGGTGCAGGGGTCAGTGAGGAGGGATTGGTATCTCTGCTGCCTTTAGAGTGCTGCAGCTCATCGGTTCAGACTTCAGTGAGACTGGCGCTCATCCTGACCTAATCCAATCCCCTTCTCTCCTCGCCTCTCCTCTGCTCAGCCTCCTGGTAATTGCTTCTGTTTGTTTATTAATAGCAGCTGTTATCTTCAGAGATCCAGACAGAGAGCTGCCAAGTATTCTCAGCATGGCGGCGGCGGCAGTCGCGAGGTGGTGGTGGTGTGGTGTCCACTGTTCGTACAGTCAGACACCAAAACTTGACAGGAACAGAGGGGAGTCCTGTTCTCTGTCACCCCTCCTGCCTCTCTCTCTGTCCCTCTGTGCCTTTGCCTCCAGAATATCAATCAGGGTCCATCTTTGAACCATAGACCCAAAGCGACACCCCCCACCCTTGCTGGAGTCCCAGCCGAGACGGTTGAGCTGCAACCTGAGTGAGATTAGCCTCGCCACCAGGCTGACAGCGGCAAAACGACCGCCAAAGTAAACCGCCTGCACACGTTGTCAAACAGGGCGGAAAATCTCATTTGAATCGATCTGAGATAGCATTGGCTGCCTGCAGATGGTAAACAGAGCTCAGATGTGCTCAGAGACATGAAAAATCAGGAAGGTCCAAACTGAAAGATGCTGAAAAGACCCTCCTTCCTCTTCTTTTTGAACCTGTTTGAAGGTTGGGATGACAGAGGCTTTTTTTATTCAGCAGGGTGATGAGACTCTGAGTGAGAAAACGCCACAAGGACTCAGAGATGAGACGGAGATGAGAGCAAAGGATTTCAAACAAGCTGGTCACAAATGATGGCTAAGCTTTGCTTCTTAGTCTGCATATCCATTTTCAAACATGGGTTTTACTCACATTTTTATCTTGTTGTCCGGCTGCTTGGAGTTCTAATTTTTAATCATCACATCCAGCAAAAACATCTCTGCCATGAGGCAAATAAAGAACGCTGCTGCTGCAGAGGGAGATGTGAGAGCTTCACAAAGATGTGCTTATATGTTCAGAGTTTTTTTTTTTTTTTTAAGCTGATAAAGATTCAACAGGGTGCAGACTCTTCCCATGCCAAGCGCGGAGATTTCTGTGATTATAATGCAATATTCTGTGCTATCTGACAACATCATGTGATTAAAAAAAAACACATGAGAGATGGGATTTGTTAAGCTTTAGAAGACTTCAACTGAAGTTAACCTTGAGCTGCTTTAGAGGAAGACATTTTAAAGTCGTCTTTATGCTGCGCAGAGATAATGGGAAGCTTATTAGGAAACAGCCCTGTTTTTGTAACCCCGTGGAGAATAAAGGGATTCAGATTTGAGCTTTGTCGTCTGCTAATAGAATTTTTGGGATGTTAAAATGTTCGTAAAAAGTTCACGGTCATGTCTTTGGAGTTTTTTGTTTGACTGTCAGTGTTGGCTCTTGTCATCGCTGCGTGAAAAGTGTTAAAGCAGTTCACCCTCACTCTATCAACAAGTAATTACTTTTTAGTTTGGATTTCTTAAATGTTGCATTAGTTTGAATTTGCTGTGAGTTTCAAGGTTCCTTCATTTAAACAGGAAGAATGGGATTAAAAATAAAAGTGCTCAGGTTAAAGTGCAAGTTCTGCCCTCAAAGTTTTATTCAGTGAAGTGAAGTTACAGCTGCCAAAGTCTACTCAAAATAAACTCAGAAAACCTGCTTTGTTGGCAGCGTTTGTACCTTTTCAAATGTTTCCCTTGCTTTTCTCTCAACTGGTAAGTGTTAGCGACTCATCATGGAACTTTCATTTCCTAAAAGCTGCCGTAGTTTAGATAAGTTTTGGTTGGTTTTATAACTTTAAAAAAACTTATCTCAAAAGCTTGTTTCCACAGATTTCACAATCTGTGACACATTTTGCAGAATCACAGCCTTACACAAAGTATGCCATGTTTCTAAACTCTAGAGCACTAACGTTTGGTGATTTTCACCCACTCGATTGTGGTCATGTGATTTTAATTGTGGGGCCACTGTTTGAGTTACATTAGTCTTTGGTTAGCCTCAAACTGCTCACTGATGTCATCAAAGGTAGGTATGTTTCCCTGCTCCCGTCCCTGTTTTTACAGCAGGCACGTGTTCAGGTGATTTTCACCGAATGTTAGTTAATAAGGGGTTAAGTATTTTATCATTATTTATTATTTTCACTATTATTGTTATCGTTATAGCCTCCACGAGACAAGGCTCACATGTCCAAGACATGGATGGACCCAAGAAAAGATTCCCAGCTCGATTATTTGTTTATTTATTTACTTATTATTTTTCATTGATGACTTGTTGATTTTGCACTAATTTTAGGGCCTCACTATAGGGTCTGCCCATGATGCCTTTTTTTGTTTTATGAGATGTCGTATATGGAAAAGTATCAGAAAAGTTCTTCAGCTTTACATGTATTGTTGCACTTCAATGTTTTGATAGAAATATTTTTATTGGGTATATTATATCAGGTGAAATTGCTTCAAGGCATCATTGTAGATCCCAACAAAATACAAAAACTTGAGAATCACAAACCTCCTCAGGAGTCCCCTGTTGAAAACAGAATGCTAAACTGTAGTGACAGAATTCACATTTTTATCACTGACACATGAGACTGGTCCATAAATGATAAACGGACTTAAAAAGCACCTTTCTAGTCTTTCCGACTGCTAAAAGCAGTTCTAGTCTCATTCACCTATCCACTCCACATTCACACACCACTGACCAACAGCTAAAGGTCATGTCAGTATGTGACTACAGGAGCTGGGAATCAAACTCCTAACCTTTTCAATTAAGAGACAACTGACTTAACCACTGGTTCACAGCCACCACCAAACCCTGCCATGGGACAAATTTAACATCCATCTGGGCAAAACCTCAAAGATGGTGTTTGGGGTGGGCAGAACCTTTCAAAATAAAACTCACAGGGTGATTGGATGAACTGTCTGTCTGTCACATATATAACAGGCCAATCAGAGCAACAAAACATTTGCTGAAGAAGGCATGCGCCATAAAAAACAAGCTTGGCAGGAACCTGTCTTCTATGATGGCTGTTGGCTACAACTACGTGATAATTTAACATGGAAATATACAACTCATTACTGAAAATTGCCTGGAACATCATCATCAACAATCCCCTCTATGTTCTGATCAGTGGCGGCTGGTGGAGTTTTCTCCGACTTCGAAATAGACATTTCCCAAAAAGCAAGAAGACATGTATAAAGTTATCACACCAGAGGAAGGAGGCAGGGAAAGCAGAGTAAAGCATCAGTCTTACTACAGACAGTTAGCCAAGCCTTGTTGCTAAACCAGGTCCTGGAAAAAGACAGGGTTTATTGTCTCCCTCTGTCTTTGTACTGCTGGTTAATTGTGATGTTTGGCTGATCGGGTCTGCGCTCCTTCAAGTCAAGCTTCTCCTGATGCGTTCTCCTCTCAAATGGTGTTATCTTAAGTGATTTCACCATATTTTCTAATTTCTCTTTCTCCATCTCTGTCCTATTGTCTCCAACTCTTGTGGCTTGACCTGTCAATCAAACGCACTTTATGACAGACAGACACCCCCATGGTGGGAGGGTGGTGGTATGTAAATCCAGCTGCATTTAACTCTAAACATGGTCCTACCTCAAAGAGGAGCTACTGCACATGTACAACTTGTGTACAATGGCCACAAATTCACGTTTTTAATTATATAATATTTTTCTTGCTCAACTAGACAAATATATACATATAGTTCAGAATATTATTTTATTATTTCATTGTAATTTAATTCTTATTCGAGTTAATGTGGTGGGTGGTGGGGCAGCACCCTGGTGCCCTCTACTGGCCAGCCGCCACTGGCTCTGGTGAAACTGCCCCCAAAGCTGCATCCATGCTCACATCTTCATGGGTCGCTATTGTTTACAGGCTTTCTTTACCTGAAGTTAAGTCTTCAGTGTCCTCTCTGCATCAGTCTTTGCTTCCTCAGTAGTCTCCCGCCGCATCGATCAGTGTCCAGGTCTCTTTAAGAGAATATAAATTCAATCGTCGCTGTGTGGTGTAACAGCCTGAACGTCTGGCCCTCAGTCTGCTTTAGAGAAGGGTAATGTAGTGTGAGGCAGTCTGGCGATGTGTGGACATTTTGCCAACATGCAGGCAGAGCTGTGTGGTGGAAGTGATGCAACATTAGGCAGAATCACACAGAGATAATATGAGCCAGAGATATTTGATGAATACAATAAGTTCATGCTTTATGCAAGAGAGAAAGAGGTCCAGCTAAAACATTTTTTAGCGACCAACTAAATTTATTCTTGTTACCCCAATTTAATTTTTTATTAATTCTTCATCAGAGTCTTTTGAAGAAACATGAATTGTATGAATCGTATGTTAATGGTTTTGACAGGAGTGATAATTTTTGGCAGTAGGTTAGACAAAGTAACGTCCTGATGGAAAAGTAAAGATTAACTTTTTGGACTCTCCTGCTGCCTTCTGGAGGATTAGTTGGTTGAAAAATGATTTCAGATTTCTCTGTTTCACTCCAGTGATCTCAGATTTTTTGGAAAAAGTGTTCAGGCTTTTTTCACTCGTTTACTTTGAGGCTGTGGAAGCGGCAGATAAAAAATTGATAAAA